>OU343060.1:6475230-7175716 GCA_910593695.2 Ocypus olens | reverse complement strand
CAGCTAACTTCAATAGCAAAAAAAATTAGTCGGTCACAGTGAACATTTTTGAAAATTTACGAAAATAATTGATTTTTCAGACTTTGATCGGCCGTAGCGGCCAAACGAAAACTCCAAATTGAACGCGGTTTGCAAATCTGAGCTTCTCGTACGTCAATTAGTCGGATTAGAAATTAATATTTTTTGATGAAAACACGAAAAAAAGACATGACTAAACCCCTTGGAAATTTGTTAAAAAATGCAACTTTCTTAAAAATCATCGTAGACTATTGAATTTAACTTTATTTTCATCAGAAAGACGAGAGAAATTGATTGCCGTTAAAAAATTTCAGCTAACTTCAATAGCAAAAAAAATAGTCAGTCACAGTGAACATTTTTGAAAATTTACGAAAATAATTGATTTTTCAGACTTTGATCGGCCGTAGCGGCAAACGAAAACTCCAAATTGAACGCGGTTTGCAAATCTGAGCTTCTCGTACGTCAATTAGTCGGATTAGAGATTAATATTTTTTGATGAAATCGTGAAAAAAAACATGACTAACCCCCTTGGAAATTTTGTTAAAAAATGCAACTTTCTTAAAAATCATCGTAGACTATTGAATTTAACTTTATTTTCATCAGAAAGACGAGAGAAATTGATTGCCGTTAAAAAATTTCAGCTAACTTCAATAGCAAAAAATTAGTCGGTCACAGTGAACATTTTTGAAAATTTACGAAAATAATTGATTTTTCAGACTTTGATCGGCCGTAGCGGCCAAACAAAAACTCCAAATTGAACGCGGTTTGCAAATCTGAGCTTCTCGTACGTCAATTACTCGGATTAGAGATTAATATTTTTTGATGAAATCGTGAAAAAAAACATGACTAACCCCCTTGGAAATTTTGTTAAAAAAATGCAACTTTCTTAAAAATCATCGTAGACTATTGAATTTAACTTTATTTTCATCAGAAAGACGAGAGAAATTGATTGCCGTTAAAAAATTTCAGCTAACTTCAATAGCAAAAAAATTAGTCGGTCACAGTGAACATTTTTGAAAATTTACGAAAATAATTGATTTTTCAGACTTGGATCGGCCGTAGCGGCCAAACGAAAACTCCAAATTGAACGCGGTTTGCAAATCTGAGCTTCTCGTACGTCAATTAGTCGGATTAGAGATTAATATTTTTTGATGAAATCGTGAAAAAAAACATGACTAACCCCCTTGGAAATTTTGTTTAAAAAATGCAACTTTCTTAAAAATCATCGTAGACTATTGAATTTAACTTTATTTTCATCAGAAAGACGAGAGAAATTGATTGCCGTTAAAAAATTTCAGCTAACTTCAATAGCAAAAAAATTAGTCAGTCACAGTGAACATTTTTGAAAATTTACGAAAATAATTGATTTTTCAGACTTTGATCGGCCGTAGCGGCCAAACGAAAACTCCAAATTGAACGCGGTTTGCAAATCTGAGCTTCTCGTACGTCAATTAGTCGGATTAGAGATTAATATTTTTTTGATGAAATCGTGAAAAAAAACATGACTAACCCCCTTGGAAATTTTGTTAAAAAATGCAACTTTCTTAAAAATCATCGTAGACTATTGAATTTAACTTTATTTTCATCAGAAAGACGAGAGAAATTGATTGCCGTTAAAAAATTTCAGCTAACTTCAATAGCAAAAAAATTAGTCGGTCACAGTGAACATTTTTGAAAATTTACGAAAATAATTGATTTTTCAGACTTGGATCGGCCGTAGCGGCCAAACGAAAACTCCAAATTGAACGCGGTTTGCAAATCTGAGCTTCTCGTACGTCAATTAGTCGGATTAGAGATTAATATTTTTTGATGAAATCGTGAAAAAAAACATGACTAACCTTGGAAATTTTGTTAAAAAATGCAACTTTCTTAAAAATCATCGTAGACTATTGAATGTAACTTTATTTTCATCAGAAAGACGAGAGAAATTGATTGCCGTTAAAAAATTTCAGCTAACTTCAATAGCAAAAAAATTAGTCAGTCACAGTGAACATTTTTGAAAATTTACGAAAATAATTGATTTTTCAGACATTGATCGGCCGTAGCGGCCAAACGAAAACTCCAAATTGAACGCGGTTTGCAAATCTGAGCTTCTCGTACGTCAATTAGTCGGATTAGAGATTAATATTTTTTGATGAAATCGTGAAAAAAAACATGACTAACCCCCTTGGAAATTTTGTTAAAAAATGCAACTTTCTTAAAAATCATCGTAGACTATTGAATTTAACTTTATTTTCATCAGAAAGACGAGAGAAATTGATTGCCGTTAAAAAATTTCAGCTAACTTCAATAGCAAAAAAATTAGTCGGTCACAGTGAACATTTTTGAAAATTTACGAAAATAATTGATTTTTCAGACTTTGATCGGCCGTAGCGGCCAAACGAAAACTCCAAATTGAACGCGGTTTGCAAATCTGAGCTTCTCGTACGTCAATTAGTCGGATTAGAGATTAATATTTTTTGATGAAATCGTGAAAAAAAACATGACTAACCCCCTTGGAAATTTTGTTAAAAAATGCAACTTTCTTAAAAATCATCGTAGACTATTGAATTTAACTTTATTTTCATCAGAAAGACGAGAGAAATTGATTGCCGTTAAAAAATTTCAGCTAACTTCAATAGCAAAAAAATTAGTCAGTCACAGTGAACATTTTTGAAAATTTACGAAAATAATTGATTTTTCAGACTTTGATCGGCCGTAGCGGCCAAACGAAAACTCCAAATTGAACGCGGTTTGCAAATCTGAGCTTCTCGTACGTCAATTAGTCGGATTAGAGATTTTTATTTTTTGATGAAAACACGAAAAAAAGACATGACTAAACCCCTTGGAAATTTGTTAAAAAATGCAACTTTCTTAAAAATCATCGTAGACTATTGAATTTAACTTTATTTTCATCAGAAAGACGAGAGAAATTGATTGCCGTTAAAAAATTTCAGCTAACTTCAATAGCAAAAAATTAGTCGGTCACAGTGAACATTTTTGAAAATTTACGAAAATAATTGATTTTTCAGACTTTGATCGGCCGTAGCGGCCAAACGAAAACTCCAAATTGAACGCGGTTTGCAAATCTGAGCTTCTCGTACGTCAATTAGTCGGATTAGAGATTTTTATTTTTTGATGAAAACACGAAAAAAAGACATGACTAAACCCCTTGGAAATTTGTTAAAAAATGCAACTTTCTTAAAAATCATCGTAGACTATTGAATTTAACTTTATTTTCATCAGAAAGACGAGAGAAATTGATTGCCGTTAAAAAATTTCAGCTAACTTCAATAGCAAAAAAATTAGTCGGTCACAGTGAACATTTTTGAAAATTTACGAAAATAATTGATTTTTCAGACTTTGATCGGCCGTAGCGGCCAAACGAAAACTCCAAATTGAACGCGGTTTGCAAATCTGAGCTTCTCGTACGTCAATTAGTCGGATTAGAGATTTTTATTTTTTGATGAAAACACGAAAAAAAGACATGACTAAACCCCTTGGAAATTTGTTAAAAAATGCAACTTTCTTAAAAATCATCGTAGACTATTGAATTTAACTTTATTTTCATCAGAAAGACGAGAGAAATTGATTGCCGTTAAAAAATTTCAGCTAACTTCAATAGCAAAAAAATTAGTCAGTCACAGTGAACATTTTTGAAAATTTACGAAAATAATTGATTTTTCAGACTTTGATCGGCCGTAGCGGCCAAACGAAAACTCCAAATTGAACGCGGTTTGCAAATCTGAGCTTCTCGTACGTCAATTAGTCGGATTAGAGATTAATATTTTTTGATGAAATCGTGAAAAAAACATGACTAACCCCCTTGGAAATTTTGTTAAAAAATGCAACTTTCTTAAAAATCATCGTAGACTATTGAATTTAACTTTATTTTCATCAGAAAGACGAGAGAAATTGATTGCCGTTAAAAATTTCAGCTAACTTCAATAGCAAAAAAATTAGTCGGTCACAGTGAACATTTTTGAAAATTTACGAAAATAATTGATTTTTCAGACTTTGATCGGCCGTAGCGGCCAAACGAAAACTCCAAATTGAACGCGGTTTGCAAATCTGAGCTTCTCGTACGTCAATTAGTCGGATTAGAGATTAATATTTTTTGATGAAATCGTGAAAAAAAACATGACTAACCCCCTTGGAAATTTTGTTAAAAAATGCAACTTTCTTAAAAATCATCGTAGACTATTGAATTTAACTTTATTTTCATCAGAAAGACGAGAGAAATTGATTGCCGTTAAAAAATTTCAGCTAACTTCAATAGCAAAAAAATTAGTCGGTCACAGTGAACATTTTTGAAAATTTACGAAAATAATTGATTTTTCAGACTTTGATCGGCCGTAGCGGCCAAACGAAAACTCCAAATTGAACGCGGTTTGCAAATCTGAGCTTCTCGTACGTCAATTAGTCGGATTAGAAATTAATATTTTTTGATGAAAACACGAAAAAAAGACATGACTAAACCCCTTGGAAATTTGTTAAAAAATGCAACTTTCTTAAAAATCATCGTAGACTATTGAATTTAACTTTATTTTCATCAGAAAGACGAGAGAAATTGATTGCCGTTAAAAAATTTCAGCTAACTTCAATAGCAAAAAAATTAGTCAGTCACAGTGAACATTTTTGAAAATTTACGAAAATAATTGATTTTTCAGACTTTGATCGGCCGTAGCGGCCAAACGAAAACTCCAAATTGAACGCGGTTTGCAAATCTGAGCTTCTCGTACGTCAATTAGTCGGATTAGAGATTAATATTTTTTGATGAAATCGTGAAAAAAAACATGACTAACCCCCTTGGAAATTTTGTTAAAAAATGCAACTTTCTTAAAAATCATCGTAGACTATTGAATTTAACTTTATTTTCATCAGAAAGACGAGAGAAATTGATTGCCGTTAAAAAATTTCAGCTAACTTCAATAGCAAAAAAATTAGTCGGTCACAGTGAACATTTTTGAAAATTTACGAAAATAATTGATTTTTCAGACTTTGATCGGCCGTAGCGGCCAAACGAAAACTCCAAATTGAACGCGGTTTGCAAATCTGAGCTTCTCGTACGTCAATTAGTCGGATTAGAAATTAATATTTTTTGATGAAAACACGAAAAAAAGACATGACTAAACCCCTTGGAAATTTTGTTAAAAAATGCAACTTTCTTAAAAATCATCGTAGACTATTGAATTTAACTTTATTTTCATCAGAAAGACGAGAGAAATTGATTGCCGTTAAAAAATTTCAGCTAACTTCAATAGCAAAAAAATTAGTCGGTCACAGTGAACATTTTTGAAAATTTACGAAAATAATTGATTTTTCAGACTTTGATCGGCCGTAGCGGCCAAACGAAAACTCCAAATTGAACGCGGTTTGCAAATCTGAGCTTCTCGTACGTCAATTAGTCGGATTAGAGATTAATATTTTTTGATGAAATCGTGAAAAAAAACATGACTAACCCCCTTGGAAATTTTGTTAAAAAATGCAACTTTCTTAAAAATCATCGTAGACTATTGAATTTAACTTTATTTTCATCAGAAAGACGAGAGAAATTGATTGCCGTTAAAAAATTTCAGCTAACTTCAATAGCAAAAAATTAGTCGGTCACAGTGAACATTTTTGAAAATTTACGAAAATAATTGATTTTTCAGACTTTGATCGGCCGTAGCGGCCAAACAAAAACTCCAAATTGAACGCGGTTTGCAAATCTGAGCTTCTCGTACGTCAATTACTCGGATTAGAGATTAATATTTTTTGATGAAATCGTGAAAAAAAACATGACTAACCCCCTTGGAAATTTTGTTAAAAAATGCAACTTTCTTAAAAATCATCGTAGACTATTGAATTTAACTTTATTTTCATCAGAAAGACGAGAGAAATTGATTGCCGTTAAAAAATTTCAGCTAACTTCAATAGCAAAAAAATTAGTCGGTCACAGTGAACATTTTTGAAAATTTACGAAAATAATTGATTTTTCAGACTTGGATCGGCCGTAGCGGCCAAACGAAAACTCCAAATTGAACGCGGTTTGCAAATCTGAGCTTCTCGTACGTCAATTAGTCGGATTAGAGATTTTTATTTTTTGATGAAAACACGAAAAAAAGACATCACTAAACCACTTGGAAATTTGTTAAAAAATGCAACTTTCTTAAAAATCATCGTAGACTATTGAATTTAACTTTATTTTCATCAGAAAGACGAGAGAAATTGATTGCCGTTAAAAAATTTCAGCTAACTTCAATAGCAAAAAAATTAGTCGGTCACAGTGAACATTTTTGAAAATTTACGAAAATAATTGATTTTTCAGACTTTGATCGGCCGTAGCGGCCAAACGAAAACTCCAAATTGAACGCGGTTTGCAAATCTGAGCTTCTCGTACGTCAATTAGTCGGATTAGAGATTAATATTTTTTGATGAAATCGTGAAAAAAAACATGACTAACCTTGGAAATTTTGTTAAAAAATGCAACTTTCTTAAAAATCATCGTAGACTATTGAATGTAACTTTATTTTCATCAGAAAGACGAGAGAAATTGATTGCCGTTAAAAAATTTCAGCTAACTTCAATAGCAAAAAAATTAGTCAGTCACAGTGAACATTTTTGAAAATTTACGAAAATAATTGATTTTTCAGACATTGATCGGCCGTAGCGGCAAACGAAAACTCCAAATTGAACGCGGTTTGCAAATCTGAGCTTCTCGTACGTCAATTAGTCGGATTAGAGATTAATATTTTTTGATGAAATCGTGAAAAAAAACATGACTAACCCCCTTGGAAATTTTGTTAAAAAATGCAACTTTCTTAAAAATCATCGTAGACTATTGAATTTAACTTTATTTTCATCAGAAAGACGAGAGAAATTGATTGCCGTTAAAAAATTTCAGCTAACTTCAATAGCAAAAAAATTAGTCGGTCACAGTGAACATTTTTGAAAATTTACGAAAATAATTGATTTTTCAGACTTTGATCGGCCGTAGCGGCCAAACGAAAACTCCAAATTGAACGCGGTTTGCAAATCTGAGCTTCTCGTACGTCAATTAGTCGGATTAGAGATTAATATTTTTTGATGAAATCGTGAAAAAAAACATGACAACCCCCTTGGAAATTTTGTTAAAAAATGCAACTTTCTTAAAAATCATCGTAGACTATTGAATTTAACTTTATTTTCATCAGAAAGACGAGAGAAATTGATTGCCGTTAAAAAATTTCAGCTAACTTCAATAGCAAAAAAATTAGTCAGTCACAGTGAACATTTTTGAAAATTTACGAAAATAATTGATTTTTCAGACTTTGATCGGCCGTAGCGGCCAAACGAAAACTCCAAATTGAACGCGGTTTGCAAATCTGAGCTTCTCGTACGTCAATTAGTCGGATTAGAGATTTTTATTTTTTGATGAAAACACGAAAAAAAGACATGACTAAACCCCTTGGAAATTTGTTAAAAAATGCAACTTTCTTAAAAATCATCGTAGACTATTGAATTTAACTTTATTTTCATCAGAAAGACGAGAGAAATTGATTGCCGTTAAAAAATTTCAGCTAACTTCAATAGCAAAAAAATTAGTCGGTCACAGTGAACATTTTTGAAAATTTACGAAAATAATTGATTTTTCAGACTTTGATCGGCCGTAGCGGCCAAACGAAAACTCCAAATTGAACGCGGTTTGCAAATCTGAGCTTCTCGTACGTCAATTAGTCGGATTAGAGATTTTTATTTTTTGATGAAAACACGAAAAAAAGACATGACTAAACCCCTTGGAAATTTGTTAAAAAATGCAACTTTCTTAAAAATCATCGTAGACTATTGAATTTAACTTTATTTTCATCAGAAAGACGAGAGAAATTGATTGCCGTTAAAAAATTTCAGCTAACTTCAATAGCAAAAAAATTAGTCGGTCACAGTGAACATTTTTGAAAATTTACGAAAATAATTGATTTTTCAGACTTTGATCGGCCGTAGCGGCCAAACGAAAACTCCAAATTGAACGCGGTTTGCAAATCTGAGCTTCTCGTACGTCAATTAGTCGGATTAGAGATTTTTATTTTTTGATGAAAACACGAAAAAAAGACATGACTAAACCCCTTGGAAATTTGTTAAAAAAATGCAACTTTCTTAAAAATCATCGTAGACTATTGAATTTAACTTTATTTTCATCAGAAAGACGAGAGAAATTGATTGCCGTTAAAAAATTTCAGCTAACTTCAATAGCAAAAAAATTAGTCAGTCACAGTGAACATTTTTGAAAATTTACGAAAATAATTGATTTTTCAGACTTTGATCGGCCGTAGCGGCCAAACGAAAACTCCAAATTGAACGCGGTTTGCAAATCTGAGCTTCTCGTACGTCAATTAGTCGGATTAGAGATTAATATTTTTTGATGAAATCGTGAAAAAAAACATGACTAACCCCCTTGGAAATTTTGTTAAAAAATGCAACTTTCTTAAAAATCATCGTAGACTATTGAATTTAACTTTATTTTCATCAGAAAGACGAGAGAAATTGATTGCCGTTAAAAAATTTCAGCTAACTTCAATAGCAAAAAAATTAGTCGGTCACAGTGAACATTTTTGAAAATTTACGAAAATAATTGATTTTTCAGACTTTGATCGGCCGTAGCGGCCAAACGAAAACTCCAAATTGAACGCGGTTTGCAAATCTGAGCTTCTCGTACGTCAATTAGTCGGATTAGAGATTAATATTTTTTGATGAAATCGTGAAAAAAAACATGACTAACCCCCTTGGAAATTTTGTTAAAAAATGCAACTTTCTTAAAAATCATCGTAGACTATTGAATTTAACTTTATTTTCATCAGAAAGACGAGAGAAATTGATTGCCGTTAAAAAATTTCAGCTAACTTCAATAGCAAAAAAATTAGTCGGTCACAGTGAACATTTTTGAAAATTTACGAAAATAATTGATTTTTCAGACTTTGATCGGCCGTAGCGGCCAAACGAAAACTCCAAATTGAACGCGGTTTGCAAATCTGAGCTTCTCGTACGTCAATTAGTCGGATTAGAAATTAATATTTTTTGATGAAAACACGAAAAAAAGACATGACTAAACCCCTTGGAAATTTGTTAAAAAATGCAACTTTCTTAAAAATCATCGTAGACTATTGAATTTAACTTTATTTTCATCAGAAAGACGAGAGAAATTGATTGCCGTTAAAAAATTTCAGCTAACTTCAATAGCAAAAAAATTAGTCAGTCACAGTGAACATTTTTGAAAATTTACGAAAATAATTGATTTTTCAGACTTTGATCGGCCGTAGCGGCCAAACGAAAACTCCAAATTGAACGCGGTTTGCAAATCTGAGCTTCTCGTACGTCAATTAGTCGGATTAGAGATTAATATTTTTTGATGAAATCGTGAAAAAAAACATGACTAACCCCCTTGGAAATTTTGTTAAAAAATGCAACTTTCTTAAAAATCATCGTAGACTATTGAATTTAACTTTATTTTCATCAGAAAGACGAGAGAAATTGATTGCCGTTAAAAAATTTCAGCTAACTTCAATAGCAAAAAAATTAGTCGGTCACAGTGAACATGTTTGAAAATTTACGAAAATAATTGATTTTTCAGACTTTGATCGGCCGTAGCGGCCAAACGAAAACTCCAAATTGAACGCGGTTTGCAAATCTGAGCTTCTCGTACGTCAATTAGTCGGATTAGAAATTAATATTTTTTGATGAAAACACGAAAAAAAGACATGACTAAACCCCTTGGAAATTTTGTTAAAAAATGCAACTTTCTTAAAAATCATCGTAGACTATTGAATTTAACTTTATTTTCATCAGAGAGACGAGAGAAATTGATTGCCGTTAAAAAATTTCAGCTAACTTCAATAGCAAAAAAATTAGTCGGTCACAGTGAACATTTTTGAAAATTTACGAAAATAATTGATTTTTCAGACTTTGATCGGCCGTAGCGGCCAAACGAAAACTCCAAATTGAACGCGGTTTGCAAATCTGAGCTTCTCGTACGTCAATTAGTCGGATTAGAGATTTTTATTTTTTGATGAAAACACGAAAAAAAGACATGACTAAACCCCTTGGAAATTTGTTAAAAAATGCAACTTTCTTAAAAATCATCGTAGACTATTGAATTTAACTTTATTTTCATCAGAAAGACGAGAGAAATTGATTGCCGTTAAAAAATTTCAGCTAACTTCAATAGCAAAAAAATTAGTCAGTCACAGTGAACATTTTTGAAAATTTACGAAAATAATTGATTTTTCAGACTTTGATCGGCCGTAGCGGCCAAACGAAAACTCCAAATTGAACGCGGTTTGCAAATCTGAGCTTCTCGTACGTCAATTAGTCGGATTAGAGATTAATATTTTTTGATGAAATCGTGAAAAAAACATGACTAACCCCCTTGGAAATTTTGTTAAAAAATGCAACTTTCTTAAAAATCATCGTAGACTATTGAATTTAACTTTATTTTCATCAGAAAGACGAGAGAAATTGATTGCCGTTAAAAAATTTCAGCTAACTTCAATAGCAAAAAAATTAGTCGGTCACAGTGAACATTTTTGAAAATTTACGAAAATAATTGATTTTTCAGACTTTGATCGGCCGTAGCGGCCAAACGAAAACTCCAAATTGAACGCGGTTTGCAAATCTGAGCTTCTCGTACGTCAATTAGTCGGATTAGAGATTTTTATTTTTTGATGAAAACACGAAAAAAAGACATGACTAAACCCCTTGGAAATTTGTTAAAAAATGCAACTTTCTTAAAAATCATCGTAGACTATTGAATTTAACTTTATTTTCATCAGAAAGACGAGAGAAATTGATTGCCGTTAAAAAATTTCAGCTAACTTCAATAGCAAAAAAATTAGTCGGTCACAGTGAACATTTTTGAAAATTTACGAAAATAATTGATTTTTCAGACTTTGATCGGCCGTAGCGGCCAAACGAAAACTCCAAATTGAACGCGGTTTGCAAATCTGAGCTTCTCGTACGTCAATTAGTCGGATTAGAGATTTTTATTTTTTGATGAAAACACGAAAAAAAGACATGACTAAACCCCTTGGAAATTTGTTAAAAAATGCAACTTTCTTAAAAATCATCGTAGACTATTGAATTTAACTTTATTTTCATCAGAAAGACGAGAGAAATTGATTGCCGTTAAAAAATTTCAGCTAACTTCAATAGCAAAAAAATTAGTCGGTCACAGTGAACATTTTTGAAAATTTACGAAAATAATTGATTTTTCAGACTTTGATCGGCCGTAGCGGCCAAACGAAAACTCCAAATTGAACGCGGTTTGCAAATCTGAGCTTCTCGTACGTCAATTAGTCGGATTAGAGATTTTTATTTTTTGATGAAAACACGAAAAAAAGACATGACTAAACCCCTTGGAAATTTGTTAAAAAATGCAACTTTCTTAAAAATCATCGTAGACTATTGAATTTAACTTTATTTTCATCAGAAAGACGAGAGAAATTGATTGCCGTTAAAAAATTTCAGCTAACTTCAATAGCAAAAAAATTAGTCAGTCACAGTGAACATTTTTGAAAATTTACGAAAATAATTGATTTTTCAGACTTTGATCGGCCGTAGCGGCCAAACGAAAACTCCAAATTGAACGCGGTTTGCAAATCTGAGCTTCTCGTACGTCAATTAGTCGGATTAGAGATTAATATTTT
The DNA here is from genome assembly GCA_910593695.2 of Ocypus olens. Taxonomy (NCBI): domain Eukaryota; kingdom Metazoa; phylum Arthropoda; class Insecta; order Coleoptera; family Staphylinidae; genus Ocypus; species Ocypus olens. Next base: position 7,164,062 of record OU343060.1, on the reverse strand, counting down.
TTTGATGAAATCGTTGAAAAAAAACATGACTAACCCCCTTGGAAATTTTGTTAAAAAATGCAACTTTCTTAAAAATCATCGTAGACTATTGAATTTAACTTTATTTTCATCAGAAAGACGAGAGAAATTGATTGCCGTTAAAAAATTTCAGCTAACTTCAATAGCAAAAAAATTAGTCAGTCACAGTGAACATTTTTGAAATTTACGAAAATAATTGATTTTTCAGACTTTGATCGGCCGTAGCGGCCAAACGAAAACTCCAAATTGAACGCGGTTTGCAAATCTGAGCTTCTCGTACGTCAATTAGTCGGATTAGAGATTAATATTTTTTGATGAAATCGTGAAAAAAAACATGACTAACCCCCTTGGAAATTTTGTTAAAAAATGCAACTTTCTTAAAAATCATCGTAGACTATTGAATTTAACTTTATTTTCATCAGAAAGACGAGAGAAATTGATTGCCGTTAAAAAATTTCAGCTAACTTCAATAGCAAAAAAATTAGTCGGTCACAGTGAACATTTTTGAAAATTTACGAAAATAATTGATTTTTCAGACTTTGATCGGCCGTAGCGGCCAAACGAAAACTCCAAATTGAACGCGGTTTGCAAATCTGAGCTTCTCGTACGTCAATTAGTCGGATTAGAAATTAATATTTTTTGATGAAAACACGAAAAAAAGACATGACTAAACCCCTTGGAAATTTGTTAAAAAATGCAACTTTCTTAAAAATCATCGTAGACTATTGAATTTAACTTTATTTTCATCAGAAAGACGAGAGAAATTGATTGCCGTTAAAAAATTTCAGCTAACTTCAATAGCAAAAAAATTAGTCAGTCACAGTGAACATTTTTGAAAATTTACGAAAATAATTGATTTTTCAGACTTTGATCGGCCGTAGCGGCCAAACGAAAACTCCAAATTGAACGCGGTTTGCAAATCTGAGCTTCTCGTACGTCAATTAGTCGGATTAGAGATTAATATTTTTTGATGAAATCGTGAAAAAAAACATGACTAACCCCCTTGGAAATTTTGTTAAAAAATGCAACTTTCTTAAAAATCATCGTAGACTATTGAATTTAACTTTATTTTCATCAGAAAGACGAGAGAAATTGATTGCCGTTAAAAAATTTCAGCTAACTTCAATAGCAAAAAAATTAGTCGGTCACAGTGAACATTTTTGAAAATTTACGAAAATAATTGATTTTTCAGACTTTGATCGGCCGTAGCGGCCAAACGAAAACTCCAAATTGAACGCGGTTTGCAAATCTGAGCTTCTCGTACGTCAATTAGTCGGATTAGAAATTAATATTTTTTGATGAAAACACGAAAAAAAGACATGACTAAACCCCTTGGAAATTTTGTTAAAAAATGCAACTTTCTTAAAAATCATCGTAGACTATTGAATTTAACTTTATTTTCATCAGAGAGACGAGAGAAATTGATTGCCGTTAAAAAATTTCAGCTAACTTCAATAGCAAAAAAATTAGTCAGTCACAGTGAACATTTTTGAAAATTTACGAAAATAATTGATTTTTCAGACTTTGATCGGCCGTAGCGGCCAAACGAAAACTCCAAATTGAACGCGGTTTGCAAATCTGAGCTTCTCGTACGTCAATTAGTCGGATTAGAGATTAATATTTTTTGATGAAATCGTGAAAAAAAACATGACTAACCCCCTTGGAAATTTTGTTAAAAAATGCAACTTTCTTAAAAATCATCGTAGACTATTGAATTTAACTTTATTTTCATCAGAAAGACGAGAGAAATTGATTGCCGTTAAAAAATTTCAGCTAACTTCAATAGCAAAAAAATTAGTCGGTCACAGTGAACATTTTTGAAAATTTACGAAAATAATTGATTTTTCAGACTTTGATCGGCCGTAGCGGCCAAACGAAAACTCCAAATTGAACGCGGTTTGCAAATCTGAGCTTCTCGTACGTCAATTAGTCGGATTAGAAATTAATATTTTTTGATGAAAACACGAAAAAAAGACATGACTAAACCCCTTGGAAATTTTGTTAAAAAATGCAACTTTCTTAAAAATCATCGTAGACTATTGAATTTAACTTTATTTTCATCAGAGAGACGAGAGAAATTGATTGCCGTTAAAAAATTTCAGCTAACTTCAATAGCAAAAAAATTAGTCGGTCACAGTGAACATTTTTGAAAATTTACAAAAATAATTGATTTTTCAGACTTTGATCGGCCGTAGCGGCCAAACGAAAACTCCAAATTGAACGCGGTTTGCAAATCTGAGCTTCTCGTACGTCAATTAGTCGGATTAGAGATTTTTATTTTTTGATGAAAACACGAAAAAAAGACATGACTAAACCCCTTGGAAATTTGTTAAAAAATGCAACTTTCTTAAAAATCATCGTAGACTATTGAATTTAACTTTATTTTCATCAGAAAGACGAGAGAAATTGATTGCCGTTAAAAAATTTCAGCTAACTTCAATAGCAAAAAAATTAGTCAGTCACAGTGAACATTTTTGAAAATTTACGAAAATAATTGATTTTTCAGACTTTGATCGGCCGTAGCGGCCAAACGAAAACTCCAAATTGAACGCGGTTTGCAAATCTGAGCTTCTCGTACGTCAATTAGTCGGATTAGAGATTAATATTTTTTGATGAAATCGTGAAAAAAACATGACTAACCCCCTTGGAAATTTTGTTAAAAAATGCAACTTTCTTAAAAATCATCGTAGACTATTGAATTTAACTTTATTTTCATCAGAAAGACGAGAGAAATTGATTGCCGTTAAAAAATTTCAGCTAACTTCAATAGCAAAAAAATTAGTCGGTCACAGTGAACATTTTTGAAAATTTACGAAAATAATTGATTTTTCAGACTTTGATCGGCCGTAGCGGCCAAACGAAAACTCCAAATTGAACGCGGTTTGCAAATCTGAGCTTCTCGTACGTCAATTAGTCGGATTAGAGATTTTTATTTTTTGATGAAAACACGAAAAAAAGACATGACTAAACCCCTTGGAAATTTGTTAAAAAATGCAACTTTCTTAAAAATCATCGTAGACTATTGAATTTAACTTTATTTTCATCAGAAAGACGAGAGAAATTGATTGCCGTTAAAAAATTTCAGCTAACTTCAATAGCAAAAAAATTAGTCGGTCACAGTGAACATTTTTGAAAATTTACGAAAATAATTGATTTTTCAGACTTTGATCGGCCGTAGCGGCCAAACGAAAACTCCAAATTGAACGCGGTTTGCAAATCTGAGCTTCTCGTACGTCAATTAGTAGGATTAGAGATTAATATTTTTTGATGAAATCGTGAAAAAAAACATGACTAACCCCCTTGGAAATTTTGTTAAAAAATGCAACTTTCTTAAAAATCATCGTAGACTATTGAATTTAACTTTATTTTCATCAGAAAGACGAGAGAAATTGATTGCCGTTAAAAAATTTCAGCTAACTTCAATAGCAAAAAAATTAGTCAGTCACAGTGAACATTTTTGAAAATTTACGAAAATAATTGATTTTTCAGACTTTGATCGGCCGTAGCGGCCAAACGAAAACTCCAAATTGAACGCGGTTTGCAAATCTGAGCTTCTCGTACGTCAATTAGTCGGATTAGAGATTAATATTTTTTGATGAAATCGTGAAAAAAAACATGACTAACCCCCTTGGAAATTTTGTTAAAAAATGCAACTTTCTTAAAAATCATCGTAGACTATTGAATTTAACTTTATTTTCATCAGAAAGACGAGAGAAATTGATTGCCGTTAAAAAATTTCAGCTAACTTCAATAGCAAAAAAATTAGTCGGTCACAGTGAACATTTTTGAAAATTTACGAAAATAATTGATTTTTCAGACTTTGATCGGCCGTAGCGGCCAAACGAAAACTCCAAATTGAACGCGGTTTGCAAATCTGAGCTTCTCGTACGTCAATTAGTCGGATTAGAAATTAATATTTTTTGATGAAAACACGAAAAAAAGACATGACTAAACCCCTTGGAAATTTGTTAAAAAATGCAACTTTCTTAAAAATCATCGTAGACTATTGAATTTAACTTTATTTTCATCAGAAAGACGAGAGAAATTGATTGCCGTTAAAAAATTTCAGCTAACTTCAATAGCAAAAAAATTAGTCAGTCACAGTGAACATTTTTGAAAATTTACGAAAATAATTGATTTTTCAGACTTTGATCGGCCGTAGCGGCCAAACGAAAACTCCAAATTGAACGCGGTTTGCAAATCTGAGCTTCTCGTACGTCAATTAGTCGGATTAGAGATTAATATTTTTTGATGAAATCGTGAAAAAAAACATGACTAACCCCCTTGGAAATTTTGTTAAAAAATGCAACTTTCTTAAAAATCATCGTAGACTATTGAATTTAACTTTATTTTCATCAGAAAGACGAGAGAAATTGATTGCCGTTAAAAAATTTCAGCTAACTTCAATAGCAAAAAAATTAGTCGGTCACAGTGAACATTTTTGAAAATTTACGAAAATAATTGATTTTTCAGACTTTGATCGGCCGTAGCGGCCAAACGAAAACTCCAAATTGAACGCGGTTTGCAAATCTGAGCTTCTCGTACGTCAATTAGTCGGATTAGAAATTAATATATTTTGATGAAAACACGAAAAAAAGACATGACTAAACCCCTTGGAAATTTGTTAAAAAATGCAACTTTCTTAAAAATCATCGTAGACTATTGAATTTAACTTTATTTTCATCAGAAAGACGAGAGAAATTGATTGCCGTTAAAAAATTTCAGCTAACTTCAATAGCAAAAAAATTAGTCAGTCACAGTGAACATTTTTGAAAATTTACGAAAATAATTGATTTTTCAGACTTTGATCGGCCGTAGCGGCCAAACGAAAACTCCAAATTGAACGCGGTTTGCAAATCTGAGCTTCTCGTACGTCAATTAGTCGGATTAGAAATTAATATTTTTTGATGAAAACACGAAAAAAAGACATGACTAAACCCCTTGGAAATTTGTTAAAAAATGCAACTTTCTTAAAAATCATCGTAGACTATTGAATTTAACTTTATTTTCATCAGAAAGACGAGAGAAATTGATTGCCGTTAAAAAATTTCAGCTAACTTCAATAGCAAAAAAATTAGTCAGTCACAGTGAACATTTTTGAAAATTTACGAAAATAATTGATTTTTCAGACTTTGATCGGCCGTAGCGGCCAAACGAAAACTCCAAATTGAACGCGGTTTGCAAATCTGAGCTTCTCGTACGTCAATTAGTCGGATTAGAGATTAATATTTTTTGATGAAATCGTGAAAAAAAACATGACTAACCCCCTTGGAAATTTTGTTAAAAAATGCAACTTTCTTAAAAATCATCGTAGACTATTGAATTTAACTTTATTTTCATCAGAAAGACGAGAGAAATTGATTGCCGTTAAAAAATTTCAGCTAACTTCAATAGCAAAAAAATGAGTCGGTCACAGTGAACATTTTTGAAAATTTACGAAAATAATTGATTTTTCAGACTTTGATCGGCCGTAGCGGCCAAACGAAAACTCCAAATTGAACGCGGTTTGCAAATCTGAGCTTCTCGTACGTCAATTAGTCGGATTAGAAATTAATATATTTTGATGAAAACACGAAAAAAAGACATGACTAAACCCCTTGGAAATTTGTTAAAAAATGCAACTTTCTTAAAAATCATCGTAGACTATTGAATTTAACTTTATTTTCATCAGAAAGACGAGAGAAATTGATTGCCGTTAAAAAATTTCAGCTAACTTCAATAGCAAAAAAATTAGTCGGTCACAGTGAACATTTTTGAAAATTTACGAAAATAATTGATTTTTCAGACTTTGATCGGCCGTAGCGGCCAAACGAAAACTCCAAATTGAACGCGGTTTGCAAATCTGAGCTTCTCGTACGTCAATTAGTCGGATTAGAGATGAATATTTTTTGATGAAATCGTGAAAAAAAACATGACTAACCCCCTTGGAAATTTTGTTAAAAATTCAACTTTCTTAAAAATCATCGTAGACTATTGAATTTAACTTTATTTTCATCAGAAAGACGAGAGAAATTGATTGCCGTTAAAAAATTTCAGCTAACTTCAATAGCAAAAAAATTAGTCGGTCACAGTGAACATTTTTGAAAATTTACGAAAATAATTGATTTTTCAGACTTTGATCGGCCGTAGCGGCCAAACGAAAACTCCAAATTGAACGCGGTTTGCAAATCTGAGCTTCTCGTACGTCAATTAGTCGGATTAGAGATTAATATATTTTGATGAAATCGTGAAAAAAAACATGACTAACCCCCTTGGAAATTTTGTTAAAAAATGCAACTTTCTTAAAAATCATCGTAGACTATTGAATTTAACTTTATTTTCATCAGAAAGACGAGAGAAATTGATTGCCGTTAAAAAATTTCAGCTAACTTCAATAGCAAAAAAATTAGTCGGTCACAGTGAACATTTTTGAAAATTTACGAAAATAATTGATTTTTCAGACTTTGATCGGCCGTAGCGGCCAAACGAAAACTCCAAATTGAACGCGGTTTGCAAATCTGAGCTTCTCGTACGTCAATTAGTCGGATTAGAGATTAATATTTTTTGATGAAATCGTGAAAAAAAACATGACTAACCCCCTTGGAAATTTTGTTAAAAAATGCAACTTTCTTAAAAATCATCGTAGACTATTGAATTTAAATTTATTTTCATCAGAAAGACGAGAGAAATTGATTGCCGTTAAAAAATTTCAGCTAACTTCAATAGCAAAAAAATTAGTCGGTCACAGTGATCATTTTTGAAAATTTACGAAAATAATTGATTTTTCAGACTTTGATCGGCCGTAGCGGCCAAACGAAAACTCCAAATTGAACGCGGTTTGCAAATCTGAGCTTCTCGTACGTCAATTAGTCGGATTAGAAATTAATATTTTTTGATGAAAACACGAAAAAAAGACATGACTAAACCCCTTGGAAATTTGTTAAAAAATGCAACTTTCTTAAAAATCATCGTAGACTATTGAATTTAACTTTATTTTCATCAGAAAGACGAGAGAAATTGATTGCCGTTAAAAAATTTCAGCTAACTTCAATAGCAAAAAAATTAGTCAGTCACAGTGAACATTTTTGAAAATTTACGAAAATAATTGATTTTTCAGACTTTGATCGGCCGTAGCGGCCAAACGAAAACTCCAAATTGAACGCGGTTTGCAAATCTGAGCTTCTCGTACGTCAATTAGTCGGATTAGAGATTAATATTTTTTGATGAAATCGTGAAAAAAAACATGACTAACCCCCTTGGAAATTTTGTTAAAAAATGCAACTTTCTTAAAAATCATCGTAGACTATTGAATTTAACTTTATTTTCATCAGAAAGACGAGAGAAATTGATTGCCGTTAAAAAATTTCAGCTAACTTCAATAGCAAAAAAATTAGTCGGTCACAGTGAACATTTTTGAAAATTTACGAAAATAATTGATTTTTCAGACTTTGATCGGCCGTAGCGGCCAAACGAAAACTCCAAATTGAACGCGGTTTGCAAATCTGAGCTTCTCGTACGTCAATTAGTCGGATTAGAAATTAATATTTTTTGATGAAAACACGAAAAAAAGACATGACTAAACCCCTTGGAAATTTTGTTAAAAAATGCAACTTTCTTAAAAATCATCGTAGACTATTGAATTTAACTTTATTTTCATCAGAGAGACGAGAGAAATTGATTGCCGTTAAAAAATTTCAGCTAACTTCAATAGCAAAAAAATTAGTCGGTCACAGTGAACATTTTTGAAAATTTACGAAAATAATTGATTTTTCAGACTTTGATCGGCCGTAGCGGCCAAACGAAAACTCCAAATTGAACGCGGTTTGCAAATCTGAGCTTCTCGTACGTCAATTAGTCGGATTAGAGATTTTATTTTTTGATGAAAACACGAAAAAAAGACATGACTAAACCCCTTGGAAATTTGTTAAAAAATGCAACTTTCTTAAAAATCATCGTAGACTATTGAATTTAACTTTATTTTCATCAGAAAGACGAGAGAAATTGATTGCCGTTAAAAAATTTCAGCTAACTTCAATAGCAAAAAAATTAGTCAGTCACAGTGAACATTTTTGAAAATTTACGAAAATAATTGATTTTTCAGACTTTGATCGGCCGTAGCGGCCAAACGAAAACTCCAAATTGAACGCGGTTTGCAAATCTGAGCTTCTCGTACGTCAATTAGTCGGATTAGAGATTAATATTTTTTGATGAAATCGTGAAAAAAACATGACTAACCCCCTTGGAAATTTTGTTAAAAAATGCAACTTTCTTAAAAATCATCGTAGACTATTGAATTTAACTTTATTTTCATCAGAAAGACGAGAGAAATTGATTGCCGTTAAAAAATTTCAGCTAACTTCAATAGCAAAAAAATTAGTCGGTCACAGTGAACATTTTTGAAAATTTACGAAAATAATTGATTTTTCAGACTTTGATCGGCCGTAGCGGCCAAACGAAAACTCCAAATTGAACGCGGTTTGCAAATCTGAGCTTCTCGTACGTCAATTAGTCGGATTAGAGATTTTTATTTTTTGATGAAAACACGAAAAAAAGACATGACTAAACCCCTTGGAAATTTGTTAAAAAATGCAACTTTCTTAAAAATCATCGTAGACTATTGAATTTAACTTTATTTTCATCAGAAAGACGAGGAGAAATTGATTGCCGTTAAAAAATTTCAGCTAACTTCAATAGCAAAAAAATTAGTCGGTCACAGTGAACATTTTTGAAAATTTACGAAAATAATTGATTTTTCAGACTTTGATCGGCCGTAGCGGCCAAACGAAAACTCCAAATTGAACGCGGTTTGCAAATCTGAGCTTCTCGTACGTCAATTAGTCGGATTAGAGATTAATATTTTTTGATGAAATCGTGAAAAAAAACATGACTAACCCCCTTGGAAATTTTGTTAAAAAATGCAACTTTCTTAAAAATCATCGTAGACTATTGAATTTAACTTTATTTTCATCAGAAAGACGAGAGAAATTGATTGCCGTTAAAAAATTTCAGCTAACTTCAATAGCAAAAAAATTAGTCAGTCACAGTGAACATTTTTGAAAATTTACGAAAATAATTGATTTTTCAGACTTTGATCGGCCGTAGCGGCCAAACGAAAACTCCAAATTGAACGCGGTTTGCAAATCTGAGCTTCTCGTACGTCAATTAGTCGGATTAGAGATTAATATTTTTTGATGAAATCGTGAAAAAAAACATGACTAACCCCCTTGGAAATTTTGTTAAAAAATGCAACTTTCTTAAAAATCATCGTAGACTATTGAATTTAACTTTATTTTCATCAGAAAGACGAGAGAAATTGATTGCCGTTAAAAAATTTCAGCTAACTTCAATAGCAAAAAAATTAGTCGGTCACAGTGAACATTTTTGAAAATTTACGAAAATAATTGATTTTTCAGACTTTGATCGGCCGTAGCGGCCAAACGAAAACTCCAAATTGAACGCGGTTTGCAAATCTGAGCTTCTCGTACGTCAATTAGTCGGATTAGAAATTAATATTTTTTGATGAAAACACGAAAAAAAGACATGACTAAACCCCTTGGAAATTTGTTAAAAAATGCAACTTTCTTAAAAATCATCGTAGACTATTGAATTTAACTTTATTTTCATCAGAAAGACGAGAGAAATTGATTGCCGTTAAAAAATTTCAGCTAACTTCAATAGCAAAAAAATTAGTCAGTCACAGTGAACATTTTTGAAAATTTACGAAAATAATTGATTTTTCAGACTTTGATCGGCCGTAGCGGCCAAACGAAAACTCCAAATTGAACGCGGTTTGCAAATCTGAGCTTCTCGTACGTCAATTAGTCGGATTAGAGATTAATATTTTTTGATGAAATCGTGAAAAAAAACATGACTAACCCCCTTGGAAATTTTGTTAAAAAATGCAACTTTCTTAAAAATCATCGTAGACTATTGAATTTAACTTTATTTTCATCAGAAAGACGAGAGAAATTGATTGCCGTTAAAAAATTTCAGCTAACTTCAATAGCAAAAAAATTAGTCGGTCACAGTGAACATTTTTGAAAATTTACGAAAATAATTGATTTTTCAGACTTTGATCGGCCGTAGCGGCCAAACGAAAACTCCAAATTGAACGCGGTTTGCAAATCTGAGCTTCTCGTACGTCAATTAGTCGGATTAGAAATTAATATATTTTGATGAAAACACGAAAAAAAGACATGACTAAACCCCTTGGAAATTTGTTAAAAAATGCAACTTTCTTAAAAATCATCGTAGACTATTGAATTTAACTTTATTTTCATCAGAAAGACGAGAGAAATTGATTGCCGTTAAAAAATTTCAGCTAACTTCAATAGCAAAAAAATTAGTCAGTCACAGTGAACATTTTTGAAAATTTACGAAAATAATTGATTTTTCAGACTTTGATCGGCCGTAGCGGCCAAACGAAAACTCCAAATTGAACGCGGTTTGCAAATCTGAGCTTCTCGTACGTCAATTAGTCGGATTAGAAATTAATATTTTTTGATGAAAACACGAAAAAAAGACATGACTAAACCCCTTGGAAATTTGTTAAAAAATGCAACTTTCTTAAAAATCATCGTAGACTATTGAATTTAACTTTATTTTCATCAGAAAGACGAGAGAAATTGATTGCCGTTAAAAAATTTCAGCTAACTTCAATAGCAAAAAAATTAGTCAGTCACAGTGAACATTTTTGAAAATTTACGAAAATAATTGATTTTTCAGACTTTGATCGGCCGTAGCGGCCAAACGAAAACTCCAAATTGAACGCGGTTTGCAAATCTGAGCTTCTCGTACGTCAATTAGTCGGATTAGAGATTAATATTTTTTGATGAAATCGTGAAAAAAAACATGACTAAACCCCTTGGAAATTTGTTAAAAAATGCAACTTTCTTAAAAATCATCGTAGACTATTGAATTTAACTTTATTTTCATCAGAAAGACGAGAGAAATTGATTGCCGTTAAAAAATTTCAGCTAACTTCAATAGCAAAAAAATTAGTCGGTCACAGTGAACATTTTTGAAAATTTACGAAAATAATTGATTTTTCAGACTTTGATCGGCCGTAGCGGCCAAACGAAAACTCCAAATTGAACGCGGTTTGCAAATCTGAGCTTCTCGTACGTCAATTAGTCGGATTAGAGATTTTTATTTTTTGATGAAAACACGAAAAAAAGACATGACTAAACCCCTTGGAAATTTGTTAAAAAATGCAACTTTCTTAAAAATCATCGTAGACTATTGAATTTAACTTTATTTTCATCAGAAAGACGAGAGAAATTGATTGCCGTTAAAAAATTTCAGCTAACTTCTATAGCAAAAAAATTAGTCAGTCACAGTGAACATTTTTGAAAATTTACGAAAATAATTGATTTTTCAGACTTTGATCGGCCGTAGCGGCCAAACGAAAACTCCAAATTGAACGCGGTTTGCAAATCTGAGCTTCTCGTACGTCAATTAGTCGGATTAGAGATTAATATTTTTTGATGAAATCGTGAAAAAAAACATGACTAACCCCCTTGGAAATTTTGTTAAAAAATGCAACTTTCTTAAAAATCATCGTAGACTATTGAATTTAACTTTATTTTCATCAGAAAGACGAGAGAAATTGATTGCCGTTAAAAAATTTCAGCTAACTTCTATAGCAAAAAAATTAGTCAGTCACAGTGAACATTTTTGAAAATTTACGAAAATAATTGATTTTTCAGACTTTGATCGGCCGTAGCGGCCAAACGAAAACTCCAAATTGAACGCGGTTTGCAAATCTGAGCTTCTCGTACGTCAATTAGTCGGATTAGAGATTAATATTTTTTGATGAAATCGTGAAAAAAAACATGACTAACCCCCTTGGAAATTTTGTTAAAAAATGCAACTTTCTTAAAAATCATCGTAGACTATTGAATTTAACTTTATTTTCATCAGAAAGACGAGAGAAATTGATTGCCGTTAAAAAATTTCAGCTAACTTCTATAGCAAAAAAATTAGTCAGTCACAGTGAACATTTTTGAAAATTTACGAAAATAATTGATTTTTCAGACTTTGATCGGCCGTAGCGGCCAAACGAAAACTCCAAATTGAACGCGGTTTGCAAATCTGAGCTTCTCGTACGTCAATTAGTCGGATTAGAGATTAATATTTTTTGATGAAATCGTGAAAAAAAACATGACTAACCCCCTTGGAAATTTTGTTAAAAAATGCAACTTTCTTAAAAATCATCGTAGACTATTGAATTTAACTTTATTTTCATCAGAAAGACGAGAGAAATTGATTGCCGTTAAAAAATTTCAGCTAACTTCAATAGCAAAAAAATTAGTCAGTCACAGTGAACATTTTTGAAAATTTACGAAAATAATTGATTTTTCAGACTTTGATCGGCCGTAGCGGCCAAACGAAAACTCCAAATTGAACGCGGTTTGCAAATCTGAGCTTCTCGTACGTCAATTAGTCGGATTAGAAATTAATCTTTTTTGATGAAAACACGAAAAAAAGACATGACTAAACCCCTTGGAAATTTGTTAAAAAATGCAACTTTCTTAAAAATCATCGTAGGACTATTGAATTTAACTTTATTTTCATCAGAAAGACGAGAGAAATTGATTGCCGTTAAAAAATTTCAGCTAACTTCAATAGCAAAAAAATTAGTCAGTCACAGTGAACATTTTTGAAAATTTACGAAAATAATTGATTTTTCAGACTTTGATCGGCCGTAGCGGCCAAACGAAAACTCCAAATTGAACGCGGTTTGCAAATCTGAGCTTCTCGTACGTCAATTAGTCGGATTAGAGATTAATATTTTTTGATGAAATCGTGAAAAAAAACATGACTAACCCCCTTGGAAATTTTGTTAAAAATGCAACTTTCTTAAAAATCATCGTAGACTATTGAATTTAACTTTATTTTCATCAGAAAGACGAGAGAAATTGATTGCCGTTAAAAAATTTCAGCTAACTTCTATAGCAAAAAAATTAGTCAGTCACAGTGAACATTTTTGAAAATTTACGAAAATAATTGATTTTTCAGACTTTGATCGGCCGTAGCGGCCAAACGAAAACTCCAAATTGAACGCGGTTTGCAAATCTGAGCTTCTCGTACGTCAATTAGTCGGATTAGAGATTAATATTTTTTGATGAAATCGTGAAAAAAAACATGACTAACCCCCTTGGAAATTTTGTTAAAAAATGCAACTTTCTTAAAAATCATCGTAGACTATTGAATTTAACTTTATTTTCATCAGAAAGACGAGAGAAATTGATTGCCGTTAAAAAATTTCAGCTAACTTCAATAGCAAAAAAATTAGTCAGTCACAGTGAACATTTTTGAAAATTTACGAAAATAATTGATTTTTCAGACTTTGATCGGCCGTAGCGGCCAAACGAAAACTCCAAATTGAACGCGGTTTGCAAATCTGAGCTTCTCGTACGTCAATTAGTCGGATTAGAAATTAATCTTTTTTGATGAAAACACGAAAAAAAGACATGACTAAACCCCTTGGAAATTTGTTAAAAAATGCAACTTTCTTAAAAATCATCGTAGACTATTGAATTTAACTTTATTTTCATCAGAAAGACGAGAGAAATTGATTGCCGTTAAAAAATTTCAGCTAACTTCAATAGCAAAAAAATTAGTCGGTCACAGTGAACATTTTTGAAAATTTACGAAAATAATTGATTTTTCAGACTTTGATCGGCCGTAGCGGCCAAACGAAAACTCCAAATTGAACGCGGTTTGCAAATCTGAGCTTCTCGTACGTCAATTAGTCGGATTAGAGATTAATATTTTTTGATGAAATCGTGAAAAAAAACATGACTAACCCCCTTGGAAATTTTGTTAAAAAATGCAACTTTCTTAAAAATCATCGTAGACTATTGAATTTAAATTTATTTTCATCAGAAAGACGAGAGAAATTGATTGCCGTTAAAAAATTTCAGCTAACTTCAATAGCAAAAAAATTAGTCGGTCACAGTGAACATTTTTGAAAATTTACGAAAATAATTGATTTTTCAGACTTTGATCGGCCGTAGCGGCCAAACGAAAACTCCAAATTGAACGCGGTTTGCAAATCTGAGCTTCTCGTACGTCAATTAGTCGGATTAGAAATTAATATTTTTTGATGAAAACACGAAAAAAAGACATGACTAAACCCCTTGGAAATTTGTTAAAAAATGCAACTTTCTTAAAAATCATCGTAGACTATTGAATTTAACTTTATTTTCATCAGAAAGACGAGAGAAATTGATTGCCGTTAAAAAATTTCAGCTAACTTCAATAGCAAAAAAATTAGTCGGTCACAGTGAACATTTTTGAAAATTTCCGAAAATAATTGATTTTTCAGACTTTGATCGGCCGTAGCGGCCAAACGAAAACTCCAAATTGAACGCGGTTTGCAAATCTGAGCTTCTCGTACGTCAATAAGTCGGATTAGAAATTAATATTTTTTGATGAAAACACGAAAAAAAGACATGACTAAACCCCTTGGAAATTTGTTAAAAAATGCAACTTTCTTAAAAATCATCGTAGACTATTGAATTTAACTTTATTTTCATCAGAAAGACGAGAGAAATTGATTGCCGTTAAAAAATTTCAGCTAACTTCAATAGCAAAAAAATTAGTCGGTCACAGTGAACATTTTTGAAAATTTACGAAAATAATTGATTTTTCAGACTTTGATCGGCCGTAGCGGCCAAACGAAAACTCCAAATTGAACGCGGTTTGCAAATCTGAGCTTCTCGTACGTCAATTAGTCGGATTAGAGATGAATATTTTTTGATGAAATCGTGAAAAAAAACATGACTAACCCCCTTGGAAATTTTGTTAAAAATTCAACTTTCTTAAAAATCATCGTAGACTATTGAATTTAACTTTATTTTCATCAGAAAGACGAGAGAAATTGATTGCCGTTAAAAAATTTCAGCTAACTTCAATAGCAAAAAAATTAGTCGGTCACAGTGAACATTTTTGAAAATTTACGAAAATAATTGATTTTTCAGACTTTGATCGGCCGTAGCGGCCAAACGAAAACTCCAAATTGAACGCGGTTTGCAAATCTGAGCTTCTCGTACGTCAATTAGTCGGATTAGAGATTAATATATTTTGATGAAATCGTGAAAAAAAACATGACTAACCCCCTTGGAAATTTTGTTAAAAAATGCAACTTTCTTAAAAATCATCGTAGACTATTGAATTTAACTTTATTTTCATCAGAAAGACGAGAGAAATTGATTGCCGTTAAAAAATTTCAGCTAACTTCAATAGCAAAAAAATTAGTCGGTCGCAGTGAACATTTTTGAAAATTTACGAAAATAATTGATTTTTCAGACTTTGATCGGCCGTAGCGGCCAAACGAAAACTCCAAATTGAACGCGGTTTGCAAATCTGAGCTTCTCGTACGTCAATTAGTCGGATTAGAGATTAATATTTTTTGATGAAATCGTGAAAAAAAACATGACTAACCCCCTTGGAAATTTTGTTAAAAAATGCAACTTTCTTAAAAATCATCGTAGACTATTGAATTTAACTTTATTTTCATCAGAAAGACGAGAGAAATTGATTGCCGTTAAAAAATTTCAGCTAACTTCAATAGCAAAAAAATTAGTCGGTCACAGTGAACATTTTTGAAAATTTACGAAAATAATTGATTTTTCAGACTTTGATCGGCCGTAGCGGCCAAACGAAAACTCCAAATTGAACGCGGTTTGCAAATCTGAGCTTCTCGTACGTCAATTAGTCGGATTAGAAATTAATATTTTTTGATGAAAACACGAAAAAAAGACATGACTAAACCCCTTGGAAATTTGTTAAAAAATGCAACTTTCTTAAAAATCATCGTAGACTATTGAATTTAACTTTATTTTCATCAGAAAGACGAGAGAAATTGATTGCCGTTAAAAAATTTCAGCTAACTTCAATAGCAAAAAAATTAGTCAGTCACAGTGAACATTTTTGAAAATTTACGAAAATAATTGATTTTTCAGACTTTGATCGGCCGTAGCGGCCAAACGAAAACTCCAAATTGAACGCGGTTTGCAAATCTGAGCTTCTCGTACGTCAATTAGTCGGATTAGAGATTAATATTTTTTGATGAAATCGTGAAAAAAAACATGACTAACCCCCTTGGAAATTTTGTTAAAAAATGCAACTTTCTTAAAAATCATCCTAGACTATTGAATTTAACTTTATTTTCATCAGAAAGACGAGAGAAATTGATTGCCGTTAAAAAATTTCAGCTAACTTCAATAGCAAAAAAATTAGTCGGTCACAGTGAACATTTTTGAAAATTTACGAAAATAATTGATTTTTCAGACTTTGATCGGCCGTAGCGGCCAAACGAAAACTCCAAATTGAACGCGGTTTGCAAATCTGAGCTTCTCGTACGTCAATTAGTCGGATTAGAAATTAATATTTTTTGATGAAAACACGAAAAAAAGACATGACTAAACCCCTTGGAAATTTGTTAAAAAATGCAACTTTCTTAAAAATCATCGTAGACTATTGAATTTAACTTTATTTTCATCAGAAAGACGAGAGAAATTGATTGCCGTTAAAAAATTTCAGCTAACTTCAATAGCAAAAAAATTAGTCGGTCACAGTGAACATTTTTGAAAATTTACGAAAATAATTGATTTTTCAGACTTTGATCGGCCGTAGCGGCCAAACGAAAACTCCAAATTGAACGCGGTTTGCAAATCTGAGCTTCTCGTACGTCAATTAGTCGGATTAGAGATTAATATTTTTTGATGAAATCGTGAAAAAAAACATGACTAACCCCCTTGGAAATTTTGTTAAAAAATGCAACTTTCTTAAAATCATCGTAGACTATTGAATTTAACTTTATTTTCATCAGAAAGACGAGAGAAATTGATTGCCGTTAAAAAATTTCAGCTAACTTCAATAGCAAAAAAATTAGTCGGTCACAGTGAACATTTTTGAAAATTTACGAAAATAATTGATTTTTCAGACTTTGATCGGCCGTAGCGGCCAAACGAAAACTCCAAATTGAACGCGGTTTGCAAATCTGAGCTTCTCGTACGTCAATTAGTCGGATTAGAGATTTTTATTTTTTGATTGAAAACACGAAAAAAAGACATGACTAAACCCCTTGGAAATTTGTTAAAAAATGCAACTTTCTTAAAAATCATCGTAGACTATTGAATTTAACTTTATTTTCATCAGAAAGACGAGAGAAATTGATTGCCGTTAAAAAATTTCAGCTAACTTCAATAGCAAAAAAATTAGTCGGTCACAGTGAACATTTTTGAAAATTTACGAAAATAATTGATTTTTCAGACTTTGATCGGCCGTAGCGGCCAAACGAAAACTCCAAATTGAACGCGGTTTGCAAATCTGAGCTTCTCGTACGTCAATTAGTCGGATTAGAGATTTTTATTTTTTGATGAAAACACGAAAAAAAGACATGACTAAACCCCTTGGAAATTTGTTAAAAAATGCAACTTTCTTAAAAATCATCGTAGACTATTGAATTTAACTTTATTTTCATCAGAAAGACGAGAGAAATTGATTGCCGTTTAAAAAATTTCAGCTAACTTCTATAGCAAAAAAATTAGTCAGTCACAGTGAACATTTTTGAAAATTTACGAAAATAATTGATTTTTCAGACTTTGATCGGCCGTAGCGGCCAAACGAAAACTCCAAATTGAACGCGGTTTGCAAATCTGAGCTTCTCGTACGTCAATTAGTCGGATTAGAGATTAATATTTTTTGATGAAATCGTGAAAAAAAACATGACTAACCCCCTTGGAAATTTTGTTAAAAAATGCAACTTTCTTAAAAATCATCGTAGACTATTGAATTTAACTTTATTTTCATCAGAAAGACGAGAGAAATTGATTGCCGTTAAAAAATTTCAGCTAACTTCTATAGCAAAAAAATTAGTCAGTCACAGTGAACATTTTTGAAAATTTACGAAAATAATTGATTTTTCAGACTTTGATCGGCCGTAGCGGCCAACGAAAACTCCAAATTGAACGCGGTTTGCAAATCTGAGCTTCTCGTACGTCAATTAGTCGGATTAGAAATTAATCTTTTTTGATGAAAACACGAAAAAAAGACATGACTAAACCCCTTGGAAATTTGTTAAAAAATGCAACTTTCTTAAAAATCATCGTAGACTATTGAATTTAACTTTATTTTCATCAGAAAGACGAGAGAAATTGATTGCCGTTAAAAAATTTCAGCTAACTTCAATAGCAAAAAAATTAGTCGGTCACAGTGAACATTTTTGAAAATTTACGAAAATAATTGATTTTTCAGACTTTGATCGGCCGTAGCGGCCAAACGAAAACTCCAAATTGAACGCGGTTTGCAAATCTGAGCTTCTCGTACGTCAATTAGTCGGATTAGAAATTAATATTTTTTGATGAAAACACAAAAAAAAGACATGACTAAACCCCTTGGAAATTTGGTTAAAAAATGCAACTTTCTTAAAAATCATCGTAGACTATTGAATTTAACTTTATTTTCATCAGAAAGACGAGAGAAATTGATTGCCGTTAAAAAATTTCAGCTAACTTCAATAGCAAAAAAATTAGTCGGTCACAGTGAACATTTTTGAAAATTTACGAAAATAATTGATTTTTCAGACTTTGATCGGCCGTAGCGGCCAAACGAAAACTCCAAATTGAACGCGGTTTGCAAATCTGAGCTTCTCGTACGTCAATTAGTCGGATTAGAGATTAATATTTTTTGATGAAATCGTGAAAAAAAACATGACTAACCCCCTTGGAAATTTTGTTAAAAAATGCAACTTTCTTAAAAATCATCGTAGACTATTGAATTTAACTTTATTTTCATCAGAAAGACGAGAGAAATTGATTGCCGTTAAAAAATTTCAGCTAACTTCAATAGCAAAAAAATTAGTCGGTCACAGTGAACATTTTTGAAAAATTTACGAAAATAATTGATTTTTTCAGACTTTGATCGGCCGTAGCGGCCAAACGAAAACTCCAAATTGAACGCGGTTTGCAAATCTGAGCTTCTCGTACGTCAATTAGTCGGATTAGAGATTTTTATTTTTTGATGAAAACACGAAAAAAAGACATGACTAAACCCCTTGGAAATTTGTTAAAAAATGCAACTTTCTTAAAAATCATCGTAGACTATTGAATTTAACTTTATTTTCATCAGAAAGACGAGAGAAATTGATTGCCGTTAAAAAATTTCAGCTAACTTCAATAGCAAAAAAAATTAGTCGGTCACAGTGAACATTTTTGAAAATTTACGAAAATAATTGATTTTTTCAGACTTTGATCGGCCGTAGCGGCCAAACGAAAACTCCAAATTGAACGCGGTTTGCAAATCTGAGCTTCTCGTACGTCAATTAGTCGGATTAGAGATTTTTATTTTTTGATGAAAACACGAAAAAAAGACATGACTAAACCCCTTGGAAATTTGTTAAAAAATGCAACTTTCTTAAAAATCATCGTAGACTATTGAATTTAACTTTATTTTCATCAGAAAGACGAGAGAAATTGATTGCCGTTAAAAAATTTCAGCTAACTTCTATAGCAAAAAAATTAGTCAGTCACAGTGAACATTTTTGAAAATTTACGAAAATAATTGATTTTTCAGACTTTGATCGGCCGTAGCGGCCAAACGAAAACTCCAAATTGAACGCGGTTTGCAAATCTGAGCTTCTCGTACGTCAATTAGTCGGATTAGAGATTAATATTTTTTGATGAAATCGTGAAAAAAAACATGACTAACCCCCTTGGAAATTTTGTTAAAAAATGCAACTTTCTTAAAAATCATCGTAGACTATTGAATTTAACTTTATTTTCATCAGAAAGACGAGAGAAATTGATTGCCGTTAAAAAATTTCAGCTAACTTCAATAGCAAAAAAAATTAGTCAGTCACAGTGAACATTTTGAAAATTTACGAAAATAATTGATTTTTCAGACTTTGATCGGCCGTAGCGGCCAAACGAAAACTCCAAATTGAACGCGGTTTGCAAATCTGAGCTTCTCGTACGTCAATTAGTCGGATTAGAAATTAATCTTTTTTGATGAAAACACGAAAAAAAAGACATGACTAAACCCCTTGGAAATTTGTTAAAAAATGCAACTTTCTTAAAAATCATCGTAGACTATTGAATTTAACTTTATTTTCATCAGAAAGACGAGAGAAATTGATTGCCGTTAAAAAATTTCAGCTAACTTCAATAGCAAAAAAATTAGTCGGTCACAGTGAACATTTTTGAAAATTTACGAAAATAATTGATTTTTCAGACTTTGATCGGCCGTAGCGGCCAAACGAAAACTCCAAATTGAACGCGGTTTGCAAATCTGAGCTTCTCGTACGTCAATTAGTCGGATTAGAGATTAATATTTTTTGATGAAAACACGAAAAAAAGACATGACTAAACCCCTTGGAAATTTGTTAAAAAATGCAACTTTCTTAAAAATCATCGTAGACTATTGAATTTAACTTTATTTTCATCAGAAAGACGAGAGAAATTGATTGCCGTTAAAAAATTTCAGCTAACTTCAATAGCAAAAAAATTAGTCGGTCACAGTGAACATTTTTGAAAATTTACGAAAATAATTGATTTTTCAGACTTTGATCGGCCGTAGCGGCCAAACGAAAACTCAAATTGAACGCGGTTTGCAAATCTGAGCTTCTCGTACGTCAATTAGTCGGATTAGAGATTAATATTTTTTGATGAAATCGTGAAAAAAAACATGACTAACCCCCTTGGAAATTTTGTTAAAAAATGCAACTTTCTTAAAAATCATCGTAGACTATTGAATTTAACTTTATTTTCATCAGAAAGACGAGAGAAATTGATTGCCGTTAAAAAATTTCAGCTAACTTCAATAGCAAAAAAATTAGTCGGTCACAGTGAACATTTTTGAAAATTTACGAAAATAATTGATTTTTCAGACTTTGATCGGCTGTAGCGGCCAAACGAAAACTCCAAATTGAACGCGGTTTGCAAATCTGAGCTTCTCGTACGTCAATTGGTCGGATTAGAGATTTTTATTTTTTGATGAAAACACGAAAAAAAGACATGACTAAACCCCTTGGAAATTTGTTAAAAAATGCAACTTTCTTAAAAATCATCGTAGACTATTGAATTTAACTTTATTTTCATCAGAAAGACGAGAGAAATTGATTGATGTTAAAAAATTTCAGCTAACTTCAATAGCAAAAAAATTAGTCGGTCACAGTGAACATTTTTGAAAATTTACGAAAATAATTGATTTTTCAGACTTTGATCGGCCGTAGCGGCCAAACGAAAACTCCAAATTGAACGCGGTTTGCAAATCTGAGCTTCTCGTACGTCAATTAGTCGGATTAGAGATTTTTATTTTTTGATGAAAACACGAAAAAAAGACATGACTAAACCCCTTGGAAATTTGTTAAAAAATGCAACTTTCTTAAAAATCATCGTAGACTATTGAATTTAACTTTATTTTCATCAGAAAGACGAGAGAAATTGATTGCCGTTAAAAAATTTCAGCTAACTTCTATAGCAAAAAAATTAGTCAGTCACAGTGAACATTTTTGAAAATTTACGAAAATAATTGATTTTTCAGACTTTGATCGGCCGTAGCGGCCAAACGAAAACTCCAAATTGAACGCGGTTTGCAAATCTGAGCTTCTCGTACGTCAATTGGTCGGATTAGAGATTTTTATTTTTTGATGAAAACACGAAAAAAAGACATGACTAAACCCCTTGGAAATTTGTTAAAAAATGCAACTTTCTTAAAAATCATCGTAGACTATTGAATTTAACTTTATTTTCATCAGAAAGACGAGAGAAATTGATTGCCGTTAAAAAATTTCAGCTAACTTCTATAGCAAAAAAATTAGTCAGTCACAGTGAACATTTTTGAAAATTTACGAAAATAATTGATTTTTCAGACTTTGATCGGCCGTAGCGGCCAAACGAAAACTCCAAATTGAACGCGGTTTGCAAATCTGAGCTTCTCGTACGTCAATTAGTCGGATTAGAAATTAATATTTTTTGATGAAAACACGAAAAAAAGACATGACTAAACCCCTTGGAAATTTGTTAAAAAATGCAACTTTCTTAAAAATCATCGTAGACTATTGAATTTAACTTTATTTTCATCAGAAAGACGAGAGAAATTGATTGCCGTTAAAAAATTTCAGCTAACTTCAATAGCAAAAAAATTAGTCAGTCACAGTGAACATTTTTGAAAATTTACGAAAATAATTGATTTTTCAGACTTTGATCGGCCGTAGCGGCCAAACGAAAACTCCAAATTGAACGCGGTTTGCAAATCTGAGCTTCTCGTACGTCAATTAGTCGGATTAGAAATTAATCTTTTTTGATGAAAACACGAAAAAAAGACATGACTAAACCCCTTGGAAATTTGTTAAAAAATGCAACTTTCTTAAAAATCATCGTAGACTATTGAATTTAACTTTATTTTCATCAGAAAGACGAGAGAAATTGATTGCCGTTAAAAAATTTCAGCTAACTTCTATAGCAAAAAAATTAGTCAGTCACAGTGAACATTTTTGAAAATTTACGAAAATAATTGATTTTTCAGACTTTGATCGGCCGTAGCGGCCAAACGAAAACTCCAAATTGAACGCGGTTTGCAAATCTGAGCTTCTCGTACGTCAATTAGTCGGATTAGAAATTAATCTTTTTTGATGAAAACACGAAAAAAAGACATGACTAAACCCCTTGGAAATTTGTTAAAAAATGCAACTTTCTTAAAAATCATCGTAGACTATTGAATTTAACTTTATTTTCATCAGAAAGACGAGAGAAATTGATTGCCGTTAAAAAATTTCAGCTAACTTCAATAGCAAAAAAATTAGTCAGTCACAGTGAACATTTTTGAAAATTTACGAAAATAATTGATTTTTCAGACTTTGATCGGCCGTAGCGGCCAAACGAAAACTCCAAATTGAACGCGGTTTGCAAATCTGAGCTTCTCGTACGTCAATTAGTCGGATTAGAGATTAATATTTTTTGATGAAATCGTGAAAAAAAACATGACTAACCCCCTTGGAAATTTTGTTAAAAAATGCAACTTTCTTAAAAATCATCGTAGACTATTGAATTTAACTTTATTTTCATCAGAAAGACGAGAGAAATTGATTGCCGTTAAAAAATTTCAGCTAACTTCAATAGCAAAAAAATTAGTCAGTCACAGTGAACATTTTTGAAAATTTACGAAAATAATTGATTTTTCAGACTTTGATCGGCCGTAGCGGCCAAACGAAAACTCCAAATTGAACGCGGTTTGCAAATCTGAGCTTCTCGTACGTCAATTAGTCGGATTAGAAATTAATATTTTTTGATGAAAACACGAAAAAAAGACATGACTAAACCCCTTGGAAATTTGTTAAAAAATGCAACTTTCTTAAAAATCATCGTAGACTATTGAATTTAACTTTATTTTCATCAGAAAGACGAGAGAAATTGATTGCCGTTAAAAAATTTCAGCTAACTTCAATAGCAAAAAAATTAGTCAGTCACAGTGAACATTTTTGAAAATTTACGAAAATAATTGATTTTTCAGACTTTGATCGGCCGTAGCGGCCAAACGAAAACTCCAAATTGAACGCGGTTTGCAAATCTGAGCTTCTCGTACGTCAATTAGTCGGACTAGAGATTTTTATTTTTTGATGAAAACACGAAAAAAAGACATGACTAAACCCCTTGGAAATTTGTTAAAAAATGCAACTTTCTTAAAAATCATCGTAGACTATTGAATTTAACTTTATTTTCATCAGAAAGACGAGAGAAATTGATTGCCGTTAAAAAATTTCAGCTAACTTCAATAGCAAAAAAATTAGTCAGTCACAGTGAACATTTTTGAAAATTTACGAAAATAATTGATTTTTCAGACTTTGATCGGCCGTAGCGGCCAAACGAAAACTCCAAATTGAACGCGGTTTGCAAATCTGAGCTTCTCGTACGTCAATTAGTCGGATTAGAGATTAATATTTTTTGATGAAATCGTGAAAAAAAACATGACTAACCCCCTTGGAAATTTTGTTAAAAAATGCAACTTTCTTAAAAATCATCGTAGACTATTGAATTTAACTTTATTTTCATCAGAAAGACGAGAGAAATTGATTGCCGTTAAAAAATTTCAGCTAACTTCTATAGCAAAAAAATTAGTCAGTCACAGTGAACATTTTTGAAAATTTACGAAAATAATTGATTTTTCAGACTTTGATCGGCCGTAGCGGCCAAACGAAAACTCCAAATTGAACGCGGTTTGCAAATCTGAGCTTCAATTAGTCGGATTAGAAATTAATATTTTTTGATGAAAACACGAAAAAAAGACATGACTAAACCCCTTGGAAATTTGTTAAAAAATGCAACTTTCTTAAAAATCATCGTAGACTATTGAATTTAACTTTATTTTCATCAGAAAGACGAGAGAAATTGATTGCCGTTAAAAAATTTCAGCTAACTTCAATAGCAAAAAAATTAGTCAGTCACAGTGAACATTTTTGAAAATTTACGAAAATAATTGATTTTTCAGACTTTGATCGGCCGTAGCGGCCAAACGAAAACTCCAAATTGAACGCGGTTTGCAAATCTGAGCTTCTCGTACGTCAATTAGTCGGACTAGAGATTTTTATTTTTTGATGAAAACACGAAAAAAAGACATGACTAAACCCCTTGGAAATTTGTTAAAAAATGCAACTTTCTTAAAAATCATCGTAGACTATTGAATTTAACTTTATTTTCATCAGAAAGACGAGAGAAATTGATTGCCGTTAAAAAATTTCAGCTAACTTCAATAGCAAAAAAATTAGTCAGTCACAGTGAACATTTTTGAAAATTTACGAAAATAATTGATTTTTCAGACTTTGATCGGCCGTAGCGGCCAAACGAAAACTCCAAATTGAACGCGGTTTGCAAATCTGAGCTTCTCGTACGTCAATTAGTCGGATTAGAGATTAATATTTTTTGATGAAATCGTGAAAAAAAACATGACTAACCCCCTTGGAAATTTTGTTAAAAAATGCAACTTTCTTAAAAATCATCGTAGACTATTGAATTTAACTTTATTTTCATCAGAAAGACGAGAGAAATTGATTGCCGTTAAAAAATTTCAGCTAACTTCTATAGCAAAAAAATTAGTCAGTCACAGTGAACATTTTTGAAAATTTACGAAAATAATTGATTTTTCAGACTTTGATCGGCCGTAGCGGCCAAACGAAAACTCCAAATTGAACGCGGTTTGCAAATCTGAGCTTCTCGTACGTCAATTAGTCGGATTAGAAATTAATCTTTTTTGATGAAAACACGAAAAAAAGACATGACTAAACCCCTTGGAAATTTGTTAAAAAATGCAACTTTCTTAAAAATCATCGTAGACTATTGAATTTAACTTTATTTTCATCAGAAAGACGAGAGAAATTGATTGCCGTTAAAAAATTTCAGCTAACTTCAATAGCAAAAAAATTAGTCAGTCACAGTGAACATTTTTGAAAATTTACGAAAATAATTGATTTTTCAGACTTTGATCGGCCGTAGCGGCCAAACGAAAACTCCAAATTGAACGCGGTTTGCAAATCTGAGCTTCTCGTACGTCAATTAGTCGGATTAGAGATTAATATTTTTTGATGAAATCGTGAAAAAAAACATGACTAACCCCCTTGGAAATTTTGTTAAAAAATGCAACTTTCTTAAAAATCATCGTAGACTATTGAATTTAACTTTATTTTCATCAGAAAGACGAGAGAAATTGATTGCCGTTAAAAAATTTCAGCTAACTTCTATAGCAAAAAAATTAGTCAGTCACAGTGAACATTTTTGAAAATTTACGAAAATAATTGATTTTTCAGACTTTGATCGGCCGTAGCGGCCAAACGAAAACTCCAAATTGAACGCGGTTTGCAAATCTGAGCTTCTCGTACGTCAATTAGTCGGATTAGAGATTAATATTTTTTGATGAAATCGTGAAAAAAAACATGACTAACCCCCTTGGAAATTTTGTTAAAAAATGCAACTTTCTTAAAAATCATCGTAGACTATTGAATTTAACTTTATTTTCATCAGAAAGACGAGAGAAATTGATTGCCGTTAAAAAATTTCAGCTAACTTCAATAGCAAAAAAATTAGTCAGTCACAGTGAACATTTTTGAAAATTTACGAAAATAATTGATTTTTCAGACTTTGATCGGCCGTAGCGGCCAAACGAAAACTCCAAATTGAACGCGGTTTGCAAATCTGAGCTTCTCGTACGTCAATTAGTCGGATTAGAGATTTTTATTTTTTGATGAAAACACGAAAAAAAGACATGACTAAACCCCTTGGAAATTTGTTAAAAAATGCAACTTTCTTAAAAATCATCGCAGACTATTGAATTTAACTTTATTTTCATCAGAAAGACGAGAGAAATTGATTGCCGTTAAAAAATTTCAGCTAACTTCAATAGCAAAAAAATTAGTCAGTCACAGTGAACATTTTTGAAAATTTACGAAAATAATTGATTTTTCAGACTTTGATCGGCCGTAGCGGCCAAACGAAAACTCCACATTGAACACGGTTTGCAAATCTGAGCTTCTCGTACGTCAATTAGTCGGATTAGAGATTTTTAATTTTTGATGAAAGCACGAAAAAAAGACATGACTAACCCCCTTGGAAATTTGTTAAAAAATGCAACTTTCTTAAAAATCATCGTAGACTATTGAATTTAACTTCTTTTTCATCAGAAAGACGAGATGGCCGTAGCGGCCAAACGAAAACTAATCATTTCTAAATAACAATTCAATTGGAATGATCACCTACCTTAATCCGGCTGAACAGCCTCGCAGATCCCAACACCAGCCATTGACCCTTCAAGACATTCTTCAGTTCGGAATCTTCTTACTGGAACACGCTCTGGAAAATAATTCATCGCTTAGTGAAATGTAAGGGAGATGTCAAAATGGGAAATTGAAAGAGAATTGATGGAAATGTATGAACCCTTTGTACTCGAGCGGCGTCGCTACGGCGCCCAGGCGATTTGATGCGTCCACTCGAGCGGCGCTGCTACGGCGCCCGGGAGATGTGATCAGTGACGGTTCGCGAGGTTTTTTCTGGTACGGCTGAGGAACAAGAGTGGTGGTACAGATAGGTAGGGTCAGTTGCAGAGACGGCTGGCTGAGTGACCGCACCTATCTGTATTACCACTCCTTGTTCCTCGGTCGTACCAGAAAAAAACCCCGCGAACCGTCACTGGATGTGATGCATCCTAACCTAACCTAACTGTATTTTCAGGTTTAACAAATACTTATCGATAAAAGAAATTTGTCCACTACCTCATTTGCAACATGGCTTGCCGCCGTGCTTGAAATAACCAAAATGGCGCCGGCGATGCTTCCGAGGAAACATTGAAGAAAAAACACCGTTTCGCCCCGAATTCCGATCGGTGGATTAGGTATTATCCACCCCGGAACTCTAATCAGTGGATTAAGGATCATCCACCCCGTGCATGCTTCAGGTCACGCTTTCGAGTTTAACGGGGGGGCGGCAGTGACGCTACACGTTCACCGGGTAGAAAAGAGCAATTCCGCGGAAACACCAAATGCACCGTACTTACGCGTTTCATTTGAGCAAAACGTCGCCGACACCTGCTGCAATTCACCACCGATTTTAAGGGTTTTCGGGGCACACAAACTCAGTAAGAGAAGCGTGCGTACACCCTCTCACCACTCGAACCTTCGCGTTACCAACTTCGAAGTGCGAGAAAAACGCCCGGCGGAACTTTGAAAATCGGTTGGTAGCACACCGATGCACGCCTCGTTCGCACGAGCGTTTTTTAAACGAGCAAACTCGCGTTTTATTCTAACATTATCAATAGAGCCTATCGTATTTAATCCAACTGTGCACATTAGAGGTTGTTTTAACGCTGTTAAAACAACACGCGATTGGTTCTATTGACAAAGTTGTAAAAAAATGCGCGGTTGGTTGTTCTAGAAACACTCGTGCGAACTAGGCCTAAGCATAGATATACTACCGTGGACAAAAAAAATGACACCCCTAATTTTATTAATGTAAATATGACTTTTCATTTGACAAACCGGCAAATGTCAATCTTGTCAGATATGTGTTAATCATATTGATATATGAACATAAATTGAATATGCCACACCTAAGTAACACACAGAAAGCACAAATTGCTATGCAGGTCAAATGTGGCAAATATATCAATGATGTAGCAGCTGAATTGAATGTAAGTAGACGTACAGTGCAAAAAAATTCAAAAATGTGGAGGAATGAAAGGCGATTAGAGCAGATTAAAGGTTTGGGCCGCCAAAAAGTTTCAAATAACGAAGAAAATAATGCTGTGATAAACTATTTAATAGAAAATCTGTTTGAAAATGCTACAAATGCCGCATTCATAACAAATTTTCCGGGAAGTAATTATTACTGTCACTGTCAAATATTAAGGTTACATAAGTCAAATTCACAATACTAAAAAATAAGAAATTATAGACAGATGACAAATTAGGGGTGACATTTTTTTTGTCCACGGTAGTATCTTGTTTATGAGGGGTGTGGAATGCGAGAAAGACATACTGGGAAACGTAACTATCGCAAACGATTCATAACGATGTAAACTTAGGATTTCCAGGGTGAATCGAAGATTTTTCTTTCCCAAATATAACACATGTTTTAATATTTGATGAATTTGGCTCTCGTTTATCACCAACCAAGTGCCTGTTTTAATGCCTTCTCTGACGACACAAACAATAACAGAGCGCCATTTACAAGTTAGTTCATTGTTTTAAAAACGCTCATGGCAACGAGGCCTAAGCATGGATATATCATTTTTTATGAGGGGTGAGGAGTACGAGAAATACACACTGGAAAACGTGTTTAAGAAGGTATCGCGAACGATTTATAATGAAGTAAACTTACGATTTCCGAGGTGATGATAATCAGTGACGGTTCGCGGGTTTTTTTCTGGTACGGCCGAGGAACAAGAGGTATACAGATAAGTGCGATCACGCAGTCAAGCCAGCCGTCTCTGCAACTGACCCTACCTATCTGTATTGCCACCTCTTGTTCCTCGGCCGTACCAGGAAAAAAACCCCCGAACCGTCATCAATTTTTTTCCCAAAAATATCACACAAGTAACACTTTCTCTGAGACACAAACAGCAACAGAGCGCCATTTACAATTTAGGTAATTGTTTAAAAACGCCCATACGAACGAGGCGTGAGCACAGAGATTTATTTGATGAGGGGTGTGGAGTACGAGAAAGATGCACTTTTAAGTAACTGGCGCAAACGATTAATAATGAAGTAAACTTACGATTTCCGGGGTGAACTCAACATTTTCTTATCCTCGTTTTCCCACAAATATCACATAAATAACACTTTCACTGATGACACAAACAGCAACAGGGCGCCATTTACAATTTTGGCAATTGTTTTACAAACATTCACGCGAACGAGGGCCGAGGCCTAAGCGTAGATATATCTCTTTTATGAGTAGCTAGCGCAAACGATTTATAATGATGTAAACTTACGATTTCCGGGATGAACCAAGGGTTTGTATCCTTTTTTCCCCAAAATATCACATAAATAACGCATGTTTGATGCTTTCTCCAACGACACAAACAATAACAGAGCGCCATTTACCATTTAGTTCACACACCTACCGGCCATGCGCTCACATCAGTGAACCGAAGGCTACGTATTCTAAGCTCAAATATGCCGCATCTGCTAATTACAAACAAATTCCTTTTAAAACCAGATTATCTTCATCTTACTAGTTAGAAGCTGTAACGACTGGTGCTTGTTCTTAGCTTAGGGTGAAGTTAAAATTCCCCCTTTGACTGGCTATAAAAAAAGCCCGCATTAATCTCATAAATTAAAGATGAAAAGTTCAGTTCAAGTTAAAATTGATAAAGCTATCTGTATTACCACCTCTTATTCCTCGGCCGTACCAGAAAAAACCCCGCGAACCGTCACTGCTTTATATCGTCTAAAATTATATCTGTGGCACGGTGTTAAAAAGGCCAAAGTCTAATATTTTAGAATTGAGATAATCGAGTTAAAAGTTTTTATTAAATATGATTTTATTTGCTGCTTTTCTAATGTATAAGTTTTTTAAATCTGCTATTGCTTAAACTAGACAGCGGCCCTTTCAGCATATTAAACCCAGTTAACACAACTCCAAACAGTAAAATTATGACATTGGACCTTTTATCACCAAGCCACAATTATAATACAATTGTTTGTTTGTTTGATTTTAATAAAACGACAAATTCAAATCGTCATGAAAAAAATTAATCAATTAAATTTAAGATTGAAATAAAACACTTTAACTTTTTTATACCACTATATTTTATTTATGTGACTAGTTGCGACCATTAACTACTCACATAAATAAAATATAGTGGTATAAAAAAGTTAAAGTGTTTTATTCCAATCTACAATCAAGATGTACCACGAAGTAAACGCCGCCAATTAATTACATTTAAATTTCGCGCTCATTTTTAAATTGAAATAATCCGGCCATTATGAATTATCCAGCGCCTGCGCGATCCATCTTGTGGTTTGCAGAGTCTTCATTTTTCCTTAAACATCTTCTCCCAATTGGTAATTGCTGCCGGCTTTCCGGTTTTATTAGGTATTCCGCATTTATTATTCAGACAAAAATCTCACAATCGGCTTATAACGTTTTTAATATGTGTTTACGTTTGTTCGCAGGTTTGTTTGTGATTTAACCTCAAACCGATACCACTGTTTTGTTTTCCGCCTCGACGAAGATGAATTACGGAAAACAGGGCCGGTAAGTCGAATTTTGATTGCGTTTGAGTTTGAGGAATGTTCTGCTTGTTGTTATTGTTGTTCGGAATGTGCACCGTTAGTTGTTTGAATTATATTTTTTTGCCTTTAGCAACAGAAATCTTTTTGTGTTAAAATCAGTTCATGAAAAAGAACAATGGGAATAAATGAAGTAAATACAATCTGCGATGTGTCTTTTTGCCATAAACCATTTGCTTTATACGAAAGAATGCAAATTATGTTCTTATCAACAATTGTTTTCAAAGATTTCCAATAACACCGTCTACATTTAGAGAATATGCCCAATAAATAGTTATAAATTAAAATATACAAACACTTTTGTGTTTTTCTGCTCTCGCCCAATTTCATTTGCTCATAATGTGAATACAGTTAGTCCCAAAAGTCTTTGTGCAAGTAAAATAGTAATAAAGGTATTTTGGTAATCTTCCAGTGACTGATACTAATGAATGGACTGAAGTAAATGCAACAACTTCAGACCAATATTTGCGACATTGCCGGATTTCTTGTCTCACTATAACTGACGTAAAATAAAATAAAAAATTATATAAACGCACTGGTGTGAATAAAGCATTTCCAGTTTAAAAATCAGTGCACTCGTAAATTTGAATTCTTCTTCGTTTTCAATCATGTTGAGCCCGCAAGGCTATCGTGAAGTGTTAGGCCCGTTACACAGTCACGCGGATGCACCGCGCGCGGTTTGGATGCCATTGCTGTAATAGGAGTTTACACAGTGAAGCGGTCGGCGGTACCATTATAGCAATGGCATCCTATCAGTGCGCGGAACGCGTTGCATCCGCGTGACTGTGTAACGGGCCTTAAAATGAACAGGTGCAAAGGTAAAACATTAAAAAACCGGTGGTGCGTGTTTGAGGGTGGCATTTATACTGGTATTTTCCTGAATTTTTATTTTGGACAAATCACAATTAGCAACTGTCAAACTGAACAAAATAATTTCAAAATAACACTTAAAACTTTGTTTTGCCACTGTATATTTGATAGATGTGACTATAGTTTTGACTATACGCTAGTCATCTTCAAACTGAGAGTATAGTCGAAACTATAGTCACATATATCAAATAAAGTTTTAAGTGTTTTATTTCAAAATTATATCACGATGCACCACCTAGTAAACGCCGTCAATATTCAAGAATTGAACAAAATAAATTCATAGTTCTTCAAAATCAGAGCCGAATAAGAAGCCCTAAGTTGTTTGAAAGTTAGTGTGTGATTCCCCATCCGGATAGGCAGTGCGCATTTAATTGAATTATTGCAATTTTTTACTTGTCACAAAGCGTCACATTTGAAGGAAATGTCCGTCTACAATTACACAAGGGGGCCGGATCTGTTTTGGTGTAGGATTCCAGTCGTTAGTTTAAAGTTTATTGAAAAAATGTCGACGACGGGCTGTTTGTTTTGCTTAAAACAGATAAATCACCCACAACTTGTATTTTTCAGATTCCGTGGCTGCTTTAGGAGTCGTTAGTTTGTTTATTGAAAGAAATTCATACGAGTGGCAGTTTGTTGCGTAAAACGGATAAATCACCCACAACTTACATTTTCGAGACATCAATACTTCTGTAAAGACCACCGTAGCAATTAGAAGTTTTTTGAGGTTATTTGATTTTTCATTATTTTGTGCTTTAAATGGTGTATCGTTTTGGTATATTATTTCTGAATTCTTTCTGTTGTCATTTCTTCTAATGTCCTATTCGGTGTTTAAATAATCTGATCTGTTTCTGTATGCAATCACAACAGTGACGGTTCGATCTGCCGACGCGACTAATATACGGATTTTTGGTGAATTTTATATTCTCAGGTAGGCAACACTAAATTTTAACCTTTAAAACCCGTTGATCCGA
Source organism: Ocypus olens (assembly GCA_910593695.2). NCBI lineage: Eukaryota > Metazoa > Arthropoda > Insecta > Coleoptera > Staphylinidae > Ocypus > Ocypus olens. Next base: position 7,131,440 of record OU343060.1, on the reverse strand, counting down.
TGACACGACTGATCCGCCATCGCCGCCGATCAGCTGAACATTGAGTGAAGTGTCTTTGACTTTTATTTTTTCCCGTGATTGAAACATTTTTGTCATACTGGGTGAATAATAGCGATAGTTATCGCACCAATCCACACTTTTCTGCCTCTCATCCCTCGTATATTTTGTGGTGTAGCAATTCTCATCGCGACACCGACTCCATGAGCTAGTCGGAGGTCAACGAGGTGGAGATCCCCTTAACTCTTACGGATATTTTACTTACGCATGTAATTTAATATTCCTTCATCAAGAGTCGCCGGTGAAATTTGAAGAAACATGATTTCATAATTATAAACCGAACTGAAATGACTGTAACCTAACCTCCAAACCAGAAACGTCAAGTTAAATTTCCATTAAAATTGTTAAAAGAGAAACTTCGACATTTAATATTAACGGGTATTTATGGGCTAAAGCACATTTAAACTGGTTGGTAATACCGCACATTCACTCTTAAATCTCGTTTAGCCTTAACCGTCCTTTGAAATGTGTTGATAATACCGGGCGAAAACTATTTTTGAGGGTTCAACAGGATGGGGCTATTTGCATCTTTTTATATTTAACGCATATGAGATCAGCAGGATGGGGCACCAGCACATTTTCGAACGCTGTAACTTTAAAAAACCACAAGACGTCAAAATAAACAAAATGCACTGCACTGGAGAATTTCAGACAGCCAACATAACGTTACTTGAATTATTTTCCCTATTTTCAGGAAATGTGCTGCCATCTATTTTCGACTTACTGACCTCGCCAGGGTTATGTATGCAATAGCATATCGGGTAAATGGCCTTCATGGCTTTGCTGGCGCGAAAAAACCAAAGGAAAAAGTCCAACGACGGTAAATCGCATGATCTAGACGGGCAATTCTGATCCTACACGAACAGGAAATGACTCCTGCAGTAATTGTAAGGTGTGAGCCACAGAATTTTGTTTCCGAGTTGGCCATGCCTGAGAGAGAGAGAAATATAGCAGTCATGTCTGAGATTAATTCTTTTTTTTTTAACACATTAACTGCCAAGCTATTTTTTATAAAACATTGTTTTTTTGTTGTAAGTTATAATTTGTTTAGATATATAGAATAATATATATTTCATGGTTTTTATTTTTGTTTGTTTTTGTTAGATTTTATGATGTGCGATCACCTGTGTCTGATGCGGCCCGAACGGAATAATTTTACAGATCAGGCCGTGCCGGGCATGCATTTGATAAAAAAAAATCAAGCAGGCAGATCTAAACAGGAAGGGGTTTGGCGTTGCTATCTACGCATTTTATTCAGGGCCGCCTGTCGATTCATCAGTTTGCTGTGCCGGTCACCGGTGACCCCCACGGCCCCATTGGAATAACTAGGTGTCAGTCACCGGTGACCCCCATGGCGGTTAATGTGTTAAATCTAATCCAGTCTCATGACGTAATAATATGCGACATACCTCATTTATTTCAAACAAAATTTTGTGGCTCGCACGATATTATCTCTCGGACTGTATGTCACGTAACACCGACTTGTTGAAACCACATCCAACTTGCAATGCAGGCACCAAAAACTTGTGATAGCGAACACCATTAACTGTTATTGCCCGACCAGCTGCATATTCGAAGAAGAATGGTCCAATGATGCTTCCCGGTCAAAATCTGCAGCATGCTTTAGTTGCATTCGTTTATCAACAAACGCCTTTGAATTTTTTGAACTCCGAATGTGCGACAATTTTTTTTATTAACCATGTTCGCAGACGAATGGTCTGATGATTCCAAAATCTGCACCAAACACGTTGTAGATGCATTCGTTTATCAACAATCGCTTACGAATTTTCTGAAACCCAAATGCGACAATTTTTTTATTGACACACTTTGAACGGGAGCGTCTATTTGTATAGTTTGATCAATAAATCTTTGCGTGTGCGTCATTACCGAAGACTGAGTTTTCTCGCACATGATTGCGTCTAATTGAACTTATCGTACAGAGAGTAAGCGCATGAAAATGTTGTCGAAGCTAGGTTAAGCTATCTATGATGTGCACGTAATGATCCATTGATCAACGTGTAGACACTTTGCGAACTGTGTGCTATAGGCGGGCCGTCTATTTTTAGAAGCAAACATGCAGAATGGGTTGCATACAGTTCATCATACACGACGGCACACACAATATTTTTGCTTGCGTTGCAAGTCCAACCCGCTACACGGGCAAGTCACCTTGGTCATAGCACCCACTGAAAAAGTGTTAACCGTGCCTGCAGCTGCCAAACCTTCATTATTTTAAAAATATTGCCCAGCAATGAAAACGCGTTGTTCGTTCGTGTTAACAACCCTGAACTGTTAGTTTTTTTTTTAGGGAATTATCTGGTTCCCACGGCGAAAGGGTTGATGCACAGACTAACCAGACGACCAACTCAATGTATCTTTCTGTCGGCAAAACTTAACACTTTTGTAGATGGCGAAAGTGTAGAAAATTGTGGGAAATTCAAATGTAAGATAAGCGCCATTAATAATAATAATAAATATGCTCAATAAATTCAATTTTAAATAAAGTTAATCTGTCAGGTATAATACAATATTAACTTCGTTAATAAATTAACACATTTATTTAAAAAACAAAGAACAATGCAAAATAGGAATTTGAAGTTACGAAATATTTAGTGACCTTTTAACAATATTATGATAAATTCATTATTTAATATATTTGTAGTAGTGTCGCATGTTGCATTAGGTAAATAAAAGAAGAGGTTGTTTATTACATTTATGAACGTTTATTCTTTTCATTTATAAATTCTGGTATTTACCTTAATATGCCAAGAAATTACTTATATGTTTATTAACGTAAAATACAAATTGGGAATTTGATTTCTTGTCTTGTCACCAAGAGACGGGAAAAACCCACCCAGTGGGAAAATCAATCTCAGAACTGTCGTTTAACAAATTTACATCAAATAAAACAGGAAAGATAATTAAAATTGAAAACCTTACTTGTTGCAGATGATAACATTCGAATGTCACAGACTAACTTAGGATTGACATTTCGTTTTTTGTTTAAATTGTACAAATATGTCCATCTATTAATACCTAAACGAACTAAGCAAATCATCTTACAGTTTCCATTTTTTTGTATGGTCTACTCGGGCGCCTCTACAAATGTGAAAGGTTTTATCGGGGAGAGGAAGAGCAATGTACAATTTTGATGGAAGACGGAGACAGTAGATCCGGACAAATTTCCCTATTCACTTGGTGGTCTGGTTAGTCTGTGATGTTGATGCTTGGAAAAGTAATTCGTTTGCATTTCTATTAAATATCTTATGTTTTTGAATGCTCCTTAGTAACCCTTTGTTTTTGTTACAACTGCAAACAAATGTTAGTATAGCTCAAACTTTTGTTTTATAAGACTTTTTTTTTATTGTTTTATTGGCAGTTAAGTGAATTAATTTTTTTTGTTACAACTGCACACAAAAGTTAGTACAGCTCAAACTTTTTCTTTATAAAACCCAAGCATTTTTTCTGGATTGTTTAATTGTTAGTTAACCACTTCGCGCCCATGCTACTTTGATTGGGTTATAGCATAATCGAGGGTTTATTGAAAAATTACTTTTTTGTTACGGTTTTCTACCAAATATTATTCCACCGTCATAAACTCATTTTTGCAAAAAAATATGAAAAAACATTCCATAGATGGCGCTAAAGCGGGAATTTTTTATTTTATTTGTAAAATATCTTTTTTTTGCTTGTCGCCACATGTGGCGACCTGGGCGTGAAAAGGTTAAGTAAATGAAATATCTTTTTTTTTGCTTGTCGCCACATGTGGCGACCTGGGCGTGAAGAGGTTAAGTAAATGAAATATATTTTTTTAGTATTGCTCAAACTTTTGCTTTGTAAGACTTTACGGATCGTTTAATTTGCAGTTAAGTAAATTAACTATTTTTTTTGTTACAACTGCACACAAAGTTAGTATGGCTCAAACTTTTGCTTTATAAAATCCGAGCATTTTTTCTGTATTGTTTAATTAGCAGTTAAGTAAATGAAACATATTTTTTTAGTATAACTGACACTTTTAAGCCTTTCTTTGGATTATTTAATTAGCAGTTAAGTAAATGAAATATATTTTTTTAGTATAACTCAAACTCTCGCTTTATAAGCCTTTTTTTGGCTCATTTAATTAGCAGTCGAGTAAACGAAATATATATTTTTTAGATCGCACTGTGTTCGATTCGAAACCGATCACCCTATCGATCCCAAAGATTTTGTAAGTGTACCGATATCTTAAGTTTGTACAGTATTAATAAAAATGATTCGCAGAAAGTATACCACAGCGAATTTAAAGAGTTCGCGTCGACGGGTTTGTGGCTGGATTACAGCGCCGGAAAGGGAACTGCGTATTTTTCTAATGAAGAGTGAGTAACATTTACTAGTAACGTTGTATTTATTAGATTGGTGCCGCTTATGCCGCTTAAAAAATTGTATATACGCAACCTATCGTATACAGGGATTATTTTTGCTATGATTTTAACAACTGATTTTTATCTTCTACTGTTTGCTTGTGCTTGTGCTTTCTAGAGATAGTATTCTCAGAGTACAGTGCCATCTATCACGAATCGAAAAAAATGTTTCAGATAAAAGTACCGCCTTCCGGGCGAACAAATTTTATTCAGAACTTTTGACTTATAACCTAAAATTCTGTATTAGATTTCCATCAAATCCGGAACTTCGCAAATTATGGGTTGATGCTTTGCTTGTAAAGAACAGGCAGGAAAGTGGACCCGAGTTGCCAAAATATGCTCGCAATATCATTCTCCACGTTGCTGATGAATACATCGAGAAATATTTTTTTGCTTTCCGGTTTTTAAATTACGCTCCATTTTCGGCTCCGGGGTGGGACTTATATCGGGTTCCAGCTCGTGGACAACTTTTGGAACAGTGATCATATGGGAAATGTAGGGGGAATAGCAGTCCATTAGTATATAGTCAAAGATTTTACCATATTATCGGTAGGCGGAAAAATAGAGTGTGTCCCGCAGGTAGGAATACTTTAGCAGCCCTTAGTTCCTCTCGTAAACTTGAAGGTCGGGTGTGCATCATCAAAGTGGAGGGGACCTCATTCCAGACGTTTTAACTATACAGTCTGTCGTAAAATATAAATATAAATCATGAAATTATGTCACCAGTAAACAGTTGTACCTCTCTTTCTCTTCGGGCCGTCCCACCGTGCCTTTCCGGCTCATGAGAGATTTGTCGTGCTTTAGTTCCAAGTACATAAAACCAAAAATATCGTTTGGAGAAAATATAGTATGTTTCATAAAGATGAAAATTCACATTTTGACAAGCACTTTTTTTTTGTTTTTTTCTGTTATTTTTTTTTAAATGCAAAGTATAGCAAAAACATTTTGAAAAATGTTTAAGGTATCAAAGTGCTGAATTTGATTTCCATAAACATCTTGATTTTCAAAATCAAATTAATAATAATAATAATATTAGTTTTTATTTCCTCAAATAAAATTCATTAATTTATCTGAACGAGTTTTACATGAAATCGTAATATATGGAGCATTCCTTTGTTTTTACTTTCTCCGTTACGAAGTACGAGAAAGTATTGTGATCGTGATTTTTTTTTCAAAAATTTTTTTTGCGGAAATATCCGTTTTGGGGTCCCTAGATACCATTTCAACAATTTCTGGAAAAAAAATTTTTGTGTGTGTGTGTGTCTGTGTGTGTGTGTCTGTGTGTGTGTGTGTGTGTGTGTGTGTGTGTGTGTGTGTCTGTCTGTCTGTCTGTGTGCGCTGTATCTCAAAAACTAACAGAGCAATTGATATGAAACTTTGAACATACGTCTTATTTGATAATCTGAAGAACTGAAAAGCTTTTGGTAAAATTTCGTACACCGGAAGTGGGTGTTTACCTTAACTGTTTTTTGTTTTTTGCCAATATTTTCTTAAATATGAAAAATATCACAAAATTTTTTAAACAAACATTAAAGATATCAAATAAATGAATATCTTTTGCTTGAAAATATTTTTCATAAAATCATTGCTATTCGAGAAAAAAATTTATTAATTTTTTTTTAATTTTTGGTTTATAATTATGAAACGATAATAGTTACAGCAAATTTATGTGAATAATAATTGTAGAAAATTACAAAATGAACAATTTCTAAAGAATAAGTTTTTTTCGAAATCCCTTTAGTTTTTGAGTAAACTGAGTTTTTGAATTTGAAGTATAATTTTTCCATCTTTTATAATTTTGACGTTTTAAACGTCAGTGTCATCCTCTCGATATACATTTAAAATATGATTTAAATTGAAAATAAACCATGAAAGCGTAAATATAAATAATACCATCAAGTCGGAGAAAGTAACATGATGGCCACATCACCATTTTTTTAGATAATTTTTTTTTTTTGTATAACTTTCATAACCTAAATGAAAATCTCGAGAACTATTAATATCTCCTGTAACGAGGAATGAAGATTGAATGAATCCTGATATTTTTTCAGAAATGCCAATGAAGCGTACAGATCTTTGAATCCGAGAAATAATTTAAATATGAGATTGGACGCTCCGTCTTGGTAAGTGCAAAATTTTACCTGTAGTGCAGTTTCTTCAACACTGTGGTGTTTGATTAATTCCACCAGATTTTTTCCATCATTACCGATTCTAGGACATCAATTTCTTTTCGCTTAAATACAACGAGAAATGCAAACACAATTCCATGGAAGACAAATAATATGTACCAAAAATAGTAGATTATAGATCGAGGGAGAGAGAGAGAAATAGCATTCCCTCCCCAGATATATAAAGGGTGGGCCATCTCTTAGAATCTTTTTGAACTACCACTTTATTTTTTACTTTCATGACATTTGACATCTGATGTATGACAGTTCTTCAGTATACAACACCCGGTTAACGAAATGGCACGCTATATGCTGGATGAACGTTGGGATATGTTAAAAATTTACTTGTGTATCGCAGAATCAGTGCGAAAATTGCGTACAAAATTCGGTCACGAATATGCACTAAATGCAAGTGTTCTGAAGAAATTTGTGCACAAAGTTTGTGAAACTGGTGTGATGGCGGACCGAACTAAAGCTCCACATGCTCGTCCGGTTCGTACACCTGAGAATATTGTTACTGTAGCCCGTAGTGTGCAAGCCAACCCGAGAACATCGACTCGTCATCGCTCTCAGCCATTGAACATTAGTCGAACTACCATGAGGCGTATTTTGCATAAAGACATCAGTTTATTCGCCTATAAGGTCTAAATAACACAGCAGTTGAAGAGAGTTGACCATCCACTTCAATACAACTTCGCTAATTGGGCTTTAGAGCAGCCGGAAGCCGATGGTAAATATTGGCGAAAAATTATCTTTTCCGATGAAGCGCATTTTCACCTCGGGGGCTATGTAAACAGGCAAAACTGCAGGATTTGGGCATCGGGAAACCCACACGTGATCGTTTAGCAGCCAATGGATCCCGAACGAGTGACTGTATCGTGTGGATTATGAGCCGGCGGCATCATCAGCCCATTTTTCTTTGAATCTGGCGAAACGGTCAACGGAAACCGCTACAGGACACTTTTTTTGGGAGCAAATTGCTGGTTTGGATGTGGGCAGCATCTGGTTCCAACAAGATGGGGCGACATGCCACACTAGCAAGGAAACTATCGACTTATTCGAAAATAGTGTAATCAGCCGTCGTGGAGATATGAATTGACCAGCAAGGAGCTGCGATTTGACGCCCATGGACTTTTATCTCCGGGGTGCCGTTAAGGAACGTTGTTATGCCAACGATGCAGCAATTAAAGTCAATATCCAAAATGCTATTGCGGAGATAGAGCCGCAGACGTTGGGAAAAGTTCTGAAAAATTGGGTCGAGAGAATGGACTTTTGTAAGGCCAGCCATGGCAGCCATTTGACTGATGTCATATTCCATGTATAACCGGATACTCTTGGCTACAAAACAAATGCGAGATCATGAAATTTCATCTAGCCGTTTGTGTTTTATTAAGATTTTAAAAAGATTCCTTGCGATGGCCCACCCTTTATATATACAATTTTTTTCACAAACGGAATATTTTAAGAGTAAAACATTCCTTTCTAAAACCTAACCTGGAAAAACGCTATCGGCCGTGACAGCTAAAATAAATAATGGAACTTCGTAGGAAGAGAAACGATTGCTGTTATTTCTGTCACGATTTCGACAGCTGAGAACTCGACTTTCTGTCCCGTTTGTGAAAAAATTTGTTTTATTAATGCGGTGTAATAAATAATGTCAGTGCCACAATTTTTAATATCAACAATTTTAAAATATGAAATTTATTCGTATTATTTGTTTATTTTAGGAGCAGTGCCGAGTACAAAAATGCTGAACGGCAGTATAAACCCAAAAGGTAAGGTCTGCGATGGGTCCGTACGGTTTTTAGTATACCATAAAATTATGAAATGCATACAACCTCTAGTTAAAGCGAGGATAGGGTTAATAACTAAATATTCCGGAGTTAAAAAGGTCCTCGCTTCGAAAATTAATTAATGTACCCTGAAAACGTAGTGGAGAGCAAAAACAATCCAAAATTGTTTATTTACAAAGAGTGAACTTATTTTGAATTGAAAAGAGGCTCCAAAAAAAAAGTGAGGTTAAGCTAATCTGATTGTCAAATAAAACTTGTTTCAACGGGGTTTCGCAGCACGGGGTGTGAAAAACCGCCCTCGATGGCCTAACCCAATCTAACCTACACAAAATATATAGCGTATCAAGGGCCGAAAACAGGCTTTAGCAACACGAGCGAGGGTTGCTAAAGCATTTTGGCATGAGTTGCACTCGATATTTTTTCGCCTACCTTCAGTAAAAATAGTGTTTCAGGAAATTTTATATCGCGCACCATTGAACTGTCACTGTCAGATTTTTGCATAGCCTACTCATATTCCGCGGAGGGTCGTCTAGATTATGCATATTATTTTTTCGGCCCTAGATACGCTAAATCGTAGTTTGGGCCCGATTTTTATGGCCGAAATATTTGGTTTACTCTTTTATGAAATTTAAAGAATGACATGTTTATAGGAAGGACTACGAATCTAATGATATTGAAACAAGTGTGGATCTGATGTTTGATGTGTATGGAAATGAAATACCGGTTCTGACGTCCAATGAAGGGAAAGAGTATATTCCCTTAGAAAGTGTAGAAAGCAGCGGATACAGGCTATTCCGGAAACCGCTAGTTATGGAAGAATCGGATGAGTAAATTCATTTCTTTTTTTGTAACAACATTTATTCATAATAATAATTTTTTACGTATTCTTAACCCTTTGACCTACAACCACGAGTACTCCTCGTGTTTAAATGTTCGGGCCAAACACAACGACCACGAGCATATCTCGTGGCGCGCCGCTCGGGCCAATCGCATCGAGCACGAGCTCAACTCGTGGCGAGCCGCTTGGGCCAATCAAATCGAGCACGAGCTCAACTCCTGGCGCAGCGCTTGCGTTAGTAGTGCTGCACAATGAATGCATTTTCTCGCGAAACAGAATTTTTTGAAGTCCATATTTTACGTTTTCAGTTGTGCCATGAAAATGCATGAATTAGTACCTCAGTCGGACTGGTTTCTGCTGCTGCATTCGGACGTAAGGAAAGTAGGCCAAAGGGTTAATGGAACAATACTTTTCTGAGGAAAGTAATATTTGATTGAATTAAAAATTGTTTAATTCTTGTGGCCAACTCAAAATAATTATTGCTCCATAGTTTTTTTATACATTATTAAATGGCCATTTTTTTTTTTGTGAAACGCCACTGACCACCTTTTTTTTCAGGCTATGGAATACTAAACTGAAGACATATTTGCTCAACCAAGCGTTACTCTATATTTTTATGAATAAAATCCATTACGATTCAAAATCAATTATTCCCATGATAAATAGGTAAGTTTTAGTTATTATTTGCAAATATGGTTGCAGGATTATAATGTGGGTTGCTGGCAATAGAATAACGAATATTCTTACTCCAACGTCATGGAAACGATATAAATTAACCTTTGACTATACAGGGTGCCCGTTTTTCGAGCGACACCATGGGGATTTCAGTTATCTTAAGAGATACGAGGTTGGTTAAATTAGGGAAAGTTGTGTACTATAACGTTGATTAATAATCTGTTGAGAAATTGGAGTTACCCTTTTTGGTTTTCAAAAAATCGCGAAAAAATCAATTTTCATTTTTACTTTTTTATTCGAAAACTATTACTATTGCGCATTTTACACTCAGACATTATTAGAGCCCTTTTTAATGGAGGATCTGAATATGTTATTAGATTTATTGTAACTTTCAAGATCGCGGAGAAACAATAGACAACTTTTGTTTTTCTTATGGCCGCCATATTGGATTTCTACATTTCCTAATGCAAGATTTTTTTCTGTTTACGATGATATATCACACATTATGTTTTTATTTTACATTTGAGCCAAAATTTTAAATCTATTATTTTTATAAAGAGTGCCATGTAAACAAAATCAACACTTTTGTTCAAAACAAAATGTGACAGTTTCATTCTTGAAATTTACTTTACTGGTAACTATCGTAAAAATGAAATTTTCAAGTGAAGAATAACGCGGTATGTTACAAATTTATTACAATTCCCATAAAAATGTGCAAGTCTTAATGGAGGTGTATCTTCAGAAATATCCAAGAAATTTATCCCCATTGGATTACTTTTTATGGGGAACTTTGAAAATAAGATTTATCAAAGCGTTCCAGCCAATATTAATGAACTGCGTAGAAGTATCGTTGATTCTATAAATAATATTAGAAGAAGAGATATTAGTAGGGCAATTTATAATTTAAGAAAAAGCGCAGAATTGTGTTTGGAAGTGGAATGTGAATGTGAATAATTTGAACACTTATTGTAGCATTATGTTTTCTAGTAGTTTTAAATGTTGTAATCAATTCCTGAGATTGTTATTCGTTTACAAATTGTATTTTTTATGTAAACCCTACCTTACCCAAACAGAAGTATTGATAAATGAATGCATATTCCCTTGCTTGATTGTAGATGAATTAAATAATAAAATAAAATGCCACAGTTTGTTTTATAGGCTTTGTAATACTCATTGTTGTAGAAAAGTGTGATGTTTGCATAAAATAATACATTTCAAATTTTGGCTCAAATGTAAAATTAAAACATAATGTGTGATATATCATCGTAAACAGAAAAAAATCTTGCATTAGAAAATGTAAAAATCCAATATGGCGCCCATAAGAAAAACAAAAGTTGTCTATTGTTTCTCCGCCATCTTGAAAGCTACAATAAATCTGATAACATATTTAGATCCTCCATTAAAAAGTGCTCTAATAATGTCTTGGTGCAAAATGCGTAATAGTAATAGTTTTCGAATAAAAAATGAAAATTGAAATTATTTATTTTTTCGCGATTTTTTTAAAACAAAAAAAGGTAACTCTAATTTCTCAACAGATTATTAATCAACGTTATAATACACAACTTTGCCCTAATTTAACCAACCTCGTATCTCTTAAGATCGAAAAACGGCCCCCCTGTATCAACATGGACTGCTATTAAATAACTTAAAAAAAGACTAGTTAGTGTTGTGTGGGGTCAAAAATGTCAGTATTTATTATTTGCGTTCACAACCTTTAAATGTAAAAAGTAATTTAATTTCAGTGTGTTATCTGATATTGGTGTCCCTACAAAAAATTCACCAGAACCCGAACCTATTTGTTCGAACAATAACCATCAAGAAAACGAAAAGCCCCAGGGATTTAGACGGGAGAGGCCCAAGATGGAGACTCTGGAATTAGATGTCACCCACAAGGTACTCACATTAATTAACCATCCGTTTCGACATTTCACGACACCTTTGTTTAGGTGCAATTTTTAAACAATCACGTCGACGGAGTTTATTACGTTCGATTAGTGAAAAATGAAGACGCTTTTAACAGGATACAGGCCGACACCATTTTGCATGCCAACAACGGTCAGAAGATTCAAGCGAAAATGAATATAGTTGTCGCCGCAAAGTACAACAATGTGTGGTAAGTTTCCACAGAAAGTGTCTGTCATTTTACTAGTTGGCATAATATTACCGAATAAATTAAACTTTTGCACTTAACTGTAATGTTAAATTCCAAGAAAATATTAATTTACGGAGTATTGCGGTGCATACGGTTATGAAGTGTAAACATGCGCAATGTGTACCACATGCCAGCTGTGCGAGCGTCCGCCATTATAGATACGCCGTTCATGTGTTTTGTTTAGTGTTTGTCTTTATTGCTGTGTGGTATTTCTTTAATTTTGTATTCGTGCAATGACTGATAAATTCATCCCATGCTTTCCCCGTGCACTGACTGTTATACATGTAGTCCACTAGATTAAAATTTCGCACCAATATTCGTCACCAGATTCACATATGTTAATGGTGTAAATTAGTCTTCTAGTGTTTGTAATCTTAGGAAAAATATAATTCAGCCGTTCTCAAACTGTTTAAATAAAGTTAAGATGCTCGTCAAGATTAATATCTTGATTGCCGCTGATCTTTCTTGATATTGTCTGTGCTGCCCTCTGTAGTTTCAAAATTTCCCTAGGCAAAACCATCTTGATAAAAATTGAACTTTTACCAAGAAATTTTGCATTTCGTACACTCTATTTCATGCGTTTGTTGCCCGGTGTAAAAATTATTTTTCCCTGTTGATAGGCATCGTGCTTCGTTGTACAAATCAATGCCAGTCACGGAATACTTGTTCATCGACATCGGAAAATTCGTCACCGGCAAATTAGAAACCCGAACTCTGCCGGAAGATATATACAAAATTCCCGGACAAGCAATTAGGGTCAGACTAACGCAATCCTGCACCGCAAAGGAGGACCAAATACTCGATATGGTTGCCATTAAACAGGTAATCGTATTCTAGACTTCCTTGATATATACAGTGAGATCAGAAAGTTGAAGATAGTTGGCAGCACATTTTCTGAAAATAGGGATACGTAATATTATGTTGGCTGCCTGGATCAGTGCAGTACATAAGAATTTTGTCTATTTTGACGTCGTGTGGTTTTTTGAGGTTATTTGTTTTAAAGATGGTTTTTAAAAAACAAGTCGCGTCAAAAATGACAAGACGTCAAAATAAATCAAAATTAACTTACCCGTACATCAACTAGTATTATTATCGCATCAGTGGCATACATAATTGCCTTCAACAAAGCAATATATCGCCATGGTGTTAATAAATATTCAAACCATTAAAACACAACAACTACACAGTCATATATTATAGACACAAAATGGCTACAAATTTAGTAACATTCTTCAATCACTTAGGGTCTCGCTTGGAGACACACATGAAGTTAGCATGCCAGTCCATATTTATACAGTCAAAGAAAAGTTTGGTTGCCATTGCTCTTTTGGTACAGCGCCCCCTGGCGTGAAAAATGTTCCCTACGCAAGACAGTATTCTGCAGTTTTACCCAACTTATAGACACCAATTTCATCCAATACATTTTTTTCGTTTTTAGTATGCCGACGGAACATACTTAATACAACCCCCCGCACAATCCGGCTTCACATCCGATGCCAGCGTTCGGTCGTTCAGCGAAGAAAGACGTTCCAATTTCCAATCCAGCACGGTAATAGATTATCATGAGTATTTTCAAAATCCACAGTTTTGACATCGAAAGTTTTTATTTTTAGAAAACCACGCCCGTTAAAGAAACCAACGATTTTTCAGACGCCGAATGCAATTCTTCCGATCAGAAACCGTTCCTCCGGATGCCAAGGCTGGAGACGCCTTTTAATAACGTCAATAACGTAAACTTGAAAACCCCGCCGCAGAATAAAGATAATTTTGCTGGCGGGGAAAGGCAAGTGATGAGGCGGAATGATAATAATATTAGTATTACCACCTCGGTGACCGCTGCGGCTATAAAAAGGACACCGGAGGCGAGCGCCGCCATCAGCCCGGCTTCCAGCACTTCTTCGTTGAACAGGGCCACCACTCCGAATAGGCCTCAGATGAACAAGATTCAAGCAATGATGATGAATAGGAGTGTGAAGGTGGAGAAAGCTGCTCCGCCGGTGAAAGTGAACTCCTCGAGGAAGTGAGTGTTGATTTTTTTGTACGGTGCATATTTGTCTGGATATTTCCTGGCTTCACAGAGAATATTTTTTTTGCGAATACAGCGCCATCTATCGTGAATTAAAAAAAAATCTCAGATAAATCCTACATAATTTAGTAGAGTAGAATCCGAATCTGCAATAAAAAATAGGGGTTTTTATTTAAGATTTCAAAGTTGCCCCCCTTCTCCACCCCCTGGAGGTTGTAAGGGTGAATAAAATTTCATATATTCGGATGCCCCCCTCGATACCATTAAACTTTTTTGGGTACAATGCATATTTGTTGAGATATTCCTAATATTTTTGAGGATATTATAATTTTTCCGATTACAGCGCCATCTATCGCGAATTCAAAAAAATCCTCGGATAAAATCTACATCATTTTTGGTGTAGAATTCGAATCCGCAATAAAATATAGGCATTCCTGTTTAAGATTTCAAAGTTGCTCCCTTCCCCAACCCCTAGGGTTGGCCCCCTCATATCATTAAACTTTTGCTCAGAACAATTTTTTTGTACGATGCATATTTGTCGAGATATTCCAAATATTTTTGAGAATGTTTTCATTTTTGCCAATACAGCGCCATCTATCGCAAATAAAAAAAAATCTCGGATAAAACCTACATAATTTTTTGGCGTAGAATCCGAATCTGCAATAAAAAAAAAATGGGTGTTCGTATTTAAGATTTCAAAGTTTCCCCCTCCCCCACTCCCCAGTATGGAAAATTTAATGGGATCGGATGGTCCCCTTGAAACCGTTATACTTTTGTTCAGAACATTTTTTTGTACGATGCGTATTCGTCGAGATTTTCCAAATACTTTTGAGAATCATAATAAAACACTTTTAACTTTGTTTTGTATAACTTATATATTTATTTTTGTGACTTAAGTTTCGGTAATACAATTACCATTTTCAAACAAGAAGTTTGAGAATGTTTTCATTTTTGCCAATACAGCGCCATCTATCGCGATTTAAATATAATCTACATTTTTCACCGTCGCCGGTATAATAAGTGGCCAATTGACATATTGCGTTTTTTTTTTTTTTTAGATGCATTTCGGAGTATCTTGCAAACACCGAAGGTTGCGTGGAATACATGGATATGGGTGATGCCGATTCTTTTATTGCTTTCATTTTGCCCTGCACCAAATTGGAGGATATAGACTTACTGGAGAGTATTAAAGGTGACGCCAAATTTAATGCCAGCTACAGGTGAGATATACAGTGTGATCAAAAAGTAGAAAATTAGCAGCTGCCCTTGAAAAATAAAAAAAAAACAAAAATCAGACCATATTTTGGCAGAGCTAATAATCATGACTCTACAAACAAAATATTCCAACTGCTACCATCTCTTGGCAGATAATTATCATAACTACAATTAAAATGATAACTGCTGCCATCTCTTTGCAGCTAATAGTCATGATCTATAAACAAAATTTCTGCAATCTCTTGATAGAGGTAATAATCATGACTACAAACAACATTTTCCAACTGCTGCCATCTTTTGGCAGAGGTAATAATCATGACTACAAACAAAATTTTCCAACTGCTGCAATCGCTTGATAGAGGTAATAATCATGACTACAAAAAAATCCAAGTGCTGCCATCTCTTGGCAGAGGTAATAATCATGACTACAAACAAAATTTTCCAACTGCCGCAATCTCTTGACAGATGTAATAATCGTGACTCTACAAACAAAATTTTCCAACTGTTGCCATCTCTTGGCAGAGGTAATAATCATGACTACAAACAAAATTTTCCAATTGCCCCAATCTCTTGGCAGAGGTAATAATCATGACTACAAACAAAATTTTCCAACTGCCGCAATCTCGTGATAGAGGTAATAATCATGACTCTACAAAAAAAAAATCCAAGTGCTGCAATCTCTTGGCAGAGCTAATAATCATGACTACAAACAAAATTTTCCAACCGCTGCCATCTTTTGGCAGAGGTAATAATCATGACTACAAACAAAATTTTCCAACTGTCGCAATCTCTTGACAGAGGTAATAATTATGACTCAACAAACAAAATTTTCCAACTGCTGCAATCTCTTGGCAGAGGTAATAATCATGACTACAAACAAAATTTTCCAAGTGCTGCCATCTCTTGGCAGAGGTAATAATCATGACTACGAACAAAATTTTCCAACTGCTGCCATCTCTTGGCAGAGGTAATAATCATGACTACAGACAAAATTTTCCAACTGCTGCCATCTCTTGGCAGATAAAACAAGAAAGAGACAGCAGAAATTTTAAGTGACTCATATCCACGTGACGCATTTTGTTAAAGAGAATCTATTTCGGCATTTAAAGCCACGGGAATTTGCCCGTTCGATGACCAAATTGACCAGAGGAATTAGGACTTAAATTCTGTTATAGTTTACTATCAGTTAGCATTTTTTTATTATTTGGTCGATTAATCGTTCTAGCGCCATCTATTATCTGATGAGGAATTATAGTTTACTATCAGTTTAATTTGGTCAATTAATTAAGCATTCTAGTGCCATCTATTGTCTCATGGGAAATTATAGTTTATTATCAGATTAATTTGGTCGATTAAGCATTCTAGTGCTATCTATTGTCTGATGGGGAATTATAGTTTGCTATCAGATTAATTTGGTGGATTAAGCTTTCTACTGCCATCTATTGTCTCATGGGGAATTATAGTTTACTATCAGTTTAATTTGGTCTATTAAGCATTCTAGTGCCATCTACTGTCTCATGGGAAATTATAGTTTACTAGCAATTTAATTTGGTCAATTAATCGTTCTACCGCCATCTATCGTCTGATGGAGGATTATAGTTTACTATCAGTTTAATTTGGTCGATTAAGAATTCTACTGCCATCTATTGTCTCATGAGGAAATATAGTTTACTATCAGATTAATTTGGTGGATTAAGCATTTTACTGCCATCTATTGTCTGTTGGGAAATTTTAGTTTGCTATTATTTTAATCTGTTCGGTCCATCGTCTGATAAAGAATTATAGTTTACTATCACTTCAATTTCGTCGATTGAGCATTCTACCGCCATCTATCGTCTGATGGGGAAACAATAAATGTTTTTTCATTATATTTTTTCATCATCTGCTGTCGACAAGAGAAGTTTAAATGAAATATTTAACTCGCTATCCCAATATAATTATTTCTTTTAAGCCTCCCGAACAAACCAGCCCGTAATTCACAATATTTTTACAGTCCGTCGGTGGGCGATACGGTAGCGGTGGACTTCCTTCAAGACGGAGAGCCGGAACCCTCTTCGGTCCGAGCTGTCGTATTAGAGATTAACAATAACGAATACAAGGTGGCGCTAGTAGATTACGGTAAAATAATTAAGGTGGATAAGGTGATGGAACTGCCGGCAAAGTATATGGACATTCTCGAATATGCTGCTTGCTGTCCCGTCGACAAGGCCATAATGAACAAAATAAAGGTAATATATCGCTTTCACCGACTATATTTCAAGTCAGCAACAAAATAAAGGTAATATATCGCTTTCACCGTGGGCGTTTTTTTTTAAAGGTCCAGCCCTGTAATTACAAAAAATTTCAATTAACGTCGAAAAACACTGAGTTGTGGTATTAATTTTAATTTTTTTCACAAACGGGAGAGAAAGTCGATTTCTTAGCTGTCGAAATCATGAAGGAAATAAAATTTCTCGCCCAAGGGAGAGAAATGATTACTTCTCTAAAGCGGCCCTTACACGTTCATTAATACTGACGTTACTTTATCAGAATGACATTAATAATGATCGTGTAACGTCGACAAAGTTGGAATGACGGGGGGCGAATGATGCGAATCCGGATTTTCTGATCTCGGCACATCATTTATTGTCATTACTGGTAATGTCATTATTAATGACCGTGTAAGGGCCGCATAACAATTTTAACTGTCACGGCTGACAGTAATTTTTTCTAGGTTAGGTTTTAGAAACGAACGTTTCACTCCCGTTTGTGAAAAAAAGCAGTATATATCTCTCGGGAGATAATGCTATTTTTCGCTCGGTGCGATGTATACAGATAAAACCAGGAAACCTCATGAAAAATCACGCAAATATCTCCCTACTATTTCGTCCTAATTTAACACATTCACTGCCACTGCAATTCGGATTGCATTTACGCAAGTATAAAGACTGTCGCACCAGCGCGTCGGTGGCAGCGAACGTGTTAAGTGAAACATGTTGCAGGAGCATTAAAACTAATTTTTAATTTGAATCGCTTTTGCAGGAACAAGTGAGATTTAATTATCACTCCGAGAAGAATGGAGAAATGATAATCGATCTGGATGGAGACGCTAAGAAAGTCCTGTGCGGAAAGTGGGATCCGTTCGCCAAGATGGCCGAAGATTCCAAAAAACAGGAAATCGTTTTTACCATTCCCCCGTCGAACGGAGTTCAGTCGGGCGAAAAGGTCAAAGTAATCTGCCAAGAAAACGATTTGCTGGCCATTAGGACCCGCGACAATTTTCTCTTGCTGAAAACTATCGTCACTGAATTAAAAACACATAATCGTAAGTTTGTAATCATTTATAACATTAGATATTGTTTCCTCATCAGAACACCTACAGACCGGTTTCTACCTTTTTCAGGTCTCATCAGCGCAGTTAGTTGCTGATGGGGAAACAATATTTAATGTTTACAGGACGGCAAACGTAAGTTGGCCAGACGCGCAGAGAGCAAGCGAAAGCTCTCTCTCTACAGCCGGCCGAGTACAGTCTCTGTAATAAGAGCAAACTCTTCACGAAATCTATCGAGAGCGCCCCTCGAAGGTTCCGCCCACAATTTTGCCACTGCGCAACGGCAAGTTACGTTTGCCGTCCTGTACATTATTATTGTTATATTTGCCACGGTTGGCATATTCCTATATCTGTCGGTGTTTCTGCCACTCAGATTGGGTGATTTAGTACAACGTTTAGACAATAGATTCCGCCACTATAAGTGCATTTTTTTTAAATTTGAGTTAAGTGCAGATTATCATAGTTAAGTGTAGTACAATTCAGATTAAAATGGGTTTTAGTGCAAAGTGCCAAGAAATAGCATAACCCCATCCTTGTTCATATAAAGGGTCCCCCCAGTTAAGATGGGCGAAATGCCCGCAGATTAGGAATTCCTAATTAACCAGATAATGTTGTATCTTGAGGTAAGAATTAAGAATTATCCGCGGACATGGTTTATTTGGTCCCCACCCCTCCCCTTACCCGCTGTTGTCAAAAAGGGTTATTTTTTGTTTTAATTTTTTATCTGACGATGTGTTTAATGCAAAATTTTGAAAAAAATCATCAAGGTAGGTTATTAAGAGACCTATCAATAAAATTTGTTTCAAGGTCGTCCAAGGTTATTTGGTGCCTCAAAAAAAAATTAAGAATTTTTTTTCTTTTTTTGAGGTAGAAATCGTTGGGGTGCACGCTGTTTTTTTTTCACTATTTTATAAAAGTCGATTAATTTTACCTCTGACAGTAACTTTCAACACATGTCGAGTGGTGCATCATTCCTAAAAATCCAATTTTCCTCTTTTTTTCGATTTTTTCAATTTTAGGGTTGAGGTTTAGCCAAAAAACTAATTTAATTTTTTTTGTGGCATTTTGTGAATTTGTTTTTGGCATTTTGTAAATTTTTTTTGTGGCATTTTGTAAATTTTTTTGTGGCATTTGGTAAGACAAAAATCTTGTTTTTTTAATTTTTTTCAATCTCTAATAGTAAAAAAGTTATAACCAATTTAAATTTTTTTTCCTACTTGATTTTTCAATTCGAAACCCTTCAATTATAACAATTTTATACTACGTCTTCACAGTATTATTATGACCAATGCTGCCAACATCTTCCGACCCTAAAAATAAAAAATCTAACAGTGATGCGAATTAATGCACAAACATTATTTCAGCTGAAAAATTGCAGTCTCCTCCGGCGGTAAATCAAATAGTGTTGTTCAAAGAGGCGGATGAATTACACAGAGCGCAAGTCAAATTAATCACCGGAAGTTTGATCAAAGTGTTTAAAATCGATTACGGCTGCACCGAGATGACGGACGTTGGAAATCTGTACCACGCCGACAAATTTTCGAAATACGGACACACGCTGTCCTTCCTCAAACTGGCGGGTTTTCAAGAAGGATTTGAAAACCGGACGCTGCAGGAGTACTTGAAGACGGTGTTCAAGAGCGTTAACTTTACAGTGGTAAGTTAAAAACAAACACGTACCGGGTGTTTCAGACCACCCGTACACTCCAAATATATACAAATCGTTTTTTTTTTTTTTAATTTATAAAATTTTATTATTACAATACAATTTACTAGTTTTAGAAAACTAATGATTTACATACAGGATGTATTTGAAATAATGAACAGGCCTTTAAGGGCACATACACAAAATATTTGTGAACCCAATTCCGTCAAAATTTATTCGGAAAAAAATTTGAATTTTCCTAATTTTTCGAGGTTTTTTAAACATTTTGAGAACCGATACTTTTCTCATTTTATTAGGTCTGCATGGAATGTGTGTTTGTTTATTTAAAACGCGAGATACGATTGCTTGCCTCCGAAATTTGAAGTGTTATCGCAACGTTTTTTTTTCTTGTAAAAGATAAACAGTCCTCAAGTTCATTGACGCTTAAAGAGCACTCTGATATTTCCTTCGCGCTTGTTGTAATTCGATATCTAAAACCGATGCCGTTTAAAAATTAGGTCACATTACCACTGCCCCCAAACATGTTGCGTATTTTCACTCATTAACTTTAATAATTAATTGCAGGCTTTTTGTTACAGTTATAAACAAAATAATTACGAATATTGTTTAAAAATAATATAATGTCTTTGTGGTTATGAGCCTGTTCGTTATTTCAAATACACCCTGTATAAAAATACGTCCAAAAATTTTTTTGAGCTCAATCATGTGGTATGAAATGTGAAGGGAAATTTGCTAAATAATGTTAGGTTTTTATCTGAAAAAAATGTTTTCGATCAGCGATAGATGGCGCTATAATCGGCAAAAACTGTAAAAATCACATTTATTTCTGGTACAGGTTGATGCACCGAAATAAAATTTTGTCAAAAACTTGTTAAATTATATTTGCTTTTAAATAATATACACATTAATGTTTTTTGAAAAATAACCAGAAGCATTATAAAAAAAAATACGCCCAAAAAATTTTTAAAGCTCGATCATGTGGTATGAAATGTGAACCGCCTCGTGGGGACAGTTGGTGCACTGAAATCAGTAAATTTTATCAAAAACTTGTTAAATTATTGTTGTTTAATCCTTTCAGGACGGGTCACATCGATAAACGTTTTAACGTAACTTCTGCGACAGCCGGGTAGCATCAATAAGCGTTCTGATGAATTTGCTTGTTTTTATACCCGAATAACGCTCATCATTGATCATTGACGCTGCAGATATGTTTTTAGTTTCGGAGCAAAATCCAACACTAGAAATCGATGTTTGAAAAATGGACATTTTTTACGTCCGTCGGGTGTTATATACCCGTACGGAAAGGGTTAATGTGTGTGTGATGTAATGTTTTCCAGGCTTTCATTTTACTTTTATCCAGATTCTGATTTTTAATAAAATATTCACGTTCACGTATTACCAAAACGTCGCTTAACATTTTTACAGACTTCCGTGACGAAGGAAACCATCGATCTCCTCCTGCCCAACAACACAAGCCTGACGCAAAAGCTGACCCTCTTGGCGAAGCCGCCCTTCAAGCGCCTGGAAGACATCCCGCCCTCCGCGGAACTGCCGGTCGGGGGGACTAAAACGGTGCTGCTGATGCACATACAGGACGCCGACCGTTGCAATATTACGGTGGCGGTGACCGAGCCCAACGTTCAGGAGGAGTTCGTTAGGCTGTCCGAAAAATTGCCGACCTGCGAGAACATCCCTCCGTCGTTGGTCTTTAACTTGGGCCAAGCTGTCGTAGGGAAATATGAGGGTGAGTATCTATACGTACATATATAAAAAATGAATGTATCTTTGTTTGTCCCGTACGCATTCCTATACCATTTATCCGATTGCGATGAAACTGGTAAATCGTTGTATGCAAGCCCACGAAGGTTTCTGAATTGGTACAAATATTTTACAATAGGTGGCGCATGAGTCGTTTTAATAATTGAGTGTTTCATATGGTTTGTTGGCTTATGAAAACAATAGTTGCCTATATTTCACAAAAGTTGCCTCATGTAACGAGGAGAAAAAAATAACTATAACTGTTTCGTTCTCTCATCGCCAGATGGCTGGTACAGAGGATGTATTACGGAAGTTGATAATGTTAAGGAGCAGTATTTGGTTTACTTTTTTGACT
Source organism: Ocypus olens (assembly GCA_910593695.2). Lineage (NCBI taxonomy): Eukaryota > Metazoa > Arthropoda > Insecta > Coleoptera > Staphylinidae > Ocypus > Ocypus olens. The sequence goes on along the minus strand of OU343060.1, from coordinate 7,109,027 downwards.
TTGGAAATTACGATCGAGTCGGCGTGGATGACTTACGGGAACTGCCGGAGGATATGGCGAACTTTGGAGCTATGGCAATAAAATGTCACATTAAAGGTAAGAGAGAGAGAGAGAGAGATAATACATTTATTGACCTCAACAGGCAACTTTAAATACGTCCTTGAAATATATTTAATAGTCTTTTAATTTATTTTAAAGTATAAATAAAAAAAATAAAAAATATGAAATTACGTCCTCTGGGCGTGACGTATTGACACGTCCCGGTGAAAAAGTTCGCGTCGTTATTTGATGCGTAATTAAAAAGATAATTCCCCGGTTAACAGGTTAACACATTACCCTCCGGAGATGTATAAATATGTTTTTTTCTAAATTCAAAACAAAATGCGAACGCAGATTGTCTACACACGTTTCTAATCTTCCGACTGAATTTCAGATGCCTTCCAGAAATTCAACGGTAACGTTCCACAAGAATATAAGGACAAACTGACGGACTGTGAGGGCATGCACATCGAAATTAAGGTGCAGTCAAAGCACGGTGACTCGTACAACATAGACATTCCCCAATTACAATAATTTTACAAGGCGCAGCGCCCTGTGGTGCCCGTGCCTTTTTACGGAAGGAGAAAGTGTTTATTTTTATATTACTCGTTGAACTTTATTTTACTGTTTAAAATCGGACACTTCATTTTTAATACAAACATGTTTGATTTCGACTTATCATGATTAATTTTTCCATTACGTTCTATTTCTTTATGACTTATCCCATTTCATTTCTTTCACAAAATGTTTCCGTTTCTCCTACTGAACTCCGTGTTACACTTTAGTGCACACGGTATGTATTACTGATCCGTATTCTCCGCTCTTTTGTGTTCCTTGCTAATCTGACCATTTCTTCCACTTCTTTGTTGCGTTTCCTTCCTAATTCTGTGATAATATTCCTTGCGGTTTTTCTAGGGCTTCCTGATTTGTTTTATCCACGGATTCTTATTTCTTATAACTGTTTTGGTTGCTTAACTCCCATCCTGCAAACATTTGCGCCCCATTTTCCGTTTCCTTTTGATTTTGGTCGTAATTAGTTCTTGTTTCAGTTTGGTGTACAATTCTTCGTCATTATTTTTGTTTAGGTGTTTTATGAATGTAAAATTCAATTTTTCAAGATGCAGCAAGTGTGCCTTCTAGAGTCAATACATAACTTCTATTTTCTGTAACAGAAAATGGCTTAAATTAATCGCTGCATTTTTCAATTATGAAAGAGGTTATGTTTTATTGCGCTCTTTCAATTTTTTGTTGTAGAGTGTTCGGTTGTAAAGTGCACCATTTTTTTATTGAAAAAGACGATCCCTATTTAGTTTAGCGTCGTTACCCATCAAGGCAATGTTACATTGTTAATAATGTACGGATTTTCAATTATATTGAGTTGCTGGTGTTTAAATCCCCATCGTGCATGGAATAATTGATAAATTACATATTCTATAGGTTTAAGGCCCGTTTCACACGTGCCGGACAGAGCCGTCGGATATCCGTTCTCATGTAAGCGGTTATATGGACGCCTTCAGATGCTTGTCCGGTAGACGGATACCGTGTATCCGACTAGTGGTTGCAAGACAAAATTTCGACGTATGCCTTTATCCGTCGTCCGACGCGTCGAGGTCTACCCAACGCAGTGCAGGGCTTCACACGATTCACCCGGCAATTTTATTTTGTCGATACAGCGCAATAACTAGAAGCGGAAAACGCGTGCAATAGTATTTAGTACTAAATATGGCTGCAATAGACATCGAACATATGGTTACATTAGTGGAATCAAGGCCTGTGGTTTCGGATAAGACGCTGAAAGACAAAATTTTAACAAACAATGCATGTGGGGAAATTTGCTGCCAACTCCAAACTGGATTTGAGGATATGAGCGAAAAAGTGCTGGAGAGTATCCTTCAGTTTGCCATGTAACTCGTCAAAGGAGAAAATTGACATTCGAAAATAGTTAAAAAAATATTTTTTTCGTCCTCGTAGGTCTCCAAATAAAATATTTAATGCTCCCAATTCTTCCCTTTTCACATTAATTGAATGCACCCAATAAATTCTTTACCTGTTTTTCCTTCGGCGTTGTGTGTACAAAACCCACAGTGCAGCGATTCGCTGACCCTCCATGCCTACCTTCAAAACGCAACTGAAAAATAATTAGTGGATTTTCAAAAACCGTACAAAATTCGAATAAACAATGATTTGTGCATATAATTTAATTTTTGTAGAATTTAGTCAATACGTTTTATATTTTTCTTTTATTTTTTTGCTCGAGTGTGCACAATTAAAAAAGTAAAATTTTCAAAAATGCACAACTCGCAAAATAATTAGTGGATTTTCAAAAACCGTACAAAATTCGAATAAACAATGATTTGTGCATTTAATTAAATTTTTGTAGAATTTAGTCAATGCGTTTTATATTTTTCTTTTATTTTTTTGCTCGAGTGTGCACAATTGAAAAAGTAAAATTTTCAAAAATTCACAACTCGCAAAATAATTAGTGGATTTTCAAAAACCGTACAAAATTCTAAGAAACAATGATTTGTGCATTTAATTTAATTTTTGTAGAATTTAGTCAATGCGTTTTATATTTTTCTTTTATTTTTTTGCTCGAGTGTGCACAATTAAAAAAGTAAAATTTTCAAAAATGCACAACTCGCAAAATAATTAGTGGATTTTCAAAAACCGTACAAAATTCGAATAAACAATGATTTGTGCATATAATTTAATTTTTGTAGAATTTAGTCAATACGTTTTATATTTTTCTTTTATTTTTTTGCTCGAGTGTGCACAATTAAAAAAGTAAAATTTTCAAAAATGCACAACTCGCAAAATAATTAGTGGATTTTCAAAAACCGTACAAAATTCGAATAAACAATGATTTGTACATTTAATTTAATTTTTGTAGAATTTAGTCAATGCGTTTTATATTTTTCTTTTATTTTTTGCTCGAGTGTGCACAATTGAAAAAGTAAAATTTTCAAAAATTCACAACTCGCAAAATAATTAGTGGATTTTCAAAAACCGTACAAAATTCGAATAAACAATGATTTGTACATTTAATTTAATTTTTGTAGAATTTAGTCAATGCGTTTTATATTTTTCTTTTATTTTTTTGCTCGAGTGTGCACAATTGAAAAAGTAAAATTTTCAAAAATGCACAACTCGCAAAATAATTAGTGGATTTTCAAAAACCGTACAAAATTCGAATAAACAATGATTTGTACATTTAATTTAATTTTTGTAGAATTTAGTCAATGCGTTTTATATTTTTCTTTTATTTTTTTGCTCGAGTGTGCACAATTGAAAAAGTAAAATTTTCAAAAATTCACAACTCGCAAAATAATTAGTGGATTTTCAAAAACTATACTAAATTTGAATAAACAATGATTTGTGCATTTAATTTAATTTTTGTAGAATTTAGTCAATACATTTTATATTTTTCTTTTATTTTTTTAATGGAGTATGCACAATTAAAAAAGAAATTTTCAAAAATTCACAACTCGTAAAATAATTGGTGGATTTTCAAAAACTGTATTTAATTTGAATAAACGATAATTTGTGCATTTAATCAAATTTTTGAAGATTTTAGTCAATACATTTTATATTTTTTGCTTGAGTGTTCTACAATTGGAAAAGTAAAATTTTCAAAAATTCACAACTTGCAAAATAATTAGAGGATTTTCAAAAACTGTATTTAATTTGAATAAACTATCATTTGTGAATGTAATTTAATTTTTGTAGAATTTAGTGAATACGTTTTATATTTTTCTTTTAATTTTTTGCTTGAGTGTTCCACAATTGGAAAAATAAAATTTCAAAAATTCACAACTCGCAAAATAATTGGCGGATTTTCAAAAACTGTACCTAATTTGAATAAACAATGATTTGTGAATCTAATTTAATTTTTGTAGAATTTAGTCGACACGTTTTATATTTTTCTTTATTTTTTGAGCCGATTTACAATTTAGATATTTTGCGATACTTGCGCCATCCGACGTTACAGGTGTTGAGGCTTAAACGCTTACTATTTAAGAGAGGGACGATAGATTTTTACAAATGACCTCGACAAGTAATTGATCAGAGCAGCGGCGGCTCGTGGATGTTCGGCGGCGGGGCAACGGAAGAAAATTTGACCGAAACAACAACGAAATATTTGCTTCCTTTATAAAAGTGAGTAGTGCAGCACGAGCGACATCTTTGTCTTTGCTTTCCCTACGGAAATCCACGAGCCGCCGCTGCACCAGAGGTCTTTCAGCATCACTATTTAAATTTAATAAATTTGAAAAATAGTCTGAATATACTTTTTTTTATAAATACACCATAAGGATTTACGTGTTAAAATTTGAATGCCTCTTCATGTTTTTTCTTGTGCGAATTTCAGCGTAATTTTTGGCAGGCTTCAAGTTTACACCTTCCCAGGCAACTTCGAATAGTTTTTGTAACGTAAAAAGTAGAAAATACTTTAAGAAATTAATCCTGTGCGTATGTATGGTTGCCTAAATTCTCACACAAACATTCAACGTTTCAGGTCATTGTTTGTGAGTTTAATGTAAAATTAAAATATGTGGATTTTCTCTATCCTACGCTCTTGAATTCTTCTTCGTCGATAATAATAAGTTTCCAAAATTTCGGCAAATGATCTTTTTATATTAGAAATTTCGTAATTTGTAGCTTTTCTTCCCTTTTAGCTTCTAGAGGTGTATCTAGTATACAGTGACGGTTCGCGGGTTTTTTTCTGGTACGGCCGAGGAACAAGAGGTGGCAATACAGATAGGTGCGGTCGCGCAGCCAGCCGTCTCCGCAACTGACCCTACCTATCTGTATTACCATCTCTTGTTCCTCGGCCGTACCAGAAAATACCCGCGAACCGTCACTGCTTGTATACAAAAAATAATTCCAGAGACTACCAATCAATTTTAATATTTAAACGCAATCATGCGGTACATTCAGTGACGGCTCACGGTTTTTTTTTTGGTATGGCTGAGGTAGCAGAGGTGGTAATACAGATAGGTAGGGTCAGTTGCAGAGATCTGTATTACCACCTCTGCTACCTCGACCGTAGAAAACAACCCGCGAATCATCACTGGATACATTTTATAAGCCAGGAATGAGTTGCGCTTCACCAACTGTTGTTTATTTTATTTTTTTCGGGACATTAAACACACATCCCTTAAAAGAAGGAAAAAGGGGGCGCGATATTGTGTTTAAATAAAAATCAGAGCGACCCTTTTTAATTTAAACATTATCACACTATCTATGAAAAAAATGAATAACGGGATTAATGATGGACGATGGACACCATTCTTTTCTGATACATTCTGATTGAAAAGTTTCTGAACACAGGGAATAAAGTGCAACACAATACCTAAATAAAATTAAGTGAATCTTTGCTTTGAAATATTTAAACATTGTAATTTGTAGGCCGTACGGAATTTAAACCCCATTGCCGGTACATCAGCGAACTGTAAACGGAGGTGCGGGCAGAGGAGCCGCCGGTTGGCAGTGCCGCCCGAAGATGTCGTCGGGGTCAGTCGGTGCGCTTCAGCGCTGAAGCTGATCAGTGACAAAATGGCAATGGAATGTTGGTTCTCGTACGTAATTTTATGATGTGTTTTCAACGTATTTTTTGTGCACCAGTGCGAAATATCAGTTAAACATGAAGTGCATTTGATGTCCGCCAAACAGTGCGTACCTCGGATAAGTGTGTGAGTGTTAACTTAAGTGAGAATGGGGAATATTTTTCGTTTATGAGTCCGTAATATTTTAACAATAGGTAAGCCAATTCAACATGTCTTATCACTCACCTTTGTGTGTACTTTTTTCATGAATGATCATTTGATTTATTGATCAAATGTTTACGTTTCACGCGATTAACGCGAAAATGTATAGCATATGTGCCGTTTTAATCTTTGTCCGTTTTTACGACCGTGCTTAACTCGTAATCCAAAGGTACAGGTAGCGAGAGGTTCGCCGTGTATTTTTACGAATATTGCCATTTAACCTTAAAGGTGTGGTGCAATTAAAACGAAACGGTAATAAACGTCTTTCGGAATATTAAAACGCGAATGTAATTAATAAGCAGGCGAAAAAAAAAAACACCTCATCCCTCATTTTCCGCCGCATTTACCCACACGTTCGTTCCCATTCAAGTATCCGAAGCAATTAGCAATGAAATTCACATGAAACTGCACGGGGGGCGTAATTGAATTACTCAATTTATTCATGATTCCACGAATCTATTCGAAAACATAATTATTCCCTTTGCACAATGGAGTTTTTAAATTTTTATTATCAACATCAATCACGTAAAATACTGTCGGGTGGTTTAAGCATCTCTTTGTGCGATTTGATTTTATAAATAATTTAAGGGAAATAACTGCGTTAACCGGTTTGCTAAATTCGTTCATCCACATAATGGTCATTTGTTGTTTTTTTTTAACCGTTTAATGCACCATTAAAATATCAAATTAAATAAGATGTGGTAGAAGGGTGCACAATATATATGTAAATTAAATAAGACTTGGGCTTGCAAATAAATCTTCATGTAATTTTATAGGGTTAAGTTATGGGGATGGGGATTCAAATAAATGTTCATACAATTTAAGGTAAGGCGCTAATCTGTATGAAACTATTCAACGCATATAGTCCTCCGTGAAAACAAAATTCTAATCCGGCTGAGCGAGAATTATTAAGTTTCTTTAGTGCATTAAACGGTAAATTGAAGAGAGTTTATGTTTATCTTTGTGCGATTTAGTTTTATTAATAAATGCGGGGGATACAAACAATAACTGGCAGTACAACTTATATACTTCCTACTCAACTATACAACCAGTTAAAAAAAATTGATAACTACCTAAATAATACTGGTGTTATGTCAATTTAAGCCAGAGTTATATTTATTTTATTTTAACGGCTTTGTGAAATCCACTGTTAATAAAAAATTGATATTACTATACAGAAATAGCAACTTTACATTGGCTTTACTATTCATTCAAATTGTTTATTATGTAATGGTTGTTTTTATGTAAAAACAAAAATTATTTAATGTAATATTTTGTGCAGAAATAAGAATGCAAAAATTAAACGCTAAAATAATTATTCTTTATGATCATCCGAATTGCAGCAGTGCGTGCAAATATTTAATTTCGAATTTAAAACGCTCCACCTGAACACCAATTTCACTAATTGTTCGAAACAATCATTTCATGAATGGAATTTCACATGCGGGTCAAGTGAATGGGGGCAATTAAATCATCCAATCAATTTATTCGTGATTGAAAACAAACACTCGAATCAATTATGTTCACACAATGAGCGATTGTTTATTATTGATTCGCCAGAGTTACGGGCAAATTCGTTTTAACAAATATTTTACGCCGGCCTTCGGTTAGCTGTTGCGGATATCCGGTTCGAAGGACCAAATGTATCCGTTTCGTTCAACTTATTTCGAAAGACCAATTTGCAACTTGGATGTTAAGTTGCAAATAATGATAAATTAAAATATTTACAAAGTTGTCGTGATCGTACTTAATCCTCTCTGCTCAAAGATTTGACTGGAAGTGTTTTTGCACTTTTGGACCCGTTTGTGTTGGATAAATGAGACCCTACTGTATGTTTCTATTTTCTATTATTACATATAAATTAACGCAGATATGTCTACAGGGTTCTATGTGTAGGACAACTATTTTAAAGTTCCTTTTAAAATTATATCTAGAATATCGTCAGCGCCATCTATCATTTTCTTATTCCAATAAGTATGTTAAGTGATTATTCATTGACATTTGACAGGAAGCGAAAAATAATCTTTAAATTATACCTAGAATATCGTCAGCGCCATCTATCTTTTTTCGGTGATTATTCATTGACATTTGACAGGAAGAAAACATAACCCTTGGTTATTTGATTTAGAGAAATACATCATTTACTTTCCTTTAATTTAAATCTTGGGCCGATATGTGTTAAGTAAAAGTGTTGAGATATAGAAACATCGACAATGTCTTATTTAAATACATAATCATGGAGGCTTTGTCTTCATGATACATTTTTAATAATACAAATGAAACATTTAATTTTTTTCACTCACTTTTTTTTTTAGAGTGATACCAATAGTTTTTTTTTTATTATTTTTATTGACATTGACTACTTGATCACAACCGCATTTTGAATAATTCAAATAAAACAAATAATTTTGTTTAGAGTGATTCCATCAGTTTTTTAATTTTTTTTATTGGCATTGACGACTTGGTCATGAGCCACAACCACATTTTGAATAATTCAAATAATTTTGTTGGTACCACTCATTTCTATTAGAGTGATACCATCTGTTTTTTTATTTATTTTTTTATAGGCATTGACTACTTGGTCATTAGCCACTACTGCATTTTGAATCATTCAAATAAAGCAATTAATTTTCTTGGTATCACTCATTTTTTTTAGAGCGATCCCATCTGTTTTCTTTTAATTTTTTTCATTGGCATTGACCACTTGGTCATCAGTTTTTTTTTTAATTTTCTTGTCACGAACAAGTTGATTATTCATATATTCAGGCTACTTTCATCTTTATTAAATGTATTTAATGCTTCTGCAACAAGTGTAGGTTGTCTCAAATTTGTTCAAAAAATTTTGTTGGTACCACTCTTTGTTTTGTAGAGCGATACCATCTGTTTTTTTTTAATTCATTTTTATCGGTCATCAGCCACTACCACATTTTGAAAAATCCAAATAAAAATAATTTTGTTGGTATCACTCATTTTTTTAGAGTGATCCCATGTGTTTTTTTTGTATTTTTTTCATTGGCATTGACCACTTGGTCATGAGCCACAACCGCATTTTAAATAATCCAAATAAAACAAATAATTTTGTTGGTATCACTCATTTTTTTTTTTAGTTATACCATCAGTTTTTTATTTATTTTTTATTGTCATTAGCCACAGCTGCATTTTGAATCATTCAAATAAAACAATTAATTTTCTTGGTATCATTCATTTTTTTAGAGTGATACCATCAGTTTATTTTTTATTTTTTTGTCACGAACAGGTTGAGTATTCATATATTCAGGCTACTTTCATCTTTATTGAATTTATTTAATGCTTCTGCAACAAGTGCGGTTGTCTCGAATTTGTTCAGATAATTTTGTTGGTACTGCTCTTTTTTTTTAGAGTGATCCCATCTGTTTTTTTTTTTTATTTTTTTCATTGGCATTGACCACTTCATCATGTGCCACAACCGCATTTTGAATAATCCAAATAAAACAAATAATTTTGTTGGTATCACTCTTTTTTTTTGGAGTGATACCATTAGTTTTTATTATTTATTTTTTATTGGCATTGACTACTTGGTCATTAGCCACAGCTGCATTTTGAATCATTTAAATAAAACAATTAATTTTCTTGGTATCATTCATTTTTGTAGAGTGATACCATCAGTTTATTTTTTATTTTTTTTTGTCACGAACAGGTTGAGTATTCATATATTCAGGCTACTTTCATCTTTATTGAATTTATTTAATGCTTCTGCAACAAGTGCGGTTGTCTCGAATTTGTTCAAATAATTTTGTTGGTACTGCTCTTTTTTTTAGAGTAATCCCATCTGTTTTTTTTAAATTTTTTTCATTGGCATTGACCACTTGGTCATGAGCTACAACCGCATTTTTAATAATCCAAATAAAACAAATAATTTTGTTGGTATCACTCATTTTTTTTTTAATGATACCGTCAGTTTTTTTATTTATTTTTTATTGGCATTGACTACTTGGTCGTTGGCCAGAACCACATTTTGAATAATTCAACTAATACAATTAATTTTGTTGGTATCACTCATTTTTTTTTGAGTGATACCAACATATTTTTTTATTTTTTTTATTGGCATTGGGTCGTCAGCCACAACCGCATTTTGAAAAATCCAAATAAAACAAATAATTTTGTTGGTATCACTCATTTTTTTAGAGTGATACCATCAGTTTTTTAATTTATTTTTATTGGCATTGACTACTTGGTCGTTGGCCAGAACCACATTTTGAATAATTCAACTAAAACAATTAATTTTGTTGGTATCGCTCATTTTTTTGAGTGATACCAACATATTTTTTTATTTTTTTTTTATTGGCATTGGGTCGTCAGCCACAACTGCATTTTGAAAAATCCAAATAAAACAAATAATTTTGTTGGTATCACTTATTTTTTTAGAGTGATACCATCAGTTTTTTAATTTATTTTTATTGGCATTGACTACTTGGTCGTTAGCCAGAACCACATTTTGAATAATTCAACTAAAACAATAATTAATTTTGTTGGTATCACTCATTTTTTTGTGGTGATACCATCAGTTTTTTTATTTTTTTTTTTATTGGCATTGACTACTTGGTCATTAGCCAGAACCACATTTTGAATAATTCAACTAAAACAATTCATTTTGTTGGTATCACTCATTTTTTTGAGTGATACCAACATAGTTTTTTATTTTCCATCAGTGTCCATCAGCCATAATTAAAATAAAACAAATAATTTTGTTAGAGCACTCATCTTTTTTTAAGTAATACCAACACAGTTTTTTTTTATTTGCATGAATAGTTCATTGTTTTATGTACCAATTATAAAATTTAATATAATTTTTCATTTCATTATCAACCGATCAATACATTACTGTATTGAATTATGGTGTAATTTTGTTTTTTTTTGAGATTCCATTGTTGATGTGGGAAATTAATTCGATGTGTATAACATGCTACTTGAATGTGATTAATAACTTGCGGACAAGGGTTGTTATTAATATAAATTGCATGCTCGAGCCGTGGGGTTTTCATAATGTTTGTGCGTGTTATTAATTTTCATTCGCAAGAATTGGTATTTCATTACTTTCGGTTTCAATCTATTCCCACACTTTATCATCGTCAGTCTGTGTGGTAATATCTTTGTTTTATTATGGTATGTTCATTAAAAAAAAAACCTCAAGTGTGCCATGACTTTTTATTTTTAAAAATTTCAGTTGGCACACATGTTAGGAATTTACATAACCTCAATATGTGTCAACAACGTAAATTTTTAAAAATAAAAAATTATGGCACACTTGAGTTTTTTTTTAATGAACATACTTTAGTTTCTACACGTTTACATAAATAAAATGAAAATGGCGGTAACTGCAATATCCCCCACCAGCAATTAATTACACTGATGAGACCTGAAAGGTCGAAACCGATCTGTAGGTGTTCTGATGGGGAAACAATATTTAATGTTTACGTTATATTTGCCGCCGTCAGCATTCCCATAACTGTCGGTGGTTAGGCCACTTGTTTTTGGGTTCAGTACAATATTCAGGCAATAGATTCCGCCACTTTGACGTTTCTACCGACTAAAATATTCTCTATTTGAACTTCTGCTGTGCAGTAACATTTTGAATAGGCCGTCTTCCATTTTCTTATAGTGTGTACTTTTTTTTGTTATTTCTCTAGGAATTCGATTGTTTATCTTTAAGAATTTTGAAAGATGATGAATATGTTTTTTTTAACAATAACATCCAACAATATCAAATTGTAATCTAACAATAACATACTGATATATGTGTTTAAACAAGTGTCCCACTATAAATATTTACCTAATCACTTCAGTAGAAGTGGGAAGATTACATTTCGTGGCATATTTCTGTTACTGTACAAACAACTTTTATCTTTTGTAAATGTCTCTAACATTGCAATCTAATATTTGTTTGGTAAACACAAATTGTTGTTTATTTTCAGTCTCTCACGGATATTATTATCAGTGACTTTGTCTTATATTTTATAACATTAAGAAATAGTGATTTGTGTGTGGAAATATCGTGCACGCCTAATGAAATTAGTTCCGTTAGCAAACATGTGCTTTTTAAAGGATAATTTATTATCAAAGAGGACTCCTAATTATTTGCACGAGGGTGTTGCAGGGACGGAGGTTCTATTAACAGAAATAGACAGTAGGGTTGGTGAAATATGTTGGTAAGCTGGTAAGGAAGTGGAAGATGTGATTTATTAGGTTTTATTTTCGGTTTCCACTTTACAAACCTTTTTGTATTCCATTTATCTGCACTTAAGGCGTTCTACGCAGTTGTTTTAGGCATTCACATCGACTATTTTAATTATGTATTTTTAATTTTTGGATGAATAAATGAATAATGTCAGACATATACACAACAACCATGGACCCGACCGAATACTTCGCGATCCCCAAAAAGCACAAGCGTTCGCCTGTACCCACTACACCAACAGGCCGCCCTACGCAGTTGTAAATTTCAAGAAACTGATTTTTCAAAGATTATATTTTCAAGATTGCTGATACCTTGAAAATGTTCAGTTAAATTTTTAAGTTGATCTCATCAAATACCCTCGGAATTTTACACACTTTTGTATTAATTTTAATCGTTTGTAAATTGTTTTTAAAACATTCAACTCGTTTTTCGACAAAAAAATTCAGTCGATTTTATGTTGTCGCTCGAAATAACTGAGCAGTAAGAAATTTTACGATGACGTAATGGAACATTTTTTAAGGATGTGATAAATTTAAAATAACGGTCATTTAATAGAGCAATGAAGTTCCAACTTCCAGAAATTGGCAGACACACATAAGAGAGCGCTGAAATATATGGAGCCGTGAAACAGGTCGTAATAATAATTTTATAACTTGTTCATTTGGCCAATACGATTCATAATTAGTAACATTCACGATCAAACAGTTCGCATTGTTTCAGCAGAATTAACCCACAATTAATATACTTTTAATTTGAAGTTAATAATGCAACTTTTTCGCATCTTATTAAATAATATAAACGTTGTTAAATCGTTTTTGATTGAGAAAGTTATCCATTATTCTGCCGAATCATTTTCTCCACAGGTGACGTCCAATGAAATAATAGCAATTTCATTGCCCAACAGGTGACGTCCAATCAAATGATAGCGGTTTCATTACCCAACAGGTGACGACCAATCAAATGATAGCGGTTTCATTGTCCAACAGTTTAGTTGTTACTATGGTTACGATTCGTTTTTTGTCAGCGAACTGCCACAATTTCCAAATAGAAAAATTATTCGTTATAATTTAATACAAACAGAAAAATCTTTAGGTAATTATTTCAAACTTCACCCTCGTGGTAATGGCCAACTTTCTCACTCGTTTAATAATATACTATTATTTTCTCATTGATTTATTTTCAATTTTTATTTATTTGATTTCACAGCCACCCAGGACAAAATGCGCTTAATGTTTTAAACACAAATAATGTACGCAATTAAATTATAAGAGTGATAACGCGCACATGCACTCCCGCGAAAAGGTTTATTACATTTACGACATTAACCTACACCAACCCCTAAAGCAGCATTTTATCATAACGTGAAATATTTTATCACTTCGACCTTATAAAGTATGAGTCTAGTCATCGTGTCGTGAGGTGTGAGGATTAAAATGGCCGCCCTTGCTTTGTTTGCAACATTTAAAATGTAAATTGGACGTGTAAATTGTTTTTAAAAATGATAAGTCTTCCGCGCTCTCGCGTCAAGTGGGCGTTATTAGAATAAAAAGGTGTGCAAATGCCTGAATTAAACCGTGCCAATTGTTTTAAAACATAAAGGGGTGTGTATTGTACGTTTAAAATCGTTTGCTGATTCATTCCTTTCCAGCGTTGATGTTTATATTTGAATGTCTACATATTTTATCCCACATGGTGAATGTTGGGAAAAATCCCGGCAATTTTTTCAAGAGATGGCGCTTTGGGAAAAGGTTTGCGAACGCCTGAATTAAGCTGTGGCAATTGTTAGAATTTAAACCATAAAGGGGTGTGTATTGCACACTTAAAATTGTTTACATTTTCGTTCCTTTCTAGCTTTGAATGTACTTGAATATCTACATATTTTACCCCCGTGGTGAATATTAAGAAAAAACTGGCCACTTTTCTTGCGGCGCTTTGGTAAAGAAAAATTACTAATAGGAAGGTTTGCAAATGAATATTCAACCTGTTCGTAACTCTGCAAGCAAAATTAACTCTTACTAAGACTATAAACAAACAACTGTAAAATTTTTCAAATTTAAAAATCCAGGGCTGAAAGGGTTAAATGAAAGATTATAAAAAACGGTTGGGACACCCCGTATATCACATGAAATAAATAGTGGCAGTTGCATGCTCGGTTAATATTATTTGTCTGATTTACGTTTACACAGTGTATCATAAAAAGGAAACCCATCCACTTATTTACTACAAATATTATTTCACGTAAACGGAGGGAATTGGTAATTGCATACAATTCAGCTAAAAGAGTCAATACCACATAAATATTGTACGCCAGTTCTACTTTTCAGGGAATAGTTGTGGGAATGCTCTCCAATCAATACTTGTAAGTGTTACCTAATACGTAAGAATATTACAGTGCAAATAATATTTGTATCGCTAATTGTGGGATCCGCAACAAACTGACAACTTTTTGTATCAACATTTTATTCTCGCCGTAGTCGGGGTGTTTTTTGTCCTTATATTGGCATAGTGATTGAAGTATGTCGTTAACCTAAAATTTCAATAAAATTTTGTTGTTATAGAATGCAACGTAACCAAAAAAATGCAATGACAACCAAATTGTTGGTAACATTTTTACCACCAACAAAAATGTCACCCTAACAAAGCCTACTGCGGCAAGAATAAATTTTTTAACCCTTTCGGCCCTGGTGGTGGCAATTGCCACCGCAACATTTACATGTCTCTACTTACTATGACGATCCATATTTTTGCTGTTTATCACTAGATGTCACTTCAACAAAGCCTCACTAATTAATTCCTATACTAATTAAGCGAATGGGTTCAAATTTGGTATTTATGGTCTTAAGAAGCTCCCCATCAATAATAATTAACAAAAACATTTTTTTTCAAATTTAAAAATCTAGGGCTGAAAGGGTTAATCTAATAATAATTAATTTTTGTTTCGTTTTTTATTTATTTATTAAATTGTGTTGGAGATCATGGCACATGATATACACCTATTAAATTTACAATATTATATATTTTAATGCAATTACAATGTTTTTGAAAAGGAGAATCCGTGAAATAGATAAATAAAAACATTCAAGTTGATTCATCAATAATATCTATAATATCATCAATATCATCAATAATATTCAATAATATTTAATAAAACGTGTTTACAGCACGAAAACTATGCGCATAATTTAAACGAAATCCAGAAATTTCATCACCCATTTAACTCGCATAAACTACGGTTTTCACAATGCACAACGAAAGGCCGTGCATCATTCACCGAACAAAAAAGGCACAACAGCATAAATGGCTAGAAAATTATGGACGTATTTTCTGGGCCATTACACCCAAATTAAATATAATCTACACACTCCGATACGCTCGTTAAAGGGAAATTTACGGTCGACCCCTCGGGCCCCTTTGTAGTAAATCCAGTTTTGAAATTTCCTAAAATAGGTGCCATTCACTCTCAACTTTTACGCCCATTGTGCCAAAACTTTTTTAATGTCCCTCCCTCTTTCAAGAGTTTCACCTCTGTAATTATTTAATAACAATACGCCGAAGTACCATAATTTCTTTTATGAAAGTTGCCGAGTTTCGTGCTCTCTTGGGGAACTGGGAATGTTATTATTGTAATAATTTAGTTTTTAATTTGTCGAAGTTATTTATGGTTACAGTTAACCTTGTTATGTTTAATAGTTGGAAAGGAAAAGTGCTTTAATAATTTACGATACAAGTAATGTTATGAAGGGTTTTACATTACGAGATAAAAGTTCGAAGGCACGAGTGACGTAGGAGTAGGAATAACGTTACATGTGTTTATTTTATCCTATTTCTATTTTTTAATTAAAAAAAAATGTTTAATGACAAATGTCAAAAAACGATAATGTTTGTATGCCAATATCTCCATAGCAACGATTTGTGTTAACACTAGTGTTGTTAAGAATTTCTTAACAACACTAGTGCTGTTAAAGGTACCTTAACGTAACTCGTTGCTAAGGAGTCATTAGCATGATAACATTATAGGAAAAAATAAATTTTTTTTTTTTTTTTGAAATAAATAAATAAAATAATAAATTACACAGTGCAGACGTTGTTTATAATAATCACGTTGAGCGAACAATTCCACTACTGCTGCAATTTGCACGAGAAAACAAACCCCTCCTTAAAATATAATAACGTGCAATTTGCATTAATCACCGCATCTCCCAAACCGAATATTTACTTTCCCCACTAATTTTCGACGGTGATTCATACGATTACTGCGCTTGTATAAATATATTACAAACAGGATTTCCTCGGTGCATCATGCAAATGTGGTTGTAATATAAGCGATTTGCAATAAGTGGGTTTTTTTTTAACCGATCGCCGTGTTATTTGGAGTTTTTTTTTCGCCCGAGCGCATTTACTGTTACAACAATTTGATGGTGCTCGTCGGCACTCCTTCGAGCATGTGTGGCATGGTATGGTGAGTGTGCATACATTATAGTAACTGTTTCGCTCGGATGCTTTCACAAAGCTGTATTGTGTTTAATGTTGCACTTTTGTTCAAGTTTACGGCCTTATATCGTGTGTTCGATAAAAAAATCCCAATGCCATAACTCCGATATGAATGAACTAAGAAAGAAAGTCAGTGGTGGTTTAAATACTAACAAATGACATCAATATCGATTTTTTTCAATAATAACTACAACGGCCAACTTAAATTTTTCAAATGGCAGCATATGTTTGAATTTTTTTACATTCGACATTATTTTTCTGAATCCAATAATGCCCAGTATGTTGTTTTTCGTTCAATATTTTGGTCGAAAAAAATTAAAATAAATCTTCAATTATTTTTTTTTATTATAAAAAGGAAGGATGATTGACGGGAATTCAGGTTGAGGAAGTGCGGATGATTTGGAATTGGCGTAAGCATGTACTATTCGGCCACTAACGATAATTACGTTGAGATTTCATTTTGATAATGAATGGGACATACACTAGACATCCATTTACCCGCACGGCCACTTCTTCGTTCCGAAAAAGTGACCGCACGGATGGGATTCGAACCCACCACCACGAGGCCCAGAAGCAGGAACGCTACCCACTGGGCCGCCGCGGCCCCAATCTTCCATTTAAAATTATAATTAGCGTGCCTTGGAAAAAATGTGACAAATGTCATTTGTTGTAAGGTTATGCCAAACATGAATAAATAAGTACCTATGTTACAACTCAATGTAGAATAGAGTAAATAAGTATTGCAAGTATTAATTCACTTGCGATTTACATGTTCTGTGATTATTGTAAACCCTAAGCAGAACGTCGAACTCTGCAAGCCCACGAAATTGCCGGTCCACTCTCTTCGACTTCTAAAGGCTCCATATCGTCTAAAATTTTCTTCTTACCTTCTAAATTTAGGCCGCTCTGGAAACCGTAGATGACAAATTCGCGCCGCAGCTCTTCGAAAATAAACTTGTAACATGTCTGTTAATTTGCTATTGTTCATGATTATGTCTGAAACGCACACTAATAATGAATGGTTGACATCACTTATACAATAAATAACATTTGTCGATTCGAATTTTTTTCAAGGCACACCACATTTATTACCGAAAAAATAATTTGAACAAGATTTATTATTATCTTTTTCTGGCATAAATATTAACTTAAAATTAACATAACGGGCATAATTGGATTCAGAAAAACAATGCCTAATATTCTAAAATTAGAAAAGTGTATGCTGCCATTAAAAAATTTAAAGTTGACTATAATTTGGCAATGAAGTTGATTTAGAAAAAATATATAATTGCCGTCGTTTTATAGTATTTAAACAGCCATTGACTTTATTTTTTAGTTCATTCAAATTGGTCAATAAATAATAGAGTTATGGCGTTGGGCGTTTTTTATCAAACACATGGTATATTCAAGTAGATGTTAGTGTTATGCGGGAGGCAACACGATACGGTCAATCACAAGTTTAAATTATTACTTTTTTCTTGGCATGGGTTTGACCATTCAGCCGCATAGGTTTGACCATTCAGCCGCATAGGTTTGACTATTCAGCCACAAAATTATTAATATATTTTGATTCAAAATTATTTCCTATTAAAATATTCTTAGTAGTACTGTATCATGTAATAATCCATAATTAAATTGATGAAACCTTTTACTGGTCAAATAATTACTTAATATAAAATACCTCAACAGATGTCGCTTATTTTACATTTAGAACAAGGAATAGTTGTAGACTTTGCAACATTTGTGTTTTAGCGGTATCTTTTACAGCCCCATCTATTTGATGCTTTCAACAAACATTTCCACTATTACATGCAGTAGTTGTCGATTTAATATAATTCATTGATATTCCAATAGTTCGGCACGGTTACTGAATAGTATTGATTGCCATTAATTAATTCATATTGCTATTGAAATTGCACCGATTGATACAATTCAATACAATTCAATTGACGAGTAATAATAATGCTTTACATACTGTTGCAATATTATGGGCTGGACATTAACATTATGTATTCCATTTGTTAATATTAAAACACATTTTACTACATCGCAAATGGAACAATATGAATTTTAACTTGTTGCTTTGATTAATTTTCCATTTAATTAATTATTCATATGGATAAGTATTTTATTGGCTGAACATCGCCTTTTGTTACAATAAAACCTATTATTCTTCTTGTTGCGTAGTTAATGGCCTTGGCCGCTAGGCCCCGTCGACCAGTCACAGTGAAAAACCTATTATTATTTAAAAATGATTGAAATCTAGATGTCACTTCAACAAAGCCTCACTAATTAAGCAAATGAGTTCAAATTTGGTATTTATGGTCTAAAGAAGCTCCCCATCAATAATAATTAACAAAAATTCAAATTTAAAAATCCAGGGCTGAAAGGGTTAAGTAAAAACAGTATTTCAGGAAATTTTGTATCGCGCACCATTGAACTGTCACTGTCAGATTTTTGCATAGCCTACTCATATTCCACGGAAGGTTGTCTGGATTATATATATTATTTTTTCAGCCCTAGATACGCTAAATCGTAGTTTCGGATTATATGCCAATAAAGGATTAATAATAATAAAAAATATAAAATAAATACCAAATGAAAAGGCAGTTGAGAGTAGTTTACCTTTAGATGCCCAACCGATACATCAAGCACATTAATCACTTAATTATCACCTAACGCCGGCCCCACAGTCCTAACGTACAAATCCGAGTTCATGAATCATTAACCACGATAATTGAATATTCAATGCAAATTAAGCCGCCTTAATTGCACTTTAAGTTCCGTCAAATGATATTTTAATTAGTGCCGGCTTTCACTTTCGGGCCGCAACAATGGAAACGATTTTACAATTACACATTTCACCAGAACTTCCTCGAATCATATAATTGCCATATAATAAATATTTAAATTCATCAAAAGAAAACAACTTCCCAGAAAATAGTCATCCCCACAGACACCAATTTTTTTTTCTTTCCCATCTTTTCAAATTCAAATTCTTTTTTTTTTTTTCTTGGCATAGGTTTGACCATTCAGCCACTAAAATTCAAATTCAAATAATTTATTTCATTATGAATAAAAACATTAATGTGAAACATGTTTGTACGAAGGACATATATAAACAAATATTTACTTTGTAATTCTGCGGAAGAATCACGAATTGTCACAAGTGAATCAATAAATATACACGCAGCAGAAGGCGCACTTCTACCTCAGGCAACAATAGAGATAATTATCAGAGGGGGATACCCTCATCCACCAGAGGTATTAATTATCAGCTTGTGCAAGTCGAGGATACCTTAAGAAATGAAAGGGGGGCGCGTACGGCTCCAAGAAATTTAAAGAGTATTGTATTTGCCCCGTACTTGCAGACAATGATACATCTGTGAATGCAAAGGTGCTGTTCAGCAAACCATAGAGAATGCAAGAATGCCACTTGTACCTGCCATTATTCTCTGAATCGAGATAATTGTATGACCGGAATTTTCACAACGGTCAAGGTCGGCCTCTTCACTCACGGTTGTGATTGTGTTTCAATTTCACGCAATACTTTTGACAATTGATCATTAAGGGGCTAGATGTGTGCGTGTGTGTGGTGTGATTATTCATGCGAAGGGAGGAGGGGAAGGAAGGTGTATTAATTTTCATACTATTTCACGCGTGGTTTGTTGCGGACAAGTAAATCATTATTTGTGATTTTGGAAGACGAGGGGAATGAATATTTTAAAAGTAGTGTTGCTTGTATTTACTTCTCTTTTGTAATGGTCCTTTGTACACCAATTATTGTTTTTATTTTTTTTTTCTGGGCGCCAAAATTATTAGACTTAAGAAAATAAAAAAATTGAAAAATTTGTAACTCGTTGAAAAATATGTGGATTTTCAAAAACCTAACTTATTTTGGAAGAACGAGGTCTTGTTGATTAGATTTAATTTTTGTGAAATTTTTCCTACACGTTTTCAATTTTTTTTCAATTTTTTCCAATCAAGCGTGCAAGTATTAGACTTTAGAAAATAAAAAAATTGAAAAATTTGTAACTCGTTGAAAAATATGTGGGTTTTCAAAAACCAAACTTATTTTGAAAGAACGACGTCTTGTTAGTTAGATTTAATTTTTGTGAAATTTTTCCTACACGTTTTCAATTTTTTTACAATTTTTTCCAATCAAGTGTGCAAAAAAAATTAAAAATTTGTAACTCGTTGAAAAATATGTGGATTTTCGAAAACCAAACTTATTTTGGAAGAACGGGGTCTTGTTAATTACATTTAATTTTTGTGAAATTTTTCCTACACGTTTTCAATTTTTTTTCAATTTTTTCCAATCAAGCGTGCAAGTATTGGACGTTCGAAAAATAAAAAAATTGAAAAATTTGTAACTCGTTGAAAAATGTGTCGATTTTCAAAAACCTAACTTATTTTGGAAGAACGAGGTCTTGTTAATTAGATTTAATTTTTGTGAAATTTTTCCTACGTTTTCAATTTTTTTCCAATTTTTTCCCATCAAGCGTGCAAGTATTAGACGTTCGAAAATAAAAAAATTGAAAAATTTGTAACTCGTTGAAAAATATGTGGATTTTCGAAAACCTAACTTATTTTGGAAGGAACGAGGTCTTGTCAATTAGATTTAATTTTTGTGAACACGTTTTCAATTTTTTTTCAATTTTTTTCCATCAAGCGTGCAAGTATTAGACTTTAGAAAATAAAAAAATTCAAAAATTTTTAACTCGTTGAAAAATGTGTGGATTTTCAAAAACCTAACTTATTTTAGAAGGACGAGGTCTTGTTGATTAGATTTAATTTTTGTGAAATTTTTCCTACACGTTTTCAATTTTTTTCAATTTTTTCCAATCAAGCGTGCAAGTATTAGACTTTGGAAAATAAAAAAATTGAAAAATTTGTAACTCGTTGAAAAATGTATGGATTTTCAAAAACCTAACTTATTTTAGAAGAACGAGGTCTTGTTAATTAGATTTCATTTTTGTGAAATTTTTCCCACATGTTTTCAATTTTTTTTCAATTTTTTCGCATCAAGCGTGCAAGTATTAGACGTTCGAAAATAAAAAAATTAAAAAATTTGTAACTCGTTGAAAAATTTGTGGATTTTCAAAAACCTGACTTATTTTGGAAGAACGAGGTCTTGATAATTAGATTTAATTTTTGTGAAATTTTTCCTAAACGTCTTCTATTTTTTTTCTATTTTTTCCTATTTAGCGTTCGAAAAAAAAATTGAAAAATTTGTAACTCGTTGAAAAATATGTGGATTTTCAAAAACCTAACTTATTTTGGAAGAACAAGCTCTTGTTAATTAGATTTAATTTTTGTGAAATTTTTCCTAAACGTCTTCTATTTTTTTCCAATTTTTTCCTTTTTAGCGTTCGAAAAAAAAAAATTGAAAAATTTGTAACTCGTTGAAAAATATGTGGATTTTCAAAAACCTAACTTATTTTGGAAGAACGATGTCTTGTTAATTAGATTTAATTTATAGTGAAATTTTTCCTAAACATCTTCTATTTTTTTCCAATTTTTTCCTATTTAGCGTTCGAAAAAAAAAATTGAAAAATTTGTAACTCGTTGAAAAATATGTGGATTTTCAAAAACCTGACTTATTTTGGAAGAACGATGTCTTGTTAATTAGATTTAATTTTTGTGAAATTTTTCCTAAACATCTTCTATTTTTTTCCATTTTTTTCCTATTTAGCGTTCGAAAAAAAAAATTGAAAAATTTGTAACTCGTTGAAAGATATGTGGATTTTTAAAAACCTGACTTATTTTGGAAGAACGAGGTCTTGTTAATTAGATTTAATTTTTGTGAAATTTTTCCTAAACATCTTCTATTTTTTTCCAATTTTTTTCTGTTTAGCGTTCGAAAAAAAAAATTGAAAAATTTGTAACTCGTTGAAAAATATGTGGATTTTCAAAAACCTGACTTATTTTGGAAGAACGAGGTCTTTTTAATTAGATTTAATTTTTGTGAAATTTTTCCTAAATGTCTTCTATTTTTTCCAATTTTTTCCTATTGAGCGTTCGAAAAAAAAATTTAAAAATTTGTAACTTGTTGAAAAATATGTGGATTTTCAAAAACCTGACTTATTTTGGAAGAACGATGTTTTGTTAATTAGATTTAATTTTTGTGAAATTTTTCCTAAACATCTTCTATTTTTTTCCAATTTTTTCCTATTTAGTGTTCGAAAAAAAAAATTAAAAAATTTGTAACTCGTTGAAAAATATGTGGATTTTCAAAAACCTGACTTCTTTTGGAAGAACGAGGTCTTGTTAATTAGATTTAATTTTTGTGAAATTTTTCCTAAACATCTTCTATTTTTTTCAAATTTTTTCCTATTTAGCGTTCGAAAAAAAAAATGAAAAATTTGTAACTCGTTTAAAAATAGTTGGATTTTCAAAAACCAAAGTTATATTTGAAGAGTGATGTTTTCTTAATTGGGATACATTTTTGTATCATTTGATACACCACCTCCGTTTTCAATTTTTTTTTTATTTTTTTCCCATCCAAAGTTCGAATATTTTATTTTTTTCCAATAATTTTTTTAAACTAAAACAATTTTTTTATTAAATCATTGTTAGTAATTCCAGAATTTTTTTTTTCCATTTTTTTTCAATTAATAATAATATTATAAACTGGAGAAGCGCCCTACACTGTAATGCTAGAAAGGGCGAAGGAATAAATAAAAAAAAAATTATAAACTGGAGACGATTACTCATTTACTTTTTGGTGGTGGTTCCACCTGTTGTTTCATCCTGAAAACTCCACGAATATTACAAATTCGTGATTGGGAATTAACAAGTTCGAAACCGGAGAAGATTACTCGATGATAAGTGGTTGTGGGCGACACTTTATTTCCCACGTAAAGTGTTATAATTTTACAGCGGGTTTCCTACTGTTTACTTTTTATTATGAGGCATAAAAATGTAATGGCGGAATTTTTATTTGCACGCCGTAAAATCTTTAATGGATTTGCATTTTTAATAATCGTAGACGAATTAAATTACATCAAGGATTTACAATTATAATGATTTTGTTATAAGCTGGGTAACTTATCATAAATTATTTTAAATCTATTATACAGGGTGTTTCTAAATTGATGCGAAAGATTTTAAAGGGCGATTTTTGATCAAAAGTCTTTCATATAATGTTTTGTTTAAAACCCCTTCTTCTTTTGAAGTTAAGGTTTTTATTTCATATACGTTTTCAGTCCATACGTATAAAATTCTCTAGAAATTTGAGAAAATGGTATTTCATTTGACATCAGCCTACTTGATTTTTCTCAACAAATAAAACAAACAAGTAAGGTGATTCGTAATAAGATTACTGTTTTCACTTATAAAACTCAATAACACATCCGCATACCAATTGTCTTCCTCATTAATATTTAATCAACTCGCCGCTTCTTTCGCAATACGAACCAACACACCTTATTACGCACTTTGCCACGATTTAGCCTCCTAGACTTTTTTAAGCCTGGAGCTGGTGCAATTTAATTTTAGCAAATAATTACCAGCGCTGTTTTTACTGCATCATTAAATCCATCTATGCGGGAATATTATTACTGCGTGGCATTTAATAATGCATTCCCCGTGATGCACGTTATTATGTTAAGTGCGTAATTAATTCCCAGCCGTGGCGGAATTTCAACCATTCGATGCGGAGACAGGTGACAAATTCGCAGGTGATTTTCACGACTTCAATTCTTTGTCTCGTCGGGGAATGATCTTCACTGTCCGAAGGGATTATTTTTGGAGTCGTGTTGAAGAATTGGGCATTCGCATTCCGTCGTTTCGGTGAGGAGTTAGGGGCGGGGCTTTTTACACTTCGTCACGACTGTTAGAGATCAAAAAGATTTTTGTGTCCTATTAACATGCCGTAGACTATTAATGTGCTGTAAAGAGGTGACATTAAAAAATCCATTTGCGTTTCTTTGTTCAAATAACTTTTAAGCCGATTGGTTTGCCAGAAAATAATTATTGAACTATAGCTCAGTTACTAATTAAGTTAGGATTTTGATATTTTCCAAACTTCACTTGTATCCTAGTGCGTATTTCAGGAAAATATTTTTGATTATACAGGGTGTCTCAAAAACATTTCCTTACTCGAACGACTTTTAAACTGATTGATTTGTTAGGAAATAATTATTGACCTATAGCTCAGTTACTAATTAAGTTAGGAGTGTGATGTTTTGCAGACTTTACTTGTATCCTAGTACGTATTTCAGGAAAGTATTTTTGATAATACATGGTGTCCCAAAAAAGTGTGACGCCATGATGATACATCTTTTTGGATTACATGCTGTATATTTTGTTGCCTATTTGGGTTCTTTTTATGGTTACCTATATACCCCTAAAATTTAATTGAAATCGGTTCAGTGATGACAGCAACTAAAATAAAACTAAAAAATCAGATTTTGCGTCATTGGTTTAAAAAATTAATAAAAAATAAAAATAGTGCCTCGTTAATAAATTTATACAAGATTCTTATTGAGTAAGGTCTGACAGTCCTATTGGCCTAGTTTGATTGATATTAATTATACAGGGTGTCCTAAATTTAGTGTCCAAAGTTTTCCAAAGCACTTTTTCTTTTTTTAATCGCAAAAAAAGTAATAAAAAATAAAAATATTGCCTCGTTAATAAAATTGTACCAGAAACTTATCAAATAAGGTCTGACAGTCCCGTTAACCAAGTTTGATTGATTTGAATTTTACAGGGCGTCCAAAATTTAATGTCAAACTTTAAAGCACTTTATTTTTCTTGTTTTAATTGCAAAAAAATAATAAAAAATAAAAATAGTGCCCCGTTGATAAAATTATATAGGGTGTTTATTAAATAAGGTCTGACAGTCCTGTTGACCAAGTTTGATTGAATTGAATTATACAGGGAGTCCAAAATTTAGTGTCAAACTTTTCCGAAACACATTTTCTTTTTTGCAAAAATTAATAATTTGATAAAATTGTACAGGGTGTTTATCAAATAAGGTCTGACAGTCCCGTTAACCAAGTTTGATTGATATGAATTATACAGGGTGTCCAAAATTTAATGTCAAACTTTGAAGCACTTAATTTTTCTTTTAATTCCAAAAAATTAATAAAAAATAAAAATAGTGCTTCGTTGATAAAATTATACTAGATACTTATCATATAAGATCTGACAGTCCCATTAATTAAGTTTGATTAATTTGAATTATACAGGGTGTCTAAAATTTAATGTCAAACTTAAAAGCACTTTATTTTTCTTTTTTAATTGCAAAAAATTTAAAAAAAATAGAAATAGTGCCCCGTTGATAAAATTATACAGGGTGTTTATTAAATAAGGTTTGACAGTCTTGTTAACCAAGTTTGGTTGATGAATTGTACAGGGTGTCCAAAATTTAGTGTCAAACTTTTGCAAAGCACTTTTTCTTTCAATTGCAAAAAAATTAATAAAAAATAAAAAAATGGTGCCTCATTAGTAAAATCATACCAGATACTTATCAAATTAGGTCTGACAGTCCCGTTAACCAAGTTTGATTGATTTGAATTATACAGGGAGTCCAAAATTTAATGTCAAACTTTAAAGCACTTTATTTTTCTTTTAATTGCAAAAAAAATAATACAAAAATAAAAATAGTGTCCCGTTGGTAAAATTATACAGGGTGTTTATTAAATAAGGTCTGACAGTCTTGTTAACCAAGTTTGATAGAATTGAATTATATAGGGTGTCCAAAATTTAGTGTCAAACTTTTCCAAAGCACTTTTTCTTTTTTTAATTGCAAAAAATTGAATAAAAAATAAAAATAGTGCCTCGTTAATAAAATTGTACCAGATACTTATCAAATAAGGCCTGACAATCCTGTCAACCAAGTTTGATTAATTTGAATCATACTGGGTGTCCTAAATTTAATGTCAAACTTTAAAGCACTTTATTTTTCTTTTTTTAATTGCAAAAAATTAATAAAAAATAAAAATAGTGCCTTGTTAATAAAATTATACAGGGTGTTTATCAAATAAGGTCTGACAGTCCCGTTAACCAAGTTTGATCGATTAGAATTATACAGTGCGTCCAAAATTTAGTGTCAAACTTTTCCGAAGCACTTTTTCTTTTTTTAATTGCAAAAAATTAATAAAAAATAAAAATAGTGCCCCGTTGATAAAATTATACAGGGTGTTTATTAAATAAGGTCTGACAGTCCCGTTAACCAAGTTTGATAGAATTGAATTATACAGGATGTCTAAAATTTAATGTCAAACCTTAAAGCACTTTATTTTTCTTTTAATTTCAAAAAATTAATAAAAATAAAAATAGTGCCCTGTTGATAAAATTATACAGGGTGTTTATTACATAAGGTCTGACAGTCCTGTAAACCAAGTTTGATTGATATGAATTATACAGGGTGTCCAAAATTTAGTGTCAAACTTTTCCAAAGCACTTTTTCTTTTTTTTTATTTGCAAAAAATTAATAAAAAATAAAAATAGTGCCTCGTTAAAGGTCTGACAATCCCGTTAACCAAGTTTGACTGATTTGAATTATACAGGGTGTCCAAAATTTAGTGTCAAACTTTTCAAACTTTAAAGCACTTTGTTGTTCTTCTATTAATTGCAAAAAATTAATAAAAAATTAAAATAATGCCCTGTTCAAAAATTATACAGGGTGTTTATTAAATAAGGTCTGACAGTCTTGTTAACCAAGTTTGATTGATGAATTGTACAGGGTGTCCAAAATTTAGTGTCAAACTTTAATTCGTAAAGTTATTTGCAGAAAACTTTTTTTTATCAACTATTCCCATGGCCATTTTAATATATAGAGGAACAATAAAAATGATTAGTTTTTTTATCAAAGCAACGTGTCATCAAAAATATGTTTAACATATTCAATCAATTCAGCGCTCGATTTGTCGTCCTATATCTAATCGAACCGGAATTTCCGACATTAATAACTGCATTGTTTGAGTTATGTCACCTTTCTTGCTGCGTAAGGCATTTTAGGTATGCAAGCCAGATTGGACTATTTTGAAGTTTAATAATATTTATTAGTGTACCTAACGTGACCATTTATTTTTTTCATCGAAGCGGGACGCCTAAAGAATTTTGTTTAAAAAATTCTTATTCGTATTGTACTACTTTTTATTAAAAACAATAATTGTTATCACAGTCCTGTTCTAAACCACTAGATGGCGTTATTGCTGCCAATAGATGGCGTTATTGCTGCCAATAGATGGCGCTATCGCTGCCAATAGATGTCGTTATCACTGCCAATAGATGGCGTTATCGCTGCCAATAGATGTTATCAGTGCCAATAGATGGCGTTATCAGTGCCAATAGATGGCGTTATCAGTGCCAATAGATGGCATTATCAGTGCCAATAGATGGCGTTATCAGTGCCAATAGATGGCTTTATCAGTGCCAATAGATGGCGTTATCAGTGCCAATAGATGGCTTTATCGCTGCCAATAGATGTTATCGCTGCCAATAAATGGCGTTATCACGGCCAATAGAAGGCGTTATCGCTGCCAATAGATGGCGTTATCGCTGCCAATAAATGGCGTTATCGTTGCCAATAAATGGCGTTATCGTTGCCAATAGATGGCGTTATCAGTGCCAATAGATGGCGTTATCGCTGCCAATAGATGTTATCACTGCCAATAGATGTTATCACTGCCAATAGATGGCGTTATCGCTGCCAATAGATGGCGTCATAGCTGCCAATATTACAACCACGAAAATGTGAAAAGATATGACCACTATAATTCGATTATTACGCCCAATTTTGGGTAAAATGTTTTATTTTTATAATCATTTTACACAAACATCATCAAACCAAACCCAAACGACGTTTAAAATAAATGTCGAAGAGATCATTACAATCGTAATTCTCAAGAACTTAGGAATTGCATTTTTAACTAATTAATGATTATTCATTGATAAACACACAATTATTTACATCCTCTTTGTTGAAATATTATTCATAAAAATAAATAAAGCAAATCGATGTGTAGTGTAGCGGAGTATTATTTAAGTTTAAATAACCAGAAGGCAGTGTACAAAGTTAAACTGAAAACTTTGTAAACTTTGCACAATTATTGACTCGCTCGAACTTTTCGCTTCATGTTTTAGTTTGCTTTTTGTTAAAAACTATATAGCCCTCTGTAAATTTTGTCTAAGGGCGCAACTTGTTAAAATTTATAAAGAACAAATTGTGCTCAACCCTAAACCCCAATTTTTTTATTAATCATTAGTTGTAATATATATATTTATTAACAGACAAATCATTTTACAATATTATTGTTAGTCTATTAAATGGCTATATCATTGCGTTAGTGAGTCTGTGGTTGATTAATTGTAATATTATCATACCATTCATTATATCTACAGGGTGTCCCATTTTAAATTGCCACCCCAAATATCTCGAAACCTGAGCAACATGGCAAAAAAAGTTGTAGGGTTCACAGGGGGACTGGTGATTTGAAAATGACCTTGGGGTTAATTTTTCCTACAAAAAGTTTGTATTTTTTTCCGTAGAATACGATCCCGCAATAAAAAATAGGGGGTTCCATTTGAAAAATCAAAGTTGACCTTCGTTTGACCTTGAAAATTTCCGTCAAGGTCATTTTTAAGGTCACCGGCATATGTCCCCCTCCGAACCCTACAACTTTTATCTGAAACATTTTTTGCCTTGTTGCTTAGGTTTTGAGATATTTGGGGAGGCAATTTAAAATGGGACACCCTGTATAGTGGAATGGGAGAAAATTAAGCAAAATTTTCAGCCGTGGATTTTTAAATTAAAAAAAAAAATTTTTTTGTTAATTGCTATTGATGGGGAGCTTCTTAAGACCATAAATACCAAATTTTAACTCATTTGATTAATTAGTATAGGAGGCTTTGTTGAAGTGACAAACAGCAAAAATATGG
This sequence comes from Ocypus olens, assembly GCA_910593695.2. NCBI lineage: Eukaryota > Metazoa > Arthropoda > Insecta > Coleoptera > Staphylinidae > Ocypus > Ocypus olens. Next base: position 7,079,627 of record OU343060.1, on the reverse strand, counting down.
ATTGTAATAGTAAGTTGAGACATATAAATGTTGCGGTGGCAATTGCCACCACCAGGGCCGACAGGATTAATTGTAAAATAACAATAAACTAACTATAAATATATTCGATGATTTCCCGAATTACGGAGTATTAACATAATTAAATAAATATTAAACGAAGATTCTCCGTATATAGCTGAATCAAAAGTGTGAACCTGCCTCCGACAGGGATCGAACCTGCAACCTCCAGATACTATAAAGAACTATAAATATATTCGATGACTTCCCATTTACGAAGTTAAAAATATAACGGTGTTTACATTATTTGTAAATAAATAATGGAGAAGATTCTCCGTATACAACTATAAATACATCGGCACAGTTCGAAACTTACTAACGTGAAATATCTGAACGCAAACAGGGACCGGATTGTGTGCAGTTTGAAAATTTCATCAATCATATTGCGTGCGTGCAATGTTTTTTCAGTTTACTTTTTTAATTAAACAATGCGACTGGGATGTGTTTGCTCACAAACAAACCCTGATTGTGCTTCGGCCAAAAAAAAAAAAAATGCAACATTGAAATCCGCATAAAAATTGCAACAGTTTATGCGACACAAATTGTTATTCCTTTGATTGATTACACTTTATCCAATCAGATTTTCAGTTTCAATGAGTGTAATTGAAATTATGTAAATTTACACAAACAATGCAAGATTGAATTGTATGGGGTGTCACAACCGCTTGTGTTATATATTTTACCTACTCCCACTTTGTAATTGACGAATTACCGAACTGTTTTCACCAATCGTAAGCGACCCATTACGTTGCTACTTACAACTCTAGTTATGTAATATACTATAATACTCCGTAATTCGGGAAACCATCGAATATACCCAGTATTTTGTTTAATGTCTAGATAGACCACTGTAAAAACAATAAATTGGTATAATCGTTAATTGTTCAGTTATTAACTCTTTTATATCAAAACAAACACAGGAAAATTCGCAACGCCATCTATGTTTCATCGCGAATGACCATAGGTGTCGATGCACCTTAAACCCAAAATTCATTCTATGTTTCATCCCAGAATTAGAAAAAAAAGAAACGCTTATTTTGAAGGACCGTACATTTTCTATTTAAATAATTCAACATACGCTCTTCTCAAATGTCACAAAAGCAGGAAAATTCGCAACGCCATCTGTGTTTCATCCAAGAATTTAAAGAAACAAACACTCAATTCGAAAGAACTTTTATTACCGTACAATTCCTGTTCATCGAGGCAATTAAAATACGTTTATGCATAATTTTAAAACACATAAGAATGCAAGATGTGATAATTACAAATATTGCATTCTCTCCATTTATATATTCATTCCCCCCCCCCTTACATAATTTCCTGCCATTTGCTGCATTCCTCCCGATAATTGTCTTCTTTATGATGCAGAACCGCTTTTTCTTACGGAAATTATTCCCTCATTAACGCACTCGTGACAATTTCGCTTTCCTTATATATATATATATATATATATATATATATATATATATATTCCCGCATTACATAAATGATCTTTAATTACCTATGTATTATTTACTTTCTTTGTTCGTTTGGAAACTTCTAATTAAAAAGGAAAGTTTTCCTTTGCGCAATGGAAAAATTACTATTGATTTTAAAATTAAACGTTTAAATATAAATTTTAATATCCTGGAAGTGGATAATTTTCAATATTATCACATCCTGTTATCTAATGGTTGCGTTTGTTTAAAAAAAGCTTAGTCTGATTGTGAAACTGCAATTTTAAATACAGGGTATTTCAGAGCTCTGAGAACGGTCAATCACATGCTTATTTTTCAAAATTCCGAAAAATGTTTTATACAAAAGTTGTGTATAATAGTGAGCTGCACGCCCTAAAAATATTTAAATTTATACAGGGTGTCTCATAACAAAGTTACAGACCAAACTTATGTTTTTTTAAATGGAACACCCTGTATTTTTTGTCATTTTTGAATTATATGGAGCAAATAAAGGTGAGTTACTTCAATACTCCCTATACCTATTGTTTGCCGTTTTCGAAATATTTGAAGATTTGTTGAAATGCATGGTCTGGATGAAATTTTATTTTTACCCCAGTGATTGACGTTGAACGATTAAAATCATTTCTATTATTTGGTTGAAGGTTCGAACTATAGAGCCAACCATGATTTCATGCAAAAAATTATACAGGGTGATAAAAAAATGCGAACTTATAAAGTTAAATAACTTCGTTTTTTCAAATGGCACACCCTGTATTTAGTAACGTATTCTTAAGTAGAATCCAATTATCTTTCAGATTGTATAAGGGTTCCCTTTTCCAAATCTCAATAGTTTTCTTGTATTCGGCAATAAAATTAGGATAATTATTATAATCTGAAAGATAATTGGATTCTACTTGAGAATACGTTACTAAATACAGGGTGTGACATTTGAAAAAACGAAGTTATTCAACTTTATAAGTTGGGTTTTTCTACCGCATTTTTTATAATATATATATACTTGTTTAATAATTGTACAATATACCCTCTTATTAAACTTGTATAATAATGTACTATAAGAGGGCACTTAGATATTGACATTTGTCAAAATTGAGAGTTTCCAATTATTTTACTCGTAGAGGCATCCTCTAAGTTTAATTAGAGATATAAATCAGACAGATTTCAAGCTGTCGTTTAGAGGTCAAAATTTTAGAAATAATTATTTTTCATGGATAGAGATAAGTGTACAAACGTTCCTACAAAATATGTGGCAATTTAAATGAGGAATCCAAAAATATAATAATATACAGGGTGTTCCATTTAAAATAAAAAAATTGGCGCTACTTCAGGAGGAACCGGCAGTGATGGAAAGTTGAAAATAATTCACATGAGGAGAACTGATTCAATCGTGTGACAAGAATTTTTTTCAAATTCTTAGTACAAACATGAAGAGAACTGATTCAATCGTGTGACAAGGATTTTTTTCAAATTCTTAGTGCGGCAGTTTTATCCGAGTCTTCGAAACGTTCGATGCACACTTAAAATATGATTTATTAAATTGAAAATAAACCATGAAAGCGTAAATATAAATGATGAGAAAATAACATGATGGCCACATCACCATTTTTTTTTTTTGTTGCTGTTAACCGGAGATATTCTGTGATTTTAATTCCAATAATTTAACGCAGCGTTTCCCAAAGTGTGGGTCGCGACCCAGCACCGGGTCGCAGAAGAATTTTGCCGGGTCGCGAAAAAATATTGTAAAAACACAAAAAAAATGTTTTTTACATATTATTTGTTTTATAACAGTTAGTCACCAGAAACGGTGGCAAAGTGTGTATTTGTAGTTTTTCGTATAGCAGACTTTTTACCAAATTATGTGATCATAAACACCTCCTTTTGTATTGTAATTCACGATGGCTTTCAAAGAGAAACGTTTTAAAACGTCTGAGCTAGATATAGATTCCACTCTATAATTCTATAAAAATTGGAAAAGATTCCTACCTTAATAATGACACTTGAACAACTCCCGGTTCAATTGTGATGAACTTTTTACAAACCGCAAAAAAACATTTGAAACGAACCTTAAACTTTCGACATTCCTCTAAAATAGATTACACTTTAAATATCTACTTAATTTTGGAAACATTAAAAATAATCACACTTCAACATTCTGAGGTCAAACCGCCAAAAAATGAAAAAAAAAATCATTCAAACAACTTCTCATTTTTTTTTTAATTCGCTTAAAATATATTGCACTTATTTTTTCTGCAAAAAAATGCATACATTACTAGATTTCGAAATAATCCCACTTGAACACTCTCAAGTCAAGCATTTTCTAAATCGCCAAAAAAATATAGAACCAATTGAAATTTTTAAATTCACTCAAAATGCATTGCAACTTCACTTTTCTATGAGAAATTTGCAAACAATTCTGAGGTCGAACATTTTACAAGCCACAAAAGAAAACACAAAAACAGTTGCAGCGTTCTCGAATCTTTTCCAATTTAATCAAAAAGGATTCTATTAAAATCTATCAACGCGTTTAGGCACAATTTTGAAATATTTACCCTTAAACACTGAATACAATTTTAAGGTTGGACATTTTCAAGTTGCCTTGAAAATAAAAACCAATTGCAAAAAATTACAGACTTTCAAATTTACTTAAAACGGATTAATTTTCATTTCTATAATAAAATCGGCAAACATATTTTAAAATAATCACACGTGCATTGAAAAACTATTTTTTCACTTAAATTTATTCAACTTTTTCCGAAGTTTCAACTCAAACATTTTTGAAAACGCAAAATCATGCATTCGTCTAGATTTTCTTCATTTCCTAGAAAACAACTTAGTGGATTATCTTCAAATTTTACATGCACATTCTTTAGATTTGTAGTAATAAAACAAGTAAATAATAAAAAAAAAAATAATGTGAGCTGTTTTTTTCCAAAATTTCAACTCAAACATTTTTAAAAGTGAAAAATATACATTTGGCTAGATTTTCTTAATTTCCAAAAAAGTCCCTTAGTGGATTCTCTTTAAACTTTATAAGCACACTCTGTATACTTCTAGCAATAAAACAAGTAAATAATCAAAAAATAATTTGGGCAAGCTTTTCCAAAAATTTTGAAAATGCGAAATCATGCATTCCCTAGATTTTCTTAGTTTTTTAGAAAACACCTTAGTGGAATATCTTTAAATTTTACAAGCACATTCTATAGATTCGTAGTAATAAAACAAGTAAATAATAAAAAAATAATTTAAGCTAGTTTTTCCGAAATTTCAACTCAAACATTTTTGAAAGTGTAAAATTATGCATTCACCTAGATTTTCTTTATTTCCAAGAAAGTCCCTTAGTGAATTATCTTCAAACTTTAAAGGTACACTCTGTAGACTTCCAGTAATAAAACAAGTAAATAATCAAAAATAATAATTCGGGCCAGTTTGAACTCAAACAATTTTGAAAGTGAAAAATACGCATTCGGCTAGATTAGTGTTTCTCAACTTGGATGATCGACCAGTGGCGGCTCGTGGATGTTCGGCGGTGGGGCAACGGATGAAAATTTGATCAAAACAGCAACGAAATATTTGTTTCCTCTTAAGAGTAAGTAGTGCAGCACGAGCGACATCTTTGTTTTTGTCCTCCCTGCGGAAATCCACGACCCGCCGCTGCGATCGACGTCTAAATTGGGCGTTTATCTGACAATCCGTATTTGGGGGCCGATGGTCATTTTGTGGGGGCGAATTTAAATGTGGATTAAAGATTCTTTTTCTGTCGGAATTGAAAAGGAAGAAATATTTAACCTTAGTGAACAAGAAGTTGATAATTTAATTGAAATTTCATGCGACACCGATCTTAAAAAAAGTGTTTGAAACTGTACCACAAATTTATTTTTGGTTGCTGTGTCAAAAGTATCCAAACGAAAGCGAAAAAGCGATACAATTTTTAATGCCTTTTGTCACCACTTATACGTGTGAAGTTGCATTCACAGCCTTGGTGTACCTAAAAAAAGTATCGAAATAGATTGGATGTCGAACATAATTTGGGAATAAAATTAACATCATTACCTCCTAATTTGAAATTGTTATTTGATGACAAACAACATCATCCTTCGCACTAAGGAGAACATATGTAAATCAACGTTTACTTCGGGGCGCTCCGTGGCGGAGCGGTTTGGCTCCCGCTTTCGGTGCGAGGCGTCGTGGGTTCGAGTTCCATGCTCGGGCGATAGCTTTTATTAATGAGAAGTTATCGTTCGGGTCCATGGTTATTCAGTATTTGTCACATTCATTATAAAAATGAATTTTCAAATTCCGAATAGCTAATCACTTACGTCAATTCTCTTAACCATTCACTCTCCTTAACCCGCTATTGAGTTAAACATCCTTCCTTTTATTTAAAAAAAAAGTTTACTTCATTTACTAAAATTTTAAATGAATATAATTGTTAATTTTTTAATTACTTTTATTTTTTTTATACATATAATTATTTTGCAATTTTTGTGTATGAATTAAACAAACAAATAACTTGATTTTTATGAAAAAATCAAATTTGTTTCGTAAATAAATGTAAGGTGGGTCGCGAAAAATGTTAAGATTTTGTACCGGGCCGCGGTCTAAAAAGTTTGGGAAATGCTGATTTAACGCAAAGCAAGAAGCTTTCGATTTTACTTGCAGGCTATATGTCGAGGGGAAAATAAACAGTGGGCTGCGATTCCATTCCCTCCCTCCTTTCTAGACCTCCCTCCTCGCTGCATCCTCGCCGATACAGGGTCTGTATAAATCCGCTTGAATTGATATTGCGAGGATATTTACTAATTCATAACTTTTTGTTTTGCAGGTGTGCACAAGAGAAGTAAATATAAGGGGAGCGATGTAAATTACGAGCCGGCGAGCAGACCCAAACGAATAAAGTGCAATGAGTTGGCAACAGAGTAGCTTGGCACTGGGCACGCTGGTGCTCCTCTTCATGTGCCTGGACTGCCTGGCGACGACGCCCAGCAGCGCAAAGTACTACACGATACACTGGAACTCATCGAACCCCATCTTCAGAATCGACAATACAGACAACGTCATCGACGTCAATAGGAACAATATGAAATTCGAGTACGACCAGGTGAACCTGATCTGCCCGGTGTACACGCCGGGCACCAAGGAGGACGACATGGAGAAGTACATAATCTACAACGTCTCGAAGGACGAGTTCGAGACGTGCAGGATCACGAATCCGAACCCGAGGATCATCGCCGTTTGTGATAAGCCGTATAAGCTAATGTACTTTACGATAACGTTTAGGCCTTTCACGCCCCAGCCCGGCGGCCTCGAGTTCTCGCCGGGGCACGACTACTATTTTATATCGACGTCGACGGGCGACGACCTGCACCGGAGAATAGGGGGCCGGTGCACGACACACAACATGAAGATCGTGTTCAAGGTGTGGGCGCCGCCGGTCGAGGCGACGACGAGGGCCCCGGCGAGCGCGTCGTCGAGCTCGGCGTGGTCCTCGGTGACGCCGCAGAGGACGACCCCGGTCACCACGGTGGCCACGACGACCACGCGGCCTACCACCACGACGAAGAAATCGAAGGCCTACGACAAGCACCCCAACGAGGTCGTCAAAAGTGAGGAACTTACCCTGTCCGGTAGTAGTTTAAAATTAAACCTAGTGCTGTTAGGTGCTATTCTGCCACTGGTTCTCGCACTGCGATGAAATCCCAGGCCGTCGCACTATGATTCCGGTTTTGTTTTGTGGTTACGTGGTGTACAGATATCCTATATAACTTTAATACGTGCCCCGGTGGACCAATCTATTGAACGTGTGTATGTTATATATTTTATTCGTCCTTTATTGAGAGAAAAAAACCCCGATATAGCGCCCGATAAACTATTTATTAATTGCCCGAACAAAAAAGAATAAAAGACGATGCGTTGAACAAAGTATTTGTATAACTGTGAAAGACTGATATTAGTTTTTATTGTGTTATTATTATTATAAATATATAAAGTATTATAAAAAAAATATTAGAGTAGGACTGGTGTTTCTACAAAGTGCAATTAAGAAATTTGCAATGATAATTTCGAAACGGACTTTGCTGCACGCGAAAAAAATTATTTATTTTTATATTACTTTTGTATGTACTTAATTTTATAACTCTGTGTTATTGTTTACGTAGCGGTAGTGGTCGAAAACATAGCAATTGAAAAAAAAAACTACAGCCTGGCAGATCTTTCTTGATCTTGAAGGTCGGTTGTGCTTTAGCAAATTGGAAACGACTTCATTCCAGATGCACTATTTACGTAAAATTTTCTAAATACGTATTAAATGGATATCAAATACAAAGACGTGCAGCATTTCATGTAAATTATGTCGCTGATTGTATTAGACTGTAAACAGTTGTTTAGTATCCCCAGGTTTAGAGGAATAATATGGTGGTTTACAACAGCATTAACCTCTTCACGCCCAGGTCGCCAAACAAATATGGCAACAAACAAAAAAATAAAAACAAAAATATTTCATAAAAAAAAAAATTACACCTTTCGCGCCATCTATGGAATATTTTTTTCATATTTCTTTGCATAAACGAGTAAATTTGTGACAGTGGAATAATATGTCGTAAAAAAAGGTAACCACAAGAAAAAAGTGATTTTTCAGGATTATCCTATAGCCCAATCAAAGCTACACATGGGCGCGAAGTGGTTAACAATAACCTCAATAAAATCATTTAATAAAACACTAACACAGTGTATGGTTTCAAATTAATTTTATTGTTCTACGACAATTGTTTCACCACACAGTAAGTAAGTACTGTGTGGTGAAAGGTGAAACAATTGTCGTAGAACAATAAAATTAATTTGAAACCATACACTGTGTTAGTGTTTTATTAAATGATACCATGAAGTTTCAACAAGTAACAGCCTCATCGATCCAATACTCAATAAAATCATCAAGTTGAGGACAGTCCAGCAAATTTACGGTGGGCGAAGATCGTATATCGACACGTAGAAATCTCCTCCGGTGGCACTGCAGTTGTGTATTATGAATTGAGGCGCAGTGTCACCCTGCAGTGCGAACGGAAGAGATACCTGTCGTTATACGATCGTCGCCCACCGTAAATTTGCCGAACCACCCTGAACTTGATGATGTTATTGAGGTTAGTTAAAAAGGGAAAGCCATATTATTCCTCTACACTTGGGAATACTATACCTCTCTTTCTCTTCGGATTATCGCACTGTGCACGAACCCCGCTAGAGATTTGTCGGGCTTTAGATAAAATTAACACTATACGCACTTATGGGTCATTTGTGAACCTATTAGTCAACAACTGGTGACGCACTTATGCTTCGTCCATATTGAATGTTAATGTTGTTATCTGTATAAAGTAAAAAAGAAAAAGGTAAAAGACGGACAAGCCATCCACGCGTGTATTGCAACCACCTGCATGCTATCATATTATAAATAAAATACACTTTTCAAATACCACCAAACACAGGAAATAATTTCGCAACGCCATCTGTGTTTTTTCAACTGAACAACTTTGAATCTTCTAAAAATAATTTTCCCCAAACGCCTATTTTCCTAAAATAATTCAATATACGTTACATTTCTCAAATTTCACGAAACACGGTAATAAATTTGCGACGCCATCTGTGTTTTTTCCACTGAACCACTTTGAATTTTCTAAAAACATGTTTGTCCCATTTTCATAAAATAATTCGATACATGTTACATTTCTCAAATCTCACAAAATGCAGGAAAAATAAAATACACTTCTCAAATGTCACAAAACAGGAAATAATTTCGCAGCGCCATCTGTGTTCTTTTTCCACTGAACCACTTTGAATTTTCTAAAAATAATTTTCCCCAAACGCCTATTTTCATAAAATAATTGTCACTAAACAGGAAATAATTTCGCAACGCCATCTGTATTTTTTCCACTGAGCCACTTCGAATTTTTTGAAAACATTTTTTTCCCATTTTCATAAAATAATTCTATACACGTTACACTTCTCAAATCTCACAAAACGCTGGAAAAATAAAAATACCCTTCTCACATATTACAAAACACAGGAAATAATTTCGCAACGTCGTCTGTGTTTTTTTCCATTGAACCACTTTAAATTTTCTAAAAATATTTTACCCCAAACGCCCATTTTAAAATAATTCAATATACCTAACATTTCTCAAATGTTACCAAACACAGGAAATAAATTCGCAACGCCATCTGTGTTTTTCCACTGAACCACTTTTAATGTTCTAAAAACATTTTTCCCCCATTTTTATAAAATAATTCAATACACCTTACACTTCTCAAATTTCACAAAACGCAGGAAAATTCGCAACGCCATCTGTGTTTCATGTCAGAATTAAAAAAAAAACACTTATTACCGTACAAATTTCTGTTTATCAAGGCAATTAAAAAACTTGTTTATGCATAATTTTAAAATACATAAAAATGTAAGGTACACGTTGCGGGTGTAACTGCCTGCTATTAAAATTGAAATAGAGTTTGATTCACACTAGACGAAAAAAGGTGTCCTAGTATTGATCCTTGTGGAATACCTTAGTGCAGTGGATGCCCACAAGGATCAATATTAAAAACATTTTCGAAAAATTGTAATAATTTCGTTGGCTCAAAAAAAAAATTATAACAATTGCCATCGAGTTAAAACTTTCCAAAATTGCTCAAAACACACCCCAAAATACGATTCTATAAAAACTACAAACATCCCACCCCTAGATTTTCGGATAATTTCAAGTAAATCGAAAAAATATTTTCGAAAAATTGTAATAATTTTGTTAAAGCGAAAAAAAAATTAAAACAATTGCCATCAAGTTAAAACTTTCCAAAATTACTCAAAATACACCCCAAAATACGATTCTGTAAAAACTTTAAACTCCCCACTCCTAGATTTTCGGATAATTTAAAGTGAATTGAAAGAACATTTTTGAAAAATTGTAATAATTTTGTTGAAGCGAAAAAAATATTAAAACAACTGCCATCAAGTTAAAACTTTCCAAAATTACTCAAAACACACTCCAAAATACGATTCTATAAAAACTACAAACATCCCACCCCTAGATTTACGGATAATTTCAAGTGAATCGAAACAACATTTTCGAAAAATTGTAATAATTTTGTTGACTCAAAAAAAATATTAAAACAATCGCCATCGAGTTAAAATCTTCCAAAATTGCTCAAAATACACCCCAAAATATGATTGAATGTTCTTCATTCATCCAAATAACACATTGCGCTTTCCACTGTGGAGTCTGCGGATGTGAAGTGTCACTTATTCTCAAGGTCGCGCAGGTCTGCCAACTTCCAAAACGCGACTAAAGCCACCCAATAGCACAGAACACATACCTTTAGAAATTATGCATGTTAAATTTCGAAAACACGATTTTTGGCGCCGCCTGGTGTCGAGGTGGCAAATTACTACGATTTCGGCCAAAATTTAAAAATGTTATACTCGACTACACAACACTTTACTTCACAAATTTTCACCCAACTATCACCAAGTCTGCAATTTGTCAGCTCCATTATTTCAAAAACGGATAGGACATTATCCTTCCACCTCTTTCTTGTTCTTTTGGCTTTAGATCAGTATTTAGCACATGTTTTTCGGTGGCGCTATGCCCTGCATCACAACTTTCTACCATCCATTGCCGTTGGGTCACATCCTAATTATTATTTTAAGTTTTTATGTTGTAAAATGCAATTACACTGTTAAAAAAAAAACTTTACGCTTTATTGTAGCAGCGGTGGTATCTTGTGGATCTTCCTGGAGGTGTCTAAGCCAGAGATGCGGAAGAATATATTCCGCTTCTGTTTTGGTGAAATCTTCCGTGTACTCGAGGATTATAATGGATAATAAAAAATGCTATCTATTAATAAATATACAATTAATCGAATTCTTGTTGTTCATAAAATACGTTACACTTCTCAAATGTTAGGAAACACAGGAAATAAATTTCCAACGCCATCTGTGTTTTTTTCCTCTGAACCAGTTTGAATTTTCTTAAAACATTTTTTCTCAAATGTTCATTTTCATAAAATAATTCACTTCTCAAATGTCACTAAATGTAGGAAATAAATTCGCAGCGCCATCTGTGTTTTTTTTCCACTGAACCACTTTGAATTTTCTTAAAACATTTTTCCTCAAATGTTCGTTTTCATAAAATAATTCACTTCTCAAATGTCACAAAATGTAGGAAATAAATTCGCAATGCCATCTGTGTTTTTTCCACTGATCCACTTTGAATTTTCTTAAAACATTTTTCCCTATAAGCTCATTTTTACTGTTCAAATATCACAAAACACAGGAAAAAAACGCCTGTACAATTCCTGTTCAAATAATTCAACACACTTTACACTTCTCAAATGTCACGAAACGTAGGAAAATTGGCAACGCCATCTGAGGTTCATCCAAGAATACAAAAAAAAGTATTTATTGCCGTACAATTCCTGTTTAAATAATTCAACAAACGTTACACCCCTGAAATGTCACGAACCGCAGGAAAATTCGCAACGCCATCTGTGTTACATCCAAGAAAACACTTGACATATTGTTTATAATAATTGATAATACTTGTAAGACTAAAACATGTTGAATAATAATGAAATATCTATTTTTTTCCAGTTGCTATGTTTACGACCACTACTGTTAATTATTGTTAGCGAAAAACGTATTCCTATCGGAGAGAGAGAGAGAAAAAAAATTGTTGCGAGCTGCCAGAGTGAGGCGCTTCGAAATTTGTTAACTATAAAAAAAGTTCCCATTAGTTGTAAAAAAAGTGAAACTCAGGTTTTCGTACTATAATTATCATCTCAGGAAACATCGTTTATTCTTGCCATTTTTTTACATAATATACGCACGTATTATTTAACCCTTTGCACCCGTATTTATATAAGGCGAGTGCGGAGGGTTAAAAAGAAACGGAAATTCCACTGCAAATTTCGCACGTTACGAATTCAACTAAACGCAGCATGTAAATTATTGAAAATGAAAAAAGAAATCGACGTCAAGATTTTATATTTGTACATATATATAGCGTATTTATATCGAAACGTAGAAACACCAGATTGGTTCGACGTGCGTAGACATGTAGTTCTAACATTGTACTCAATGTAATTTTTAATTATCGAATATAGAGAGAGAAAAAAAAATGAATCTCATCGAGTTTGTATATTGAATTGAACAAAAAAATTGATTATTATTAGACTTAAATTACGCTACTATAATAGTGATTTACATTTATTTTTTTATATTGTACATTTTTTTTCCTCGTATTCGGCACGGATAAAAAAGAAAACACTTCACCTTCGTTAACAAACGTGACATTAAAAAAAAAAAAGAGTATGTATAGAAATATTAGTGACACACCTTAAACGGTATAGTCGTTTGTACTGTACTTCAATATATTTTTTAATATCGAAATCTATTGAGACGTAATTGATAGAGGATGGGGTTATTTTTTAATATGTTGTAAATTTGATGTTTGAGAACAATAAGGCCCCATTGCTAAGAAGGAATAAAAATTTTAGATTTAAGACTATAGATTTTCAATCTGAATCTAAAATTTAAAGAATCGCTGTAACCCTTTTAGTGTAGAACCCGACGACTATTATCCTTTTCCTGTTTCCGTCTTTCTCTATCTATCTATCTATCTATCTCCCCCTCTCTTTTACAAAGTCTGATTTTTTTTTTATAATTATTTATTTATTTAAAAACTCACAGTGCTGGACGTTTTTCGTGTGTACGTTGGAACAAATGGCAGATATTTTTTTGACCCTTGTTATACTTTTAGTAGGAGAATGAAAAAAAAAACACTGTATGTATTACATTTGTAAAATGCACTCTATATATAATTATATAAATATACATACAATGCAGTTTTATTATTGCTTTTAATTAGTGAATCATTTTTGTTAACCCGATTACAAATAATTTATTTTACTTTCATTACTCAATAATAATCATTCCTTAAGATTATACGTGTGGGTTAAAAAAACACCCTGTATATATAAAGTATGAGTGGCGACCTCTATTGAATTATGTTCAAAATTTGTGAGTGCTAGTGGTGAGCAGGTCAAAAATTATTACAATGTGTAGATGTACAAAACAGTTAGAAGACTGATGATGTATATTCTACCTCTTGTATTGTAATAATTTTTGACCTGCACAAATTTTGAACATAATTCAATAGAGGTCGCCACTCATACAGGGTGTTTTTTAACGCAGTAAAATGTGTTCCAAAATAAATTATTTGTCATAAAAATATGATTGTATGAAAAAACACCCTGTATATAATTTTTGGTTAACATGCAATAGCATATCTTTCCCTTTCTATATCTTATTTCGTGTTTGGTTATCATCGATAAACCTTATTTTTTTGAATAAAGCAATTTATTATTTTTGTGGTTCTTGGACTGCCAGCAAAAATATTGCTTCGGTTTTTCCAAGTCACTCCCAAATTGTAACCTTTTCCTTTCAGAAAATAGAGGGCTCTTTGATTTATCAAATATATCCTTCCGGATACTCGTGGAGAATTTCAAATTAAAGGAATGCTTACTTATCCCATCAATATAACACAATAAATCCCAGTTACAGCAGTGGAATGTAAGGCAGATGGCGGATGAAAGCTGTGGTAAGTTCCATGATTGCCACCACATACAGCATTCGAATATAATGGCAGACAAAAAGGGTGTTAAGTAAGTTTGTTCCACGATTGCCACAACATACATCGCTCGAATGTAATGGCAGGCGAAAGAAGTGTTAACATTTTTTAAGCACCACCCTGTATACAGTATCTAAGGTATATATTTTATTTTCAGTTCGTCATATTTTCAAGTGTTTCCTAAGCCTGAAGTTTTATTTATAAATGACTTGGTTCTTATAGATTTTTTTAATAAATTTATTAATCACTGCATTGCCCTTTTTTAAGCGCCACCCTGTATACATTAACTAGGGTAAATATTTGATTTTCAATTCGTCACATTTTCAAGTATTTCTTAAGCTTGAAGTTTTATTTATAGATGACTTTGTTCTTGAGATACAACGATCACTGATTTTTTTATAAATTTATTAATCACTTGTATTGCCGTAAGCGCCACCCTGTATACGGTATCTAAGGTATATATTTTATTTTCAATTCATCGCATTTTTAAGTATTTCTTCAGCTTGAGGTTTTATTTATAAACGACTTAGTCCTTGAGATACAACGCTCAAAGATTTTTTTATAAATTCATTATTTAAGCTCTTCTATCGCACGCATTGCCTGTTTTCAAGCGTCGCCCTGTATATAGGTATATTAAATCTTTCTGGATATCGACCCCGAGTCTTTCAGCCTTTAGATTATATCAAAACACACTAATTAGTAATCATTCCTCATTTAAAAAAAATGGGTTTTTCATCTCTCCATTTAGGAGAAAGCTTTTTAGCATCTCGTGTAAAATTTAAACTCTTTCTGTAACGAGATATGCTAATTAGGGCGACGTTTCAGCTGTTAAAATTTTAATATACATATTAGCTGCATGGTGGTGCACTCTATGCAACCTAATATACACCTAGTCTGTTTTATGCTGGGTTCATATGACTTTCAATAGTGTTCATTCACTTAGGTGCTTATAGTCTAAATTTAATTTTAATTTTAGTAATTATACTGTAAACTAAGTAATAATATTGTAACACTGTAAATAAATTTAAAAAAATAATAATTCAAAATTTCAATACATAAGAAAAAAAAATTTAATAAAACAAAATATAGCCTGAATATGTAATTATTCAACCTGTTCATAACTCTACAAAATTAAGGTTTATTATTTAAGCAGAACTAACGTATTAGTGCTGAAGCGTTCATAGATTAAACTATTTCCTTGTGTAAGAAAATTGCATACGATTACCAACATTTTTCTCCATGTAAAACCCCTTCTGATTAACTTGGGAATCCCCTGTGTAGTAATTACGGTATAGCAAATAAAATTGGGTTAATAATAATACAATTTATTGAAACTCAATTTACAAGAGTTATAAATGACCTTGGGTTGTTATTAAAATGTATTTTCCATATTGAATAATAGTTCATAACGAAAAACGTGAACAAAATCGTAAAACATTAATAAAATCAAAGCGATAAAGTACAATAAAACAGAAGATGCATCTTAGTAAAGCTAGAAATGAAACGGAATTATATTTAATGTCAATGAACTTGAAATAAAACATTTATAATGAATACCAACCGATTCTTAAGGTTGAACTTGAAATAAAACACTTATTTTAGCAAGGTGAAAGAAGGGGAAAATCTAAATAAATTTAAAACTTTTAAAAATAGTATTTGAAGAATTTGTTGAGGTCTGATATACCAAAAAATTTGTATGCAAGTTCCTATTAATATGGTACAATAATTACATATCATATTTTTAAGATACATGTATGATTATGCATCGAATTTGTAACACCCTGTATATATACATACAGGGTGTTTCCTAACTGTAGCCGAAAAATGACTCGTTGTATACACTTTTTAATTTCAAACAGAAAATTCAAGTAACTTTTTTGCCTAACTCGTTTCGTTTCCGAGATAATCCAAAAACACACATTATGTGTCCGGTTATCTTGGAAACGAAACGAGTCAAAAAAGTAATTTAGATTTTCTGTTTTAAATTAAAAAATGTATACGTTTCATTAAAAAAACGACACATTGTATAAATTTTTAATTTCAAACACCCTGTATATGTATACAGGGTGTACTTAACTGGAGTAAAAAAATGACCCGTTGTATACATTTCTCGATTTTAAACAGAAAATCTCAATAACTTTTTTGCCTAACTCGTTTCGTTTTCGAGATAATCGGAAAACACACATTACGAGTCCGATTATCTTGGAAACGAAACGAGATATGCAAAAAAAGATATTTAGATTTTATGTTTTAAATTAAAAAATGTAAACGTGTCATTAAAAAAAGACACATTGTATACATTTTTTTAATTTCAAACACCCTGTATATGTATACGGGGTACTTCTTGACTCCAGTCGAAAAATGACACATTCTATACATTTTGTTAATTTCAAACAGAAAATCCCAATAACTTTTTTTTCCAACTCGTTTTGTTTTCGAGATAATCGGAAAACACACATTACGAGTCCGATTATCTCGGAAACGAAATGAGATAGGCAAAAAAGTTATTAAGATTTTCTGTTCACGATTAAAAAATGTATACAACGAATCATTTAAAAAAAATTACACATTGTATACATTTTTTTTAAATTTCAAACACTGTATATGTATACAAGGTGTTTCTTAACTGGAGTCGAAAAATGACACATTGTATACATTTTTTAATTTCAAACAGAAAATCCCAATAACTTTTTTGCCCACCTCATTTCGTTTCCGAGATAATCAAAAAACACACATTATGTGTCCAATTATCTCGGAAACGAAATGAGATGGACAAAAAAGTTATTCAGATTTTCTGTTCGGAATTAAGAAATGTATATAGCGGATCATTTTTTGACTCCCGTTAGGAAACACCCTGTTAATGTGAAACTCGAAAAATGACACAATTGGTACATTTTTAAATTTCAAACAGAAAATTTACATAACTTTTTTGCCGGTCTCGTTTCGTTTCCCAGATAATCGAAAATTATGTGTCCGATTATCTCGGAAACAAAATGAGATAGCAAAAAAAGTTATTAAGATTTTCTGTTCGGAATTAAAAAATGTATACAATGTGTCATTTTTTACTGCAGTTAGAAAACACCCTGTATATGTAAATATACATACAGGGCGTTTCCTAACTGGAGTCGAAAAATGACAAGTTGTATACATTTTTTTTTAATTTCAAAGAGAAAATCCAAATACCTACATAACTTTTTTGCCTATGTCAACTCTTTATCTCTTTATGTTTCCGAGATAATCGAGAAACAGACTTTTTCTACGACCGATATAAAAAGCAGTCGTTTGCGCTTGCGTTTGTCAACGCAAAGTAGACGTTTCCCGAGGAAAGTATTCACAACAACTATCTAAACGTCACTTTGCACAATTTTTATTGACCCGTTACCATGGATACGACATTCTATGGCTGACAACGGTATAACAGACTGAAAATAAGCACACGCCACAGTCATGTATTATTGCTTTTTATATTTAATTATATTTATGTTTCTTTTTCAAAGCGGTCGTAGAAATTTTTTTATGTATAGTGCTTCCTCTCTCAAGCGGCAATGTATCACTTTGCGCTCTTACCATACAAATAACTATTATGTGTCCCATTATCTCGGAAACGAAATGAGATAGGCAAAAAAGTTATTTGGATTTTCTGTTTGAAATTAAAAAATGTATAGAACGTGTAATTTTTCAACTCTAGTTAGGAAACACCCTGTATATATACATACAGGGTGTTACGAATTTGATGCATTAGCATTGCTATCTCGGTAACTATAAGAGATATAGAGTTGGTTAAATGTAGGCAAAGTTGCGCTTAATAATTATTTAAAAGAAATTTAAAATAGTTCAACTAATTCCGAAGATATTTGTAAAAAACGATCACTTTTCTCTTTTATTTTTCTACGCCCTTATTGTTGGTTATTTTGAAAAATCAAGAGCACTTTAAATTATTGTCAAGGCACACTTTGTTGTGTTTCAAAGTCAATGCCTACTCTTCCATTTTTTTTAAATCATCAAATAATTCCTATAGCAAAAAATTTAGTGACAAGTGTGACACATCATTGGCTTTGGGAGGCAAAAAGCTACTCAAAAATGAAATAAAAAATATAAGTCCGGATTTAAAAAAATAAAGTTGGTGTCGGTATATAAATAACGAAACGTCGTATTTGAAAAATAAAATCATTTTCTGGAAGAGCTTACAAAAGTGGCTCAAGAAAGTGCTCTTGGTTTTTCAAAATCACCAGTATTAAAGTCGTAAAAAAATAAAAATCAAAATTCGTTTCTTTTTCGAATATCTTCGGAAGTGAGCGGTAATATTTAAATTTCTTTTCAATTAATTATTCAGCGTGAAAATGCACAACTTTTCCTTCATTTAGTCAACTCTCTATCTCTCATAGTTAACGAGATAGCAATGCTAATGCATAGAATTTGTAACACACTGTATAAATAACGAAACGTCGTATTTGAAAAATAAAATTATTTTCTGGTAGAGCTTACAAAAGTGTCTTAAGAAAGTTCTCTTAATTTTTCAAAATAACCGGTAATAAAGTAGTAAGAAAATAAAAATCGAAATTCGGTTTTTTTTCGTATACCTTTAGTAGTCGGAATATTTTGAATGTCTTTTTAACAAATTATTCAGCATTAAAATGCGCAACTTTTCCTTCATTTAATCAACTCTCTATCTCTCATAGTTAGCGAGATAGCAATGCTAATGCATCGAATTTGTAACACCCTATACAATTTTTTTAAACTTTGAATTAACAGTTTCTTTCGAATGCTCTGTATAGTCATTTTTCATATAAAAACATCACGATTGAATAATCACATATTTGACATATAAGTTCATAATTTATAAACAACTTATGACTTTATAAATTGTTACGTAAAAATTGTTTTGCCATTCCCAGGTGAATCAGAAAGATTGATTTATCTACGCATGTTGATATAAAAAATGTTTGTATAAGAAGTAATAATAAATAATTAATCATTTATCAAAGAATCCAAACATTATCATAGTCAAACAAATAAATAAATAAAGCTCATACCCGATCTAAGTCTTTCGTCCCGAATAAAATAAAAAAGACGTAAAAATTAATTTTAATCCCTAAAATTATTATTTAATTTATACAATCAAATAATAATATGTATAAAATCGCAGCATCTTTAAGAAGCACCCTGTATATCTTAATTTTTTCTGGCCTCGATAACAGCCGACCCCTTAGAATAAAACTGGGGCACATTTCTTCACATTAACAGATCTTATCATAATTCACAGTACAAAAGGGCATTATTCCCATTACCATATTTCCAACACAATACTTTTAACTGAAATTCTTCTGAAGGCAAAGTGAAGTGTAACAAGAGCTTTTGATTTTCATAACACAATACATTTCAGTGCATAATCTAAGCATAACAGAAAATCCTTACACTTAAGTTCTTGGCCACTGAATAGTCACTTCCAGGAATTTTTCAGCAGGTGGCCTCCGTTAATTACTTTCAACCAGGAAGGTAAAAGGGTCTGGGATGTGCACCTGCTCTCACTACCTACTTAATTTATGTTAACGGTTAGCGGGTTTATTACAGATAAGAAATGATTTTAAAATATGAAACTTCAAAAATTTATAACTCACGCAAATATTGACACATTTTCAAAACTCGAAGTCTGATGTTTTGTGAGTATACTCAAATTTTTCTGAAATTCAATTATATCAGTATTTATTTTTTTCAGATTTTTTTGTTCAACTCTTCAACAACTTTAAATATTAATTTTCAAAAATTCATAACTCAGACAAAAATGGACAAATTTTCAAAAATCGATGTTATTTGTAAAGGCAGATGTTTTGTGAGTATACTCAATTTTTTGAGAAATTCTATCTTATCTGTATTTATTTTTTTCAGATTTTTTTGTAACAACTTAAATATTAATTTTCAAAAATTTATAACTCAGACAAAAATGAACAAATTTTCAAAAATCGATTTTATTTGTAAAGGCAGATGTTTTGTGAGTATACTCAATTTTTTGAGAAATTCTATCTTATCTGTATTTATTTTTTTCAGATTTTTTTGTAACAACTTAAATATTAATTTTCAAAAATTCATAACTCAGACAAAAATGGACAAATTTTCAAAAATCGATGTTATTTGTAAAGGCAGATGTTTTGTGAGTATACTCAATTTTTTGAGAAATTGTATCTTATCTGTATTTATTTTTTTCAGATTTTTTTGTAACAACTTAAATATTAATTTTCAAAAATTTATAACTCAGACAAAAATGAACAAATTTTCAAAAATCGATTTTATTTGTAAAGGCAGATGTTTTGTCAGAATACTCAATTTTTTAAAAAATTCTATCATATCTGTATTTATTTTTTTCAGATTTTTTTGTAACAACTTAAATATTAATTTTCAAAAATTCATAACTCGGACAAAAATGAACAAATTTTCAAAAATCGATGTTATTTGTAAAGGCAGATGTTTTGTGAGTATACTCATTTTTTTTTAATTCTATCATATCTGTATTTATTTTTTTCAGATTTTTTTGTAACAACTTAAATATTAATTTTCAAAAATTCATAACTCAGACAAAAATAGACAAATTTTCAAAAATCGATGTTACTTGTAAAGGCAGATGATTTGTGAGTATACTCAATTTTTTTCAAATTCTATCATATCTGTATTTATTTTTTTCAGATTTTTTTGTAACAACTTAAATATTAATTTTCAAAAATTCATAACTCAGACAAAAAATGACAAATTTTCAAAAATCGATGTTATTTGTAAAGGCAGATGTTTTGTGAGTATACTCAAATTTTAAAAAAATTCTATCATATCTGTATTTATTTTTTTCAGATTTTTTTGTAACAACTTAAATATTAATTTTCAAAAATTCATAACTCAGACAAAAATAGACAAATTTTCAAAAATCGATGTTACTTGTAAAGGCAGATGATTTGTGAGTATACTCAATTTTTTTCAAATTCTATCATATCTGTATTTATTTTTTTCAGATTTTTTTGTAACAACTTAAATATTAATTTTCAAAAATTCATAACTCAGACAAAAAATGACAAATTTTCAAAAATCGATGTTATTTGTAAAGGCAGATGTTTTGTGAGTATACTCAAATTTTAAAAAAATTCTATCATATCTGTATTTATTTTTTTCAGATTTTTTTGTAACAACTTAAATATTAATTTTCAAAAATTCATAACTCAGACAAAAATAGACAAATTTTCAAAAAACGATGTTACTTGTAAAGGCAGATGATTTGTGAGTATACTCAATTTATTTTTAAATTCTATCATATCTGTATTTATTTTTTTCATATTTTTTTGTAACAACTTAAATATTCATTTTCAAAAATTCATAACTCAGACAAAAATGGACAAATTTTCAAAAATCGATGTTATTTGTAAAGGCGGATGTTTTGTGAGTATACTCAATTTTTTTAAAAATTCTATCATATCTGTATTTATTTTTTTCAGATTTTTTTGTAACAACTTAAATATTAATTTTCAAAAATTCATAACTCGGACAAAAATGGACAAATTTTCAAAAATCGATGTTATTTGTAAAGGCAGATGTTTTGTGAGTATACTGATTTTTTTTTTAAATCCTATCGTATCTGTATTTATTTTTTTCAGATTTTTTTGTAACAACTTAAATATTAATTTTCAAAAATTCATAACTCAGACAAAAATGGACAAATTTTCAAAAATCGATGTTATTTGTAAAGGCAGATGTTTTGTGAGAATACTCAATTTTTTTAAAAATTCTATCACATCTGTATTTATTTTTTTCAGATTTTTTTGTAACAACTTAAATATTAATTTTCAAAAATTCATAACTCAGACAAAAATTGAGAAATTTTCAAAAATCGAAGTTGACTCTAAAGGCAGATGTTTTGTGAGTATACTCAATTTTTTTTTAAATTCTATCATATCTGTATTTATTTTTTTCAGATTTTTTTGTAACAACTTAAATATTAATTTTCAAAAATTCATAACTCAGACAAAATTGGACAAATTTTTAAAAATCGATGTTATTTGGAAAGGCAGATGTTTTGTGAGTATACTCAATTTTTTTTTTAAATTCTATCATATCTGTATTTATTTTTTTCAGATTTTTTTGTAACAACTTAAATATTAATTTTCAAAAATTCATAACTGAGACAAAAATGGACAAATTTTCAAAAATCGATGTTATTTGTAAAGGCAGGTGTTTTGTGAGTATACTCAATTTTTAAAAAAATTCTATCATATCTGTCTTTATTTTTTTCAGATTTTTTTGTAACAACTTAAATATTAATTTTCAAAAATTCATAACTCAGACAAAAATGTACAAATTTTCAAAAATCGATGTTATTTGGAAAGGCAGATGTTTTGTGAGTATACTCAATTTTTAAAAAAATTCTATCATATCTGTCTTTATTTTTTTCAGATTTTTTTGTAACAACTTAAATATTAATTTTCAAAAATTCATAACTCAGACAAAAATGTACAAATTTTTAAAAATCGATGTTATTTGGAAAGGCAGATGTTTTGTGAGTATACTCAATTTTTTTTTTAAATTCTATCATATCTGTATTTATTTTTTTCAGATTTGTTTGTAACAACTTAAATATTAATTTTCAAAAATTCATAACTCAGACAAAAATGGACAAATTTTCAAAAATCGATGTTATTTGTAAAGGCAGATATTTTGTGAGTATACTCAATTTTTTTTTAAATTCTATCATATCTGTATTTATTTTTTTCATATTTTTTTGTAACAACTTAAATATTCATTTTCAAAAATTCATAACTCAGACAAAAATGGACAAATTTTCAAAAATCGATGTTATTTGTAAAGGCAGATGTTTTGTGAGTATACTCAATTTTTTAAAAAATTCTATCATATCTGTATTTATTTTTTCAGATTTAAAATAAAATAAATATTAATTTTCAAAAATTCATAACTTAGACAAAATTGGACAAATTTTTAAAAATCGATGTTATTTGGAAAGGCAGATATTTTGTGAGTATACTCATTTTTTTTTTAATTCTATCATATCTGTATTCATTTTTTTTCAGATTTTTTTGTAACAACTTAAATATTAATTTTCAAAAATTCATAACTCAGACAAAAATGTACAAATTTTCAAAAATCGATGTTATTTGGAAAGGCAAATGTTTTGTGAGTATACTCAATTTTTTAAAAATTCTATCATATCTGTATTTATTTTTTTCAGATTTTTTTGTTCAAAAATTCATAACTGAGACAAAGATGGACAAATTTTCAAAAATCGATGTTATTTGTAAAGGCAGGTGTTTTGTGAGTATACTCAATTTTTAAAAAAATTCTATCATATCTGTATTTATTTTTTTCAGATTTTTTTGTAACAACTTGAATATTAATTTTCAAAAATTCATAACTCAGACAAAAATTGAGAAATTTTCAAAAATCGAAGTTGACTCTAAAGGCAGATGTTTTGTGAGTATACTCAATTTTTTTTTAAATTCTATCATATCTGTATTTATTTTTTTCAGATTTTTTTGTAACAACTTAAATATTAATTTTCAAAAATTCATAACTCAGACAAAAATGGACAAATTTTCAAAAATCGATGTTATTTGTAAAGGCGGATGTTTTGTGAGTATACTCAATTTTTTTTTTAAATTCTATCATATCTGTATTTATTTTTTTCAGATTTTTGTGTAACAACTTGAATATTAATTTTCAAAAATTCATAACTCAGACAAAAATGGACAAATTTTCAAAAATCGATGTTATTTGGAAAGGCAGGTGTTTTGTGAGTATACTCAATTTTTTTAAAAATTCTATCATATCTGTATTTATTTTTTTCAGATTTTTTTGTAACAACTTAAATATTAATTTTCAAAAATTCATAACTCAGACAAAAATGTACAAATTTTCAAAAATCGATGTTATTTGTAAAGGCGGATGTTTTGTGAGTATACTCAATTTTTTTTTAAATTCTATCATATCTGTATTTATTTTTTTCAGATTTTTTTGTAACAACTTAAATATTAATTTTCAAAAATTCATAACTCAGACAAAAATGTACAAATTTTCAAAAATCGATGTTATTTGGAAAGGCAGATGTTTTGTGAGTATACTCAATTTTTTAAAAATTCTATCATATCTGTATTTATTTTTTTCAGATTTTTTTGTTCAAAAATTCATAACTGAGACAAAGATGGACAAATTTTCAAAAATCGATGTTATTTGTAAAGGCAGGTGTTTTGTGAGTATACTCAATTTAAAAAAAAATTCTATCATATCTGTATTTATTTTTTTCAGATTTGTTTGTAACAACTTAAATATTAATTTTCAAAAATTCATAACTCAGACAAAAATGGACAAATTTTCAAAAATCGATGTTATTTGTAAAGGCAGATATTTTGTGAGTATACTCAATTTTTTTTTAAATTCTATCATATCTGTATTCATTTTTTTCAGATTTTTAAATATTAATTTTCAAAAATTCATAACTCAGACAAAAATGGACAAATTTAAAAAAATCGATGTTATTTGTAAAGGCATATGTTTTGTGAGTATACTCAATTTTTTTTTAAATTCTATCATATCTGTATTTATTTTTTTCATTTTTTTTGTAACAACTTTAAGCATTAATTTTCAAAAATTCATAATTTACACAAAAATTGACAAATTTTCAAAAATCGAAGTTGACTCTAAAGGCAGATGTTTTGTGATTATACTCAAATTTTTAAAAAATTCTATTGTATCTATACTTATTTTTTTCAGATTTTTTTGTTCAAGTCTTCAACAACTTTAAATATTAATTTTAAAAAATTCATAACTCACGCAAAAATGGACTCATTTTCAAAAATCGAAGTTAATTCTAATGTGAGTATACTAAATTTTTTGAGTAATTCCATTCTAAGTAGTTTTCGATTAAAAACGCATTATTTACATTCCTCCATGTTGGTTGCTACGAAAAAAATTCGAAACGAATTTCCCGCCCTTTCCGCGGTTACTTCGCAAATTTCGGCGCTTTATAAACGCCAAGGTTTGCACCGGTGTGGAGTTAGCTCCGAATTACTTCGTGTTTAGTCTATTGTGAATCCGCCGTGCGCGATCGATAAACACACGGTCCGGTTGGAAACACCCGCGCAAAACGAAAATCCCGCGTTGGCAACACTGGCGCCGTCGTGCGTCTCCGTCGATCGTTTCGCGGGTTGGCAGGCGGCCGCGGCTGCGCGTGCGCGCTCACATTCACTTCACCATTTTCGTGTCGTTGACTGATTGCATTTTTCTCCCAACGGTTCCGCAGTAAACTGCCGTGTTTTTCACCATTAAAAAACCCAGCCGCAAGCCGTTTCTAGTCACAACCTGAACGCACACGTTTCGCAACGACAATGAGTGCAGAAATTTTCGAGAAGTGTGCCGTAATTCTGCTCGACGTCGCTGGCACGGTCGGCTCCCTCAACTTCGTCCAGGTAAGAGCGGATTCATTTTGTTCCTTTTTGTTAGGGATCGGTTTTATTGGGATTCGGATGGTTGCGAATGCGATGCACGACGGTGCGTTTGATTATTTGGTGGGCCGGGCGTGCTTTTTTTTTCTTGAATTTTTAGCGGTCGGTTTTTTTTTAGCGGAACTCGCGTGTGGGTTTTTGGAATTGCGACGGGGGGTGTTCGTGGGGTTTAATTTGAGTCCTAGGACAAGATTTTCGAGTGTATTTCAATTGCATATGCAATAAGCCGGTTACCGTTTACAACGTTGCCGCGTCTCCATCGCCGGCGAGTGTTTTAATTGCGCGATAAGGTCGTGTTTATCAGTGCTTGTTGTTTGGAAAAAACGCCGGTTTGTTCGTGCGCGTTTACTTACCCCTAGTGCACGGTCGGTTTTAAAGGTAAAATGAGTGCGGATATCGCCGAGAATTGTGCTGTAATTCTTCTAGACGTCGCTGGCACTGTGGGATCATTCAACTTCGACTATGTAAGCGAATGGATTTGGTTTTGTTGATAAAAAAAACAAAAATAATGCAGTAGCTACTGCGATTTTTCGGGTGAAATTGTTTATTTGGAAGTGTTCATTATTCTAAAACAAGAATGTTTAGTTATATCCCCCTGCATATGCAGTAAGCCTACAGCGTTGCCAGAACCAGCAACGCCGACTGAAGCTTTGTTTATCCACGTTAATTACTTCGAACACCACCGGTCCACCAATGCGGAATTTCCGATAAACCGGTGTTGTTTACATGTAAGCAATACTTTCACGCGGAAAACCGGAGCTTCGCGGATGCCCTTTTGAGTTCGTAAAAAATTAGCGAAAGCGGCGCCGGCAACACGGTCAACGGCTTTATTCGTTTCTTCGCCCTAATCTCCGACCACGTCCGCACACTATTTATCCAATTTCCCCCGAATTCGATGAATGAAATGTTGCCTTCACAATGGGTCCCCCCGGTGGTGTAGCGGTTGTCCTTGGGCAGGTAAAAATCGGCCCTTACATCTCGGAACGGCGGCGCATTCATCCTCGGATGTTGTGTACAGTCCGGGCATAATTTCTCTTCGGTTGCCGCTGTTGTATTGTTTCCTTTTGTTACAAAAGATTACGCTCTCTCGGCCTCTCAGGTAGATAATCTGGACTGGTTCTATTTTTAGACGCATTTAAAATGCACCGCCGACTGGAAAACCGTGCGCGCGCGCGCGACCTTTTAAATTTTTTAAAATCGTTTATTAATATTAATAAACGCACGGGAATGCGAAAACGTTACTGTTACTTGCCGGAGGTTGTTAACACTTGCAGTGCCATTCAAATCCAGTTAGTTCGACTGGATGATTAGAAAACTGGTTGGTTTTTTAAAGAACTATTATTTTAGTTGGTATCAATTAGTGTCCCCAACATTTTCCAAATAATCGTGTGGGCTGCAAAAATTTGTTTCAGAGTTGGCTGTGAGATAAATGGGGTATGTCGCATATTATTACGATTAGGATAGCCCTTGATAGTAAATGTAAAAATTATTGTATAAAAATTATGTCTGTCAGTAAAAATGTTTCATATATATTACGATTAGTTCAATTGAATTAGATCTAAAAAAAATGATTTAATCTCAGACATGACTGCTATATTTCTCTCTCTCTCTCAGGCATGGCCAACTCGGAAACAAAATTCCGTGGCTCACACTTTATTTTAGTTGGTAGCAATTTGTGTCCCAACATTTGTGATTTGCAAAATGTTGAACTCCGTTCCTCCTGAAATTTGGAAACGTTGAAGTAATATTAACTAGTGTTTTGCCTAAATCTGTTTCTCAAGCTGAGTTTAGATGATAACAAATGGGTCGTTGGGAAGTGTTGTTCATTTTGTTTTTCTTGCTATTTGGGGGACCACGTACCTTGCAAGGTTGGGAAACACTGGTTTAAGGGTCGAATATCCATCATGGTGGTGATAAATGGTCAGTATTTTGCAACTATAGTTTCAACCTTTAAAGTGACTCCTGCGCTAACTTAACCACTTCGTGCCCATGCTTCTTTGATTGGGTAATCCAGGGTTTATTGAAAAATTACTTTTTTGTTGTTACTGTTTTCTACGAAATATTATTCCACTGTCATAAACTCATTTATGCAAAAAAATATGAAAAACAATCCATAGATGGCGCTAAAGTGGTAAATTTTTTTTTATTTGTAAAATATTCTTTTTTTTGCTTGTCGCCACAAGCAAACGACTTGGGCGTGTAGAGGTGAAGGGTCAAATATCCATCACAGTGTTAATAATTGATCTGTATTTAGCTACAATAGTTTCAACCTTTAAAGTGACTCCTGCAATAACTTAAGGGTCGAATATCCATCACAGTGGTAATAAATTATCAATAACTATAGTTTCAACCCTTAAAGCACCTTTTGCTTGCACTTTAGGCCAAATCGTGGAGGCTCTCTGATAAAGACAACTAGACATAAGTAAACACAAATAAAACAAATGCGTTTGTTTAACAGATGATCAATTTATTGTCTTTGGTTCGAATTGCAGTACGTAACAAGCAAACTTTATTATAAATTGCAGCAGTTAATTCCATTAATGATCATTCCCCCAACTTCAAATTTCGCAAACATTTATTTAAGCCTGGGTTTTCGTAATTTTCAGCTGTGTAAACGTTCTTTATATGTCATTGTCAGTCGTAGAATACATTTTTGAGACGTAATTCTTTAAATTGGAAATGGAGCACTGGGAGAGGATTTAAGGTAAAAAAATACATCGAAATAGAAAAGAATTTGTTGTTGAGTAAATACCAATTAAAATATGTGTAATCGCAGACCTAACCCCAAATTATGCATTCCGTTTAATATTTGAAAGATCATTTAAACAGTCGAAAATATAGTACCAATTTATGCCGGAGTTATATTTATTACTACCTTGTAGATAATTTTATTCTAAAATATGTTTGACACGATGCTTAATTTTACGCAAATTCGACTTGTAAGGTAGACCGCACAGCAGAGATAAAAATGTAGTCGCCACATTTTTGAGGACGTATTTATCGCCCACTTATATTTGTATTACAGCGTGCTCATCTGGATAACAAACGTGGCAAAGTACTAGCTATTTTTGTAGCCCGACACAAGACACATTTTTTAAATTGAAGGAAAACATTAATTTCTGCATTACAAGTTCTCCGACACCGACCCCCAAATATTTGCCGACTCCGACTCTCCACCCCTGCTTGCTCCGATTCCTCCATTTTTTGCTGTGGCTACGACTTTGACCCCTCAAATTCTCCGTGATTTTTGTCTGTAGACTTTTATAAACAAACTTGAATAAACATGAGCTTCTTTTTTTTAGGATACACTGTTCACATTCGCTAAGGCGAACGTCGAAAAGTTCATCAAAGACAATTGGGACGCGGAGGAACTTAAGACTGCCGTCAAAGCTCTGGGCGAGGAGGAGCTTGACCAAACCAAAGCCGTCGAAACCATAAAAGATCTGTGCGAAAAGAAGTCAGACGATAAGGCGCTCAAGACCATCCAAGGGCTGATCTATAAGAAGGGATATGAGAGTGGAGACATCAAAGCACAGTAAGTAGAGTAAATATTAATATTTATTGGTGCTACTATACAGGGTGCTCGTTTTTGGAGCTCAAGCACGGGGATCTCGGTTATTTGAAGAGATACAAGGTCGGTTAAATTAGGGCAAAGTTGCCAACAAAGTTGTGTAACATAATGCCGTTTTGAAATATAAAATATTCCGACTACTTTCGAAGATATCCGAAAAAAATCGAAATTTTCAAAAAAAAAATTTATTTTTTTGCGAGACTATTTACAGAGATACTTCAAAAAAATTCGTAACTCGTCTGAAAATTGGTGCACATTCAAAAACAAAAATTATTTTAAAAGACCAACGTTCTGTGAAGTGAAATGAATTTTTGTAGATTTTTTTTCTCGTGTTTCATATTTATTTTGAATTTTTTGCTCGCCATTGAAAAAATGAGATGAACCCGAGTGCAAAAAATTAAAAATCAATATGAAACGCAGGGAAAAAATTCCATAAAAATCCAAATCACTTCACAAGACGTTAATCTTTCAAAATTATTTTGGTTTTTTAATCTGCAGCAATTTTCAGTCGAGTTATGAATTTTTGAAAATGTATTTTTTTCAATGATGAACATCCGAATGCAAAAATTCAAAATTAATATGAAACGCGGGAAAAAAAATTACAAAAATTCAAATCACTTCACAAGACGTTAATCTTTCAAAATAATTTTGGTTTTTGAATGTGCAGCAATTTTCAGTCGAGTTACGAATTTTTGAAAATGTATTTTTTTCAATGACGAACATCCGAGTGCAAAAAATTCAAAATTAATATGAAACGCGTTACAAAAAAATCTACAAAAATTCAAATCACTTCACAAGATGTCGATCTCTCGAAATAATTTTGGTTTTTTAATCTGCAGTAATTTTCAGTCAAGTTATGAATTTTTGAAAATTTCTTTTTTTTATTGACGAACATCCGAGTGCCAAAAATTAATATGAAACGCAGGACAAAAAATCTACAAAAATTCAAGTCACTTCACGAGATGTCGATCTTTCGAAATAATTTTGGTTTTTTAATCTGCAGCAATTTTCAGTCAAGTTATGAATTTTTTTAAATTTCTTTTTTTCAATGACGAACATCCGAGTGCAAAAAATTCAAAATTAGTATGAAACGCGTTACAAAAAAATCTACAAAAATTCAAATCACTTCACAAGACGTCAATCTTTCAAAATAATTTTTGTTTTTGAATCTGCAGTAATTTTCAGACAAGTTATGAATTTTTGAAAATTCCCTTTTTCCAATGACGAACATCCGAGTGCAAAAATTCAAAATTAAAATGAAACGCGGGACAAAAAATCTGCAAAAATTCAAATCACCTCACAAGACGTCGATCTTTCAAAATAATTTTGGTTTTTAAATCTGCAGCAATTTTCAATCAAGTTATGAATTTTTGAAAATTTCTTTTTTTCAATGACGAACATCCGAGTGCAAAAAATTCAAAATTAATATGAAACGCGTTACAAAAAAATCTACAAAAATTCAAATCACTTCACAGGATGTTGATCTCTCGAAATAATTTTGGTTTTTGAATCTGCAGCAATTTTCAGTCTAGTTATGAATTTTTGAAAATTTCTTTTTTTTATTGACGAACATCCGAGTGCCAAAAATTAATATGAAACGCAGGACAAAAAATCTACAAAAATTCAAGTCACTTCACGAGATGTCGATCTTTCGAAATAATTTTGGTTTTTTAATCTGCAGCAATTTTCAGTCAAGTTATGAATTTTTTTAAATTTCTTTTTTTTCAATGACGAACATCCGAGTGCAAAAATTCAAAATTAGTATGAAACGCGTTACAAAAAAATCTACAAAAATTCAAATCACTTCACAAGACGTCAATCTTTCGAAATAATTTTTGTTTTTGAATCTGCAGTAATTTTCAGACAAGTTATGGATTTTTGAAAATTCCCTTTTTCCAATGACGAACATCCGAGTGCAAAAATTCAAAATTAAAATGAAACGCGTTACAAAAAAATCTACAAAAATTCAAATCACTTCACAAGATGTCGATCTCTCGAAATAATTTTGGTTTTTGAATCTGCAGCAATTTTCAGTCAAGTTATGAGTTTTTGAAAATTTCTTTTTTCAATGACGAACACTCGAGCGTAAAAAATTAAAAATCAATATGAAACGCAGGGATAAAATCCTACAAAAATTTAAATCACTTCACAAGACGTCGATCTTTCAAAATAATTTTGGTTTTTGAATCTGCAGCAATTTTCAGACAAGTAATGAATTTTTGAAAGTTTTTTTTTGTCAATGAACATGAACATGAGTGGTTAAATTAGGTCAAAGTTGCCCAATCTGGATTGTAACATAATGCCGTTTTGAAAAATAAAATATTCCGACTACTTCTGAAGATATCCGAAAAATATTGAAATTTTAAAAAAATGTTTCTATTTTTTTGCGAGACTATTTATGGAGATACTTCAAAAAAATTGACACTTTATCATTGCCACTTTGTACGCTCTACAACATGGTGATATAATAATAAAAATTCGACATTTCGATTTTCGGGAAACATCATCAACTTTGTTTTTTCTTATGGGCGCCATCTTGTTTTTTTACATTTTCAAATACAGATTTTTTTCCGATTACAGTGATGTGTCATGTGTTGGGGTTTGGTCTAGCAATTTAACGGATACGCCAAAAATCCTGTTTTTGCAAAGAGTGCCTTCGAAATGACAGCTACACTTTTGTTTAACCGTTATAGTGCCGAGCAGCGCCACAGTGTCGCTGCATACTCCTGTCAAAAGTGCCGCGAGCGCTATGGCGCTTCTTATGTCAGTATACTTTTAACAAGTGATTGTGTGCAGGAAACTAGCATTATTTGCAATTTACGGTATACCCACAAAAAAATTGTCGGCACTAAAACGGTTAATAAAGCAATTTTTGACACTTCGACTGAATTTCGTTTATCCTGACTTACAGTTCCAAAACCGGTATACATTTATAACAAAATGCCGTCTTCGAGTAAAGGAAAATGCGATATGCTGGAACTTTATTACGCATCGCATCGAAATGTGAAAGTTACTTCGGAAACATACCGGTGTTTATGTTTCTCGATATTTCGAATATGAATAATAATTCAAAAAGAGTTAGTCATTCTAAAACGATTAAGAATTTTCAAGTATGCAACTCTTTACACATTTGGAAACCCAAATTTACGTTGCATTGGCATACTAGATACATAAATACAATGCCAATACACATATTTTAACTAATCAAACAAGTCTATTTTGTGTCAAATAAAATAATTATTATGAAAAAACTTATTGTGTTCATGAAAAAAAAAAAACTTGCCCATTGGAACTGATTATTTGTTTATTCCTCAATTTTTTTGCTGTGGCTCCGTCAAATAAAATAATTACTATGAAAAAACTTATTGTGTTCATGAAAAAAAAAAACTTGCCCATTGGAACTGATTATTTGTTTATTCCTCAATTTTTTTGCTGTGGCTCCGTCAAATAAAATAATTACTATGAAAAATCTTATTGTGTTCATGAAAAAAAAAACTTGCCCATTGCAACTGATTATTTGTTTATTTCAGTGTATTCGCCGATGTCAAAGAGTGCCTGGAGTCGTGGTCGAAAAGCCGCAAAATTGCCATTTACAGTACCGGCTCGGTCGAGTCGCAGAAACTCTACTTCGCGCACACGACGGAAGGCGACCTCTCGGGATGCATCGAGAAGTACTTCGATCAAACCGTAGGCTCTAAGAAATCGGCCGATAGCTACAAAAAAATCGCCGAAGAGATGACGGTCAAGCCGGAAGAAGTTGTCTTTGTTACAGATGATGTCGAGGGTAAGTTTCTTTCTTATTTTATATAAAAACACCGGTGCAATATATTAAGTATGTTTATCTTAGCCGCACAGAGTATAGTTCAGTGGTTCCTAAACTTTTTTATCCTACCGCCCCCTTTCCAGAAAAAATATTACTTAGCGCCCCCTGGAATTTTTTATTTTTATTTTAAAAGCAATTAATAGGATCACCAAGATTGACTATTTGCAATTGTTTTTTTTTTTGTTAATAAATTGGTTACCGCACTGAACCCACGTTTAACTAAATCTTCTCTTCTTTCTTTTATATTATCACTGCCCCCTTGTGGCCATCAGCGCCCCCCTGAATCGCTGCAGTACCCACTAGGGGGCGGTGGCGCCCACTTTGGGAATCGCTGGTATAGTTACATTTTTGATGCCTTAATTATTTCTGTTTAACAAATGAATATTAAAGTAGTTATTCAACAAAGGGGAATGATATTGTGTTTAACCCAGATATACCTCAGTTCTATATGTTGGACGACTATTTTAAAGTTCTTCTTAAAATTATATCTAGCGCCATCTATCATTTTTTTATTTCAATAAGTACGTTCAGTGATTATTCATCGACGTTTGACGGGAAGCGAAAAATTACCTCTCCGTGTTTTTAAATCTTAATTACTTGATTTAGAGAAACATATCCTTTGCTTTCCTTTAATTTAAATCTCGGGCAAAATCGTTTAAATTGTATTGGTGATTTAATTTTAACCTCTTCAGGGACAAATTAATTTTGAAGTTTCAAATCTTTTAAAAAACAATTGATATCTCGCCAGTAGGATCTGACAAGAGGTATCTGCATGGAAATGTGCAACTGTAGCAGCTTTCAGAGCTTGACATGAGATGGCGGTATTGAGCCAAATCAAATTTGTTTGAAATGTGTTCGTCATTTTTTAAAACGTACACAAATGTGTTCCTGTCCCTGAAGACGTTAAATTTGTTTTAATAATATGTATTAAACAAGTAAAAAACATATCGATATATCAAAATTAAGGGGGAAGAACGGTACATGTCCATGAAAGCTGATTCTGAGAAAAACGAATTTAAATGTTTGAGAACTTTCAGGAGGAAGTATACATGGTCCATCCTCATAGTTTAATAACTCTCGGGGAGAAGCGATTTTCCTCGTTAATGTTTAGTAATCCTAAAAATGCAACAGATGGCGTTCCAATCGCCATTTTGGTGACAAATGGACATAAACCGTTCTTCCCCCGTGATCTTCAATTGTGATAAGCATACGACACCGCACGCATGAAGTTTTAAGGCACCAAGTGTCGATTATCTTTTATCAGAGGATGTAATTAATGTTTTTAATCCTCAAATTACAATTCAATTCGTTAAACATAAACAATTCTTATTTTTGTAATTAAATGTCACACGAGCCTGCGTATCGTATATCACTATTTATAGATAACGAAACGTAACACGTCTAAATAATCCTCCCGGTATCACGTATCCCTTCCAATAAATAGATAAGGAAATCAAACAAACACGCATTCAAACACGACAGTACTAGATCAACTCCCGTACACCGCTCACCGCATAACCTCGAACGACGCAACATGAACCCCTCCTCCATCGGCGACATACGCATCGTCTTCAAAATCCTGATCCTGGCCTACCTGATAATGTACTTTCTGCACCATTACCCGTTCACGCGTTCAATTACAGAGGCGAGGTCGGCGAAGGAGGCCGGATGCGTGGCGGTGCTGGCGGCGCGCGAAGGAAACGCCGAGCTGTCGGAGGATGACCGGAAGGCCTTCCCCGTCGTCGCCACCTTCACCGAGGTGCAGATATCCGCCAAACGTAAAACGCCCGATGACGCCACCACAGAGGTGTGTGCTGCGCGTGTGTTGCGGAGAAGTAGCGTAGTGTAGTCTTTTTCTATCCTTCTCTTTCTCTTTTGTTTTCCACTTTTTAGAGATTGTGATGTAAGTATTTTTGATTTATTTTAGTGCTGTCGCGTAGTGGCGTTGTTTATAAAATTGCTTTTTGCAGTAGTAGCGTGTGTGTAGTGATTGTTTTGCTCTTTTTTTACCGTTTCGTCTTGCGTGTTTTTGGATGCTTTCATTGTTTATCATACAGGGTGTTTCAGAGCTCTGGGACCGGTCAATCACGTGCTTCTTCTTCAAAATTTCGAAAAATGTTTTATACAAAAGTTGTGCATAATAGTGAGCTGCACGCCCTAAAAATATTTAAATTTATACAGGGTGTCTCATAACAAAGTTGCAGACCAAAGTTATGTTTTTTTTTTAATAGAACACCCTGTATTTTTTGTCATTTTTGAATTATACGGAGCAAATAAAGGTGAGTTACTTCAATACTCTCTATACCTATTGTTTGCCGTTTTCGAAATATTTGAAGATTTGTTGAAATGCATGGTCCTGGTGAAATTTTATTTTCGCCCCAGTGATTGACGTTGAACGATTAAAATCATTTCTATTATTTGCTTGAAGGTTCGAACTATAGAGCCGACCATGATTTCATTCAAAAAATTATACAGGCTGATAAAGAAAATGCGATAGAAAAACCGAACTTATAAAGTTAAATAACTTCGTTTTTTCAAATGGCACATCCTGTATTTAGTAACGTATTCTTAAGTAGAATCCAATTATCTTTCAGATTGTATAAGGGTTCCCCGTTCCTAATCTCAATAGTTTTCTTGTATTCAGCGATTATCATATCAGGAATAATTATTATAATCTGAAAGATAATTGGATTCTACTTGAGAATACTTTACTAGATACAGGGTGTGCCATTTGAAAAAACGAAGTTATTCAACTTCATAAGTTAGGTTTTTCTACCGCATTTTTTTTATCACCCTGTATAATTTTTTGTATAAAATCATGGTTGGCTCTACAGTTCGAACCTTCAAGCAAATAATTGAAATGATTTTAATCGCTCAACGTCAATCACTGGGGCGAAAATAAAATTTCACCCAGACCATGCATTTCAACAAATCTTCAAATATTTCGAAAACGGCAAACAATAGGTATAGGGAGTATTGAAGTAACTCACCTTTATTTGCTCCATATAATTCAAAAATGACAAAAAATACAGGGTGTTCCATTTGAAAAAACATAAGTTTGGTCTGTAACTTTGTTATGAGACACCCTGTATAAATTTAAATATTTTTAGGGCGTGCAGCTCACTATAATACACAACTTTTGTATAAAACATTTTTCGAAATTTTGAAAAATAAGCATGTGATTGACCGTTCCCAGAGCTCTGAAACACCCTGTATATACAGGGTGTTTCGAAATTGATGCAAAAGATTTTTAAAGGGTGATTTTTCGGTAAAAATTAAGGAAGGTCTTTCATATAATTTTTTGTTGAAAACCCTTTCCTCTCCAAGTCCTCGTAAAATGCCTGGCGCGGCCGGTCTGAATCACCCTGTATAATCTGATTAATGGCAGAACCCATTATTTTTACAAAGATAATGTCATGAAGTTCTATTTTCAATGGCGAAATAGATTCCCATTTGACTTTCTAAACTTAAGTGCAGCTACGCCCTCTACCGGTAAGTTTCGAAACTCGGGACAAGTCTTCAAATTCTTTGGATAGGTTGGTAATGACATTTTTTCTATGTAAAATGTCTAGCGCCGGTGGTCTGAAACACCTTGTATAATTTTGCTAATGCAAATGTTTCGAAATTGATGCGAAAGATTTTAAAGGGTGATTTTTCGGCAAAAATTAAGGAAGGTCTTTCGTATAATTTTTTGTCGAAAACCCTTTCCTCTCCAAGTCCTCGTAAAATGCCTGGCGCGCCGGTCTGAATCACCCTGTATAATCTGATTAATGGCAGAACCTATTATTTTTACAAAGATAATGTCATGAAGTTCTATTTTCAATGGCGACATAGATTCCCATTTGACTTTCTAAACTTAAGTGCAGGTACGCCCTCTACCGGTAAGTTTCGAAACTCGGGACAAGCCTTCAAATTCTTTGGATAGGTTGGTAATGACATTTTTTTTCTATGTAAAATGTCTAGCACCGGTGGGCTGAAACACCCTGTATAATTTTGCTAATGCAAATGTTTCGAAATTGATGCGAAAGATTTTAAAGGGTGATTTTTCGGTAAAAATTAAGGAAGGTCTTTCATATAATTTTTTGTTGAAAACCCTTTCCTCTCCAAGTCCTCGTAAAATGCCTGGCGCGGTTAGTCTGAATCACCCTGTATAATCAGATTAATGGCAGAACCTATTATTCTTACAAAGATAATGTCATGAAGTTCTATTTTCAATGGCGACATGGATTCCCCATTTGACTTTCTAAACATAAGTGCAGGTACGCCCTCTACCGGTAAGTTTCGAAACTCGGGACAAGCCTTCAAGTTCTTTGGATAGGTTGGTAATGACATTTTTTTTTCTATGTAAAATGTCTAGCGCCCGTGGTCTGAAACACCCTGTATAATTTTGCTTTTGCAAATGTTTCGAAATTGATGCGAAAGATTTTAAAGGGTGATTTTTCGGTAAAAATTAAGGAAGGTCTTTCATATAATTTTTTGTTGAAAACCCTTTCCTCTCCAAGTCCTTGTAAAATGCCTGGCGCGGTTAGTCTGAATCACCCTTTATAATCAGATTAATGGCAGAACCTATTATTTTTACAAAGATAATGTCATGAAGTTCTATTTTCAATGGCGAAATAGATTCCCATTTGACTTTCTAAACTTCCATCCGCCCCAAATTGACCCGTTAAATTTTTCTAGGCGCCTCCGTGCAAGGTCGCCAAAACGGACGAAACCGTCGAAGAGAACGGCGTCGAGAAAGCCGCCGAGGCGATGGAGGTGGACTCCACCGAAAACCTCGAGGAACAAAAGACTGAAGAAGCGGCGGTAGCCGAGAAGAAACTCGAGGAGACCCCCCAGAAGACTGAAGACAAGCCCGACTCCACAAAAGAGGACGAATCCATGGAGACCGACGCTCCCCCGGAAGCCAAGGAACCCGAAAAGGTGGAGGTAGCCGAGGAGGCCAAAGAGGAAACGAAACCCGAAGAGACTAAAGCGAACGGCGAGGAGGAGAAACCCAAACCGCCCGCCGAGGAGATCAAGAAGACTGAAACTAAAGTTAGTGAAACGAAGAAGGCCGATGAGGAGAAGATGGAAGACGACGGCGAAGCAAAGACTGATGAGAAAAAGGAGGCGGTTAAGGAAGTTGTAGAGGCCGAGAAGAAAGAAGGTACTGAGAAGAAGAAGGAGGAGGAGGAGAAAGCGGAACCCGAGTCTTCCAAAGATAAAGACGTGAAAAAGGAAGAACCCGCCAAAGTCGAGGCGGAAAAGATCGAGGAAAAAGTTCCAGATGAAAAGCCGACTGAAAGTGCCAAGGCTGAGGAACGTAAAGATAAGGAAACCAAGACTGATGACAAACAAAATTGCACTGACGTGAAACCCGAAGAAACAAAGGCGGAAGCCTCCAAAGTTGCAGACTCGAAGGTAAAAGATGCCGAAACCAAAGCAGAAGAAACCAAGGCCGACGCCAAAACAGACGATAAAGCCAGTGAAGATAAAAAGGAGACCGCGGCCGTGGAAATAAAATCAGACTCAAAAACGGATGATAAAGCCAGCGAAGATAAAATGGAGACCGCGGACGTGGAAATAAAATCAGACTCAAAAACGGATGATAAAGTCAGTGAAGGTAAAATGGAGACCGCGGACGTAGAAATAAAATCAGACCCCAAAACGGATGATAAAATGGAGACCGCGGACGTGGAAATGAAGTCAGATGCTAAGGAAGAAACGATAGTCAAAGCTAAAGTAGAGGAAAAGAAGGCGGAAGCTAAGACAGATGAGAAAATGGTCACAGATGCATCATCATCGAGTATAGAAAAATCCGCCGGAGACAGCAAAGAAAGTAAAGTAGAGGAAACGAAAATTAAAGATGGGGAAATGAGCACGGATGAAGTTAAAACGCAACCCGCCAAACCAGAGGAAACGATCAAGGACACTAAAGCCGAGGAACAGACGCAAAACGCTAAAATGGAAGAAACGATGGAAGATGCTAAAGTGAAAGATGCTAAAATGGAAGAAACGAAAGACGCTAAAATGGAAGAAACGACGAAAGACTCTAAAATGGAAGAAACGACGAAAGACTCTAAAATGGAAGAAACTACGAAAGATGCTAAAATTGAGGAAACGACAAAAGATGCTAAAATGGAAGAAACAACAACAGACGCTAAAATGGAACAAACGACAACAGACGCTAAAATTGAAGAAACGAAAAAAGATACTAAAGTAGAAGAAACGGCAAAACCCAAGGAAACGACGAAAGACACCAAAGCTGATGATGCAGCCGTCAAAACAGAGGAAGCCACTAAAGATTCCAAATCAGAGGAAACAAAAAAAGATTCCAAAGTAGAGGAAACAACAAAAGATTCTAAAGTGAAGGAAACAAAAACAGATTCAAAAGTAGAGGAAACAAAGGTCTCTAAATCAGAGGAAACAACAAAAGATTCCAAAGCGGAAGAAACAACAAAAGATTCCAAAGCGGAAGAAACAACAAAAGATTCCAAAGCGGAGGAAACGACAAAAGATGCCAAAGTGGCGGAGTGTGCGAAAGAGGCCGAGGCGACAAAATCCGAGGCGGATTCTTCCAAACCCGAAGAGACGAAGAAGGAGAACGGCGAGGTGGAAGCGAAGGAGACCACGGAGAACGGCGTCGAGGACGAGAAAGAGAACAAGAGCGAGGTGGCGAACGGCGGCGACTGCACGACGACGAACCCCGAAAAGGAAAACGGCAAGGCCGAGGAGGAGGAGGAGATCAAAGTGAAAAAAATCGAGGAGCCCGAGCCGAAGACGGCAGTAAGTGTCGAAGCATAAGCCACGCCCATTTTATTTATTTTACCTTAATTTTTACAAAGATATTCCTATTCATATTCATCACTATACACATGTGTGTGTTCAAAATGTAAAAAAAAAAAATTGTTTACTATATGCACTATACTATAGAATCGCGCGAGTACAATAACATTATTTCCCTTTTCCGGAACATCTGTAGTGCATAAAGTAACTTTGTGTTTATATCAGCGTTCGTTCGTTCGTTTTTTTTTTTTTTAATAATATATATAAATGGGAGAGATTGTGCCAAATTTTGAAAGTGTGCACAATTCACTACTTTTTCTTAATTACCAACCAAAATCGGATAATTAACGAAAATATATTCAAGACTGCATCTAGACTGGAAATTTGAGATTCCTACTTTTTCGATAAAAAAAAATAACAGTATTAAAACACGGTTTATAATTTCGTCTTACTTATTTAACTTAGATGTATGTACTTAGAGATTAAGGCTTATTTTTTACATTCCTCCTATGATTGTTTATACTAAGGACTAGAGTTTCGTTTGTAAGGTGAGAAGAGAAAAGGACCTATTTGGTGGACTAAAATATTATAAATCAATGTTCCACTGTACACTTATTTAAGGGAATACTCGTTTCTTTTATTCTTTCTCTCTTTTTTTTATTATAATTGTATCTTTTTCTATGTATTTATTTGTTTCTGAAAAGACACTTATGTGATATCATTATGTTTTCGCTTTTATTTGTCACTTCGCTTTGTTTCGACTTTATTTAAGATAAGTTGGCAATACATAACCCAAGTGGGTGCTATTGTATACGTTAAATAGCACTTAATAAATTTTGTAGTGCTGAACAGCAATCGTGTCGGTTATTTTGTACCCTTGCGAATGCACGATTTCCCTTGAATGTTTTCTCAACCAGTGCGTCACTAATAAATTAGGTCCTGCCAACTATAATTTACTGTAGGTTTGTATTTGCCGCGCCTACCGTTAATGTATTGTTATTGTATATGTATTCGTTAAGTTAGTGAACTAATTTATCCAAGGGGCGATAGATGGCGCTATCTATCACTATATTCGCTGTAGTTCAGGGGCGAATCTTACGGCTGTATTACTTGCTACTTATAGCACACTAATTTACCCCAAGGGTGATAGATGGCGCTATCTATTACTATATTTGCTGTAGTTAGTCGAGAGGCGAATCTTAAGGCTGTATTACTTGCTACTTATAGCACACTAATTTATCCAAAGGCCGATAGATGGCGCTATCTCGTCGATCTTTTTTTCGATAATTTTGGTTTTTGAAAGTGCGGCAATTTTCAGTCGAATTATGAATTTTTGAAAATTTCTTTTTTTTAATGATGAACACTCGAGTGCAAAAAATTAAATATCAATATTAAACGCGCGAAAGAAAAATCTACAAAAATTCAGTTCACTTCACAAAACGTCGATCTTTCAAAATAATTTTGGTTTCTGAATGTGCAGCAATTTTCAGTCGAGTTATGAATTTTTGAAAATATTTTTTTTTTCAATGACGAACACTCGATCGCAAAAAATTAAAAATAAATATGAAACGCGAGAAAAAAATTCTACAAAAATTCAGGTCACTTCATAAGACGTTGATCTTTCAACATAATTTTGGTTTTTGAATCTGCTGTAATTTTCAGTCAAGTTATGAATTTTTGAAAATTTAATTTTTTCAATGAAGAACATCCGAGTGCAAAAATTCAAAATTAATATGAAGCGCGGGAAAAAAAAATCTACAAAAATTCAAATCACTTCACAAGACGTCGATCTTTCAAAATAATTTTGGTTTTTGAATCTGCAGCAATTTTCAGTTAAGTTATGAATTTTTTGAAAATTTCTTTTTTTCAATGACGAACATCCGATTGCATAAAATTCAAAATTAATATGTAACGCGGTACAAAAAAATCTACAAAAATTCAAATCACTTCACGAGACGTCGATCTTTCAAAATAATTTTGGTTTTTGAATGTGCAGTAATTTTCAGTCAAGTTATGAATTTTTGAAAATTTATTTTTTTCAATGACACATTCGAGTGCAAAAAATTCAAAATTAAAATGAAACGCGGAACAAAAAAATCTACAAAAATTCAAATCACTTCACAAGACGTCGATCTTTCAAAATAATTTTGGTTTTTGAATGTGCAGCAATTTTCAGTCAAGTTATGAATTTTTGGAAAAAAAAAATTTCAATGACGAACATCCGAGTGCAAAAATTCAAAATTAAAATGAAACGCGGGACAAAAAAATCTACAAAAATTCAAATCACTTCACAAGACGTCGATCTTTCAAAATAATTTTGGTTTTTGAATCTGCAGCAATTTTCAGTCAAGTTATGAATTTTTGAAAATTTCTTTTTTCAATGACGAACATCCGAGTGCAAAAATTCAAAATTAAAATGAAACGCGGGACAAAAAAATCTACAAAAATCCAAATCACTTCACAAGACGTCGACCTTTCAAAATAATTTTGGTTTTTTAATCTGCGGCAATTTTCAGTCAAGTTATGAATTTTTGAAAATTTCTGTTTTTTCAATGACAAACATTCGAGTGCAAAAAATTAAATATCAATATGAAACGCGGGAAAGAAAAATCTACAAAAATTCAGTTCACTTCACGAAACGTCTATCTTTCAAAATAATTTTGGTTTTTGAATGAGCAGCAATTTTTAGTCGAGTTATGAATTTTTGAAAATATATTTTTTTTAATGACGAACACTCGAGTGCAAAAAATTAAAAAATAATTTTAAACGTAGAGATAAAATCCTACAAAAATTCAAATCACTTCACAAGACGTCGATCTTTCAAAATAATTTTGGTTTTTAAATACGCAGCAATTTTCAGTCAAGTTATGAATTTTTGAAAATTTTTTTTTTCAATGACGAACATCCAAATGCAAAAAATTAATATGAAACGCGTGGAATAAAAATCTACAAAAATTCAAATCACTTCACAAGACGTCGATCTTTCAAAATAATTTTGTATTTTGAATCTGCAGCAATTTTCAGTCAAGTTATGAATTTTTGAAAATGTATTTTTTTCAATGATTTCAAAATTAATATGAAACGCAGAGATAAAATTGAAGGCTTGAAATTTGACAAATTCGATGATAGTTGGTAACCCCAGTTTTATCGATAATTGACATAGAGTGTACTAAACTAGCGCGACACCACGTTGATGCCACGCCGTCGCCAGGGGCGGTGAAGATGAGACACCGCCCAGATGTCACACA
Source organism: Ocypus olens (assembly GCA_910593695.2). NCBI lineage: Eukaryota > Metazoa > Arthropoda > Insecta > Coleoptera > Staphylinidae > Ocypus > Ocypus olens. The sequence continues at coordinate 7,036,559 of OU343060.1, read as the reverse complement.
GGGCTTAAAAATTGACAAATCAGATGTTAGTTGGTAACCCCAGTTTTATGGATGTTTAGCATTAAAGGATGATTTCAGGCGACAGTTTTCAATGATTTAAAAATTAATATGAAACGTATAGATAAAATTCGATGGGCTTAAAAATTGACAAAATCGATGATGGTTGGTAACCCCAGTTTTATGGATAATTGACATAGAATGTACTAAACTACCGTGACACCTCGTTGATGCCACGACGTCCCCAGGGGCGGTGAAGGTGAGATACCGCCCAGATGTCACCGAGGGCTTAAAAATTGACAAATTCGATGATAGTTGGTTACCCCAGTTTTATGGATATTTGGCATTAAAGGATGACATCAGGCGACATAGAATATACCAAACTTGCGTGTCACCGCGTTGATGTCACGCCGTCCTCAGGACCGGTGAAGGTGATACACCACTTAGATATCGCGCTGAGCTTAAAAATTAATAAATTTGATGATGGTTGGTAACCCTAGTTTTATGGATAATTGGCATTAAAGGATGACTTCAGGCGACATAGAATATATCAAACTAAAGTGACACCACGTTGACGTCACGCCGTCCCCAGGGCCGATAGAAGAGTGACACCGCGTAAATGTCACGCTGCGCTTAAAAATTAACAAATTCGATGATTGTTGGTAACCCCAGTTTTTTAGATATTTGGCATTAAAGGATGACTTCAGGCGACATAAAATATACCAAACTAGCGTGACATCACGTTCATGTCACACCGTCCCCAGGGCCGATGGAAGAGAGACACCGCGTAAATGTCACGCTGGGCTTGAAAATTAACAAATTCGATGATAGTTGGTAACCCCAGTTTTTATGGATATTTGGCATTAAAGGATGACTCCAAGCGACATAGAATGTACCAAACTAGCGTGACGCTACGTTGATGTCACGCCGTCTCCACTGCCGATGAAGGTGAAACATCGCTTAAATGTCACGGCGGGCTTAAAACTTGACACATTCGATAACAGTTGGCAACCCCAGTTTTACGGAATCACTCCGTATATTTCGATGCAGTGCCGTACCGCGTCAGATCGCATCGAGTCGTTGACTCTAACCAGCATGAATAATTGCCGCAGCATTAATTACCACCACTTTCTATTAAAATATGTCCACTAACGGAGATCCCGTCTTCGTCGTCGGCAGTCGGTCAAAGTGTGTCATCGCACCAGGTCGAAAAATGGAAACTCGTAAATGAAAATTCTCCCGTGACGCGATGAATTCGCCCAGATAGCACCCGCAGCAAAGGATAATAACACCCGAGACGGGGAGATTCGCCGAAATGTTCGCCAGGATCACGTTCTACCCCACACTGGTGTACAATGTGGTTATGAACAAGGTCACCACGAGGAGGTGGTACGATAGGATTGATGATAACGTGATACTCGGCGCGTTACCATTTCCCAGTCTGACGAAAGAGGTGAGTACTTTAAATTCAACATTTTTGAACGATCATATTTTGGGGTTAGTTTTTTAACTTAACCTTAAAATGTGTTTTAACGCAAATATACAATCACACCATTCATTGTTATATAAATGCGGACAAATTGAGATGAAACGTTGTATTTTTCAATGTGTTGGGCACAAAGGGTTTTATTTTGGGAGCGAGTTTTTTTTTTAACGTTGCATCTGTAAAATGGGCGTGGCATGTTTTGTTAAGCGCGGCAGTTTCAATTTCGTTATGTATTTTTTGAATTAATCAATAGTTATGCCCTTTTAAATAGTGTTAAAATCAATAAATGGGTAGACGAAAAGATATTGAGCTTTTTTTAAAGTCAACAATTGTTTTTTATTTAAAAATAGTATATTGTACAAAGAGCATATAACGATGGCTATTAATCACAAAAAAAATTGTTCAATTTTAACACCAAGCATGGCGCGGCATCTGCCTCGCTTGGCCTCCGGACGGCGTGACATCAACGCCGTGTCTCACTTTCACCGACCCTCCGAACGGCGTGACATTAACATGGTGTCTCTATTGTACAACGAGCATATAATGATGGCTATTAATCACAAAAAAAAATTGTTCAATTTTAACACCAAGCACGGCGCGGCATCTGCCTCGCTTGGCCTCCGGACGGCGTGACATCAACACCGTGTCTCACTTTCACCGACCCTCCGGACGGTGTGACATTACCATGGTGTCTCACTTTCACCGACCCTCCGGACGGTGTGACATTAACATGTGTCTCACTTTCACCGGACCTCCGGACGGCGTGACATCGACGCGTTGTCACGCTAACTTGGTATATTTGAATGAAGTATTGCCAAGAGTTGCCCTGTAATGTTAAATATTTGGCATACTATATGCAGCCATCCCAAGAACAATTTTATGCCCTTGGGCCGTCATTCTCTTTTTTTTGTCATGCATGGAATGAAACTCAAAATTTTGCACTCCATGCCCGGGCTTAACGTGTTAATAATTTTTGAAATATAAATTCATTCGATTTTCTTCTTCTACTAAACCCTGTGTTACCCTGAGCGTCGGGTATCATTCGATTTTGAGAAATAAATTATGTTGCCACGGTGACAAATTCCAGCAGATTTTGTTTAATTGCTGGCGCTGCTGATTTGTATACATTCCACTCTTACAAAGTAGTCTATGCCACGTCAACCTCGTACAACGTGGTGCAACGTTTCTTATAAATGCCGCAGTTAAAAAAAAAACACACTCCACTTATTAGTTTTTACAATATTTATTCTAACCATTAAATGTAATTATTTATCCACTGCGGATGTTTTTTTCAGTTGATCGAAAAAGAAAACGTGAAGGCCGTCATTTCCATGAACGAAGACTACGAGCTGCTTTTAGCCAACGACTATGAGGTAACGCTTTTAACAATTCTCAAACTTCGAGTGCTCGACTTTAAATTTTTTAATAAATCCCAAAATTCAAGTGTTCGACTTTAAATTTCCAGTAATTCCCAATTTTGATGTGCTCGACTTTAAATTTTTTGTTCGAGTGCTCGACTTTAATTTCTTTAATAAATACCAAAATTTGAGTGCTCGACTTCAAATTTTTAATAATTCCCAAACTTTACTTTAAATTTTTTATTCGAGTGCTCGACTTTAATTTTTTTAATAAATACCAAAATTTGAGTGCTCGACTTAAATTTTCAATAATTCCCAAACTTTACGAACTCTACTTTAAATTTTTCATTCGAGTGCTCGACTTTAAATTTTTCATTCGAGTGCTCGACTTTAATTTTTTTTAATAAATCCCAAAATTCGAGTGCTCGACTTCAAATTTGTAATAATTCCCAAACTTTGATTTATTCGATTGCTCGACTTTACATTTTTTAATAAAACCCAAAATTCGAGTGTTCGACTTAAAATGTTTTAATAATTCCAAAACTTCGAGTACTCCTTTTTTAAATTTTTCATTCGAGAGCTCGACTTTAATTTTTTTAATAAATACCAAAATTCGAGTGCTCGACTTAAATTTTCAATAATTCCCAAACTTTACGAACTCGACTTTAAATTTTTCATTCGAGTGCTCGACTTTAAATTTTTCATTCGAGTGCTCGACTTTAAATTTATCATTCGAGTGCTCGACTTCAAATTTTTTATTCTTGTGCTCCATTTTAAATTTTTTAGTAATTCCAAAACTTTGAGTGCTCGATTTTTTTAATAAATCTCAAAACCTAATTTTTTTCAAAATTCTCAAATTTCGAGTGCTCGACTGTCAATTTTTTAATAATTCTCAAATTTATTTTTTTTTTTTCAAAATTCCCAAATTTCGAGTGCTCGACTTTAAATTTTTTATTCGAGTGCTTGACTTAAATTTTTTTAACAATTCCCAAAACATTACATTTTTTAATAATTCCCAAAACATTAAATTCTTTAATAAAAGCCCAAAAAATTAATTTTTTTAATAAATCCAAAACTTCAAGTGCTTGACTGTCATTTTTTTAATAATTCTCAAAACTTAATTTTTTTTCAAAATTCCCAAATTTCGAGTGCTCGACTTTACATTTTTTTATTCGAGTGCTCCACTTTATATTTTTTGACAATTCCAAAACTTCAAGTGCCCGACTCATTTTTTTAATAATTCCCAAATTTATTTTTTTTTTTCAAAATTCCCAAATTTCGAGTGCTTGACTTTAATTTTTTTATTCGAGTGCCCAAAAAATAATTTTTTTAACAATCCCTAAAACATTACATTTTTTAATAATTCCCAAAACATAAATTTTTTTAATAAATGCCCAAAAAATAATTTTTTTTAATAATTCCAAAAACATTAAATTTTTTAATAATTCCAAAACTTCAAGTGCTCGACTCATTTTTTTTAATAATGCCCAATACTTATATTTTTTCAAAATTCCCAAATTTCGAGTGCTCTACTTTAAATTTTTTATTCGAGTGCTTGACTTTAAATTTTTTAATAATTCCTAAAACATTCAATTTTTTAATGATTCCAAAACTTCGAGTACTCCTTTTTAAAATTTTTCATTAATTCCCAAATTTCGATTGCTCGACTTTAATTTTTTTATTCGAGTGCTCCACTTTAATTTTTTTAATAATTCCAAAACTTCGAGTGCTCGACTGTCATTTTTTTAATAATTCCCAAATTTCGAGTGCTCGACTTTAAATGTTTTTTTCGAGTGCTTGACTTAAAATTTTTTAATAATTCCCAAAACATTAAATTTTTTTTATAATTCCCAAACTTCGAGTGTTCAACTTTTAATTTTTTATTCGAGTGCTTGATTTAAATTTTTTTAATAACTCCCAAAACATGAATTTTTTTAATAATTCCCAAAACTTAAAATTTTTTAATAATTCCCAAACTTCGAGTACTCCACTTTCAATTTTTTAATAATTCCCAAATTTCGAGTACTCGACTTTAAATTTTTTATTCGAGTGCTCCACTTTAAATTTCTTAATAATTCCAAAACTTCGAGTGCTCGACTGTCATTTTTTTAATAAATCCCAAAATTTATTTTTTTTTCAAAATTCCAAATTTTTTTATTTGAGTGGTCGACTTTAAATTTTTTAATAAATTCCAAAGTTCAAGTGCTCGACATTAATGATTTTTAATGATTCCCAATTTTCCCAATTTTGACGTGCTCGACTTTAAATTTTTTAATAAATCCCAAAATTTTAGTGTTCGACCTTTAATTTTTTATTCAAGTGCCTGACTTTAAATTTTTTAATAATTCCCAAACTTCAAGTGCTCGACTCTAAATTTTGTAATAATTCCCAAAACTTTTTTAATAATTCACAAACTTCAAGAGCTCAACTTTAAATGTTGTAATAATTCCCAAAACTTTAAATTTTTTAATAATTCCCAAACTTTGAGTGCTCGGATTTTCCCAAACTTTGAGTGCTCGACTTTTTCCAAACTTCAAGTCCTCGACTTTAAATTTTGTAATAATTCCCAAAACTTAAATTTTTTTAATAATCCCCAAACTTTGAGTGCTCAACTTTTCCCAAACTTCGAGTGCTCAACTTTAAATTTTTTAACAATCAAAAAACTCCGAGCGCTCGACTTTTACCAAACTTGGAGTGCTCGACTTCAACATCTTTAATATTTCCCAAACTTCGAGTGCGCCACTTCCAATTTTTTTTTGCAGAAATGGAGGCGAGTCGGCGTGGAATTTCTCCAGCTGGCGACGACCGACATTTTCGAGACTCCCTGCCAGACGAAGCTCATCGAAGGGGTGAATTTTATAAGGAAGTACTTGCCCTCAACCTCGGACTGCTCGCCCAGTCCGACCGTTTACGTGCACTGCAAAGCCGGCAGGACCAGGAGCGCGACTTTGGTCGGCTGTTATTTAATGATGGTAAATAAACTTTGCAACTTTATATTACACCAACGAATACCTGGCATGCGTTGCAATGCTACTCAAAAAAGACAGTGTTTGTGTTTTAATTATACAGGGTCTTCATTTCAAAAGGAGCCACCCTGAATAACTTTGGATCTGAAGTAGTTACGATTTTAAGAAAAAATACATCAATTTTGTTTTCGAGGGGGAACTTAAAAAACACCGTTTTTAGAATTTTATCTTTCACCCCCTCACCCCCAGCCACCCCATCTTTATAATTTCAAATAGCACCCCCTATTGTGCTATACCTCATTTTAAAGGGCATAAAAAATGCTATCCAGCAAAGCAAAAATAATTTAAATCGGTTCATTTGTTTTAGAGAGAGAGGGTATTGATGTCAAAATAAGCCACCCTGAATAACCCTGGTTCTGAAGTAGTCACGGTTACAGGAAAAAATATGGCAATTTTGTTTTTAAGGGAGGACTTGAAAACACTGTTTTTAGAATTTTATCTTTCACCCCCTCACCCCCAGCCACCCCATCTTTATAATTTCAAATGGCATCCCCTTTTGTGCGACACCTCATTTTACAGGGCATTCAAAATACTGTCCAGCAAATAAAAATTAATTTAGATCAGTTCATTTGTTTCAGAGATAATAATTTTAAAATATGCCACACCAAAGATTGTGTGGCTGGGGGTGAAAGAAAAAATTATAGAAACAGTGTTTTTCAAGTTCCTCCCTCTAAAATAAAATTGACATATTTTTGCTTAAAACTGTAACTACTTCAGATCCAGAGTTATTCAGGGTGGCTTGTTTTGAAACAAAGACCCTCTCTCTCTCTAAAACAAATTACAAATATTTTTCATTTGCTGGATGGATAATATTTTGTATGGCCTTTAAAATGAGGTACCGCACAATGGGGAGTGCCATTTGAAATTTTAAAGTTGGGATGGTTGGGGTGAGGGGATGAAAGATAGAATTCTAAGAACAGTGTTTTTCAAGTTCCCCCTCAAAAACAAAATTGACGGTTTTTTTTTGAAACCGTGACTACCTCAGAACCCGAGTTATTCAGGGTGGCGTATTTTGAAATGAATGCCTTCTCTCTCTAAAACAAATGAACTGATTCCTATTATTTTTGCATTTCTGGATAGTATTTTTTAAGCTCTTTAAAATAAGGTGTCGCACAATAGGGGTGCCACTTGAAATTATAAAGATGGGGTGGCTAGGGGTAAGGGGGTAAAAGATAAAATTCTATAAACAGTGTTTTCAAGTTCCACCTCAAAAACAAAATTGATATAGTTTTTTCTGTAACCGTGACTACTTCGGAACCAGGGTTATTCAGGGTGGCTTATTTTGAAATGAATACTCTCTCTCTCTAAAACAAATGAACCGATTTCAATTATTTTTGCTTTGCTGGATAGTATTTTTTATGCCCTTTAAAATGAGGTATCGCACAATAGGGGGTGCCATTTGAAATTATAAAGATGGGGTGGCTGGGGGTGGGGGGGTGAAAAATAAAATTTAAAAAGCAGTGTTTTTTAAGTTCCCCCTCGAAAACAAAATTGACGTATTTTTTCTTAAAACCGTAACTACTTCAGATCCAAAGTTATTCAAGGTGGCTCCTTTTGAAATGAAGACCCTGTATAATAAAACACTTTTACTTTGTTGGTATAACACAAATTTTATTTTATTGTTGACTATAGTTTCGGCAACTCATCTTGCCATTAACAAAACATAAAGTGACTTTATGTATTGTTAACAATAAAATAAAATTTGCGTTATACCAACATACTAAAAGTGTTTTATTATATTTACAACATGTATAACGAAGTAGAAGCCTTCACCATAAACAATGTTTTAATTATGTTTATTGAAGTGCTTTTGACAGATGAACTGCCGCTAAACTCATTTGTTGAAACGACTCGTGCGCCACCTATTGTTAAATGGTTGTACCAATTCAGACACCTTCACGGGCATGCGTACAACGATTCACTAAAGTTTCATCGCAATCAGATAAATGCTATAGCAACGCATACGGGAAAAACAGATATATATATATAGACAGATAATTTATAATTTCAGAGAAATGGTTGGACGCCTGAACAGGCCGTCGGACACATGAAGAGCAAACGGCCTCACATCCTACTGCACACTGCTCAATGGAACGCGTTAAGACAGTACCACGAAGACCTGTTAGTCGAGAATTAAATAAATTACGGCAGCCCGATGTTTCGAAGCCGCATCCAAATAGTTTTACCGATACGAGTGAATTTACTATAATTACGACGACGACAATAATTAGTTTTAAAGGCATGATAGATAATAATTAAGGTCCCCAAACGTTGGCAATCAAATTTACCGTGAGAAAGTATTTTATGGTAGCGGTGATATTAAATTAGTATCGTTAGCGACTTACAAATGTTCCCACAGGAAAACAAATCGAGCTTTAAAACTTTGTTACACACACGGACGATGTAAGTGAGATATTAAATATAAACCTTTATTAATAAATATCAGATTTATTCAATAAATACCATAATACTCAGTACAATTTTTGATTTGTCCAGGTTTTCCTAATTTCCTTTGTGGGACCAGATTTTGCGGACCGCCTTGCCTATGCCCATGTCGTGGTAGTTGAAGTACAGGAGGCCGCCCAGGGTGAGGACGGAGAGCAGGTAGAGGGCGCCCATCGCCAATTTAGGGACGACCGGTCCCACGATTATGGGACGGACGTAATCGATCACGCACGCTTCCAAACCCCTGAAAACAAAAAACAATTAGTAATTAGGTAATTTGACTTGTTTTTTCTTTTTTTAATGCAATCCACGTTTCGATAAATTTTGAAAAATTTCCTCAGGACTTATGAAACACTTTCAGGCATTTTTGACAGTTGGTATTGGTTAAATATATTTACAGAAAAGCAGTGCATAACTGAAATTGACAATTGATTGCGCAGAATTCGACTTATGATTTTTTTTTTAATGCAATCCACGTATCGATAAATTTTGAAAAATTTCCTCAGGACTTAAGAAACACTTTCAGGCATTTTTGACAGTTGGTATTGGTTGAATATACATACAGAAAGGCAGTGCATAACTGAAATTGACAATTGATTGCGCAGAATTCGACTTATGATTTTTTTTTTAATGCAATCCACGTATCGATAAATTTTGAAAAATTTCCTCAGGACTTAAGAAACACTTTCAGGCATTTTTGACAGTTGGTATTGGTTGAATATACATACAGAAAGGCAGTGCATAACTGAAATTGACAATTGATTGCGCAGAATTCGACTTGTGATTTTTTTTTTAATGCAATCCACGTTTCGATAAATTTTGAAAAATTTCCTCAAGACTTATGAAACACTTTCAGGCATTTTTGACAGTTGGTATTGGTTGAATATACTTACAGAAAGGCAGTGCATAACTGAAATTGACAATTCATTACGCAGAATTTGATTAATGATTTTTTTTAACGCAATCCACGTTTCGATAAATTTTGAAAAATTTCCTCAAGACTTATGAAACACTTTCAGGCATTGTTGACAGTTGGTATTGGTTGAATATACTCACAGAAAGGCAGTGCATAACTGACAATTGATTGCGCAGAATTCGACTTATGATTTTTTTTTAATGCAATCCACGTTTCGATAAATTTTGAAAAATTTCCTCAAGACTTATGAAACACTTTCAGGCATTTTTGACACTTGGTATTGGTTGAATATACTTGCAGAAAGGCAGTGCATAAGTGAAATTGGCAATTGATTGCGCAGAATTTGACTTATGATTTTTTTTCCACGTATTACAACTAAATTAATTTGTAAGAAAAGTATCGAATGGTTTTCTGTTGCCTTGACAATTTAAATTATCTATAGAGTCTCTGAGGTATGTTTCAGAGGTTGGAGGGTGGGATTGGGAACACCCACCGCCCTCTATTTTCATTTTCATTTAACCTACAAACCCTTTTAATTTTTTTTTTAACTTTTAAAACTTAAAGACTTTTTTAATCAGTGTTTTTAGGTTGAGTGTAAGTGGAAACTAAGGGTGGTGGGTGGTCCCTGTCCAGGGTGGTGGGTGGGCCCTGTCCTACCCTCCAATCTTCAGAACATAAACGAGGGTTATAGAAGTGTAAATTAATTGACAACGGTTTTCTCTCGCAGTTTTTGTTAATCTTTCAGCAGGATAACAAAAACTGTTATCCCAAATGGTTCCGCACTTACAAAAAAAAAACTTTGATTCCATTTTGCGATTGCCGCATGACTCCTGCATTTATTCACCGCCCACAACATTAAAAATCAAAACTGTATTAATTGACTTATCACAAAAAACAACATCGCTACACCAGGCGATCAATCGACAAAAACTGAACCTCTCACAACTCCTGCGTGTAATTAATTCGGCTAAACATTTTTTTAAAACGTGTACACCGTAAATAAATACTATCACTAAATAAGAGCATTGTAAGAAACAATTCTACTTACCAATGTGAATGAGCGACGATGGAAACGGCCAGCAAATTATCGAACACCGCGCAGGGAGAGATCACGGCGGCCGGGATGAGCCCGAGCAATCCGAGAGACAGGACCCTCTCCACGTTCCACAGCGTGCTGTGATCCCCGTGGGCGGACCTCTTGGGAGCGGTCAGCGAGATGCTCCGGTTGATGTTGGGTTTGACGACGGAGAGCTTCGAGCAGTTGCAGGTCAAGTTTAACACCCTGTGCGGCTGAGTGGAGAGCTGGGAAAACTGCGGGGTCCTGGCGATGCTCAGGACATTTCTAAGCCCTGCTCAATATGGTTATGTAATATGAAAAGTGGGAAAAAATTAACGAACGAACCAACCTTCGAATTTTCTCGAGTTGCGGAGTATTATAGAGACGGCCATAATTTCGCACGGGTGATTTGGGTTAAATTCAATTAAATGTTCACTCCAGAATTTCCGATGAAAACCTTAACTTTTCATGTGACAAACGTCAAACTAGACAATTTACATTTTCATGATGGAAAGGTTGCATACGTTAATGTTTAGTTCGATCTAATAATATGCATTATTTATTTAAATTACGTTAGCCATACGTGTATTGTAATTTAACAACTATTCCTAATATTAACTTGCATTATAACAAAATAATTTACGTGTTCAGGTGACTAACGTCAACTATAGAGAATGTAAATATCTATGATGAAATGGTTGCATACGTTAATTTATAGTTTATAGATCTAATAATATGATTTATTTATTTAAATTACGTTAGCCATGCGTGTATTGTAATTTAACAACTATCCATAATATTAACTTGCGTTACAACAAAGTTAAATCAGCACAAAAATACTACCAACTATTTAAACTCCCCCAGGACCGCGATGTTGCTGACTCGGCTTTAAAATATTTTCAACAAACATCATTTTCGGTTTTGAAAAAGTCAGAAAATAGCGATTAATTGTAATTTAACAACCATCCTTGATATTAACTTGCATTACAACGAAATAATTTAAATGTTAAATCAGCACAAAAATACTGCCAACTGTTTTAATGTTGATGACTCGGCTTTAAAACATTTGACAGTTGAGTTTCTGCAAGCATCATTTTCGGTGCTGAAAAAGTCAGTAAGTAACGATGGCCAAACTAGAGGACAAGTCGATATGGGAGGACGGCGAGGAATCCCTGGGCGAGGAAGTGCTGCGAATGGGCACCGACGAAATAGTAAGCCGCACGCGGCTCCTCGACAACGAGATCAAAATAATGAAGAGCGAAGTCATGAGGATAAACCACGAGCTGCAGGCGCAAAGCGAGAAGATAAAGGACAACACGGAGAAGATAAAGGTGAATAAGACGCTGCCCTACCTCGTCTCGAACGTGATAGAGCTGCTCGACGTGGACCCGCAGGAGGAGGAGGAGGACGGGGCCGTGGTGGACCTGGACGCGCAGAGGAAAGGCAAGTGCGCCGTGGTGAAGACCTCCACGAGACAGACCTACTTCTTGCCGGTGATCGGGCTGGTCGACGAGGAGAAGCTGAAGCCCGGGGATTTGGTGGGCGTCAACAAGGACTCGTATTTAATTTTGGAAACGCTGCCGGCGGAGTACGACGCGAGGGTTAAGGCGATGGAGGTCGACGAGCGTCCCACCGAACAGTATTCAGACATTGGTGGCTTGGATAAACAAATTCAGGAGCTGATCGAGGCCGTCGTGCTTCCCATGACGCACAAGGAGAAGTTTTTGAATCTCGGGATTCATCCACCTAAAGGTATCGAAAATTATTTCCTCAGTAAATTATACATGTTATGTTTTTTTTTATTACAAACAAACAAAACTCAAAACAAAAACACTATACTATTAACACTCTCCCTCCCATCCCCTCCCCCTCTTCTGTTTCTCCTCTCCCTCCCCAGCAAGTAGTAGACCAGTCAACAATTACAAGAAATTTTGGAAGATGAATCTACGATTTCGTTTCTCACAGCAAATTAATTTATTGGTAGGAACATGACATAAGTAACATAACGTCAATATTAACTTTTTAAAAATAATAAATCATGGCACACTTGAGATTTTTTTTTTAATGAACATGAATTATGATCATTTACAGGCCCGCAGTACATTTACCAAAACTTTATTTTGTATTATTTGTTTCAGGTGTGCTATTGTACGGTCCGCCAGGAACGGGAAAAACACTTCTAGCCCGTGCGTGCGCCGCCCAAACAAAATCCACCTTCCTGAAACTGGCCGGCCCTCAGTTAGTGCAGATGTTCATAGGAGATGGCGCTAAACTGGTGAGAGATGCGTTCGCTCTCGCCAAGGAAAAGTCACCGGCGATCATATTCATCGATGAGTTGGACGCGATCGGCACGAAGCGTTTCGATTCCGAAAAGGCCGGCGACAGGGAGGTCCAGAGAACGATGCTGGAGCTCCTGAACCAACTGGACGGTTTCAGCTCGACGGCCGACATTAAAGTGATCGCCGCCACGAACAGGGTGGACATTCTGGATCCCGCTCTGCTGCGTTCCGGTGAGTTTTTTATTTTATTTACAAATTTTTTCTTTACTAATTATATAATAATAATAATATTTTATTCACATCCTACATTACGAATATACTCCATTTTTTTAAATTAAAATAAAATATTTGAATTGAAATTGTATGCGGATGCAATAAATATGAGTTGATGTGATTTGTTAAAAGTTATGCAATTTTGTAATAATAATAATAATAATCTTTATTTGGCAATATTGATATCTAATATGTACATATACATAGGGTTGCCATCCGTCACCTTTATAGACCTTCTTATCCCGACAAGACCCATTTTGTCCCGATTTTGCAAAATACTGTTACGAGCTTGGCGCAAGTACTGAAGTAACGCCATCTGTCAGCGCAACATGTAAATGCAGCCTCAAGTTAGTTTTATTTATCAACAAGTTTACTTTGACAAGGTTGTCTCACAGATGGCGTCGCATGTTGACAAGGTTGTCTCACAGATGGTGTTGCATGTTGCATGTTCCCGTATAGACGATGCATTCGTTTCTACAACCCCTATCTCAGAGTGGCTAGACAAGGTCCCAGCTAGATATGGCAACCCTACATATACATTAAACTTAAAATATGAAAAATACTGGGTGGGGCACCGCTTACGACGCGGTCATTTTAAGGAAAACCATACAACTTCGTGTTATTTTTTTCAAATGGATAGATGTAGGATAGTTGTATGCATAATTTAAAATTATTACCAGATATACAGGGTGTCCCACAAAAAAGATACACATCAAAGTTATGTTTTTTTTAATGGAACACCTTGCATTTTTTGTCATTTTTGAATTCTAGGGAACAAATAAAGGTGAGTTACTTCAATATTCCCTATAACCATCGTTTACCGTTTTCAAAATATTTAAAGATTTGTTGAAATAAAGGGCACAGTTGAAATTTTATATTTGCCCCAGTGATTAACGTTGAACCATTACAATCATTTCTATTGTTTGGTTGAAGGTTCGAACTACAGCGCCAACCATGCTTTAGTATAAATAATTTTACAGGGTGGTAAAAAAAACGTGGTAGAAAATCTTAACTTAAAAAGTTGAATAACTTTGTTTTTTCAAATGGGACACCCTGTATTTAGTAACGTATTCTCACTTAGAATCCAATTCTCTTTCAGATTGTATTGGGGTTCTCTGTTCCTAATGTCAGTTATTTTCTTGTTTTTGGCGATTTTCATATCAATAATTATTATTATAATTATAATCTGACAGATAATTGGATTCTACGTGATAATACGTTACTAAATACAGGGTGTGCCATTTGAAAAAATGAAGTTATTCAACTTTATAAGTTAAGATTTTCTACCACGTTTTTTTTTATCACCCTGTATATTTTTTTATACTAAATCATGGTAGGCGCTGTAGTTCGAACCTTCAACCAAACAATAGAAATTATTGTAATGATTCAATGTTAATCACTGAGGCAAATATAAAATTTCACCTGTACCTTGCATTTCAACCAATCTTTAAATATTTCGAAAACGGTAAATGATAGGTATAGGGAATATTGAAGTAACTCACCTTTATTTGTTCCCTAGAATTCAAAAATAACAAAAAATACAGGGTGTTCCATAAAAAAAAACATAACTTTGATGTGTATCTTTTTTGTGGGACACCCTGTATATCTCGTAATAATTTTAAATTGTGCATACGACTATCCTACATCTATCCATTTGAAAAAAATAACACGAAGTTGCATGGTTTTCCTTAAAATGACCGCGTCGTATGCGGTGCCCCGCCCTGTATATTGAACAAAAAATATAATAACAATGTTAGTAACAATAATAAGAAAAAAAAACAACCTTTATTGGCATTACAATACACTTATATTACTATACATGGCATGACCCTCATCCCTCTCCCCTCCTTGTTAGTAACAATAATGTACGGTGAGATCAGAAAGTCGAAAATAGTTGGCAGCACATTTTCTGAAAATAGGGATAATAATTCATGTAACATTATGTTGGCTGCCTGGATCAGTGCAGTACATAAGAATTTTTCTATTTTGACGTCATGGTTTTTTGAGGTTAGAAGTAAGGTCAAAAATGACAAGACGTAAAAATAAATAAATTGCTCGTACACTGCACTGAAATAATTCAGGCAGCCAATATCAGATTACTTAGATTATTGTGAGGATTTTCAGAAAATGTGCTGCCATCTATTTTCGACTTTTTTATCTCACTGTATATTAAAAATCAGTATACACTTGCACGATATTAATAGAAACTTGTATAAAACATTTTGGGTTTCAATGCTAGAACCGGTGGCGGCTGGTGGTGTGAATCATGGTGGGGCTGCAGCCAATATCAGATTACTTAAATTATTATAGGGATTTTCAGAAAATGTGCTGCCACCTATTTTCGACTTTCTGATCTCACCTGTATATTAAAAATCAGTATACAATTGCACGATATTAATAGAAACTTGTATAAAACATTTTTGGTTTCAATGCTAGAACCTGTGGCGGCTGGTGGTGTGAATCATGGTAGGGCCAGCGGAACTAATCTACACATCGCCACCCCAACTAACTCAGTGTATGAGTCGATCGACCCGCAACCATCTTTATTGTCACCTCTACTGCCCCGGCCCCACCATGAGTCACGTCACCAGTTAGAACTGAAACTTTGTTTCCTTCACATACAGGGTGTTTCAGAGCTCTGGGAACGGTCAATCACGTGCTTATTTTTCAAAATTTCGAAAAATGTTTTAAACAAAAGTTGTCTGTGATAGTGAGCTGCATGCCCTTAAAATATTAAAATTTCTACAGGGTGTCTCATAACAAAGTTGCAGACCAAACTTATGTTTTTTTAAATGGAACACCCTGTATTTTTTGTCAATAAATAAATAAATAAATTTTTGAATTATATGGAGCAAATAAAGGTGAGTTACTTCAGCACTCCCTATACCTATTGTTTGCCGTTTTCGAAATATTTGAAGATTTGTTGAAATGCATGGTCTGGGTGAAATTTTATTTTTGCCCCAGTGATTGACGTTGAACTATTAAAATCATTTCAATTATTTGCTTGAAGGTTCGAACTATACAGCCAACCATGATTTCATACAAAAAATTATACAGGGTGATGAAAAAAATGCGGTAGAAAAACCCAACTTATAAAGTTGAATAACTTCGTTTTTTTCAAATGGCACACCCTGTATTTAGTAACGTATTCTTAAGTAGAATCCAATTATTTTTCAGATTGTGTTCCTAATCTCAATAGTTTTCTTGCATTCGACGATTATCATATTAGGAATAATTATTAAAATCTGAAAGATAATTGGATTCTACTTGAGAATACGTTACTAAATACAGGGTGTGCCATTTGAAAAAACGAAGGTATTCAACTTTATAAATTGGGTTTTTCTACCGCATTTTTTTTATCACCCAGTATAATTTTTTGTATGAAATCATGGTTGGCTCTATAGTTCGAACCTTTAACCAAATAATAGAAATGATTTTAATCGTTCAACGTCAATCACCGGGGCAAAAATAAAATTTCACCCAGACCATGCATTTCAACAAATCTTCAAATATTTCGAAAACGGCAAACAATAGGTATAGGGAGTATTGAAGTAACTCACCTTTATTTGCTCCATATAATTCAAAAATGACAAAAAATACAGGGTGTTCCATTTAAAAAAACGTAAGTTTGGTCTGTAACGTTGTTATGAGACACCCTGTAGAAATTTTAATATTTTTAGGGCTCACTATTATACACAACTTTTGTATAATTTTTTTTCGAAATTTTGAAACACCCTGTATAAAAAATGAATTTATTTGAAGCCTTAGAATTGAAGTAGAGTTACACCAAGCTCTCGAGGCGTGTTGACCATCTTAAATTCAATTGACTTCGGAGATTTGTTGTCGCGTTTCCCACTCTGCGCAACACGCCTCGAGTGCTCGGTAATACTGTAAACTGCGGATACGCTTGCTCCGCAATTTACGTGTTGTACTTTTGTGTTTTACGCTTATGCTTTCTTCAGCATTTTACGTGTTGTACTTTAGTATCTTAATCACTACAAACTACATTTATGAGATTGTCCAGTTTCTGAATTCTTACACGAATACGCTTATATTTGTTGAATTCGGAAGTGGCGGAACATTTTGTAAATTCGGTATTGGTAAAGTAAGGCGCTTGCTTGCTTATTAACATTAAAATAACCGAGGGATTAAAAGTGGTGTTTGGTTGTGACGTCAATGAAAAGAATTTTAAATGCAAGGTCGTTTGGATCGTAAAATCGAGTTCCCCCACCCGAACGAGGAGGCGAGGGCGCGCATCATGCAGATCCACTCGCGCAAGATGACCATCAACGTCGACGTCAACTTCGAGGAGCTGGCCAGGTCGACGGACGACTTCAACGGCGCCCAGTGCAAGGCCGTCTGCGTCGAGGCCGGCATGATCGCCCTGAGGCGCAACGCCACGGCCGTCACCCACGAGGACTACATGGACGCCATCATGGAGGTCCAGGCGAAGAAGAAGGCGAACCTCAACTACTACGCTTAGGCCGTTTTGTGTATAACCCGTTTAATTTGTATCTTAGTTTAATAAATAAATTACTAATTGTTTCGTATAGAATTTGTATTAAAAAAAAAAAACAATAACGATAAAACTGAGGTGTTATTTAATGATAGTTTTAAGGGGGAGGTCCACGGTAATCGGCTGGAAACAAAGGGCATTTTCGGCATGTTTTTGTAAGATTCGTAATGGAGCGCTTTTGTGTAAAAAATGAACCTGCACCTTTTTGCTAATTTGACCATCTCTCTATCTCTTCAAATGCACAAGTTGCCCATGTTGTCCCTACGAAATCCGGGCAACCTGTATAATGTAAAAATAATAAATAATGAACGTTTCATAATTTCAGTACTGTTTATTTTGCCGCATACTGTACTTGGTCCATAGTTTGAGTTTTTTAATTGTCGAATTGAATGTTCTTCAGTTGTCATTTTCGAGGCGTGCCATCAAAAATCCTTGCACGTGCCATAGGTTGCCGGGCGCTGGTTTAGGCTGTGCTGTCAATGCGGTTGAAAACAGTGATTTTAAGAAAAAGGTGTTAAAACGTTTAAATGTTAATTTTCAGTTTACTTTTAGCCTCCGCTGAAACAAAGTTTACGATTTTGATAATTTCGACATGCGCCTTGCAGCATAATAACCTTTAAGGTTCGTAGCATTTTTTGAAACTATACAACAAAAATTGTTTTTTTTTTACCCTGTCCATTCATGATTTTTTACTCTTGACTTCCCCCTTAAAAATACCCCCGCGGGTGGGGGTTAGAATACACCCGCTGCCCACTCAGCAGGTCGTAAGAGGCGACCAATGAGTACCGGCTTTCGTGGGTACCAGCTGGGTGTCAACTTATTGGCCACAAGTGTCGTATGTTTTTTTTTGTTTTTCTATTAGCGGTCCGTCCCTCCTTCACTGTTTTTCTTGTGGTCATTAGAGAAGACATGACCCACTTGCGTGTTTGCCGTGCACTGCTACCTATATTGGAGGAGAAAAGGATCCTAGCGGTTGAGGAAAGTCATAACCTGCGGAAGTAACCACCCATACATCACTTTGGTCTTGTATTCCCTTAAACCAGTGGTTCCCAAACTTTTTTGTCCTACCGCCCCCTTTCCAGAAAAAATATTACTTAGCGCCCCCTGGATTTTTTTATTTATTTATTTTAAAAGCAATTAATAGGATCACCAAGATTGACCATTTGCAATTGTTTTTTTTTTTTGTTAATAAATTGGTTACCGCACTGAACCCACGTTTCACTAAATCTTCTCTTCTTTCTTTTATACTATCACCACCCCCTTACAGTTATTCATCGCCGCCCAAATGCATCTGTGGCCATCAGCGCCCCTATTACTTAGCACCCCCTGGAATTTTTAATTTTTTTATTTTAAAAGCAATTAATAGGATCACCAAGATTGACCATTTGCAATTGTTTTTTTTTTTGTTAATAAATTGGTTACTGCACTGAACCCACTTTTCACTAAATCTTCTCTTCTTTCTTTTATATTATTACTGCCCCCTTACAGTTATTCATGCACCTGTTGCCATCAGCGCCCCCCTGAATCGCTGCAGCACCCACTAGTGGGCGGTGGCGCCCACTTTGGGAATCACTGCCTTAAAGGCATGGTGCGGAGCTATTGGCTGGTCACCATGTCCTTTAGGGCAAGTTATGTCGGGGCACGTTGAAGGCTACCTGCGGTTCATACCATGACGGGTGCAGTCCTGGCAATTCTGGTAGTTTGTACCGGGACGTCAATCATGCAACTGAAGCAGCTACAGATGTGTGGCATCAGCCACTGCTTATCAGCTGTTTCAGACGGAAGCAACTGTAGCTACCCTTGCAATACGGTTGCAAACCAACGCTTCCCGACTGAACAAATCAACTCTGAATTTCTAAAAATATTTCTAACAAAAGTTGTGAGGAATAGATTTCTGCACGTCATAAATAGAATCTCAAACGAAACTTTTTTTTTATGAAACACCCTGTATATTTTTAAATATTTTTAACAAAAGTTGTGAGGAATAGATTTCTGCACGTCATAAGTAGAATTTCAAACGAAACTTTTTTTTATGAAACACCCTGTATATTTTTGGATTTTTAAATATTTTTAACAAAAGTTGTGAGGAATAGATTTCTGCACGTCATAAGTAGAATTTCAAACGAAACTTTTTTTTATGAAACACCCTGTATATTTTTGAATTTTGAAATATTTTTAACAAAAGTTGTGAGGAATAGATTTCTGCACGTCATAAGTAGAATCTCAAACGAAACTTTTTTTTAATGAAACACCCTGTATATTTTTAAATATTTTTAACAAAAGTTGTGAGGAATAGATTTCTGCACGTTATAAATAGAATCTCAAACGAAACTTTTTTTTTTATGAAACACCTTGTATATTTTTGAATTTTTAAATATTTTTAACAAAAGTTGTGAGGAATAGATTTCTGCACGTCATAAGTAGAATCTCAAACTCTTTTTTTTCTTTTTTTTTTTTATGAAACACCCTATATATTTTTGAATTTTCAAATATTTTTAACAAAAGTTATGAGGAATAGATTTCTGCACGTCATAAATAGAATCTCAAACGAAACTTTTTTTTTTATGTAACCCTGTATATTTTTGAATTTTTAAATATTTTTAACAAAAGTTGTGGGGAATAGATTTCTGCACGTCATAAGTGGAATCTCAAACGAAACTTTTTTTTTTATGAAACACCCTGTATATTTTTGGATTTTTATATTGTCGCTTGATTAGAACGATCCAAGGTTGCATGGATTTGAACCATGCCATTTTGACATTCAGTTGTTTGTATAAAATTGTCAATATCGTTGCTCGAGTCAACAAATGCAGTTCAACAACATCATTTTAAGCATTTAACTTAATTAACAATCTCTCATCTTTGCTATTACAGCGCCATCTATTAAGAAATGAAAATAATAGAATCCGATTCTGTAATAAAAAAATTGGGGCTTCCTATTTGAAATTTCAAAGTTGCCCCCCGCTCCATCCACTGGGGGTGGAGCAGTGGTCTGAATTTAGAACGGGATAATGTGTTAATTTTTGGTCTGAGACCGTTTTTTCGTACTATACAGGTTAAATGGTACACCCGGTATAATAGCAAACAGATTTTGTACGTATTTTTGCCACTGCAATCTCCAAGATAATTCTACTGTTGTTGTCAACCATTCTGTTTCCAGAATTCCCCGTTACTTTTTTTACGCTTCAACTAAATCTTTCTAATTTTCAAATTGACCGTATCCGCCGTAGGTGAAGTATTTATTATTTTAATATTTTTTAACACGGCCATGGCGAACTCTTACACCTGCCGCTAAACTTTAATTCTTGAGAATAGTCGTTTAAGAGGTTTGGGATTGTATCTGGCAATGCGAATTTTATCATTTTTTAAAGTTTGAATTAATTTAGAAGTCGATGATTTTCTTATATTGACGGGGTGTAGGTTGTTCGATTTGATCATTAGGATCAGGAGCAGCACGGACGACCGGATCTGTGATGCCACTGTAGATCAGTTTTTTGACTAACAACGGGGGGTAACGGTTGTTAATGAATATGGAAGTCAGTTTTTGTAGATTTTTGTTTAGTAAGGAAGGATGGCAAATGTTTTTTACCCGGTTCTTCATGGCAACCAAAATGTTCTTTTTTTTTGGTTGAAGGGATGATTGGAAAAATAATTGATGTATCTGCCCGAAGCAGTGGGTTTTTGATAGCAATCCAAAATGACAACACACCGGTCGTGCTTGAAATCGGGATCTTGTACGTTAAAATAGTTGGAATGTGTGAATAAAAACGCCCCATATTTTTTTAATAACATATCTCAAAATGTTTAATCAATAAAGAGGGATAGCAATGATGATTCACTTAGCCTAATTAAATACAAATCGAAAGTTCACTTTTATTTCACCCTGGAGTGACTGGAAACGAGGGAAGTTTACAATAAATAAAATCACATTGCGGCATCGACACGTCACTTGTAAAACGAAAGCGATACTATCCCGGCACCGGCACCTGCGGCCTCCTGAAGTAGACGATCGCCGCCAGCATGGCGGTCAGCGTCATTATCAGGTACAGGTCCCAGTTGTTGCCCAGGGATTCATTGATGTCGAGGAGTGATGAGAACGGACTCTGTAAGAAATTTTATTATATGATACAGTTAAATAAATTCTTCGACTTATACAGGATTCGTCAAAATTACCGGAACATCTAAATAACTCAAACAAAAATTTCTTACATGTAAACAAGCTACTGTTTAAATATATTTTTAATATAGGCCAGTGGTTCCCAAACTTTTTTGTCCTAACGCCCCCTTTCCTGAAAAAATAGTACTTAGCGCCCCCTGGAATTTTTTTTTAATTTTAAAAGCAATTAGTAGGATTGCCAAGATTGACTATTTGCAATTGGTTTTTTTTTTGTTAATAAATTGGTTACCGCACTGAACCCACGTTTCACTAAATCTTCTCTTCTTTCTTTTATATTATCACTGCCCCCTTACAGTTATTCATCGCCCCCCAAATGCACCTGTGGCCATCAGTGCCCCCCTAAATCGCTGAAGCAGTCACTAGAGGGCGGTGGCGCCCACTTTGGGAATCACTTATATAGACTGTTATTACGGAAATTTGGCAACTTTTTTTTCAAATAGAACACCCTGTATATTTTTACATGTTTTAATTCTAAGATTATTTGTAGGAATAATTTCTTTATAAAACGCATCATTTTTTAGTTTTAAGTAATTAACACTTTTTGAGCGGGCGCTATGACCAAGGTGACTTGTCTGTGTAGCGGGTTGGATTTGCCAATATATAAGTAATCCAGGGGATTTACAACGTAAACGAAAATATTGCGCGCGCCGCCGTGTATGCAACCCATTCTGCATGTTTGCATCTAAAAATAGACGGCTCGCCTATAACACACAGTTCGCAAAGTGTCTACAAATAGACGCTCCCGCCTCAAAGTGTTAATACAGATCCCTGAACTTCACCTTAGCAATCGAACTTTTACCAAGAGGTGTTGGATAATCATACTTAACACAAAATGAGTGCGTAAATTACCATCCAGCTATTTAACACTAAACGTACTTACGTCTTGTACAGTTTGCATACTAAACATGAAGTTCAACTTGAAGAGGGCGAGCGCCACGGGAACGCGGGCATCCACGCTCGTTTCCGCCGCCAGGTCGTAGCACCTCTTGGCCAGGTGGATGTCCTGCGCCATTCCCAGGCCCTGTTCGTGCATGTAGCCCAAGTTGAACATCGCCTGAGCGTTGTGCTGCTGCTCGGAAGCCAAGCGGTAGTGGGATGCGGCTGTTTCGTAATCCACGGACGTCCCCAGCCCGTAATAATGATAATCACCTAATTTTACCTAAAAGTAGATCGATCAATATTATTAATGGGGAAAAGTTTAGCAGACGGTCTTGTCTCGATTTTTTTTTTTTAACTACAGATGGCATCACCTACAATAGGGCCTTTTACATTACCTAAAAGTGGATCGGCCAACTTTATTAATGGGGAAATTTTTTTTCAACTGCAGATGGCAGCACTTTTACAAAAATAAATCATTTATGGAAGCGGCCTGAATAGAATTAACTTTTTAACATGAAATGGCCTTACTACCCATCAGTAGCGGCTCGTGGAACATTTTGATGGTAGAGCCACTTAACATACAATGCGTTGCGTTGGGGAACAAATGCATTGGATTTTTTTCTACTCATTAAACTTACGGAGGTATTGTTTTAACGTTTAAAATGACGAATTATTGTCTTCACATTTAATTAAAAATTCTTGCCGAGCTCGAAACTAAAGGTAGTGCCCCTTGGCTCTATATGACGAGCCGCCCCTGCTACCCGTTAAGGAGGCTCTCCCACCATCTTTTAACCACAAGTAATTATTGATAATTATATATTGTACATAAATTAAATTTGCGGTTAAAACAGTGAATTTGTCAATTCAGCGTAATTATCGATTACCACGTAACTTCGCAAACATCCTCTTCATTAACCCTTTCGGCTCTGGTGGTAGCAATTGCCACCGCAACATTTACATGTCTCTACTTACTAAGACAATCCGTATTTTTGCTGTTTATCACTACTATCCGTTCCAATCACTTGAATATTATGAAAAAAATATATATCTAACGCTATTCTATTCTGAAGGCGTAGAACGAAAGAAAAAAAAATTATTGTTTTTATTTTAAGAGTTCAGGCCTAGAATCGAAATATCTGCTATCTCGATAATTATACAACGAATTGAAATGCGGCTTTCGCTGATTGATGGATTAATATTATTTAGGAAACAATTGCAAATAAATTTCAAGAAAAGAGTAGAACTTTTGTCAAAATTGAGTCATTTTCCCGTCGATGATTATTTTAGATCGGCGAGAGAGATGCAAATATGTGACTCAGGCGTTCGTTCGACGTTAGTATGGTTCAGTTTGACGGTAAGCAACAGATCCCGGCAGAAAATCAAGCGGCGTGAACGCATCGTAAATATACTGACACGATATTCCGCCCGCTTCGCCCCGCGCCTCTGCTGTGAGCGTAAATATTCTCTATTTCATTAAAAGGTTTTTAATTTATGTAATTAACAAAACTATATTTATTTACGATTAAATGATATATTTTGCATCAGATTTATATGAAGTACGTAATCTGAAAAATGCTTATACATTTATTCATTCATAACTGAAAAAACAATGCTCCGCATTTTACCAAATTACAACAAAACTTATTAAAAAAAAAATATATTCACATTACCCCACATAATAGGTAAAGGTACAATTGATCTCATGTAATGTTTTCAGATTTTTATAAGCAGTAGCTTACTCTCTACAAGCTGTTGAATTTCATACATCTTAAAATTTGCTTAATTTCGGGTACTTTATTACACTTTTTCAGTATTATCCCGACAAATAACAAACGTAAACACTTAATTCTAAAGCAGATTGTAGATAATACTACAAAGAATGGTGACTAATTTTATATAATTTTAGAGTGCACTAGTTTTTGAAATATACTTGCTGAAACACAGGAGACTCCCTTTTTGGAACGGATAGTAGATGTCACTTCAACAAAGCCTCACTAATTAATTCCTATACTAATTATTCAAATGAGTTCAAATTTGGTATTTATGGTCTTAAGAAGCTCCCCATCAATAATAATTAACAAAAAAAAATTAAAAATCCAAGGCTGAAAGGGTTAAAGTATGGACTGCTCAGTCTACTAAAGTAGAAGAGTAATGTAAACAAAAAAAACTTTAAATTACCTGAGCGGCCGAATAGCCTTGCGACGCTGCCCTTCCCCAGTAGAGCAACGCCCTGACCAGGCTCTCGGCCTGACTGAGCATGGGCACTTCAGTGCGGTCCAGCAAAAATGCCGCGTTGCTCTGGGCAACTTCATAGCCTAGCTCCGAGAGCAGAGCGTATTGCACGAACGCTTCGTTCAGTCTCCTGTTTCGATAATCACTGTGCGCCTAAAATTTCAGAATCGGAATTAAGTTTATTCATAGACAGTGCGATACAGAACATCTGATGCACATCGTGTTATGAATGTGTCAATAAAGCTAAAAAAATACAGAAGAAAACTAACAAATAAGGTTCGTCCAAGAATGTAAGCAACATCTAGTTGTTTTCATTGCCATTACAACATCTCTAAACTCCCTAAACACAACGTTAAATAGCAACCGTTAACCTCTTCACGCCCAGGTTCGCCACATGTGGCAACAAGCAAAAAATGAAAACAAAAACATTGTACAAAAAAATTACTTCTTTAGCGTTATCTATGGAATATTTTTTTCATATTTTTTTGCATAAATGGGAAAGTTTGTGACAGTGAAATCATATTTCGTAGAAAAGGTTAACAACAAAGAAGTAATTTTTCATCAAACCTGGGATTACATCAAGGCAGCATGGGCGCGAAGCAGAGGGGGTGATGTTGGTACTACTGCGCAGCGTTGCCGCTTGCTCATATTACTGCCAGGTGTTCGACCGCGTGTTTCGTTGTGCATTTAAGCGGGCAATTGTGATATAATTTTCTGCTTACATATCAAGTAAATACACCACTGCAACTATTCCACTAGTTTAAAAAGAGTTAACAAAGATGGTTTTCAAAATAAAATGATACATTTTTACGCA
This sequence comes from Ocypus olens, assembly GCA_910593695.2. Classification (NCBI taxonomy): domain Eukaryota; kingdom Metazoa; phylum Arthropoda; class Insecta; order Coleoptera; family Staphylinidae; genus Ocypus; species Ocypus olens. Next base: position 7,011,104 of record OU343060.1, on the reverse strand, counting down.
CACTTCAACGGGCATGCGGACGATATGTTCGTTTTCTATCAGCTGTTCACCGCGATCGAAGTAAGTCTCGGGACCAATTATGTTTACATGAACTCTTGGCAACGATGCGGGGACTTTAAACCCTTTAAATGTCGTCAGGATTCTTGGACGAACTTTACATAGTAAATCAACAATATGGACACACGTAATACGATTAATGCAATGGACGCGTTCGTCAGAATTTTCAACTGTCAACATGTTTATTTTTGAACGTTTGTATTTGATGAGCGCTACTTTTGTAACCTCCATTTCGGCGGCAACTTCAACACTTGATTCCAACACCAATCAGTGTAATTTGTACGATTGGTAAAATGGCGACCGCTGGATGAACTTGTTCACTATCAACGGTTGGCAGCAAACACCCAACTGTTTAGTGTGACAAACGCGTCCATTGATGTGTATAAAAATATGTATCTGAAAGGGTACGTCAAAAAAAAAACAATTATTATAATATGTTAAATAAATTGTGCATATTTTTACATGCTTTTAAATTTTTTTTTTTTTTACTTTGGCAGGTGCCCTTCAGTCACATCAGTTATTGTATTGTACACTTTTAAAAATCTCATGTTATTGTATAAGTGAGTGTAGGTTAAAAAACACCCTGTATATCATGTTTATGACGTGCATAGCAATAATAAAAAATCAATTACCTGCATAAGTGTTTCTCCCCATCGGCCCCGCTCGGCCACATTTTTAAATAATTCCACGGCCATGGGGCAGGAGTGCATCATCCCGGTTCCCTGGGCGTGCATCAAACCTAAATTGTAGTAGGCCAGGACGTGGCCCGACTGCGATGCCAACGAGAAATATTTGTTGGCCAACTTGTAGTCTTTACTAACTCCAATTCCGTCTGAAAGTTTTTAAAATTTATCTCACAGTATTTCAACAAAGTGGCGGAATCTATTGCCTGATTGCTGTACTAAATATATTTTTGAGTTTCACAGATTATTGTTTAATATAGCAACAACTGTTTCACTGTAGCAATGAAGCTCAAAAACAACAGTTTTATCTTAAAGCGTTTATAAAGTATGTTCATTAAAAAAAACCTCAATTGTGCCATGATTTTTTATTTTTACAAATTTAAGTTGGTAACACATATTGAGGTTATGTTACTTGCGGCGTGTTCCTACCGATAAATTAATTTGCTGTGATAAACGATGCAGAGAAGATGTAGGTTCACCTTCCAAAATTCCTTGGGCTGTGTTAGTAGCATTCCAAGTACGTTTGATTGGTCTACCACTTCCTGGTTTACGGAGAATACTACCCGTTTCATGAAATAATATAACAGATGTGATAAGGTATTTTTAAATTCATCATAAATTATGAGAACATTAGGAAATTCTTCCTGAAACTCTGCCATAGGTGCGTCAAATGAAGTCCCATTTTGGAAATAACTTTCAACTAGAAACCTGCTGTAAACCATTGTGACCACGAAATAATTGTGACTTTTAGAACGATCTGACGTTTTGTATGTCGATTCCTGTGTGTGCCAACTTAAATTTAAAAAAAATAAAAAATCATGGCACACTTGAGGTTTTTTTTAATGAACATATGATATTTGAAGTACATAGTTGTTTATGTTACCGGTACCATCATTTATAAATAAATAATGAATAATTGCGAATGTACTCACTCAAGTACATATTTCCTAATTGTAACTGCCCATCGACCCATCCTTGGTCAGCGGCGGCGAGGAAATACTTATACGCTTTCATGTAGTCTTTTTCAACTCCTCTACCGTACAAATACATTAAACCCAATCCGCTCAAACCCACGGGGTTGTTCAGCTCGGATGCCTTCTTGAAGTACTTGAAGGCCGTGTCATTGTCTTGCTTGACTTCATCGCTGCCATCTAAGTAAATCTAAAATTTACAATAGGTTTTTACTAATGTTGTTCCGTGATCAAAAACAGATTCACTTATCAGTAGTAAATGTTATGTACTCAAGATGGCGCATAAAATATTTTATTCAAAAAAATTTCCATTTTTTGTCTAAATATTATTAATACATTACCTTTCCCAAATACGCCATAGCTATTGCATTTCCAGCGTTCGCCGCTTGCGTGAAGTAATGCATGGCTTTCTGGTAATCCAAGTCCACTCCCCTTCCTCCTTGATAATGCAGTTGTCCCAAACCAACCTAAAATTTATAAAGAACATGACTCGGATGATGGCATAAAAGAGAAATTATTTTGTTTACTAATTTTAACCAACAACAAGACATCCTTTAACCCCTTCACACATGTAGAAACAAGCAAAAAAAAAAGAAAACAAAAATATTTTATAGAAAAAAAATATCCCTTAAAAAAAAATAGCGCCATCTATGGAATATTTTTATCATTTTTTTTTGTGACAGTGACATTTCGTAGAAAAAGATAACAAATATTTTATAGAAAAAATTATCCCTTTAGCGCCATCTATGGAATATTTTTATAATTTTTTTTTGTGACGGTGGAATAATATTTCGTAGAAAAAGATAACAAATATTTTATAGAAAAAAATTATCCCTTCAGGGCCATCTATGGAATATTTTTATAATTTCTTTTTGTGACGGTGGAATATTTCGTAGAAAAAGATAACAACAAATATTTTATAGAAAAAAATTATCTATGGAATATTTTTATAATTTTATTTTGTGACAGTGGAATAATATTTCGTAGTAAAAGATAACAACAAATATTTTATAGAAAAAAATTATCCCTTCAGGGCCATCTATGGAATATTTTTATAAGTTTTTTTTCGTGACAGTGGAATAATATTTCTAGAAAAAGATAACAACAAATATTTTATAGAAAAAAATTATCCCTTTAGCGCCATCTATGGAATATTTTTATAATTTTTTTTTGTGACAGTGGAATAATATTTCGTAGAAAAAGATAACAACAAATATTTTATAGAAAAAAATTATCTATGGAATATTTTTATAATTTTTTCTTTGTGACTGGAATAATATTTCGTAGTAAAAGACAACAACAAATATTTTATAGAAAAAAATTATCCCTTTAGCGCCATCTATGGAATATTTTTATAATTTTTTTTTGTGACAGTGGAATAATATTTCGTAGAAAAAGATAACAACAAATATTTTATAGAAAAAAATTATCCATGGAATATTTTTATAATTTTTTTTTTGTGACAGTGGAATAATATTTCGTAGTAAAAGACAACAAATATTTTATAGAAAAAAATTATCCCTTTAGCGCCATCTATGGAATATTTTTATCATTTTTTTTTGCGACAGTGGAATAATATTTCGTAGAAAAAGATAACAACAAATATTTTATAGAAAAAAATTATCCCTTCAAGGCCATCTATGGAATATTTTTATAAGTTTTTTTTTGTGACAGTGGAATAATATTTCTAGAAAAAGATAACAACAAATATTTTATAGAAAAATATTATCCCTTTAGCGCCATCTATGGAATATTTTTATAATTTTTTTTTGTGACAGTGGAATAATATTTCGTAGAAAAAGATAACAACAAATATTTTATAGAAAAAAATTATCTATGGAATATTTTTATAATTTTTTTTTTGTGACAGTGGAATAATATTTCGTAGTAAAAGACAACAAATATTTTATAGAAAAAAATTATCCGTTTAGCGCCATCTATGGAATATTTTTATCATTTTTTTTTGCGACAGTGGAATAATATTTCGTAGAAAAAGATAACAACAAATATTTTATAGAAAAAAATTATCCCTTTAGCGCCATCTATGGAATATTTTTATAATTTTTTTTTGTGACTGGAATATTTCGTAGAAAAAGGTAACAACAACAAAAAAGTAAAAGCAGCACTGCTTGTGATTAATCCCACCTGTGCTTGTATGTCACCCTTCTCGGCCAACAACTCGTAGTACTCGATTAAATCGTTGTCCAGAATCCCCGACGTGTAACCGTTCTCGAGTTCGTCGAGCAACCGGATCCTCTGAATTGCGGCTCCGCCGCCGAACAACACGCCCTGACTCACTGTAAATAACATCTACGCTCAAATTTTGATTGAAACCCCAGCGGACCATACTTTACCTTTGTCGGCCACGAGCCTGTAGTATTCCAAAGCTCGCTCGCAGCTCGAAGGAACCGTTATTCCGGACCAGTACCTGTAGCCCAGGACCATTTGCGCCCACGTGTTTCCCCCCACCGCCGCCATGGTGTAGTGGACCAGGGCTTTGGACTGGCTGACGTTGACGGACAGCCCGGATGCGTACAGAAATCCTGCGAATTTATTTGAGAATATAACTAGGAACATACGTAATAGTATATTATTAAACGAGTGAGAAAGTTGGCTATTGCTACTAGGGTGAAGTTTGCAACACGAGCCGTACGCGATAGGATATAGATATAGATATAAAATGCAAAGCAATTCTTAATACGAAAATACGAGTCACCGTCAGCTCTCAACGGATGAACGATACGCCAAGCGTTCCGTTAAAAAAAAATATAAGTTTGTGCTGGCTCTACATTGTGGAGCACTCAGTATACGTAAAAATATTTTCCGATTATAAAGTCGATAATTATCCACAACTTTTATATATAAATAATATTTTTCTAAATATAATATTTAAGGCCAAAACCTTAACACGTTGACCGCTTTGTCAGTCACCGGTGACTGATACCGAAGTACCCCAATGGGGCCATGTCAGTCACTGATGTCTGACAGTGAGTACCTACTTTAAACTTACTATTTACCGCTGTCAGTCACGAGTTAAATTAAATAAGTATATTCTTACTCATTTTATAAAATAAAACTTATTTTTGATATTTTACAAAAAAAAACTTGTTGGCAGCCAATGTGTTAAGCGAAACGCCCAAACATTACGTTAAACGTAATTACCCAGTCCCATGTGTCCCTCGGGATGTCCCTGCGCGGCGAGATCCGCGAATATGTCCCTGGCGTCGGCCAGGTCCTGCGGCAGCGGGTTCCCGAACAGGTTGGCCCAGGCGACGAGGGCCTTGGCGTCCCCGTTGCCCCTCTCGACGGCCTCGAGCAGCAGCTTGTAGGCCTCCGCCTTGTTCGGCCTGGTCTTGTTGAGCAGCAGCAGCGCCGTCTCGTACAGCTCCCTCGCCTCCCGCTCCTCGGCGGTCAGCTCGGGCTCGCCGAGGAACCGCTCGGGCAGCGGCGGCAGCTCCTCCGCCTCCTCGCTGCTGCTGCCGCCGACCTCCCCGTCAATAATCATATACTTGTAGCTGCCGTCGCCCTCTTCAATCACTTTATAAAAGAATTTGTGATTAATTAGAGAATCGACCCATTTTTCTATGGGTGTCTTTGCTAAAAGAAAAGAATTTATACGGGTCCTTTAGTTCGAGTCGAAATTATAATTTGAACGAAGCCAGACAAAACCAGTGCTAACAACATAAAAGTTAATAATTATGCCACATAAAATATTATTAATTTAAAATATTATTCACCCTATATATACAGGGTTTAAAATAATGTGGATTCGAAGGGTGATTTTGTAGTTGAAATAAAAGTAGAATCGGGGGTGGTGGGTGGGCCCTATCCTACAATCCAATCCGTTGCACACGCGTCCAGATTTTTACTAATAAATAAGTTAAACAAGTAAGAAAAACAGTGAAGACATTATTTTTTTTTATTCACTCATTAATTGTTGGAAAAAAGGGTGCGTGATCCACAGGTTGGATTGTAGGACAGGGCCCACCCACCACCCCCGATTCTACTTTTATTTCAACTACAAAATCACGTTTGTTGTTATTTCTAAACTTTACAACCCTCAAATAAATTGTCAAAGAAATTTCTTCAACAAACAGAGTTTTGTACTTTAAAATAATGTGGATTCGAGGGGTGGCGGGTGGGTCCTATCCTACAATCCAATCCATTGCACACTCCTCCAGATTTTTACTAATAAATAAGTTAAACAAGTAAGAAAAACAGTGAAGACCTTATTTTTTTTATTCACTTATTAATTGTTGGAAAAAAGGGCGCGTGATCCACAGGTTGGATTGTAGGAAAGGGCCCACCCACCACCCCCGATTCTACTTTTATTTCAACTACAAAATCACGTTCATTATTATTTCTAAACTTTCCACCTCTCCAAAAAATTGTTAAAGAAATTTCTTCAACCAAACAGAGTTTTGTAAAATAATGTAGATTCGAGGGGTGGCGGGTGGGCCAAAAAAATGCCGATTTCAATTTTTCTCAGTAACTTGATTCTAAAATTGTAAAAAAAAAACTTTTTTAAGTGTCAGCCGATTGTCGATTGTTTTCAAGTTATTAGCGCCATCTGTTGTTTTTCATGTGAACCATCCATATTGAATTTTTTTATTAACCATCTAACTAGATAGTCTTTAAAAAAAGCTTTTCAACTATTTATGACATACTTAAAAAAAAAATTAATTTCAGAGGAGATATCAACAAATCAACAAAAAAAAATGAGGTTAAACATTTGTTGGAGAGTATTGAATTGTTCCGTCTTTTAATAACCGAGATAATGAGAAATGTGGACACCCGGTATATTTCAAATTTTGTTTAACCCGTTCGGTACGGGTATATCTGGCAGTATCACACCCGACGGACGTAAAAAATGTCCATTTTTCAAACATCGATTTCTAGCGTTGGATTTTGCTCCGAAACTAAAAACACTGCAGCGTCAATGATGAGCGTTATTCGGACATAAAAACAAGTAAATTCATCAGAACGCTTATTGATGCTACCCGGCTGTCGCAGAAGTTACGTTATGACCCGTCCTGAAAGGGTTAAACAACCAAAAAAATGCCGATTTCAATTTTTCTCGGTAACTTGATTCTATAGTTGTGCACTTTTTAAAGATAAATTTTTTGGCGTCCGCCGATTGTCATTTATTTTCAAGTTACTAGCGCCATCTTTTGTTTTTCGTGTGCCATCCATATTGCATATTTTATTAGTTAGATAGTCTTTAAAAAAAGCTTTTCAACAATGGATGACATACTTAAAAAAATTATTTCTACGGGAGATATCAACAAAAAAAAAATTAAGTTAAAGATTTCTATTGAATGTCTTCTAATAACCGAGATAAATGTGGACACCCGGTATTAGTGTAAAGAACAAAAAAATACCGATTTCAATTTTTCTCAGTAACTCAATTCTAAAGTTGTAGACAATTTTTTTGGCATCCGCGGATAGTCATTTATTTTCAAGTTATTAGCGCCATCTTTTGTTTTTTGTGTGCCATCCATATTGCATTTTTTTGATTAGTTAGATAGTCTTTAAAGAAAGCTTTTCAACAATGTATGACATACTTAAAAAAATTATTACTACGGGAGATATCAACAAAAAAAAATTAAGTTAAACATTTCTATTGAATGTCTTCTAATAACCGAGATAAATGAAGACACCCGGTATTAAAAAAAATACCGATTTCAATTTTTCTCAGTAACTCGATTCTAAAGTTGTAAACAATTTTGTTGGCATCCGCCGATTGTCATTTATTTTCAAGTTATTAGCGCCATCTTTTATTTTTCGTGTGCCATTCATATTGCATTTTTTGATTAGTTAGATAGTCTTTAAAGAAAGCTTTTCAACAACGTATGACATACTTAAAAAAATTATTTCTACGGGAGATATCAACAAAAAAAAATTAGTTAAAGATTTCTATTGAATGTCTTCTAATAACCGAGATAAATGTAGACACCCGGTATTAGTTTAAAGAACAAAAAATACCGATTTAAATTTTTTTCAGTAACTCGATTCTAAAGTTGTACACAATTTTTTTGACATCCTAATAATTAATGAGAAATGTGGACACCTGGTATATTTCAAATTTAATTTAAACAACCAAAAAAATGCCGATTTCAATTTTTCTCGGTAACTCGATTCTATAGTTGTACACTTTTTTAAGACAAATTTTTTGGCGTCCGCCGATTGTCATTTATTTTCAAGTTATAAGCGCCACCTTTTGTTTTTCATGTGGCATCCATAGTGTCTTTAAAAAAAAGATTTTCAGCGATGTTTGACATACTTAAAAAAAAAACTATTTTTACGGGAGATATCAACGAGTTAAAGATTTCTATTGAACGTCTTATAACCGAGATAAATGTGTACACCCAGTATATTCCAAATTTGGTCTTAAGAATATTTTATGTGGCGGTGTGTGCTTAGAAACAAATGCCGAGACGATAACAAAAAAAAAAAACCCGCAACAAGTAAAGCGACATAAAGCCAGAAAGTGTACGTGTGGACTCCCACCGACGACTAACCTTTCTCCTTCTCCTTACTCAAGTCGGGAGCCACCACCACTTTCATGGCACCCGACGACAGATCAACGTCCTCGGCGCTCGTGAACCCCTCGTCCGGCTCCTCCTCGTCGTGCTCCTTTTTCTCGCTCGGAGGGGGTCCCTGCAGGTTCTCCGAGGAGAACTCGCAGCACACGAAAACGAACACCAGCACCGCGATTATTTTGTGGCGCATGTTTATTTATTCAGCAGTGCTCACGGTCCATTACAAAAAAATTTCACTTACGTGTCCTCAAAAACGTCACTAATCGATTACAGAACGTTATCGCGACGGACATATGGGTGTCGCGGGGGGGGTTACGCGGTCTCATCCATTCTCGTGCATTTATCGTGGCGAGTACGAGGGGAGAACACTTCGTCGACCTTTTTTGACAGTTCTTCGATTGAAAACAAATCAAAGTGATATCGTCAGTGCTGACAACGTCAAATAATTTAGAATTTGTAATGGCTCTTTGAGCGGCGGCTCGTGGATGTTCGGCGAGGGCTGCGGAAGAAATGGGGGCGGGATATTTGCTTCCTTTATAGGAGCGAGTAGTGCAGCACGAGCGGCGTCTCTGTCTAAGCCTTCTCTACGGAAATCGACGAGCCGCCGCTGCTGAAATTCTAAATGTGGCGCCATCTGGCGTCACCCGTGCGAACAATTTTTTTTGTAAAATTAATTCAAATTTTAAATTAGGCTTCAATCAGTGACGGTTCGCGAGGTTTTTTCTGGTACGGCCGAGGAACAAGCGGTGGTAATACAGATAGATGCGGTCACGCAGCCAGCCGTCTCTGCAACTCACCCTACCTATCTATATTACCACCTCTTGTTCCTCGGCCGTACCAGAAAAAACTCCGCGAACCGTCACTGGCTTCAATGCCTTATCATTATTATTAAATAAGATTCAAGAGATTCACTGACCCCATATAAAAGTAATCTTATTATTTTTTGGCCGCAATGGTACTCACAAAACACAAGGGTCTAGATTTAACTTATTAGAATATAAACATATTCCCTTTTGTTTCCTTCAAATCCACACCTGGATTCATTAATCCACTAGGAATCAGGGATTTTTTATTTGGTCAAATACGTTCAACGTTGCCCACCATCATAAAATAAAATATAACCTCATTTTTTTTCAAATCTAGTGACTTTACATTGGCCAACAAAACAGCTTAAAAATAAAAAAGCAACATAATTTATATCTATACTATTACTATTTATCGTACGTAGGTTTGTTAAACATAGCAACGATTGAACTAATTAATTTATTAATTTACAAAACAGAACATAATAACAATCATAGCTTGGACTACACAGAACCACCCCGCGCTAGTAATTCTTGTTCCACTCCTCCTGCTCCTCCCTCTCCTTAATGACCTGTTCGACCAGCGGCGTAAGGTAGAGCCTGTCGTCCTCCAGCTTGACCCACTCGTCCTTGGGAAGGATGGACTTCTGGATGCAGAGCTGGGTGGCCCTCATCAGACGGTAGTTGCGCCTGTCGACCATGGCCTGCGGGAGCCTCTTGAGGGCCTCCTGCACGTCCTCGTCTTCGTACAGGACGTCGTCCCTCATCAAGCCGTACTTGTTGAAGCCGGAGAGGTTGTACGCCCACCTCTTCAGGGCGCTGCTCATGAAACGCCTCTGGACGAAACTTACGGCCATTCTTTTCCGATTTATCGAATTAAATTACTGCAGGAGAATATTACCTAACAGACTGGAGTGAAGTTGCGGCGATGTCAAATTTTTCAACTCCATTAAAGTTTAGCCAACTATAGATTTTTTTGGTATTCAAACGATTCTAATATTCAACTTGTAAAGTAATTGAGGAATTTTTAATACCATTAATTCTTAGTAATAGCAATGAATTATTACTACACTGTTGTGAGTGCTGTGTTATAAACAGCGTTGCCAACTAATCACATATTTCCGCCGAGATACGAATATCGGTAACACGAAAAAGAACAGTGGGGCGTGGGGGTATATTTCAAATTTGCCGCTTTTTAAAGATGGCTCCCTCGATGTTGTCAGACTTGTCAAAGATCTTATTATGGGGATTACCGTTTTTAATAATCTTAAAATTTCACTACAAAGTAATAATTTTAACAATTAAAATTATGTTTTAAGCATAATTAGACTTATTATCGCTTATATTTGTAATAATAACGTATGAAAGTATGTAAGGTATGTGTTCTGTGATTTCCGCCAGATGGCCAACCTTTCCCGCTAGAAAATATGAAGTGCGAAATAAATCTATTTCCTATTTTAACAGTTAAATTTTAGCATTTTTCGTATGAATGAAAATATCATTCATGTTGACAGCTTTGCTTTAGACTTAAACAATCTTTGATAACTTCAGCAGAGACAAAACGGTGCACCTTGGAAATTGCAATTTTTTTCCATTGATTGCAGACTTTTACAAAAACCGTTGTCAAAATTCCATTCGTGTTGACAGTTACGTCTAACTTTCAGAATTGCTTTGGGCTTAAACAGTTTTCAATGTTTTTGAAGAAAATCTTCGATATCTTCAGTAGAGACAAAACGGTGCACCTTGGAACTTGCAATTTTTTTCCATTGATTGCAGACTTTTGCAAAATCCGTTGTCAAAATTCCATTCGTGTTGACAATTACGTCTAACTTTCAGAATTGCTTTGGGCTTAAACAGTCTTCAATGTTTTTGAAGAAAAGCTTCGATATCTTCAGTAGAGACAAAACGGCGCACCTTGGAACTTGCAATTGTTTTCCATTGATTGCAGACTTTTGCAAAATCCGTTGTCAAAATTCCATTCGTGTTGACAGTTACGTCTAACTTTCAGAATTGCTTTGGGCTTAAACAGTCTTCAATGTTTTTGAAGAAAACCTTCGATGTCTTCAGTAGAGACAAAACGGTGCTACTTGGAACTTGCAATTTTTTTCCATTGATTGCAGACTTTTGCAAAATCCGTTGTCAAAATTCCATTCATGTTGACAGTTACGTCTAACTTTCAGAATTGCTTTGGGCTTAAACAGTCTTCAATGTTTTTGAGGAAAAGCTTCGATATCTTCAGTAGAGACAAAAAGGTGCACCTTGGAACGTGCAATTTTTTTCCATTGATTGCAGACTTTTGCAAAATCCGTTGTCAAAATTCCATTCATGTTGACAGTTACGTCTAACTTTTAGAATTGCTTTGGACTTAAACTGTCTTCAATGTTTTTGAAGAAAAGCTTCGATATCTTCAGTAGAGACAAAACGGTGCACCTTGGAACTTGCAATTGTTTTCCATTGATTGCAGACTTTTGCAAAATCCGTTGTCAAAATTCCATTCGTGTTGACAGTTACGTCTAACTTTCAGAATTGCTTTGGGCTTAAACAGTCTTCAATGTTTTTGAAGAAAAGCTTCGATATCTTCAGTAGAGACAAAACGGTGCACCTTGGAACTTGCATTTTTTTTCCATTAATTGCAGACTTTTGCAAAAACCGTTGTCAAAATTCCATGCGTGTTGACAGTTACGTCTAACTTTCAGAATTGCTTTGGGCTTAAACAGTCTTTAATGTTTTTGAAGAAAAGCTTCGATATCTTCAGTAGAGACGAAACGGTGCACCTTGGAACTTGCAATTTTTTTCCATTGATTGCAAACTTTTGCAAAAACCGTTGTCAAAATTTCATACTTGTTGACAGTTACGTCTAACTTTCAGAATTGCTCTGGGCTTAAACAATCTTTAATGTGTTTGAAGAAAACCTTCGATATCTTCAGTAGAGACAAAACGGCGCACCTTGGAACTTGTAATTTTTTTCCATTGATTGCAGACTTTTGCAAAATCCGTTGTCAAAATTCCATTCGTGTTGACAGTTACATCTAACTTTCAGAATTGCTTTGGGATTAAACAGTCTTCAATGTTTTTGAAGAAAGGCTTCGATATCTTCAGTAGAGACAAAACGGCGCTACTTGGAACTTGCAATTTTTTTCCATTGATTGCAGACTTTTGCAAAATCCGTTGTCAAACTTCCATTCGTGTTGTCAGTTACGTCTTACTTTCAGAATTGCTTTGGGCTTAAACAGTCTTCAATGTTTTTGAAGAAAAGCTTCGATATCTTCAGTAGAGACAAAACGGTGCTACTTGGAACTTGCATTTTTTCCATTGATTGCAGACTTTTGCAAAAACCGTTGTCAAAATTTCATACTTGTTGACAGTTACGTCTAACTTTTCGAATTGCTTTGGGCTTAAACAGTCTTCAATGTTTTTGAAGAAAAGCTTTGATATCTTCAGAAGAGACAAAACGGTGCACCTTGGAACTTGCAATTTTTTTCCATTGATTGCAAAATCCGTTGTCAAAATTCCATTCGTGTTAACAGTTACGTCTAACTTTCAGAATTGCTTTGGGCTTAAACAGTCTTCAATGTTTTTGAAGAAAAGCTTCGATATCTTCAGTAGAGACAAAACGGCGCTACTTGGAATTTGCAATTTTTTTCCATTGATTGCAGACTTTTGCAAAATCCGTTGTCAAAATTTCATACTTGTTGACAGTTACGTCTAACTTTCAGAATTGCTTTGAGCTTAAACAGTCTTCAATGTTTTTGAAGAAAAGCTTCGATATCTTCAGTAGAGACAAAACGGCGCTACTTGGAACTTGCAATTTTTTTCCATTGATTGCAGACTTTTGCAAAATCAGTTGTCAAAATTTCATACTTGTTGACAGTTACGTCTAACTTTTAGAATTGCTTTGGACTTAAACTGTCTTCAATGTTTTTGAAGAAAAGCTTCGATATCTTCAGTAGAGACAAAACGGTGCACCTTGGAACTTGCAATTTTTTTCCATTGATTGCAGACTTTTGCAAAAACCGTTGTCAAAATTTCATACTTGTTGACAGTTACGTTTAACTTTCAGAATTGCTTTGGGCTTAAACAGTCTTCAATGTTTTTGAAGAAAAGCTTCGATATCTTCAGTAGAGACAAAACGGTGCTACTTGGAACTTGCATTTTTTTTCCATTGATTGCAGACTTTTGCAAAATCCGTTGTCAAAATTCCATTCGTGTTGACAGTTACGTCTAACTTTCAGAATTGCTTTGGGCTTAAACAGTCTTCAATGTTTTTGAAGAAAAGCTTCGATATCTTCAGTAGAGACAAAACGGTGCACCTTGGAACTTGCAATTTTTTTCCATTGATTGCAAAATCCGTTGTCAAAATTCCATTCGTGTTAACAGTTACGTCTAACTTTCAGAATTGCTTTGGGCTTAAACAGTCTTCAATGTTTTTGAAGAAAAGCTTCGATATCTTCAGTAGAGACAAAACGGCGCTACTTGGAATTTGCAATTTTTTTCCATTGATTGCAGACTTTTGCAAAATCCGTTGTCAAAATTTCATACTTGTTGACAGTTACGTCTAACTTTCAGAATTGCTTTGAGCTTAAACAGTCTTCAATGTTTTTGAAGAAAAGCTTCGATATCTTCAGTAGAGACAAAACGGCGCTACTTGGAACTTGCAATTTTTTTCCATTGATTGCAGACTTTTGCAAAATCAGTTGTCAAAATTTCATACTTGTTGACAGTTACGTCTAACTTTTAGAATTGCTTTGGACTTAAACTGTCTTCAATGTTTTTGAAGAAAAGCTTCGATATCTTCAGTAGAGACAAAACGGTGCACCTTGGAACTTGCAATTTTTTTCCATTGATTGCAGACTTTTGCAAAAACCGTTGTCAAAATTTCATACTTGTTGACAGTTACGTTTAACTTTCAGAATTGCTTTGGGCTTAAACAGTCTTCAATGTTTTTGAAGAAAAGCTTCGATATCTTCAGTAGAGACAAAACGGTGCACCTTGGAACTTGCATTTTTTTTCCATTGATTGCAGACTTTTGCAAAAACCGTTGTCAAAATTTCATACTTGTTGACAGTTACGTCTAACTTTTAGAATTGCTTTGGGCTTAAACAGTCTTCAATGTTTTTGAAGAAAAGCTTCGATATCTTCAGTAGAGACAAAACGGCGCTACTTGGAACTTGCAATTTTTTTCCATTGATTGCAGACTTTTGCAAAATCCGTTGTCAAAATTCCATTCGTGTTGACAGTTACGTCTAACTTTCAGAATTGCTTTGGGCTTAAACAGTCTTCAATGTTTTTGAAGAAAAGCTTCGATATCTTCAGTAGAGACAAAACGGCGCTACTTGGAACTTGCAATTTTTTTCCATTGATTGCAGACTTTTGCAAAATCCGTTGTCAAAATTCCATTCGTGTTGACAGTTACGTCTAACTTTCAGAATTGCTTTGGGCTTAAACAGTCTTCAATGTTTTTGAAGAAAAGCTTCGATATCTTCAGTAGAGACAAAACGGCGCTACTTGGAATTTGCAATTTTTTTCCATTGATTGCAGACTTTTGCAAAATCCGTTGTCAAAATTCCATTCGTGTTGACAGTTACGTCTAACTTTCAGAATTGCTTTGAGCTTAAACAGTCTTCAATGTTTTTGAAGAAAAGCTTCGATATCTTCAGTAGAGACAAAACGGCGCTACTTGGAACTTGCAATTTTTTTCCATTGATTGCAGACTTTTGCAAAAACCGTTGTCAAAATTTCATACTTGTTGACAGTTACGTCTAACTTTCAGAATTGCTTTGGGCTTAAACAGTCTTCAATGTTTTTGAAGAAAAGCTTCGATATCTTCAGTAGAGACAAAACGGCGCACCTTGGAACTTGCATTTTTTTTTCCATTGATTGCAGACTTTTGCAAAAACCGTTGTCAAAATTCAATTCGTGTTGACAGTTACGTCTAACTTTCAGAATTGCTTTGGGCTTAAACAGTCTTCAATGTTTTTGAGGAAAAGCTTCGATATCTTCAGTAGAGACAAAACGGTGCACCTTGGAACTTGCAATTTTTTTCATTGATTGCAGACTTTCGCAAAATCCGTTGTCAAAATTCCATACTTGTTGACAGTTACGTCTAACTTTTAGAATTGCTTTGGGCTTAAACAGTCTTCAATATTTTTGAAGAAAAGCTTCGATATCTTCAGTAGAGACAAAACGGCGCACCTTGGAACTTGCAATTTTTTTCCATTGATTGCAGACTTTTGCAAAAACCGTTGTCAAAATTCCATTCGTGTTGACAGTTACGTCTAACTTTCAGAATTGCTTTGGGCTTAAACAGTCTTCAATGTTTTTGAAGAAAAGCTTCGTTATCTTCAGTAGAAACAAAACGGTGCTACTTGGAACTTGCAATATTTTTCCATTGATTGCAGACTTTTGCAAAACCCGTTGTCAAAATTTCATACTTGTTGACAGTTACGTCTAACTTTCAGAATTGCTTTGGGCTTAAACAGTCTTCAATGTTTTTGAAGAAAAGCTTCGATATCTTCAGTAAAGACAAAACGGCGCAACGAAAAAAATACTTCTATGATAAAATTGCTCAAAATGTTTAAAGTACAGTGGTGCCTCACACAACGAACTTAATTCGTTCCAGGAGCAAGTTCGTTATGCGAAAAGTTCGTTATGTGAAACGCGTTTTCCCATAACAATACATGTTAAAATAAATAATTCGTTCTGTGGCATAAAATATGGTAAGATGACATAAAAAAAAGATAAATTTTTGTTATTATTTTTATTTAGATACATCTAAAAACATAATGAAAAAAACACACATTTTTTAATTTTAAGAAATAATCGAATCTTGCACATCTTCATCCATTTTCTGTTTTTTGGCCGATGGTGCAGTGAAAAATCTGTCCAAAGTCGTTTGTTTCTCTCTTTTCTTCAACATCTGCCGGAAATAACGGACAAGAGTATCGGAATACAGGTCGTTGATCATGTTTGCTTCAGCGGAATCCGGATAGTGGGCATTGGTAAACTCCTGAACTGCTTTCCATTTGACCAGGATGTTCTTGATGTCAGCAGTTGGAATTGGTTGATTGTTTGATTGTTGCTCCTCGTTATCAGATGACGCTTCCCTTTGAGCATTATCCTGTTGTTGGGCCAGAAGTGTTTGGAGCTCTTCAGTTGTCAGCTCTTCTTTGTGTTCCTCAATAAGCTCCTCTACATCCTCTTCCTCTACCTCTAATTCCAACCTTTGGGCCACTGTGATGATGTCCTTCACCACTTCTGTGTCATCAACTACTGCTTCTTCCTGAATCCACGAAGGCACAAGCATCTTCCAAGCAGAAATGAGGGTCCTTTGTGACACTTCTTCCCAGGCCTTCTGTATAAGTCGTATTGCCAAAAGGATATCAAATTTCTCCTTCCAAAACATTCGGATAGTCATATTGTCTCCACCAAACTCGCATTCTTTAAACACCTTATTAAAGAGGGCTCTAGTGTAGAGTTTTTTAAAGTTCGCAATAACTTGCTGATCCATTGGCTGGAGAATGGATGTGGTGTTTGGTGGCAAATACTGCACCTTGATAAAAGGATAATTTTCCTGCAATATTTCTTCTAGGTCTTTTGGGTGAGAAGGGGCATTGTCAAGTATCAGAAGGGCTTTGAGCGGCAGTTCTTTTTCCAACAAGAATTTCTTCACGGCAGGAGCAAAGGTTTCCAGAATCCATTCGTTGAAGATAACTTGGGTCACCCAGGCTTTTTGATTGGACTTCCAATGGACGGGCAATTTGGACTTAATAACGTTATTTTTCTTAAAAATTCTTGGATTTTCAGAGTGATAAACCAATAGAGGTTTGATCTTGAGGTCTCCGCTGGCATTAGACGAAATCATAAGGGTAAGTCTGTCCTTCATGGCTTTGTGTCCTGGCAATTTCTTCTCTTCTTTTGTAATGAAGGTTCTGCTCGGCATTCTTTTCCAGAAAAGACCCGTTTCATCGGCATTGAACACTTGTTGTGGGCAGTATCCTTCATCCATAATAAATTTTTGAAAATTAATAGAGAACTTTTCTGCTTCTTTTTTATCAGCACTGCCAGCCTCACCATGCATATTAACGCTGTGGATTCCATACCTTTTCTTAAATCTAAAAAACCACCCCCTGCTGGCTTTGAAATCTTCTTTATTATCTTTATTGCTGCTACTTCCAGGGATATTTTTCTTTAGATCTTCATAAATTATCTTGGCCTTGTGACAGATAATATCTTGGGTTGTTAAGTCACCTTTCACCTGCCTGTCCTTAATCCAAATCGCTAATAGCCTCTCCATTTCCTCGTGGATTGAAGATCTATGTTTTTCATTAAATAGTTTTGATACTCCTTTGGCTACTTTGGCTGATTTTATTGCATCCTTGTTTGTCAAAATGGTGAAAATGGTGGTCTTGTTGAGGCCAAACTCTTTGACGAGGTCACACTGTTTTACCCCACATTCACTTCTTCTAATTATTTCCTGTTTCATTTCAAGAGAAATCACCTTCCTGCTTTTTTTAGAACCCATCATATAAAAAAAATGTTGAGTTTATCTTAAAAGGACGACTGCCGTGATACGTGTGCGATTTAATTCGTAATGAAGAACAATTGCTGCGATACGTGCGTAAGTCAAGCGTACTACGCAGTGACTAACGAGTCTAACGACTTCCTGCGCGGAAGGATGCAATAAATCGGCAGTGATCGTAGAAGATAGGGCGACTTCGTTGTGTGAAGCAAAGTTCGTTGTGTGAAGCGAAGTTCGTTGTATGAATCGTGAAATGAACGAAAAGGAAGTTCGTTGTGTGCAGCGTTCGCTGTGCGAGGCGTTCGTTATGCGAGGCACCACTGTATTTACATTTTTTGCTAGGTAAAATTTACCATTTTTGACAGTTAATATACTCTATTTTAGACAGTTAAAATATGCCATTTTTGGCAGTTATAATATATTCAATAAAATTCATGTTTCAAGTTTCTGCTTTTTCTCTTATAAAATATGTTTTGAAAATAAACATTTAATTGGATCATGATTTGACTGCCGCTTTCTCTTCGATATACGGAAAGTTCATTACTACGAAGCGCAGCTGCCATTGTTATCAACATTCCTGTAATGCCCTTTTACACAAGTATTAAATATTTATGTAAATAATCAACCTGTTTTACAGCAGTATTAAATAATTATGTGAACAATTAACCTGTTTGAATATTAACATTAATTTATTTAATACTTCTGTGGAAAGGGTTTTCAATTCTAAGTACACGAATGTTGTTAACACCGGCAACAGCGCTTCGTGATAACGCACTTTCAGTACATCGAAGACAGCGAAATTCAAATTCAACACAAACATAACCTCAAGACCCGAACATGCCTACGGATCACAAAAGGATTTGCGGCCCCGAAAACACGGTTCCGTACAGATTATTCACGAAACTAAACACCCAAAGTTATCAGGAGCAAGTTAAACACGCCATCAATTCGAATGGATTGAGACATGACAAACGAAAACTCTTGGAGCACCGTAAAATATGTAAGCAAACAAATCATTACAAATTGGTTAATTGGGGAACGGGAACGAAAATATACCAAGATTCTCGTTCCCGTTACCGGGAATTAGTTATTAGTTGAGTATGTCAACATGCGAATCGTATCGTTTGGTTCCCGTTGTTGTAAAGTAGATTACAACTGTTTCACTTCCAGTTATTAAAACTGGCATAGTCACTCAAGCGAAAGGCAGCGCGTACATAGAAATAGGAAGAACGAAGGTGATCGTATCGGTTTTCGACCCCCGAGAGATCCCCAACAAAAACGACTACAGCCAGAAAGGCGAGCTGTACTGCGAATTCAAGTACACCACCTTCAGCTGCCCGCAGCGTCGGATGTACCAGCAAGACGCCGAGGAGAAGCAGAACAGCATCATCCTCAAACAAGCGCTCGAACCCTCCGTTTGCCTCCACGAATTCCCAAACTTCCAAGTCGACATTTACGCCATGGTGCTCGAAAACGACGGCTCTTCGATCAGCGCCGCGATCACGTGTGCGGGCGCCGCCTTGGCACATGCTGGCGTGCCCATGTACGACTTGGTAACGTCCATCACTTTAGGAATCCTCGACAACAGGCACATAGTCGATCCGAGCTTGAAGGAGGAGCAGCTGTGCGACGTCGCCGTGCAGAACGACCTGAAGCAGTTCAAGGATCACGGCTTGATCGTCGCGGCCACTCTGTCGACCCACCAGCAGCTGACGCAGTTCTATCAGACGGGGAACATCAGCAAGGATAATATTGCGAAGAGTGTTAACACGCTCGTGGAGAAGTCGAGGGAGATCGTGCCGCTGATCGAGAAGTGTCTGGTGAAGCACGTGCTGCGCAGCGTCGAGAACGACGTCGAGGATTGAAGGTTATTTTTGTTCAATTATAATAATGAAATTAATATGAAATTTGAAGTTTGCGTATTTTTTTTATACAAATAATAAGACTTTGTATGTTTCACTAATTAAAAAAAAAATAGTGAAACAAACCGAGTGTTATCGTTTGATTAATCCTTATCATTTCCCTTGATTTCACGGGATTTTGAAATTTTTACAAATTTTCACTTGCAATTATTGTTAATGTAAATTTAATGACCAATTTTTTATTTACTTTAAATTTGCTCAGAAAACATACGGGAAATAAAGGATTTCTCAGCTGTCGATATCATGAGAGAAATGACATTTGTCATTGGCTAGAAAGTGAGTCCGTATCCATAGCAACAAGTGAGTGAAAGTTCCACTTTTGCTCACTGGTTTTCATTCATGCAAAATGTTTACAAAATTAATCTACACTCGGATTAGTTTCAAAATTCTAAAATTCCGTTTTCAACTGTTAAAAAATGTCACTTTCGACAGTTCAAAAATGTCATTTTTGACAGTTACATAATGTCATTTTTAACAGTTAAAAAATGTCATTTTTGACAGTTAAAAAATGTCATTTTTGACAGTTAAAAAATGTCATTTTTGACAGTTAAAAATGACCTTGCGGCATTTGTGACTTACAGGACATCATCAGGAACATAGAATTCTTCATCATCCATTTTCACAATTTCCGCGTAACCACTTTATTGACATTACAGAACTTTGTTTATTTCGTTTTTGTTTTTTCACGGCAACAACTCTCCGAACGTTTCCGTTCTGGAAAAATTATTAGCTTGCAAATTTCAAAAATCACCCAGATGAAACATAGTTTTGATATCTCGTTAAAACAATTGACCAAAGTCAGCTAAAAACATAACGGCAAAATTTTAAACTTGAACTAAAGAATAGAAAATTGCATTCGGAAATTTTTCAAAATGTTTAGAAAATTAATCTGCACTCGGATTAGTTTCAAAATTCTAAAACTCCATTTTCAACTGTTAAAATATGTCATTTTTGACAGTTGAAAAATGTCATTTTTAATGGTTAAAAAATGTCATTTTTGACAGTTAAAAATGTCATTTTTAACAGTTGAAAAATGTCATTTTTGACAGTTAAAAAATGTCATTTTTGATAGTTAAAAAATGTCATTTTTGATGGTTAAAAATGTCATTTTTGACAGTTAAAAATGACATTTTTTAACTGTCAAAAATGACATTTTTAACTATCAAAAATGTCATTTTTGACAGTTAAAAAATGTCATTTTTGACAGTCAAAAAATGTCATTTTTGATGGCTAAAATATGTCACATTTGACAGTTAAAATATGCCATTTTGACATTAAATAATGTTTTTCCGACAGAAATTTAATTTAATGAAACGATAAATAAGTAAAGAAATAAAAAAACACATTTAATGTAACCAGTACATGTATTTATATTTATAGTTTTGATATCTCGTTAAAACAATTGACCAGTCAGCTAGAAACATAACGGCAAAATTTTAAACTTGAAGTAAAGAATAGAAAATTGCATTCGGAAATTTTTCAAAATGTTTAGAAAATTAATCTGCACTCGGATTAATTTCCAAATTCTAAAATTCCGTTTTCAACTGTTCAAAAATGTCATTTTTGACAGTTTAAAAATGTAATTTTTGACAGTTAAAAAATGTAATTTTTGACAGTTAAAAAATGTAATTTTTGACAGTTAAAAATGTAATTTTTGACAGTTAAAAAATGTCAATTTTGACAGTTAAAAAACATCATTTTTAAACTGCCAAAAAATGACATTTTTTAACTGTCAAAAATGACATTTTTCAACAGTTGAAAACAGAATTTTGAAACTAATCCGAGTGTAGATTAATTTCTAAACATTTTGAAAAATTTCCCAATGCAATTTTCTATTCTTTAGTTCAAGTTTAAAATTTTGCCACTTGAACTAAAGAATAGAAAATTGCATTGGGAAATTTTTCAAAATGTTTGGAAATTAATCTACACTCGGATTAGTTTCAAAATTCTGTTTTCAACTGTTAAAAAATGCCATTTTTGACAGTTAAAAAATGTCATTTTTGAAAGTTTAAAAATATCATTTTTAACTGTCAAAAATGGCATTTTTTAACAGTTGAAAACAGAATTTTAGAATTTTGAAACTAATCCGAGTGTAGATTAATTTCTAAAAATTTTGAAAAATTTCCCAATGCAATTTTCTATTCTTTAGCTCAAGTGGCAAAATTTTAAACTTGACAGTTCAAAAATGTTATTTTCAGCAGTTCAAAAATGTCATTTTTGACAGTTAAAAAATGTCATTTTTGATGTCTAAAATATGTCACATTTGACAGTTAAAATATGCCATTTTGCCATTAATGTTTTTCCGACAGAAATTTAATTTGATGAAACGATAAATAAGTAAAGAAATTAAAAAAACACATTTAATGTAACCAGTACATGTATTTATATTTATAGTTTTGATATCTCGTTAAAACAATTGACCAGTCAGCTAGAAACATAACGGCAAAATTTTTAACTTGAACTAGAGAATAGAAAATTGCATTCGGAAATTTTTCAAAATGTTTAGAAAATTAATTCACACTCAGATTAGTTTCAAAATTCTAAAATTTCGTTTTTTGACAGTTAAAAAAATGTCATTTTTGACAGTTCAAAAATGTCATTTTTGACAGTTAAAAAATATCATTTTTGACAGTTACAAAATGTCATTTTTGAGTTCAAAAATGTCATTTTTGAGTTAAAAAATGTCATTTTTGACAGTTCAAGAATGTCACATTTGACAGTTAAAATATGTCACATTTGACAGTTAAAATATGTCACATTTGACAGTTAAAATATGCCACATTTGACAGTTAAAATATGCCATTTTGCCATTAATGTTTTTCCGACAGAAATTTAATTTAATGAAACGATAAATAAGTAAAGAAATTAAAAAACACATTTAATGTAACCAGTACATGTATTTATATTTATATTTTGATATCTCGTTAAAACAATTGACTAGTCAGCTAGAAACATAACGGCAAAATTTTAAACTTGAACTAAAAAATAGAAAATTGCATTCGGAAATTTTTCAAAATGTTTAGAAAATTAATCTACACTCGGATTTGTTTCAAAATTCTAAAATTTCGTTTTCAACTGTTAAAAAATGTCATTTTTGACAGTTAAAAAAATGTCATTTTTGAGTTAAAAAAAATGCCATTTTTGAGTTAAAAAATGTCATTTTTGACAGTTTAAAATTGCCATTTTAGACATTTAAAAAAAATGTAATTTTTGACAGTTAAAAATGTCATTTTTGATGTCTAAAATATGTCACATTTGACAGTTAAAATATGCCATTTTGACATTAAATAATGTTCTTCCGACAGACATTTAATTTAATGAAATGACAAATAAGTAAAGAAATTAAAAAACACATTTAATGTAACCAGTACATCCTAGTATTTATTAATATAAAAATAATGTTAAAATAAACCTAATACAATAATTAAAATGAAGGCACGAAATTACAAACTAAAACGAGAAACTCAGTTCTCGTCCTCCTCGATCTTCGGCGCCAGGTAGTAACGTATGTGCCCCAGATCGGGCACCGTGTATTCCACGACTAGAGGTACGTTTGCGGACATGGAGAGCTGCACTTGGGGCGATAAAGGCGTCGCCTTGGTGAACGAGTTCAGATACTGGCAGGCGAATGTGAGCGTGACCGGCTCCTGCATCTCGATCGTGACCGCCTCCTCCTCCTTCTCGAAGTTGCTCGACTGCGCGATCTTAACGTTGGCGCTGCCGATGTCGCCGGCCGCCGAGAACTTGACTCCCTCTTTCGTGCACGAGATCACCATCGACTCCCCGAACTGGGCGAGATCGCGGCAGATCCGCGCGAACTCCCCGGAGGGCATGCGGATGATGCAGGAGAAGTCGGTCTCGGGGATCCCCAGGTGCTCCTGGTCGAGGTTCATCAGTTTCATCTCGTAGTCGGAGAACTTGTCCTGTTTCTTGGACTCGAACATGAAGGTGACCGTGTCGGCCTCGTCTTGGGCCTTCACGGTGACGGTGTCGTCGTTGTTGGCGCACTTTAAGATCTTCACCATGCTAGAAACGAACGAAGGATTGTTTTTTTTTTGGCGGGAGTTTGAGGTTAGGTTAGTTTACCTTGCGAGATTCATTCCCATGGTGATGTTCCTGTCGCACCTGTATTTATCGAACCCGTCCGATCTCAGGGTTAAGGAGACAAGGGATACGTGGGAGTTGTCCATGGCCTGGAGCTGGATGCCGGTGTCGGAGCAGTCGAAGGAGGCGTCGTTGAGGAGGTCCTTTATGGCCTCGAGGACCTTCTTCAGGGTGACACTGTTCGTTAGGCGTGCTTCGAACATTTTCGCTTATTTGCGGAGATCCTCTCTCGGAATTAGATTGAAAATTGGTGGAGACAAAGCGCGCACGAGCACTCACCGGTGGCCGATCACGGAATGCTGCAAAATGGTGGGCGAGGGATTTGGCGGGTAAACAAAACACGCAGTGTTGCCAAATGTATGTTTGGTTAAAAAATAGAATGTACACGAGGGTTGAGTAGTCCATAATTGCCTAAGTGGAGTTTAGATCCTGAGACGCGCAACGCAGAGGGATCTAAATAAATAATAGACTTCTCAATATTGGTGTATAATATACTATTGCAGTTTTATGCGCCATGTTGTCACATCTCTTTATTTGAATCGGGGCATTTTCAATTTAAAAAGTAGCGGGAAATTTAAACACGCGAAAGTGTTGTTGTGGTGGACATCTTGATTGTGAAAGTTTTTTATTCCAAATGATGTCTACATTAAGTTAATTTAAATATTTAAGAGATTTTGATCACTAGTGTCCCTAATAAGTATTGAAAGAGCTTGTGGAACTCGATTTGAATCAACATTATTAACATTGCTGATCATTCCAATAATCAAGAGTGTTTTTGGAGAACAGAAGAGTTCGACTGTTACCTGTATTGAAATAAAAGTTGTTTTGATGAACGTCGATATTGTGCAAACTCTTAATAACCAGAATATGGTGAGTAGATTTTTAACTAGAGGTAGAAGGTTTTTTGAAGGGTGTTAAAATATTCTGTTGCGGTTATATCGTGCTAATTCTTAACTTCAAAAATGTGGTGAGTAGATAGTCATAATTAGGGAGAAAGTATACAGAATCGTGTCCTGGATTTAATAATAATAATGTTTATTGGTACGCAAGTCAAACATTGTTATTAATTAACATGTTCGCTGCCACCGACGTATAATTGCCATTCAAATTTCACGAAGAAAATAACTTGGAAGAATAATTTTTAAGTGGTTTTAATTAATTTTAAAGCATAATTTGGTATTTTATTGATTTCTTCACTCTCGATATTAACAACCTGCCGTCGTAGGAAAGCGAGGCAAACACCCACGGTTCCGCCGGAGACCACTCGGCGCAGTAAACGCTGTCTTCGTGCTCGAACCATTGCAGCGGACCATCCTGCAAGCTAACAAAAAACAATAGATAGAACTAGAAAAATGTAAATTAGTAATTTTTTTACTACCAATAGAAATGTCAGCCTGACAAAGCCTACTGCGGCGAGAATAAAATGCGAACAGAGTATACGTACATTTGCTTTGTTTCGACCTCCGCCGAATAATCCGTCATGGTCGTGTCACTGTTGCACTCCGAACTGACGCTCGCGGCGCTCGACAGCAACACCCTCGCGTCGGAACTGGCCGTCAGCAGTAGTTGATCGTGGAACGGGTTGAATCTCACGCACCAAACCCTGTACATGTTAGGCAAATTATAATACGGTATTAATTTCGAGGTACTACCTCTGTTCCATAATAAGTGAGCCATTTGAGTTTTCTTTCAAAGTTATTTTTTTTATTTCTATTTTGATATTCTTAATGTACACCAAATTCTTAATCACATGTGCCATGGACGCCAAAATATTTGACAGTTTAATTTTTCAAAAGCAAAAATTTTTTTTTTTTTTTTTAAAGGAAGGATGTTTGATGGAAACGCGGGTTAAGGAGAGTGAATGATATTGGGGAAATTGGCGTAAGCTACTTGGCTATTCTGCCACGACCGATTTTTACCATTTGTTAAATTTCATATTTATAATGAAATAGGACAAACACTAACATCCATGGATTCGAATGGCAAATTTTCGTAAATAAAATTTAACCGCCCGGCGTGGGGCTCGAACCCACAGCGCTTCGCACCGAAAGCAGGTGCTAATCCACTCCGCCACGGAGTGCCCCTTAAGCAACAGTTAACATTCGATTTTTTAAGCGAAAGTTTTCCAACACCGGAAGTTTCAAACGATGAGAAGACCAAATTTAATCAACCAAAAACGAATGGCTATTATTCAGTTTTTACTGAAACTTGTCAAACTCATGGCAAGAGTTTTTATTAAATGGTACATTGTTCAACTTATTTTTATTGTTTCTGAGGTGTACTCTGGTAGAAATGTAAATTAAATGAATGATACATTTACATTTTTTAATTCTCTAAAAAATATACTTTCACGATTTTTCTCTAAAATGAATAGGGGAGCTAATAATTACACATTTTTAATTTTACATGTTAAATTCCTATACACGATATATATAGTACGTAGAAACCAAAACGGATCACTTATTTTGTAAAAAATAAACATTGGTAATGGCTCACATATTATGGAAAAAATAAAAATCGATAATGGCTCACTTATTATGGAACAGAGGTAGTATAATTTATTGCGGAATGGATTGAATCTCACACACCAAAACCAGCATAATTATAAGTTACTAATTTCGACGCATAAATTATTAATTCAAATAAAACGAATAACTTTGTTGGTGTCACTTTATTACCAACAAAGTTATTCGTTTTATTTGAATTATTCAAAATGCATCGCGAAGTGAAATCCTCCGCAATTACTCGCATAATTTATTACCAATGCGAGTGATCGCTTCTCGAGTAAACCGGATGGTTGGTCTGCCTGAAGTCCCATATCTTGACGAACCCGTCGTCTCCGCACGTGGCCAAGTGGTACAGCTTGTTGAGATTGAAGTCCAGGTCCCGCACCAGTTGCGCGTGCAGGTTGTCTATGTGCCAGGCCAGTTGTCCGGTGCGGACGTCGTAGGTTTTCAGGTGGGTTTCCGTGGCGGTCGTGAACTAAGGTTTAAAATAGTCAAATTTACACTCTGTATATTACCAGAGATGAGTAGAGAGATTGACAATGGAATACAAACGGGCGAGCTGGTTTTTTCGTCTATATGCTGGCGGCACCTAAGAGGAGATAAACCACGTTGACTTCTGCTAGACACGGAAGTCGTTTAATCTTGAAATTATTTTCATTGAAAAAAAATTTATATAGAATCCAAATTAGCAATAAAAAATTTAATTTTCCTTTTAAAATAAGGAAATTGGTGTTGACTTCCCATATAACCGGAAGTCGTATGATCTTAAAATTATTTTTATTGAAAAGAAATTTATGTAGAATCTAAATTTACAATAAAAAATATAACTTGCTATTTAAAATAAGGAAGTTGGTAATAAAAACAGTCATGTGATCTTATTAATATGTCAATGCCAATCTATTCATCGGCTTAAAGACGCTCGTGGAGCAAGAGAGAAATGCTCCGGGAAGAAAATTAAAGGGATGGTGTAAGAAAGGAAGACTTATGGTAAAAATTGAGTGGAGTAAGATCACGTGACCCCGTTACCTGTTTCGGATTTTCTCCTATTAAGTGTCGCTAGCGTAGGGACGAAAAAGTCAGCACGCCTGTTTGCGTTGGATCGTATTATAAAAAATAATAAAACGACTTAAGACTAAATTGCATTCTTGACATTATCACATGTGGATATGATCTAGGAGAAGTAAAACCAATATATAATATTTATTTCTGATATACAGGGTTCGGCAGAAAGTTGGACACGTATGGAAATGGTTTTATTATTAACTTCTCAGAACATTCTATTCTTGCAAAAAGTTTCTGCATTATTTTAAACCCTAAAAGCAATCACCGAAGTGAAATTATCTGCTTGGGTATACGCGGTATTATAAAAAATAATAATAAAATGACAAATAAACTAGAAACAACCTTACTTGTTGCAGAAAGTATTAAATAAATTCAATAAAACAAAAAATTTTGCTTGCAGATTAACAAACAGGTTGAATATTCATATATTCAGGCTACATTTCGTTTTATTGAATTTATTTAATAAAATGACATTAAACTTCTGCATTCTTGACATTATCGCATGCGGATACGTAGATTACAATATTGAATTATAAATGCGTACCTGATTACAATTATGATGAGGATTCCATTTTCCCGTGGTGTATTTCGAGTTACTTTTACTTTCTAGATTTATGCTTAAAATATTCTGCGAACGGTTTTCTGATATATCCCATAAAACCACCTAAAAATAAAATGATTAGTTTAGATTAGATAGAAATTAAAGATAATATATTTTTTTCTAATCGTGACAGTCTAAAATATCAACCCTACAAAAAAAATTACAGTAAAATCCCCCAGATTGCAGCACTCGAAAACGCGCTTGCGTGAAATGGGTAAAATGAACAGTTGAGTGCCGCTGGAACCACGCCCTCTGGTGTGAAAAATTAAAGATGATATATTTTTAACTGCGATTTCATACCTAGCAGTGTAAATTATGGCTAAACTTGAGAATACAGTCGTGTGACCGTGGCGCCATCTATGGAGGAATTTCAAACTAAAATTCTGGTGGTCGTCAAACTGTTTATTTTCAGATTAGAATCGGTTGCACTACAAACGTGTAACTAGTTTGAGTTGGGGTTAAGTTCAAAAACATTTTTTGTAGGTAGCTTAGGTTAGGGTTTTGTTAAAAAAAAACCCTTTCTTATAGCCATTAAGTTACTGTTAAATCAAACAAAATTTTTGTTTAGCTACACGTCATCTATTGATTATTTTCATTTGCCTTTGGTTACCGCTGCTCTTTCGTTACATTGCCATTGACGCCCTCTAGTGTGAAAAATCAAAGATAATATATTTTTAACTGTGGTTTCATACCCAGCAGTATAAATTATGGCTAAACTTGAGAATATAGTCTTGCGACTGTGGCGCCATCTGTGGATGAATTTCAAACTAAAATTTTTTTATAGCCATTAAGTTATTGTTAAATCAAACGAAAGTTTTGCTTAGCTGCACATCATTTACTGATTATTTTCATTTGTGTTTGGTTACCACAGCTCTTTCGTTACATTGCCATTGACACCCTCTAGTGTGAAAAATTAAAGATAATATATTTTTAACTGTGGTTTCATATGCACCCAGCAGTGTAAATTATGGCTAAACTTGAGAATACAGTCTTGTGGCCGTGGCGCCATCTGTGGAGGAATTTCAAACTAAAATTTCGGTTTTTTATAGCCAATAAGTTATTTTTAAATTAAACGAAATTTGTGTTTAGCTGCACATCATTTACTGATATTTTTCATTTACGTTTGGTTACCACCGCTCTTTTGTTACATTGCCATTGAGGCCCTCTGGTGTGAAACATTAAAGATAATATATTTTTAACTGTGGTTTCATACCCAACAGTGAAAATTATAGCTAAACTTTAGAATAGTGACTGCGACTGTGGCGCCATCTGTTGAGGATTTTCAAACTAAAAGTAGGGCGGTCGTCAAACCGTTTATTTTCAGGTTAGAAACAGCTGCCCTACAATGTAGCTAGATGAGGTTAGGGTCAATTTCACAAACTTTTTTTTAAAGCTGCATATCATGTACCGATTTTTTTCATTTGCGTCTGGTTACCACAGCTCTTTCGTTACATCGCCATTGACGCCCTCTAGTGTGAAAAATAAAAGATAATATATGTTTAACTGTGGTTTCATACCCAGCAGTGTAAATTATGGGTAAATGTGAAAATACTGTCTTGTGACTGTGGCGCCATCTGTGGAGGAATTTCAAACTAAAATTTCGGTTTTTTTTATAGCCATTAAGTTATTGTTAAATTAAACGAAATGTTTGTTTGGCTTCACATCCATTTACTGTTTTTTTCGTTAGCGTTTGGTTACCACTGCTCTTTCGTTACATCGCTTGCACTACAAACATGTAGCCAGATTAGGTTAGGGTTAAGTTCAAAAACTTTTTTTTAAAGCGAAATTTTTGTTTAGCTGCGCATCATTTATTTATTTACTTCCCTTTGTTACAGATGCTTGAACAATATTTATTGATTATTTTCATTTGCGTTTGGTTACCACTGCTCATTCGTTACATCGCCATTGACGCCCTCTGGTGTGAAAAATAGAAGATAATATATTTTTAACTGTGGTTTCATACCCAGCAGTGTAAATTATGGGTAAATGTGAAAATACTGTCTTGTGCCTGTGGCGCCATCTGTGGAGGAATTTCAAACTAAAATTTCGGTTTTTTTTATAGCCATTAAGTTATTGTTAAATCAAACGAAATTTTTGCTTAGCTGCACATCATTTACTGATTATTTTCATTTGCGTTTGGTTACCACTACTCTTTCGTTACATTGCCAGTGACTCCCTCTGGTGTGAAAAATTAAAGATGATGTATTTTTAACTGCCATTTCATACCCAGCAGTGTAAATTATGGTTAAACTTGAGTGTAACGTCTTGTGACCGTGGCGCCATCTGTGGAGGAATTTCAAACTAAAATTCCGGTGGTCGTCAAACTGTTTATTTTCAGGTTAGAGTCGCTTACACTACAAACATGTAGCCTTTTTAGGATAGGGTTAAGTACAAAAACGTTTTTTTTTTAAGTCATTAAGTTATTGTTAAATCAAACGAAATTTTTGTTTAGCTGCACATCATTTACCGATTATTTTCATTTGCTTTTGGTTACCGCTGCTCTTTCGTTACATCGCCATTGACGCCCTCTAGTGTTGAAAATAAAAGATAATATATTTTTAACTGTGGTTTTATACCCAGCAGTGAAAATATGGCTAAACTTTAGAATGTGACTGTGGCGCCATCTGTCGAGGAATTTCAAACTAAAAGCCGGGTGGTCGTCAAACTGTTTATTTTCAGGTTAGAAACAGTTGCCCTATAAACATCTGGCTAGATGAGGTTAGGGCCAGTTTCACAAACTTTTTTTTAAAGCCATTAAATTATTGTTAAATTCAACGAAATTTTTGTTTAGCTGCATATCATATACCGATTTTTTTCATTTGCGTTTGGTTACCACCGTTCTTTTGTTACAATGCCATTGACGCCCTCTGGTGCGAAAAATTAAAGATAATATATTTTTAACTGTGGTTTCATACGCAGCAGTGAAAATTATGACTAAACTTGAGAATAGTGTCTTGTGACTGTGGCGCGCCCTCTGGTGTGAAAAATGAAAGAGAATATATTTTTAACTGTGGTTTCGTACCCAGCAGTGTAAATTATGGCTTAACTTGAGAATACAGTCTTGTGACTGTGGCGCCATCTGTGGAGGAATTTCAAACTAAAATTCCGTTTTTTTTTATAGCCATTAACACATTAACTTCCAAGCTATTTTTTATAAAATGGTCATACATTGTTTTTTTGTTTTAAGTTATAATTTGTTTAGATATATAGAAATAATTATTATTTAATGGTTTTTTATTTGTATAAAAATTTATTTGAAAAAAAAAATCACGATCACAATACTTTCTCGTACTTCGTAACGGAGAAAGTAAAAATATTTTCAGGCCAATCTGCAGTAACGCCACGCCCGCCTGTCAGTCTGTAAAGTAAAATGTAAAAGAGTGAAAGTGTGACCGGCGGCGCAGAATGATAATTCTAAACTCAGTTTGCTGTGCCGGTCACCGGTGACCCCCACGGCCCCATTGGAATAACTAGGTGTCAGTCACCGGTGACCCCTACGGCCCCATTGGAATAACTAGGTGTCAGTCACCGGTGACTTCCATGGCGGTTAATGTGTTAAGTAATTGTTAATTTAAACGAAATTTTTGTTTGGCTTCACATTTACTGTTTTTTTCGTTTGCGTTTGGTTACCACTGCTCTTTTGTTACATTGCCAGTGACGCCCTCTGGTGTGAAAAATTAAAGATAATATATTTTTAACTGTGGTTTCATACCCAGTAGTGAAAATTATGACCAAACTAGAGAATAGTGTCTTGTGACTGTGGCGCCATCTATGGAGGAATTTCAAACTAAAACTCCGGTGGTCGTCAAACTGTTTATTTTCAGGTTAGAAACAGTTGCACTACAAACATGTAGCTAGAGAGTTTAGGGTCAAGTTCGAAAATTATTTTTAATTTAATCATTTAATCATTTATTGATTATTTTTATTTGTGTTTGGCTGTCACTACTATTTCCTTACATTATCATTACTACCCTCCAGGGGTATAACAAGACATATTATCATTACCACCCTCCATATGTTAATCAGGATATAAGAAATTGAGTTTTCCGCAGTTAGTTCTGCAGCTAATCACAGATGGCGCTTATCCATTCCAATTGATCCACATGACTTGTCGCTTCCTGTTATTCCATGCTGCCCTCTGATGTGAAAAATTTTCCCCACACAAGACAGTGTTCTCAATTTATTCCTAAATTATTTTATTATTTTTAATTTATTATAATTTATTTATTATCATAAATTGCGTGTTATTAACACTTTAGCTGCTGACGTTACGGGCGGTGGTTACTCGAGGAGCCGACTAAAACCAACTCATTGGTTCTACACATGTTCTGCCATCGGCACCGCGGCATAACACCCGATGGCACAACGTGTGTGCCCTGCGGCAGCGAACGTGTTAACACAAAAACCGTTTTACCTCATATTTTAAATTATACCACAAAATATTATTCCCTTTAATTCCTAGGAGTAAGTTTTAAAATTATAACAAATCTAAGTAAACCGCTTACCTGATTTCCCGAAACGGTCACGCACCTACTCTCGTCGCTGGGATGAAACTCATTGGTGATCAGGTCCTCCGCCGACTCACCGCACTCGAACTCGTTGACGGCCTCCAGCGTTTCGATTTGATCGATGCTGCTCTCCTCGGGAACTTTTAAAATGCACGTCCTCTTCTGGCACGTCACGTTCTCATTGCTGACGGAGTTGAAGCAGCTGGAGAGCAGTTGGGGATTCACGGGGCTCGAATTCAACTTCCAGATTTCGCCCTGGGAATGGTAGTAGACGGTGTTTTTGAGGGTCGAGTTTTCATCGTCGAACTCCACCAGGTGTATCTGGTTCTTGGCCTGCTTCAGCGACTGCGTGCCGATGAAGAAGCGGATTTTCTCGGTTTCGGCCAGTTGCGGTGCGAGGACTCTTGCCTGAAATGGTTTTGTTTGTATCAACCGCGGACATCCGATTTTAGTGCACTAACATGGAGATGGAGTCTCGTAGACTCCAAATGAATGAATTGTTATGCTTCGATCAACGGATCTTTGCGTGTACGTCATAAAATACTAAAGTATTTTCATGCGCTCACTCCCTCTACGATACGTTAAATTAGATGCAACAATGTGTTTAGGTATGTCGTCCAAGACGGAAATACTTTGTTTTCGGCTATGACGCACACGCAAACATCCGTTGATCAAACTATATTTAGAAACGATTACTCGATACACTACGTTAGAGAATACTGATGGTGTATCGAGTAATCATTTCTAAATAACAATTAATTCATTTAGGAGTCTCCATGTTCATGTTGGAGAATACTTATGGTTTAGCGGCTGCTAAAAAATTGAAAATACAGCAAAACATTCGCGCCGGAGTCTGGTAGACCCCGCGACCATAGTTAAGGGTTGCGTGCGATATTCTATTTTTCACACCTGGAATTCTAGGCCGTATATAACTGAGCTTTCCTGGTCCATTTATGTTTCTTCTTCTTCTTCTTTTTCTAGCTTACTTGACTAATCACAGTAAATGATCCACAATAAATAATTTCCGTTTTGACGTATTTACCAGCGGTTTGAGGTTAGAGTAAATAATGCAAACGTCAAATGTTTGGTGGCCTTGAAGTATCGAACCGTGCTTGCTACTTGCTATTAGCAGATTAGAGTATATTTGGTTGCATATGTTGACTTATGTAAGTTGAATTACACAGTTCTCGTGCTCATGCTCGAGGATAAAAATCGAGTAATAATGTTGTAAACTTACGATTTGTGTGGTGAAAGGATTGATTTTATAATTCCTTTATATATCCACAAGATATCGATCCCAGGCGAAATTAAAAAAAATCACAATTCGCCGGAAAATCTGTGGATTTTCAAAAAGTAAGGTGATTTTGGTGGAACTGCATCTTCTCAATCGAGTGCAATTTAAAAAAAAAATTTAATACTGTGGTTCATATTTTTTTGGATTTTTTTTCACACGACTGTTCCCAGGCGAAAAACACTTACAACTCGCCTGAAAATCTGTGGATTTTCAAAAAGTAAGTTGATTTTGGTGGAACTGCGTCTTCTCAATCGAGTGCAATTTTGAAAAAATTTAAATACTGTAGTTCATATTTTTTTTGATTTTTTTTTCACACGAGTGTTCCCAGGCGAATACTCGAAATTTAAAAAAATCACAACTCGCCGGAAAATCTGTGGATTTTCAAAAAGTAAGGTGATTTTGGTAGAACTGCGTCTTCTCAATCGAGTGCATTTTTGAAAAAAAAATTAAATACTGTGGTTCATCTTTTTTTTTTTTTCACACGGGTGTTCTCAGGCGAACATTCGAAATTTAAAAAAATCACAACTCGCCGGAAAATCTGTGGATTTTCAAAAAGTAAGGTGATTTTGGTAGAACTGCGTCTTCTCAATCGAGTGCAATTTTGAAAAAAAATTAAATACTGTGGTTCATATTTTTTTTGATTTTTTTTTCACACGAGTGTTCCCAGGCGACACTCGAAATTTAAAAAAATCACAACTCGCCGGAAAATTTGTAGATTTTCAAAAAGTAAGGTGATTTTGGTAGAACTGCGTCTTCTCAATCGAGTGTAATTTTGAAAAAAAATTAAATACTGTAGTTCATATTTTTTTTGATTTTTTTTCACACGAGTGTTCCCAGGCGAATACTCGAAATTTAAAAAAATCACAACTCGCCGGAAAATCTGTGGATTTTCAAAAAGTAAGGTGATTTTGGTAGAACTGCGTCTTCTCAATCGAGTGCAATTTTGAAAAAAAATTAAATACTGTGGTTCATATTTTTTTTGATTTTTTTTTCACACGAGTGTTCCCAGGCGACACTCGAAATTTAAAAAAATCACAACTCGCCGGAAAATTTGTAGATTTTCAAAAAGTAAGGTGATTTTGGTAGAACTGCGTCTTCTCAATCGAGTGTAATTTTGAAAAAAAATTAAATACTGTAGTTCATGTTTTTTTTGATTTTTTTTCACAGGAGTGTTCCCAGGCGAATACTCGAAATTTAAAAAAATCACAACTCGCCGGAAAATCTGTGGATTTTCAAAAAGTAAGGTGATTTTGGTAGAACTGCGTCTTCTCAATCGAGTGTAATTTTGAAAAAAAATTAAATACTGTAGTTCATATTTTTTTTGATTTTTTTTTCACACGAGTGTTCCCAGGCGAATACTCGAAATTTAAAAAAATCACAACTCGCCGGAAAATCTGTGGATTTTCAAAAAGTAAGGTGATTTTGGTAGAACTGCGTCTTCTCAATCGAGTGTAATTTTGAAAAAAAATTAAATACTGTAGTTCATATTTTTTTTGATTTTTTTTCACACGAGTGTTCCCAGGCGAATACTCGAAATTTAAAAAAA
Source organism: Ocypus olens (assembly GCA_910593695.2). Lineage (NCBI taxonomy): Eukaryota > Metazoa > Arthropoda > Insecta > Coleoptera > Staphylinidae > Ocypus > Ocypus olens. The sequence goes on along the minus strand of OU343060.1, from coordinate 6,975,986 downwards.
TCACAACTCGCCGGAAAATCTGTGGATTTTCAAAAAGTAAGGTGATTTTGGTAGAACTGCGTCTTCTCAATCGAGTGTAATTTTGAAAAAAAATTAAATACTGTAGTTCATATTTTTTTTGATTTTTTTTCACACGAGTGTTCCCAGGCGAATACTCGAAATTTAAAAAAATCACAACTCGCCGGAAAATCTGTGGATTTTCAAAAAGTAAGGTGATTTTGGTAGAACTGCGTCTTCTCAATCGAGTGTAATTTTGAAAAAAAATTAAATACTGTAGTTCATATTTTTTTTGATTTTTTTTTCACACGAGTGTTCCCAGGCGAATACTCGAAATTTAAAAAAATCACAACTCGCCGGAAAATCTGTGGATTTTCAAAAAGTAAGGTGATTTTGGTAGAACTGCGTCTTCTCAATCGAGTGTAATTTTGAAAAAAAATTAAATACTGTAGTTCATATTTTTTTTGATTTTTTTTCACACGAGTGTTCCCAGGCGAATACTCGAAATTTAAAAAAATCACAACTCGCCGGAAAATCTGTGGATTTTCAAAAAGTAAGGTGATTTTGGTAGAACTGCGTCTTCTCAATCGAGTGTAATTTTGAAAAAAAATTAAATACTGTAGTTCATATTTTTTTTGATTTTTTTTTCACACGAGTGTTCCCAGGCGAATACTCGAAATTTAAAAAAATCACAACTCGCCGGAAAATCTGTGGATTTTCAAAAAGTAAGGTGATTTTGGTAGAACTGCGTCTTCTCAATCGAGTGTAATTTTGAAAAAAAATTAAATACTGTAGTTCATATTTTTTTTGATTTTTTTTTCACACGAGTGTTCCCAGGCGAATACTCGAAATTTAAAAAAATCACAACTCGCCGGAAAATCTGTGGATTTTCAAAAAGTAAGGTGATTTTGGTAGAACTGCGTCTTCTCAATCGAGTGTAATTTTGAAAAAAAATTAAATACTGTAGTTCATATTTTTTTTGATTTTTTTTCACACGAGTGTTCCCAGGCGAATACTCGAAATTTAAAAAAATCACAACTCGCCGGAAAATCTGTGGATTTTCAAAAAGTAAGGTGATTTTGGTAGAACTGCGTCTTCTCAATCGAGTGTAATTTTGAAAAAAAAATAAATACTGTAGTTCATATTTTTTTTGATTTTTTTTTTCACACGAGTGTTCCCAGGCGAATACTCGAAATTTAAAAAAATCACAACTCGCCGGAAAATCTGTGGATTTTCAAAAAGTAAGGTGATTTTGGTAGAACTGCGTATTCTCAATCGAGTGCAATTTTGAAAAAAATTTAAATACTATGGTTTATATTTTTTTTTTATTTTTTTTCACACGAGTGTTCCCAGGCGAACACTCGAAATTTAAAAAAATCACAACTCGCCGGAAAATCTGTGGATTTTCAAAAAGTAAGGTGATTTTGGTAGAACTGCGTATTCTCAATCGAGTGCAATTTTGAAAAAAATTTAAATACTATGGTTTATATTTTTTTTTTATTTTTTTTCACACGAGTGTTCCCAGGCGAACAATCGAAATTTACAAAAATCACAACTCGCCCGAAAATCTGTGGATTTTCAAAAAGTAAGGTGATTTTGGTAGAACTGCGACTTCTCAATCGAGTGCAATTTTGAAAAAAAAATTAAATACTGTAGTTCATATTTTTTTTGATTTTTTTTCACACGAGTGTTCCCAGGCGAACACTCGAAATTCAAAAAAATCACAACTCGCCGGAAAATCTGTGGATTTTCAAAAAGTAAGGTGATTTTGGTAGAACTGCGTTTTCTCAATCGAGTGCAATTTTGAAAAAAATTTAAATACTATGGTTTATATTTTTTTTTATTTTTTTTCACACGAGTGTTCCCAGGCGAACACTCGAAATTCAAAAAAATCACAACTCGCCGGAAAATCTGTGGATTTTCAAAAAGTAAGGTGATTTTGGTAGAACTGCGTCTTCTCAATCGAGTGCAATTTTGAAAAAAAAATTAAATACTGTAGTTCATATTTTTTTTGATTTTTTTTCACACGAGTGTTCCCAGGCGAACACTCGAAATTCAAAAAAATCACAACTCGCCGGAAAATCTGTGGATTTTCAAAAAGTAAGGTGATTTTGGTAGAACTGCGTTTTCTCAATCGAGTGCAATTTTGAAAAAAATTTAAATACTATGGTTTATATTTTTTTTTATTTTTTTTCACACGAGTGTTCCCAGGCGAACACTCGAAATTCAAAAAAATCACAACTCGCCGGAAAATCTGTGGATTTTCAAAAAGTAAGGTGATTTTGGTAGAACTGCGTCTTCTCAATCGAGTGCAATTTTGAAAAAAAAATTAAATACTGTAGTTCATATTTTTTTTGATTTTTTTTCACACGAGTGTTCCCAGGCGAACACTCGAAATTTAAAAAAATCACAACTCGCCGGAAAATCTGTAGATTTTCAAAAAGTAAGGTGATTTTGGTAGAACTGCGTCTTCTCAATCGAGTGCAATTTTGAAAAAAAATTAAATACTGTAGTTCATATTTTTTCTGATTTTTTTTCACACGAGTGTTCCCAGGCGAACACTCGAAATTTAAAAAAATTACAACTCGCCCGAAAATCTGTGGATTTTCAAAAAGTAAGGTGATTTTGGTAGAACTGCGACTTCTCAATCGAGTGCAATTTTGAAAAAAAAATTAAATACTGTAGTTCATATTTTTTTTGATTTTTTTTCACACGAGTGTTCCCAGGCGAACACTCGAAATTCAAAAAAATCACAACTCGCCGGAAAATCTGTGGATTTTCAAAAAGTAAGGTGATTTTGGTAGAACTGCGTCTTCTCAATCGAGTGCAATTTTGAAAAAAAAATTAAATACTGTAGTTCATATTTTTTTTGATTTTTTTTCACACGAGTGTTCCCAGGCGAACACTCGAAATTCAAAAAAATCACAACTCGCCGGAAAATCTGTGGATTTTCAAAAAGTAAGGTGATTTTGGTAGAACTGCGTTTTCTCAATCGAGTGCAATTTTGAAAAAAATTTAAATACTATGGTTTATATTTTTTTTTTATTTTTTTTCACACGAGTGTTCCCAGGCGAACACTCGAAATTTAAAAAAATCACAACTCGCCCGAAAATCTGTGGATTTTCAAAAAGTAAGGTGATTTTGGTAGAACTGCCACTTCTCAATTATGTGCAATTTAAAAAAAAATTAAATACTGTCACTCATATTTTTTTTGATTTTTTCAGACGAGTGTTCACACTCGAAATTTTAAAAAAATCACAACTCACCGGAAAATTTGTAGATTTTAAAAAAGGTGATTTTGGTAGAACTGCGATTTCTCAATCGAGTGCAATTTTGAAAAAAAATTAAATACTGCAGTTCATATTTTTTTTATACAGGGTTAGCAAAAGTTGTAAATAAAATAATACAATTTTATTCATATCAAGTACATCAAGTCTTAAAAAAACATTACGAATTATGTTATATACAACACGTGACTGCGGTGAAAAAAAAAAAAACTTTAGCGACTTACAAAGTAAAATAACAGCTAACAAAAAAATAAATAATTCGCGCGCGGAAACGAGAAATTTGCCAGCCATCGTCGATCAATAGCCGATTTCATCTCGATATCTCTGCGTGACGTATTGAGGTCTCCTCTGCTGAAGTGAAATGTTCACTTCCTCCGGCGACCTAAAAACCTGCCCGATCGTCGTCTCCGGTCTCAAAGTTGGTGAATATTTCGGCTGACCTCTTACGGTTAATAATTGCTGTTGCGGTGCCTGCTGCTCTGGAAAACCAACACGGATCTAAAACACACAAAAAACAGTATTAGTTTATTGCACATAAATAATTTAAATTAGCAAAAACAATTACTTCATGAGTCTTTTGTGGACGAAAAAGTGATGTATTGAAATGTATTTGAAATTAAATGAATAATGTAAGCCAAATACAACGGCCCGAGCGGATATTTCTCGTTCAGACGAATGTTCCACCCGGGCGGGGAATCGACACCACAAGTCTTGGGATCTGCAAGGCAGACGCTCGCGTTCTACATACCCATGTATATGTTTTTGACGAAAGAATATGTGTTTTGTTTCTTTGAAAACATAAAATTTTATAGTTTCAATAATCAAAGCGTGAGAAAATTATTTTTGGCGAAAGCACAAGAGTGTGTTAAAAAAAAATTGATAATTTAGACTTCAAAAATTGTTACAACAAAAATTTTACAATTTTGAGAATTCCAGTATTTTCAAAAATGTATGTAAATATGTATATATTAATACTGAAATTCTCAGACTGTAAAATTTTTGGTGTAACCATTTTTGATGTTTAAATGATCATTTATCATCAAAATCTTCAATTTTTTTAGCAAAAATAATTTTCGCACGCTTTGATTATTCAAACTATAAAATTTTCAAAGAAAAACCTTGGTGGTACTTTTAAATCGATCAATTTTATGGTAAATTTATTGTGAAATAATATCCGTGACCTGTAAATAAAAAAAAAATTAATTGTGACTCGTGAAGGCCAATGAGTTTAAAGTGCGAACGATTTATTCACGTTTCATCATAAAAATCTTGTAAACATACAAATTATATATCTTTAATTTGTTAGTTCCTCGTGGAGTCCATTGATGATTTCAAGGTCGAACCAAATCTAAGATATTTCAATTGTTTTCGTATTTTTTTAAAACCAATTTTAGGAGTATTGCAATTCCGAAAAAATCCGAAAATTTTGATAACTGTTGTTTTGAAATTTTTACGGTAGCGTAAAGTTAAATCAATTTTGAGTAAATTTGAGAATTTTCATGACTTGCTGTTGTTCTCGTTTTTTTTTTAAATCAATTTTAGGAGCGACAACGTGTGCCTTGCAACTGATAGTTCTGCTGCGATTATCCGGAGAGTTTTAAATTTTTTATCAGTTTTGAGCAAATTGTGAAGATTTAAATTGTTCCACTTTCACAACCCCCAACACTCACCGGTTTCCTCTGCGGCGTCTGGTACGCCTGCGGCACTCTTCCTTCCTCGTCGTCATCCTCGTAACGGTTGTGATTGTAGTAATTGTCGGGGTAGTACCGATCGGAATACCTCAAAGAGATGTTGGGCTTGGCCTGGTGCTCCTCCAGATTCAGCGGCTTGTACAGGTAGTCGTTCACGAAGTGGAACTGCGACGACTTGGCGCAGATGTTGTCGCCCCCTGGAGGCATGCAAATCAGGTGCACCTGTTGGTGTAAAGGTAAACGGTCAGGCGACGTTCGATTAATCGTAATCGGTGTAATACAGTGACGGTTCGCGGGTTTTTTTCTGGTACGGCCGAGGAACAAGAGGTGGCAATACAGATAGCTGAGGTCTCTGCAACTGACCCCACCTCTTGTTCCTCGGCCGTACCAGAAAAAAAAACCCGCGAACCGTCACTGGTGTAATAATTACTTGGTGAAAGGTGAAACCCTCCGGACAAATCCAGGAGTGCTTCGCGCTGTCCTGGCAGTAATGGAAGATCTCGCAGCCCAGGTCTTGGTCGGCGTAGTAGCCGGTGTTCTTGCCGGTGCAGTCGAATTTGGATTGGGGTAGGAGGATCGAGAGTCTGTCCGGTTCCTCTTCCTCTTCTTCTTCTTGGAGTTTTCCCTTGCCTTGGGGTTCTCGTAACTGCGAAAGTAATTTTAATGATCAAATTTTGCAACAAGAGATCTTAAGCCGCGTCCTCGCTGAGTCGACATTATCGATCGACTCTGTCTATCGACATTGTCGATCGACTCTATCTATCGACACTGTCGATCGACTCTGTCTATCGACATTGTCGATCGACTCTGTCTATCGACATCGTGGATCGACTCTGTCTATCGACATTGTCGATCGACTCTGTCTATCGACATTGTCGATCGAGTCTGTCTGTCGACATTGTCGATCGACTCTGTCTGTCGACATTGTCGATCGACTCTGTCTATCGGCATTGTCGATCGACTCTGTCTATCGACACTGTCGATCGACTCTGCCTATCGACATTATCGATCGATTCTGTCTATCGACACTGTCGATCGACTCTGTCTATCGACATTGTCGATCGACTCTGCCTATCGACATTATCGATCGATTCTGTCTATCGACATTGTCGATCGACTCTGTCTATCGACATTGTCGATCGATTCTGTCTATCAACATCGTCGATCGACTCTGTCTATCGACACTGTCGACAAACAAATCTTAAAGACTTCGCCTGTCCACACCAAGTAGACAGAAAGTTTGTCGATCAGTCGAAACGAAAATGTTTGATGAAGAAGACGCGATTATTGCTTGCGCCGCATTTGTTATTATCGCGTCTAAAAAAAAGGAAATATTCGCGTAAAAGATTTTGTGTTCGACCAAGCCTGGAAAGTAGAAATCGGTACAGCGGTAGTAATCTGATAGAACACTTTAAAAGGGACGATATCTCCACATATTGAACCTTGAATACAGAAGTAATGGTGGTTTAAAAATTTTTTTTTTCGAATGTCGAGAAGTGAATTTGAATATTTGTTGCAAAAAATCGAGCCAAAAATGTGTAAACAAGACACGTCCGCACTCTGGATTCGATTCGACTACCCTTTGATTTTACCGATAGTTTATGGAAAACGAATCGACAGGTCGATCGACGAAATCGATTGACGCGTACACACACTAAGTCGACAGTGTCGATAGACAGAGTCGATCGACAATGTCGACTCAAAAAATTTGAAAATTTACAAATCGCCAACTTCTTCGACAATTTTTGTTGTACGCTCGGTATAAAGCCGCGTCCTCACGGAGTCGACATTGTCGATCGAATCTGTCTATCAACACTGTCGACTCAGTGAGGACGCGGCTTTATACCGAGCAGAACAGAAATTGTCGAAGAAGTTGGCGATTTGTAAATTTTCAACTTTTCCAATTATTTGCCAAAGAAGTTCCTTTAACCTCAACAGGATTTCTAGGTTAAAATAAAGTTGGTACGGAGGGTGGTGGGTGGGCCCTATCCTACAATCCAATCTGTTGCTCACGCGCCGATATTTCCACTAATAAATAAGTGAATCAGAAAAACATAAAGTCTGAAATGCCTTTTTTGCACTTGTGTTATTAATTAATTTCGTGATGTAAACTCTTGATCCGTCATCCATAAATTGGAGGGTGGGACAAGGCCCACCCACCTACCCTTCGTTCCACTTAGATTTAAACCACAAAATCGCGTTTTGTAAATTTTGAACTTTTCCAATTATTTCCAAAGAAGTTCCTTTAACCCGACAGGATTTGTAGGTTAAAATAAAGTTGATACGGTGGGTGGTGGGTGGGCACTATCCTACAATCCAACCTGTTGCTCACGCGCCGATATTTCCACCAATAAATAAATGAAGCATAAAAACATAAAATTTATTTCTAACTCTTGTGTTATTAATTAATTTCAGCATGTAAACTCTTGTTCGTCATCCATAAATTGGAGGGTGGGATAGGGCCCACCCCCCGCCCTCCGTTCCACTTAGATTTAAACTACAAAGTCGCGTTTTGTAAATTTTCAACTTTTTCAATTATTTTCCAAAGAAGTTCTTTTAACCCCAACAGGATTTCTAGGTTAAAATAAAGTTGATACGGTGGGTGATGGGTGGGCTGTATCCTACAATCCAACCTGTTGTCCACGCGTCGATATTTTCACCAATAAATAAATGAATCACAAAAACGTAAAGTCTGAAATGTTTTTCTTACTCTTGTGTTGTTAATTAATTTTGGCAAGTAAATTCTTGTTTATCATCCATAAATTGGAGGGTGGGGCAGTGCCCACCCACCCGCCTTTCGTTCCACTTACATTTAAACTACAAAATCGCGTTTTGGAGATTTTCAACTTTTTCAATTATTCTCCAAAGAAATTCCTTTAACCCCAACAGGATTTCTAGGTTAAAATAAAGTTGGTACGGCGGGTGGTGGGTGGGCCGTATCCTACAATCCAACTTGTTGCCCACGCTCCGTTATTTCCACTAATAAATAAGGGAATCAGAAAAACATGTCTTTCTTACTCTTGTGTTATTAATTAATTTCGGTATGTAAATTCTTGTTTATCATCCGTAAATTAGAGGGTGGGACAGGACCCACCCACCCACCCCCCGTTCTGCTTAGATTTAAACTACAAAATCGTGTTTTGTAAATTTTCAACTTTTACAATTATTTGCCAAAGAAGTTCCTTTAACCCCAACAGGATTTCTAGGTTAAAAGAAAGTTGGTACGGAGGGTGGTGGGTGGGCTCTATCCTACAATCCAACCTGTTGCCCACGCGCCGATATTTCCACCAATAAATAAGTGAATCACAAAAACATAAAATCTGAAATGTCTTTTTTTACTCTTGTGTTATTAATTAATTTCGGTATGTAAATTCTTGTTAATCATCCGGCAATTGGAGGGTGTCACAGGGTACACCCACCCGCCCCTCGTTCCACTTACATTTACACTACAAAATCGCGTTTCGTAAATTTTCAACTTTTTCAATTATTTGTCAAAGAAGTTCTTTTAACCCGTCACGATTTGTAGGTTAAAATAAAGTTGATACGGTGGGTGGTGGGTGGGCACTATCCTACAATCCATCTTGTTACCCACTCGCCGATATTTCCACCAATAAATAAGTGAATCACAAAAACACAAATTCAGAAATGTTTTTCTTACTCTTGTATTATTAATTAATTTTGGCAAGTAAATTCTTATTTATCATCCGTAAATTGGAGGGTGGGACATCCCCCGCCCTCCGTTTCACTTAGATTTAAACTACAAAATCGCGTTTTGTAAATTTTCAACTTTTTAAATTATTTTCCAAAGAAGTTCCTTTAACCCCAACAGGATTTCTAGGTTAAAATAAAGTTGATACGATGGGTGGTGGGTGGGCCCTATCCTACAATCCAACCTGTTGTCCACGCGCCGATATTTCCACCAATAAATAAGTGAATCACAAAAACACAAAGTCTGAAATGGCTTTCTTACTCTTGTGTTATTAATTAATTTCAGCATGTAAACTCTTGTTTATCATCCGTAAATTGGAGGGTGGGACAGGGCCCACCCACCTGCCCTTCGTTCCACTTAGATTTAAACTACAAAATCGTGTTTTGTAAATTTTTAACTTTTCTAATTATTTGCCAAAGAAGTTTTTTTAACCCCAACAGGATTTGTAGGTTAAAATAAAGTTGATTCGGCGGGTGGTGGATGGTGGGTGGGCACTATCCTACAATCCAACCTGTTGCCCACGCGCCGATATTTCCACCAATAAATAAGTGAATCACAAAAACACAAAGTCTGAAATGGCTTTCTTGCTCTTGTGTTATTAATTAATTTCAGCATATAAACCCTTGTTTATCATCCGTAAATTGGAGGGTAGGACAGGGCCCACCCACCCGGCCCTCGTTCATACTAGATTTACACTACAAAATCGCGTTTTGTAAATTTTCAACTTTTCCAATTCTTTGCCAAACAAGTTCCTTTAACCCCAACAGAATTTCTGGGTTAAAATAAAGTTGATACAGTGGGTGGTGGGTGGGCCCAATCTTACAATCCAACCTGTTGCCCACGTGCCGATATTTCCACCAATAAATAAGTGAATTACAAAAACATAAAATTTGAAATGTCTTTTTTACTCTTGTGTTATTAATTAATTTCGGGATGTAAATTCTTGTTTATCATCCGTAAATTGGAGGGTGGAACAGGGCCCACCCACCCGCACCTCGTTCCACTTAATTTAAATCACAAAGTCGCGTTTTGTAAATTTTCAACTTTTCCAATTATTTGACAAAGAAGTTTTTTTAATCCTAGAGGATTTGTTGGTTTAAGTAAAGTTGATGCAGAGGGTGGTGGGTGGGCCATATCCTTCAATCCAATCTATTGCCCACGCGCCGATATTTCCACCAATAAATAAGTGAATCACAAAAACACAAAGTCTTAAATGTCTTTCTTACTCTTGTGTTATTAATTAATTTCAGCATGTAAATTCTTGTTTATCATCCGTAAATTGGAGGGTGGGACAGGGCCCACCCGCCCGCCTCTCGTTCCACTTAAATTTAAACAAAATCGCGTTTTGTAAATTTTCAACTTTTTCAATTATTTTCCAAATCAGTTCCTTTAACCCCAATAGAATTTATAGGTTAAAGTAAAGTTGATACAGTGGGCGGTGGGTGGGCCCTATCCTACAAACCAACCTGTTGCCCACGCGCCGATATTTCCACCAATAAATAAGTGAATCACAAAAACATAAAATCTGAAATGTCTTTTTTACTCTTGTGTTATTAATTAATTTCGGTATGTAAACTCTTGTTTATCATCCGTAAATTGGAGGTTAGGACAGGGACCACTCACCCACCCCCCGTTTCACTTAGATTTAAACTACAAAATCGTGTTTTATAAATTTTCAACTTTTCCAATTATTTACCAAAGAACTTCCTTTAACCCGGTTAGGTTTTCTAGGTTAAAATTAAGTTGGTACGGTGGGTGGGCCTTATCCTACAATCCAACCTGTTGTCCACGCGCCGATATTTCCACCAATAAATAAGTGAATCACAAAAACACAAAGTCTTAAATGTCTTTCTTACTCTTGTGGTGTTAATTAATTTCAGCATGTAAACTCTTGTTTATCGTCCGTGAATTGGAGGGTAGGACAGGGCCCACCCGCCCCTCGTTTCACTTCAATTTAAACCACAAAATCGCGTTTTGTAAATTTTCAACTTTTCCAATTATTTGCCAAAGAAGTTCCTTTACCCCAACAGGATTTGTAGCTTAAAATAAAGTTGATACGGTGGGTGGTGGGTGGGCTCTATTCTACAATCCAACCTGTTGTCCACACGCCGATATTTCCACCAATAAAAAAAAGTGAATCACAAAAACATAAAGTCTGAAATGTCTTTTTTACTTTTGTCTTATCAATTTATTTCGGAATGTAAACTTTTATTTATTATCCATAAATTGGAGGTTGGAACATGATGACCACATTTTTTTTGTCAGGTTTTAGCTTATTAGTGATGATAAATAACTTACCTTTTGGTAATTTTGCTGTTGTTGTTGTTGCTGCTGTTGATGTTGCTGTTGATGTTGCTGTTGATGTTGTTGTTGATGCTGGTGTTGCTGTTGCTGGACGTACTGTTGCTGCTGTTTCCTCTGCACCAGTTGAGGCTGATGCCGCTGCTGGGGCCTGACTTGCACCGGTATTACGTTCTGGATGTAGGCATCGTCGTAGATGGGCCTTCTGGCCTGCGTCGACGCCAGGGAAATGTCGTCGTTGTCGTCCTCGATGTCGTCGCTGCGGTCTTCGATGGCGGATTGGAATTGCGTGGGTAAAGTGGGACCGAATCCTCTGTTCTGGAGGTGCTCTATTTCCTCCAGGGAGAGTTTCGTGTAGTTTGGTAATTCGTTGACTTGCCTAGGCCGGACCCTGTGCTGCGGCAACGCCGCGCCCACAGCAGCTAATGTCAGACATGCTGCCGCCAATGATAATTTCATTCTGTAAATAAGGATTATTTTGATGATAATAATAATTTATTAAAGGACAGAAAGATATACAAGAACAATGACTTAATATGGATAAATGAAACAATTTGAAACCTAAATAATAGCGTATTACAGACCGGGTCGGAAAGTACTACATTGCAGCCGAGTTGTAACGAGAACAACTAAATCACGTGTTGATTCTGCGGCGGTGAAAATGTTGCGGTAAAGTTGTTAAATTAACAAACGAATAATTTAGAATTATGAATGGCTCGATTCAGATCGATGCTATAGTACATTACATACCGGGTCGGGAAGTACTGCAGTATAGCCGATTTGTAACGATAATAGCGAAACCTTGCACGATTCTACGGTGGTAAAAGTGTTTTTCCAGAATTAATTACGAATTACGAGTGGCAATTACTCTTCTTGCTGGTGTTACGGGAATCCCTTTAGTGCAATCCGTATTATACAACTTTCTAAACCGGCATTGTCTCGTTAAAAAAAAAAAAAACTCGGGCGTGGCGCCCTCTTATGAGATGACAGCATTACGTAATCTCGAATAACTGGGAACGAAATAACTTTCTCCACTTCACAGGTGTCGCCTTAATTTGAGATCTAGCAGACGCCGCCGCACCTTCCCGAAATATGCAACTCGCTCGAAAATCCCAAAGAGAAACCCACTGGAAATCTCAGTACAATTTTTGTGTTCTTATTTGCCCGAGCAATTATTCGCACTTTCGATTTCACAATGAGTATGTAGAATCTGTGTAATTATTCCGAACGCTTGAATGACTTTTGGTTGTCTCGAGAAGAAAATAATTAGGCGTTCGCTTCTAAATGCAAAATCTGTGTTCAACGTTCTTGAATGACTTTCGGTTTAGGTGTTTAATTGTTTTGAAATGTAACAGACAATGAAGTGTTTGCTTTTAATTGCAAAATTTGTGTTTTAGTTTAATTTAAGGCATCTTATCTCACGTACCAGACAATTAAGTAAAATCTGCGTGTAGTGGGAGTACATTTGAGTTGAATTTAACGCATTTGCATATTTCGTTTTGCGAAAGGTTACAATTTACTCATTGGACAAGGCCGGATTTCTACATCCTTATTACCATATCTGTCCTGCTATTAGGAAATGTGCAATGTTCGAAAATAATATACATTTACTGGAATATGAAACGGATTTGTATTATGTTGCAGATTTAGTTGGGTCTAAAAAATAATATCGTTCACACTTAAAAATAGAGAATTGCAACTGATGTAGAAATAAGCGTTGGAATTAATAACAAAGGTAAAGTTATTATTTTTTTTGTTGGCGTCTTAAGGCTAACTAGAGCCGTCCCAAAATGTCGTGAATTACTGTAGAGCCGTCCCAAAATGTCGTGACGCCTGGGGGTGAAGTTTGCGCAGAGTGACATGTCAAGTCAATGAGAATTGCCAAAATCTGAAATTTTCCAAGTTAATCGTAAAAAAAATCGCGGTTTTGATTTAAAAAAAAATGCCGAGGCATTGAACGCGTTTTTAATTATGATGATTTATTTGTTAAAATGTAAAGGATTTATTTTATTTTAAAAGGTATTAAGAAATATTCATAATTAGTTAACGAAAACTGCAAAAAAAAAATTTCGTAAAAAAGTTCAAAGACAAAAAATTTACGTTTTTGATTTTGAAAAATTGCGCAGGTGTTAAAATGATAATATATGTGCTAAAATGTGTTTAAAAATAGTATAAAAAAATATTCATGCCAAAGTACGAAAATTGACAAAATCTAAATTAACAAAATCGCGTTTTTGATTAAAAAAAAAAAATGCCGAGACATTGAACTCGTTTTTGATTATGATGATTTATTTGTTAAAATGTAAAGGATTTATTTTATTTTAAAAGGTATTAAGCAATATTCATAATTAGTTAACGAAAACTGCCAAAAAAAAAAAATCGTAAAAAAGTTCAAAGACAAAAAATTTGCGTTTTCGATTTTGAAAAATTGCTGAGGTGTTAAAATGATAATATATGTGCTAAAATGTGTTTAAAAATAGTATAAAAAAATATTCATGCCAAAGTACGAAAATTGACAAAATCTAAATTAACAAAATCGCGTTTTTGATTAAAAAAAAAAAATGCCGAGACATTGAACTCGTTTTTGATTATGATGATTTATTTGTTAAAATGTAAAGGATTTATTTTATTTTAAAAGGTATTAAGCAATATTCATAATTAGTTAACGAAAACTGCCAAAAAAAAAAAATCGTAAAAAAGTTCAAAGACAAAAAATTTGCGTTTTCGATTTTGAAAAATTGCTGAGGTGTTAAAATGATAATATATGTGCTAAAATGTGTTTAAAAAAAGTATAAAAAAATATTCATGCCAAAGTACGAAAATTGACAAAATCTAAATGAACAAAATCGCGTTTTTGATTAAAAAAAAAAATGCCGAGACATTGAACTCGTTTTTGATTATGATGATTTATTTGTTAAAATGTAAAGGATTTATTTTATTTTAAAAGGTATTAAGCAATATTCATAATTAGTTAACGAAAACTGCAAAAAAAAAAAATCGTAAAAAAGTTCAAAGACAAAAAATTTGCGTTTTCGATTTTGAAAAATTTCTGAGGTGTTAAAATGATAATAAATGTGCTAAAATGTGTAAAGTATAAAAAAATATTCACGACAAAGTACGAAAATTGACAAATTCTAAAATTTTTTGATAAAAAAAAAATGCCGAGACATTGAACGCGTTTTTGATTATGATGATTTATTTGTTAAAATGTAAAGGATTTATTTTATTTTAAAAGGTATTAAGAAATATTCATAATTAGTTAACGAAAACTGCCAAAAAAAAAATTCGTAAAAAAGTGCAAAGGCAACAAAACTCGCGTTTTCGATTTTGAAAAATTGCTGAGGTGTTCAAATGATAATATATCTGCTAAAATGTGTTTAAAAAAAGTATAAAAAAATATTCATGCCAAAGTACGAAAATTGACAAAATCTAAATTAACGAAATCGCGTTTTTGATTTAAAAAAAAAATGCCGAGACACTGAACGCGTTTTTGATTATGATGATTTATTTGTTAAAATGTAAAGGATTTATTTTATTTTAAAAGGTACTAAGAAATATTTGTAATTAGTTAACGAAAAATGCCAAAAAAAATTGCGTAAAAAAGTCCAAAGGCAACAAACTCGCGTTTACGATTTTGAAAAATTGCTGAGGTGTTAAAATGATAATATACGTGCTAAAATGTGTTTAAAAAAAGTATAAAAAAATATTCATGCCAAAGTACGAAAATTGACAAGATCTAAAATTTTTCAAAATAAAATTTTTGATTTAAAAAAATTGCTTAACTTCCGAACGCGTTATTTGATTTCGCAGATTTAAATGTCAAAAAGTAGCAAATTTAGTGTGCTTAAAAAAGTATTAGAAAATGTTCATTTCCAATCGATAAAAATTGCTAAAATCCGGTCTTTCCAAGTTGAACGAAAAAAAAAGCGATTTGAATTTTAAAAAATGGTGTAAAATGGTTTTGTGGTTAATTTTCAATTGAAATCATATTTTAAATGTACATCGAACGTTTGCATACTTGGATGAAACTGACGTTTAAAACGTCAAAATTATGAAAGATGGAAAAATTATACTTCAAATTCAAAAACTCGGTTTACTCAAAAACTAAAGCGATTTCGAAAAAAAACTTATTCTTTATAAGTTGTTTATTTTGGCATTATCTACAATCATTATTAACATAAATTTGCTATAACTATTATCGTTTCATTAATATAAACCAAAAATGAAAAAAAAATATAAATTTTTTTCTCGAGTAAAAATGATTTTATGAAAAATATTTTCAAACAAAAGATAATAATTTCTTTGTTGTTTTCAATATTTGTTTACATGTTTTTGTAAAAAAATTCATATTTAAAAAAATATTGGAAAAAACAAAAAAAAACAGTTAAGGTAAACACCCACTTCCGGTGCACGAAATTTTACCAAAACCTTTACAGTTCTTTGGATTATCAAATAGGACGTATGTTCAAAGTTTCATATCAATTGCTCTATTAGTTTTGTCGAGACGATGGAAATTGCCAAAATTGTTCAAAATATCAACAAAAGCAAATTTTTGATTTTAATAAATTATTTAACTTACGAATGCGTTATTTGATTTTGTTGCTTAATTATAAAAAATGTTCATGTATAATCAAAGTACGAAAATTCAATTCAAGTTCAAAGTCACGAAATCCACGTTTTCAATTTTTAAAAATTGCCGCATTTTTTTATTGTGATATTTTGTATGTTAAAAAATCGAGAATTCAGTGAGTTTTAAATGGAACTAAAAATATTCACGTCGAGACAATGGAAATTACCAAAATCCGAAATTTTGTTCAAAATATCGACAAAATCAAATTTTTGATTTTGATAAATTATTTAACTTACGAACGCGTTATTTGATTTTTTTGCTTTATTACAAAAAAAATGTTCATGTATAATCAAAGTACGAAAATTCAATTCAAGTTCAAAGTCAAGAAATCCTCGTTTTCAATTTTTAAAAATTTCTGTGGTGTTATACGCATTTTTTGATTGTGATATTTTATATGTTAAAAAGTAGAGCGTTGAGTGAGTTTTAAATGGAACTAAAAATATTCACGTCGAGACGATGGAAATTGCCAAAAATTCGAAATTTTGTTCAAAATATCGACAAAATAAAATTTTTGATTTTGATAAATTATTTAACGAACGCGTTATTTGATTTTGTTGCTTTAATTAAAAAATGGTGATGTGGCCATCATGTTACTTTCTCCGATCTGATGGTATCATAGCCATTTATATTTACGTTTTCATGGTTTATTTTCAACTGAAATCATATTTTAAATGTAGCGGATGAAACTGACGTTTAAAACGTCAAAATTATGAAAGATGGAAAAATTATACTTCAAATTCAAAAACTCAGTTTACTCAAAAACTAAAGGGATTTCGAAAAAAACTTATTCTTTATAAGTTGTTCATTTTACAATTCTCTATAATTATTATTGACATAAATTTGCTGTAATTATTATCGTTTTATAATTATAAACCAAAAATTAAAAAAAAATTATAATAAATTTTTTTCTCGAATAAAAATGATTTTATGAAAAATGTTTTCAAGCAAAAGATCTTCATTTATTTGTTGTCTTCAAAGTTTGTTTAAATGTTTTTGTGATATTTTTCATATTTAAGAAAATATTGGCAAAAAACAAAAAACAGTTAAGGTAAACGCCCACTTCCGGTGTACAAAATTTTACAAAAAGCGTTTCAGTTCTTCAGATTATCAAATAAGACGGATGTTGAAAGTTTCATATCAATTGGTGTATAAGACAGACACACACACAGCCACACGCACACACACACACACACGCAGATACAATTTTTTTTTTCCAGAAATTGTTGAAATGGCATCTAGGGACCCCAAAACGGATATTTCAGTAAAAAAAAATTTGAAAAAAAATCACGATCACAATACTTTCTCGTACTTCGTAACGGAGAAAGTAAAAAGGTAATAAATGAAACAAAAAAAAAACATTTCTTGAAGATATTCATAACCCATCTTTCTCTTCAGTTGTTGCAATGACAGTTGCGGTTGTATAATTTTATGAAACCAAGTAACGTGACATCATGCACAATTAATAATTACGAATCACTCGACCAATTAAACGGTCTTTTGTTAAAATAGTTAAATAACACTCCCAATTACATCATTTGTAAGAAGAGTTCAGCAGGTGTGAAAATTTACGTGTTTGTGTTTAGTCTGCGAGAAGCGCAGACGTAACAATGAGTTGCAAAATTGTGGAATTCACAAAACGATCATCGCAATAAATCATAATTACAGTTCAAAGGGTAAAATTTGTAAAATTCATCCTTGCACAAGACGAATCGATTTCGTGCGATGATTGCATGGAGAAGATCTGTGGAAAAGTCAAGGTTTGGTTTCGTTCGAGCGAGCAACGGTTTCTATGGTCAGGTGCAAGGTTAAATTTTACTTTTCTTGCAGTTAACCTACTTATTGTTAATATTTATTTAACATGTAAATTAAGAAAAAAGAGACACGCTTTTTCTTCTACGGATGGTGGATTCGCGACGACGCCCTCTGGATTAGAGAAAATGCGTCTCGATCTTGCGAAACGCGCGAGTTTTAATTTACTTTTCTTGCCGTTAACCTAATTATTGTTAATATTTATTTAAAATGTAAATTAAAAAATAGACACGCTTTTTCTTCTTCGGATTGCGGATAATTCTTCCATCTTCGGATTGCGGATTCGCGACGCCTTCCGGATTAGAAAAAATGCTTCGATCTCGCGAAACACTCGTGCTTTAATACACTTTTCTTGCCGTTAACCCAATTATTGCTAATATTTATTTAAAATGTAAATTAAAAAATAGACACGCTTTTTCTTTTTCGGATTGCGGATGATTTTTCCTTCTTCGGATTGTGGATTTTCGACGACGCCCTCTGGGTTAGAGAAAATGCGTCTCGATCTTGCGAAACGCGCGAGTTTTAATTATGCCAATAAGGAAGCACACTTTTCCTGCATTAGAATCGAATGCGGGCATTTAGAAACGAGATAATTTCGTTATAAAATTTTGTTGCCGACGACGCTTTCACGATTATGACGTCGGGAAAAGTGCGGCCGTTTTATACACATGACCGATTTAATCGGTTGCGTGTAAAATTTAAATAAAAGTAAAATTTCTAATTGTAGTTATTTAGAAAAAACAATTTAATATTATTAGGGATAGTAATTTCAAGTATATACAGGGTGCGTTTTATGATTTTTGTTTTGCTCATTTATTATAGAAATGTATACAAGTCATCAGAAAAAAAAACAGCGTTATAGTTTGAATTAAAATAAGAACGAAGGGTAATAGGCATGGCCGTCCGCAGAAATTTTTCAAAACTTTCATACAGAAATTTCAAATAAATAACCGTCAAAAATGACAATTTCGAATCGTCAAAAACTCTGCATTTTTGCCACCGCAAACGGCAAATAAAGAAATTTGCAGCTGTCAAAAATTACGGATTTTACTTATCAAAAACTGCATTTTTTTTTGATATAAAAATAAGAAAATGACAATTTCGAATTATCAAAAATTCTGCATTTCTGCCACCATAAACGGCACGATTCAATGGTAAATAAAAAAATTAGCAGCTGCCAAAAATTGTGGATTTTTACAATCAAAAGCGGCATTTTTTTATATTAAAAAAGAAAATTGCCATTTTTGTAATGTTAAAAATTCTGCATTTCTGCCACCACAAACAGTACGATTCAGTGGTAAATAAAGAAATTTACCGCTGCCAATAATTATGTTTTTTTTAGTATCAAATACATTTTTTGATATTAAAAAAAGAAGTCAATTTCAACTGTTAAAAATGACAATTTCGAACTGTCAAAAATAGCACTACTATCAAAATGGCACACAAGCAGTAAAAAGGAAATTTTTAATTTCTGAAAATAACCATTCAATACTGTCAAAAATTGCTCATTACTGAAAACGATTCGTTTCAACAATAAAAAGAAAATTTCCAAATCCCAAAAATGTTAAACTGTCAAAATTTGAGCATTTCTACTATCACCATCAGCATTTTTCAATATTAAAATTTCCAACGGCCAAAAGTAACAATTACGAATTGTCAAAAATTATGCAATTGTACTGTCAGAAACGGCATTTTTCAATAGTAAAAAGATACATTTTTAACCGTCAAAAATGACAATTTCGAATTGTCAAAAATTCTGCATTTCTGTCACCACAAACGGCACGATTCAGCGGTAAATAAGGATATTAGCAGGAATTTTACTATCAAAAACGGCATTTTTTGATATTGAAAAAAAAGAAAATTTGCTAAAAATGACAATTTCGAATTGTCAAAAATCGCATATATCTATCATTACAAATGGCACGTTGGCAGTAAAGAGGAAATTTCAATTGCCAAAAATAACTATTCAGGACTGTCGAAAATTGCTCATTACTGAAAATGGTTTCATTCCAACAATAAAAAGTAAAATTCCAAATTCCAAAATTTTTTAAGTGTGAAAATTTAATCATTTCTACTATCACTATCGGCATTTTTCAATATTAAAAAAGGGAAATTTCCAACTGCCAAAAGTAACAATTACAAATTGTCAATAATTGTGCAATTCTACTGTCAGAAACGGCATTTTTCAATAGTAAAAAGATACATTTTTAACCGTCAAAAATGACAATTTCGAATTGTCAAAAATTTCTGCCACCACAAACGGCACGATTCAGCGATAAATAAGGAAATTAGCAGCTGCCGAAAATTGTGGAATTTTACTATCAAAAACGGCATTTTTTGATATTAAAAAAAAGAAAATTTCGACTGCTAAAAATGACAATTTCGAACTGTCAAAAATAGCACTACTATCAGAAATGGCAGGCACATTGGCAGTAAAAAGGAAATTTCAAATGCCAAAAATAACAATTTACAACCGTCAAAAATTGTTAATTTCTACTAAAATGTAAAGTAATAATACAGCGAGATCGAATAAAAAATTAGTCAAAGCAGGCCATGAACAAAAAGCCGCCGAATGTTTTTTCTTTGTTCTTAAATTTGAAAATATCAATATACGCCAGTTTGACATTTGCCAATAAGTTTAAGAATTTTGGCTCATGGCCAACTTTTACTAACTTTTATTCGATCGCACTGTATTATACGCGTCGGGTGGAACCGTGCCCGCTCGTCGTTGTACGTCAATTTTTTTCGGATTCATCGAACATAACACGGAACGCACTTTTTGTTATAATTTTTAATTTTGGTGTGATTTTTTAAGTATATAGGGTGTTTCAGACCACCCGTTCATCCCAAATATCTCCTAAAATACGAATCGGATTGAGATAAAAAAAAAATTTGTCCAAAACTGTTTTTTGAGCCCTATCATGTGGTGTGAAATGTGAACCGCCCCCCCCCCCCCCTCTCTCCAGGGTCGGGGAGGGGCTAACTTTGGAATCTTAAATGGCAACCCCTATTTTTGATTGCAGATTTGTATTCTATGATAAAAAATATTGGGTTTTTATCCGAAAGAATTTTTTCGATGAGCGACAGATGGCGCTATATTCGGCAAAAACATTTATTGAATTATATTTATTTATCGCATCAAATGATAGATTACGACATTTTTTACGTAGTCATCTCTTAAATAAGGCGTTGATTGAAGACATTCGTAATTTATACGCGTCGTTTCAACTTTATGTTTTTGTATATATATATATCATGTATTTAAGTTAATTATTATTGTTAATTTCATGTAAAAGGTGTTTACCGTAATAAATATTATTATTATTATTATTATTAAAAACAAATTTTATGTCAGAAATAAGCAAAAAAATCAAGTTGATTATCACATTCCATTCTATTCTTTTCTATTGTGGTAATGTATGAATGTTTGTAACGACAAACAGAATTTTTTAATTTAAGAAAAAAAAATTAAAAAAAAAATTTTTTTTGCTAATCGAAAAAAAATGTTTCGAATTAAAACCTAATATATTTTAGAGTAGAAGCCAAATCTGCTACAAAAAATAGGGGTGCCTATTTAAGATTTCAAAGTTACCCCCCACCCCGCCCCTGGGGGGAGGGGTGGTGGTTTAAATTTCACACCACATGATAGAGCTCAAAAAAAAATTTGACGTATTTTTTTGTCATGTCAATCCGATTTGTATTTCGCGAGATATTTGGGGTGTACGGGTGGTCTGAAACACCCGGTATATACAAGTTTAGTATATCAAATATTACTTTAAGTTAATAAATTCATTTTCCAGGAGGGGGCAGCTGCCCCCCTGGCTCCCATCTGCGGACGCCCATGGTGATGGGTGGTCCCGATCCTACAATCTTATCATTAAAACCTTGAGCAAGGGTTTGACGTGTGTAAATTAGAGGTGGGCGAAATGACACTTTCGATTGAAAGGAGTCTCTTTTGAAAATCTTGTAATTTACTCTGAAAACATAGTTTTGGTCTTCAAACGTAACCCTTATTTCTGGTTTTACTGGATTACTGGGTTACGTTTGTAAATATGAAAATAGAAACAGAATCGTGAATGTTATTTTCTTAAAACTAGTTTGCTTACGTTCCACATGTTTGGATTGAAGGTTTATTTTTTGATAGAAACGCCAAAGTGGCGGAATCTATTGCCTGAATGCTGTACTGTCTCTAGGTGTTCTGATGGGGGAACAATATTTAATGTTGTTTGTGTGTTTATGTTTGTGTCTGAGTCTGTGTTTATTTGTCAGCGTTGTATGTGCCCTGTGTGTCTCTGTCTGTAAATGTGTCTGTCTGTCTGTGATGTGTGTGTCTGTGTGTGTGTGCTAAGTCTGACTGTGGCTGTGTGTGTCTGTCTGTATCTGTGTGTCTCTGTAAGTGCTATGTGTCTGTCTACCTGTGTCCGACTATGGCTGTGCGTATCTGTCAGTGCTTGTGTTTGTGTGTCAATGCGTGTGTGTCTGTTTAACTGGCTGTGGCTGCGTGTGGCTATGTGGGGCCCTGTGTGTCTGTGTATGCTTGTGTGTGTGTCTAGGTGTGCCTGTATGTGTCTGTCTGTATCTGTTTGTGTCGGTCCGAATCTCTGTCTAGCTGTGTGTAACTGGCTGTGGATGTGTTTGTTTGTGTCGGGCTGTGTCTGTTCTGAAGGGCACTGCACTTCAAAAACGCTAGAGATTTTAATATATACTCTCGCCGCGCTATGAAGGCGTCTGAGGTGAACAAAGGGTCGGAAGGACCGCCTTCATCAGAAGTGATTGGATATTTTGTTACTTTACATTCACAGATGTTTACACTTTACTTGCTAGCTATTGGTGCACTATCCACTTCTATTTATACATCAGTGGTTTTTAAAAGGTTACAGATAGCTCCTCAGATGCCTTCATAGCGCGGCCAGACTTTACAACTGTAAACTGAACGTTTTCTTGTATAGAATACAATAATAAATACCGAAACATTTTCGTTAAAATTTAACTTCCATTGTGGTTGTAATTTTAGGTAATTTCACTATATTTTGATTCAAATTGAAACAAAAATAATATTTAAAGTAGTGAAAACCAGAATAATTTTTATCCAGGTCACTAAACGTGATTGAATTACTTGAAGTAGTGAAAACGAGAATCATTTGTATCCCGTTCGCTTTAAACAGGCCACTAAACGCGATTAAATTTTGTACAATTATCAAAATTTCGCAACATTGATCGCGTTCCAGTACATTCACCATTGGGGTTATACAATTCACTGCAACGGAGGCAATGCCCCGAAGTACAAACTTGAATGTATAAAATAGCTCGGTTAAAAGTCGTGCAGTAAATAATTAGATACTCGGGATAAGCTTTACGAATATGATGAAAAAAAAATTATATAAACAAAGTCCCAATCGATTATAGCCACTTAGTGTATAGATCATTGAAAAAGAACACCAAACAAAAGGTAATGGACTAGAGGAAGCTCCGATGAGCAGCAAGTACTAATTGTTGAAAATTGTAAGATAAAGTAAACGGAATATAGAGGTAGAAACGCCAAAGTGGCGGAATCTATTGCCTGAATGCTGTACTGAACCAAATCCGAGTGACAAGATATGGATATTGCCAGCGGCGGCAAATATAACAATATTAATGTGAACATTAAATATTGTTCCATCAGAACACCTACAGAGTACAGATACTGTCTATTATTAGATCTGCCCCTGGTGCTTGTGGCTAAATAAATTTATCAATAGATGTCGGTTAGATGCCAAATATTGTTTATGTAAGCAATATATCCTAATAAATTATTATTATCCCTGTAGTGACCGAATGGCAAAAAAGATATTTATATTTTTTGCATATTTCAAAATTTTTTAATTGTGAATTTGGACCCCCCCCCCCCCCCCCCCTTCATATTAAATTTTTATTCGCGTGAATTTTGAACGTAGTATAAAACGCAGGCAACACCATGACGATTTAAAATAATTGAAAAATACATCTTTACATATTTCTTTAATTAAATTACATGCGCATAAATTTACCTACTGCCGTTAGGTAACGTCTTCAGTTAAAAAGGTCAAGCCTCATCATTGCCAATAAAATTACGTACAGTCGCGCGGCCTATTCTGAAATAATTTTTCTCAATGAATGTGGAAAATCATATAATCACGTTAAGTGCACGCCTCATATTGTCGGCTTATGAGGGTATTAATAATGACTTTCACTTGCGGAATCGATTTTAATGGAATGTCTGCTTCTGGTTTCATTTTTCAACAAATGAACACGAAATCATATTCTTGCAACTTTTTGATATACAGGGTGTTACAAATTCCATGCCTTAGCATTGCTATCTCGGTAACTATAAGCGATGGAGAGTTATTCCAATTATCTTTCAGATTGTATAAGGGTTCCCCGTTCCTAATCTCAACAGTTTTCTTGTATTCGGCGATTATCATATCAGGAATAATTATTATAATCTGAAAGATAATTGGATTCTACTTGAGAATACGTTACTAAATACAGGGTGTGCCATTTGAAAAAAACGAAGTTATTCAACTTTATAAGTTCGGTTTTTCTACCGCATTTTTTTTATCACCCTGTATAATTTTTTGTATGAAATCATGGTTGGCTCTATAGTTCGAACCTTCAAGCAAATAATAGAAATGATTTTAATCGTTCAACGTCAATCACTGGGGCAAGAATAAAATTTCACCCGGACCATGCATTTCAACAAATCTTCAAATATTTCGAAAACGGCAAACAATAAGTATAGGGAGTATTGAAGTAACTCACCTTTATTTGCTCCATATAATTCAAAAATGACAAAAAATATAGGATGTTCCATTTAAAAAAACATAAGTTTGGTCTGTAACTTTGTTATGAGACACCCTGTATAAATTTAAATATTTTTAGGGCGTGCAGCTCACTATTATACACAACTTTTGTGTAAAACATTTTTCGAAATTTTGAAAAATAACCACGTGATTGACCGTTCCCAGAGCTCTGAAACGCCCTGTGTAAAGACGAAAATTTTTTTTTTTTTTTTTACTTAAGCTGAGCCATTCAGTTTATTTTATTTAATGCGTCTATAACAAGTGAGCTTTTCTCAAGTTTCATTATTTTAATACACTATCCTTAATTACAATTAGATTATTCCCACCGTAACATTAATCAAGTTAACAAACATCCGCGATGGGTTGCATAACTTCGCATTAGCCCGGGATTATTTACGTGTGCGCGCATTTTCTGAAATAATTTCCTGGTGCGAATTTTTCAGGCTCGAACAGGTAGCACGAACGTAGCGTATGTACCAATAGAAAGTTTTGTCGAGATAAAAATTACGAAATCGAAAAAAGATCACTAGATAGAAAGCTCCGATCCGATTACCGGACGATATAAATAAATTCTAGAAAAAGTGGCCACTTACACTGCACTTGAAAAAATAATCACGTTTCTGCACAAAATATTAACTGGTCCGTGGCGGCTAACAACTGCACTGGTCGGAGAGACTGGGGATGGATTCTTTTTATTTAAACGTTCGAAACGAGGCGGTGGGAAATTTCCCCCCTTTCGCGATAGTGGGGCGCGAGGTGTGCGGACATGCCGAAAGAAAGATGTGCAATGGAGGATGACATCGAATGAGGTTTGCTTTTCTCTTAATGGAATTGTCTTTAGAGGAATTTATAAATGTAATTAAAAAAATAATTACTTGGTATTGGAAAACTCGCGCTTGTTGCAAACGCGACTATAATAATGGTTATTTAAGTACCAAGGGCGTTAAGAAGATGTTTACGCGCGTGCGAGGGCGACAAGCTTACACACCCGAGGGCTTCGCACTTGTTGCAAACGCATTAATGGTTATTTATGTACCAAGGGCGTTAAGAAGATGATTACGCGCGTGCGAGGCGACAAGTTTACATAACCGAGGGTTCAGGCGCTAAAGGGACACTTTGTAGTAGTGATGGACGAAATTACTCTTTTTTGTGAGTCGACTCGTTGAAAAGAGTCGGCTCTAAAGAATCAACTCCAGACTCTGTTGAAAGAGTAAAAAGTATGTCTGGAAAAAAGTGATGTGCAAAAAAAGGAGTCGATCATGATGATGGTTGCGACCGTTACTACGCGGTAATTCGTAATATGTATAATTACTGAATAATCACTGACCGGTTGCGACCGTTACTAGGCAGTAATTCATAAAATGTATAATCACTGAATAAAGAACTTGTTTTGTTTTTTTACAACAATTTAAAATGTATATATAATTCATAAATTGTGGCAAAAAACATAGTAAGTGTTTATTCAGTGATTATAAAAAGGAGCCACTTGACTCCTCGACTCATGAGTTACCCATCTCTACTTTGTACACAAAGCACAACGTTTCGCAATTTATTTGTGATAAATAATAATTAATATGACAATTTCTGCTTTCTCGTATTTTTTTTAATCATTTTGTTGGCGCTTGTAGCAGAGTACCCCGACTGCTCCCCGTTAGTTACGCCCCTGTTAATGCAATCTCAACTCGCGCCGGAAGGAAATGGTCAACATGCATCGTCAAAACCATCATGTTTGTTTATTAAATTGTTTTTTTTTTTTATTAATTTTGTTTTGATGAATTAATTCGAACGCTATCGCAAGATTGCCGAGAGGAAAGAAAACCGTTTTCACTAATATTATGCCGGTTATTGCGGCGTAATAACATTTATGGATGTTAGTGTATTCATCATTATGTGAGAGGTGATAGAAAGTGTTACGGTTTGTTTCTGTTTTATATGGAGACAACCTGTTCAAAAGCGGCTCGTGTGTGTCTGTTTTGAATGTATTACAATCGTACACCGCGCACCGTGTGAATTTTTTCTCTAGAAGTTTCGTAAATTTTCGAGATTTAAGTATTGGTAGAAAATTGTGATCTAATAGTTATTTATGTATCAAGGGCGTAAAATTTAGAAAGTTCGAAGATCGAATTTTCGAAGTTTGGAAGCTTCGAATTTTTTAAGTTTCGAACCTTCGAATTTTTAAAGTTTCACTTCCTCAAATCTTCGGAGATTGAGTTTCAAAGTTTCGAAGTTTCAAAGCTTCGAATTTTTAAAGGCTCACTTCTTCAAATCTTCGAAGACTGAAGTTTCGAAGATTCGAAGTTTCGAAGCTTCAAATTTTGTAAGTTTCGGATTTCCGAATTTTTAAAGTCTCACATCATTAAATCTTCGAAGATTGAAGTTTTGAAATTTCGAAGCTTCGAATTTTTAAAGTTTCGAATTTTCGAATTTTTTAAGTTTCGAATTTTTAAAGTCTCACTTCTTCAAATCTTCGGTGATTGAGTTTCAAATTTTCGAAGATTCGAAGATGAAAAGCTTCGTATTTTTAAAGTCTCACTTCTTCAAATCTTCGAACTGAAGTTTCGAAGATTCCAAGTTTCGAAGCTTCGAATTTTTAAAGTTTCGAACTTTCGAATTTTTTAAAGTTTCACTTCTTCAAATCTTCGGAGATTGAGTTTCAAAGTTTCGAAGATTCGAAATTTCAAAGCTTTGAATTTTCAAATTTTTAACGTCTTACTTCTTCAAATCTTCGAAGATTGAAGTTTCAAAGTTTCGAAGCTTCGAATTTTCGAATTTTTAAAGTCTCACTTCTTCAAATCTTCGAACTGAAGTTTCGAAGATTCCAAGTTTCACTTCTTCAAATCTTCGGAGATTGAGTTTCAAAGTTTCAAAGATTTGAAGTTTCAAAGCTTCGAATTTTTTAGGTTTCGAATCCTCGAATTTTTAAAGTCTCACTTCTTCAAATCTTCGAAGATTAAAACTTAGAAGTTTCGAAGATTCGAATTTTCGAAAAGTTTCACTGCTTAAAATCATCGGAGATTGAGTTTCGAAGATTCGAAGTTTCAAAGCTTCGAATTTTTTAAGTTTCGAATTTTTGAATTTTTAAAGTCTCACTTCTCCAAATCTTTGAAGATTAAAGTTTCGAAGATTCGAAGTTTTGAACATTCAAAGTCTTACTTCTTCAAATCTTTAAAAGATTGAATTTTCGAAGTTTTGAAGCTTCGAATTTTTTTAAGTTTCGTACATTCAAAGTCTCACTTCTTCAAATCTTCGAAGATTGAAGTTTAGAATTTTCCAAGTTTCGAAGTCTCACTTCGCGAATATTGACAAATGAAGAAGTAATTCTATATCAAATAATTTCAAAACTTATAGAAGCCATTAATTTTTCAAGATATGATATTGTTTCTTACCTTGCCAGTACATCAGTTTAAAATACTTTTTTATTACAGCAATATTTACGTATTAAGGGCACAAAATTTCGAAGATTCATAGAAAATTTTCGAAGATTCAAAGTTTCAAAGCTTCGAATTTTTTTAAGTTGCGAATTTTCCAAGTTTCGAAGTCTCACATCGCGAATATTGACAAATGAAGAAGTTATTCTATATCAAATAATTTCAAAACTAATAGAAACCGTTAATTTTTCAAAATAGTATGATATTGTTTCTTACTTCGCCAGTACATTAGTTTGATGTTCATTTTTTATTACAGCAATGTTTACGTATCAAGAGAGTAAAATTTCGAAGATTCAAAGATACATAGAAAATCTTCGAAGATTGAAGTTTCGAAGATTCGAAGTTTGAAAGTTTGCAAAGTTTTAGGTCGATTTTTTTTTTTAATCTTTTAAAATTTTTCAAAAAAGAGTTTTTTTGTGAAAAATAGACAAAATGGCTCAGAAACACCAATTAACTTAACTTCTTAGGTCGATAAAAAAAGGAGAAAAGTTTCCAAAAATTTTCAAAAAAGTGGGAATATTTGAGCAAAATGTAGAATTTTAATAAAAAATTTCATATGTTTATTAAAATTCAACACCAATTAACTTGACTTCTTAAGTCGATAAGAAAAATAGAAAAAGTTTCCAAAAATTTTCAAAAAAGTGGGAATTTTTGAGCAAAATGTTGAATTTTAATAAAAATATGAAAATTTTGCACAAATTTATGATTTTTTGCATACTCAAAAAAGAGGTTTTTTTTGGAACAAAACAGTGATTTTTTAGCCAACTTTTGGCGTTTTTTTTCAAAATTTGCGATTTCTTGCCTCAATTTTTGGTTTTGTTTGTCCATTTTTCATTTTTGGTCAAAGTTATTATATTTTAGTATTATATTCTTAAGTCAGGACATAAGTATATATAAAAATAGTAGATCATACAATTATCTTAAACTACGACAACATTTAATTATTAAACTTCAGTGTAGACTTAAAAAAAAAAACATAATTACATACACACTTACATATTAAAATTTGCGATTTTCCGCCCCAAAAATTTTTCAAAAATTTTCAAAAAAAAGTTTCGTTTGGAACAAAATAATGATTTTTGGGCCAAATTTTGGCAAAATTGTCAAAAATTCTCGTTTTTTTTCCAAAATTTGCGATTTCTTGCCTCAATTTTAGTTTTTTTTAGTTTAGTCCAAGTTATTATTGGGCCAACTTTTGGCAAAATTGTCAAAAATTCTCGTTTTTTTTCCGAAATTTGCGATTTTTGCTTCAATTTTTGTTTTTTTTGTCAATTTCTCATTTTTGGTCCAAGTTATTATATTTTACTATTCTATTCTTAAGTCAGGACATAAGTATATATCAAAATAGTAGATCATACAATTATCTTAAACTACGACAGCAACATTTAATTATTAAAATTCAGTGTAGACTTAAAAAAAAAAACATAATTACAGACATACATATTAAAATTTGCAGGATTTTAATAGTGATATTTGGGCCAACTTTTGGCAAAATTGTCCAAAAATTCTCGTTTTTTGTTTTCCAAAATTTACGATTTTTTGCCTCAATTTTTGGTTTTTGTTATCCATTTTTCGACAGAAATACTTACATTTAATGTAAATTTAGTGTAAATCATTAAAAAATACATTTAATGAGACATTCACTATTCATGAATAGATTCAAGTCACGGTAGAAAGACCGATTGTTGATAGCAGTGCAAGACCAACATCCTTCAACTTCTTGTCGTATTTTAATTTAAATATTTAATAAATCGTATGAATAAAAACCTTACCATATCTCATAGTTCAGTCAAATTTCTATTGATAATAATAATAATCATAAACAGCTTTATTTATCTAAGAGCACATAATCCATTACGTACAAAAATAATAATGATTTACGCCGATGAAGTTGTAACGAATTGTAATTAATGATTCACCACACAAAAACGTTAAGTTCAAGTATGTTTAAATGTCAGTTATACGCTAGAGAATGGTGCACTTAAAACGTATTCTTTTAAAAAATTCTCAATGTCATCGCGTCCGCCTCCGATGACGGTACAACCCGATCATCGATTCATCGAAGAACCATCTGAACTTCAAAATCTGCTCCGGTTAGGAAAAAAAAAACGAGACGCGCACATAATAATTTTCTCATCTTTCTCACACCTTACGCAACCATTGTGAACGATTGCGACGCCCCGGTAATTCTCACAAGAACAATTATTTATTTCTTTTGAAAACTGTGCAATTTGTAAGTAATTGCGCGATTGAGCACCGCTCGAAACTGGTGCAACTATTTTCATGTTGTCCTTGAATGCCCATCTTTTAATGCAATTCTTGGATTTGTTCGGATTAAGCAAGTTTTGATTTTAGACAGCTCTGATTTCTTCCATTATTTTGAATTTTTAATACAGGGGCGTGCCTATACTTTCTAAAGCCTGTGTGCAGTATATAATTACTACTACTACTACTACTACTACTACTACTACTACCACTACCACTACCACTACCACTACTACTACTAGGTGATCATAATTGATTGAGATTTTTTTTTTATGTTGATATCTGATAAGTAATGAATGGAGAAAACATTTAAAATTATACAGGGTGAGTTTTTTTTCGATGTTTAATATTGTAACACAATACATCAAACAAATTAAGACACCTGGAAATCCTCACAAAACGATTGAGCCATTAAGGAAGTCCAGAGAAAGGACGATAAAATTGACCGCAATAAAAATGGAAGCGTGGAACCATTTATTTTTATTTCTAGATGCCGCACCAAACCGAAAATGGTAAATAGGTGAAGAAGTCGTGTTATCCAATCGAGAGTTTCTACTCTTCCGAAAATGACGACACGCCGAACACAAAACGCGCGCGCAATAAAATCTAATTGGTAGAAATTCGGTTCAGTTCGGATTGATTAAATTAGCCGATAATAAGGTCATTGCCGAGCCAATTAGAAGAAAAATGTTTACGCATTTTGAATATTCTGCTGAATTAATTCCGGTTTTATTATATAATTACGTGAGCGATTCGTGTAACGGAGATGTGGGCTAATGCTCACAACAAAAAAAAATGAATATTTTTGGTTTTATTGAACCCAAATTTTTAGATTGTGGTTGGGTGTGCGCAAAAAGCGCGTTTTCCGCACATAAATCCGCGTCGCCGATTTGAATTTCTGGTGTAGAAAGTGGGCCAAGTTTAATTAATTAAAGATTTGCATTAATTTCTAGTTATTGTACGGTTTGGTTAATTTCTTAAATGAGCAGCAATTATCGTTTTATGTTTAGGTTCAATTAATGCGTTATATTAATTACGTTAATCATTGGAGTGTGTGTGTATGTGTGTTTTTTTCAAGAATGACTATCCTTTAGCGTCTTTTTACATAAAAAAAAATTGCACCGTTTAGAAAATAGCAAATATTAACTTTTTTAATAATCATCGTAGACCATTGAAGTATACCTTCCTTTTCATCAGAAAAACGAGGCGTTAAAAAAATTTAGCCTAAAAAAAATGCAAAAAAATTGGTCACCATGAACATTTTGTTTCCAACGAATAAATTTAAACGATTCTGTCGAAATCTTTAAGAATAAATAATTCCTAATTAATTTCGACAGTCGGAACCAGTTGTTTTACTGCGGGACATTTTTGACAGCAAAAAATTCAATTTTCTACAATTTGCGACTTTTGAACGACGCCATTTTGTCTCCAGCGGAAAAAATTAAACGATTCTGTCGAAATCTTCAAGAATAAACAATTCCTAATTAATTTCGACAGTCAGAACCAGCTGTTTTACTGCGGGACATTTTTGACAGCAAAAAAAACAATTTTCTACAATTTACGACTTTTGAACGACGCCATTTTATCTCCAGCGAAAAAATTTAAACGATTCTGTCGAAATCTTCAAGAATAAACAATTCCTAATTAATTTCGACAGTCGGAACCAGCTGTTTTACTGTGGGACATATTTGACAGCAAAAAATTCAATTTTCTACAATTTGCGAAATTTTGAACGACGCCATTTTGTCTCCAGCGAAAAAAATTAAACGATTCTGTCGAAATCTTTAAGAATAAACAATTCCTAATTAATTTCCACAGTCGGAAATAGCTGTTTTACTGCGGGACATTTTTGACAGCAAAAAAATCAATTTTCTACAATTTGCGACTTTTGAACAACGCCATTTTGTCTCCAGCGAAAAAATTTAAACGATTCTGTCGAAATCTTCAAGAATAAACAATTCCTAATTAATTTCGACAGTCGGAACCAGCTGTTTTACTGTGGGACATATTTGACAGCAAAAAATTCAATTTTCCACAATTTGCGACTTTTGATCGACGCCATTTTGTCTCCAGCGAAAAAAATTAAACGAATCTGTTGAAATCTTTAAGAATAAATAATTCCTAATTAATTTCGACAGTCGGAACCAGCTGTTTTACTGTGGGACATATTTGACAGCCAAAAATTCAATTTTCTACAATTTGCGAAATTTTGAACGACGCCATTTTGTCTCCAGCGAAAAAAATTAAACGATTCTGTCGAAATCTTTAAGAATAAACAATTCCTAATTAATTTCCACAGTCGGAAATAGCTGTTTTACTGCGGGACATTTTTGACAGCAAAAAAATCAATTTTCTACAATTTGCGACTTTTGAACAACGCCATTTTGTCTCCAGCGAAAAAATTTAAACGATTCTGTCGAAATCTTCAAGAATAAACAATTCCTAATTAATTTCGACAGTCGGAACCAGCTGTTTTACTGTGGGACATATTTGACAGCAAAAAATTCAATTTTCTACAATTTGCGAAATTTTGAACGACGCCATTTTGTCTCCAGCGAAAAAAATTAAACGATTCTGTCGAAATCTTTAAGAACAAAAAGAACAAACAATTCCTAATTAATTTCAGCTGAACCAGCTGTTTTACTGCGGGACATTTTTGACAGCAAAAAAATCAATTTTCTACAATTTGCGACTTTTGAACAACGCCATTTTGTCTCCAGCGAAAAAAATTAAAGGATTCTGTCGAAATCTTCAAGAACAAACAATTCCTAATTAATTTCGACAGTCGGAACCAGCTGTTTTACTGCGGGACATTTTTGACAGCAAAAAATTCAATTTTCTACAATTTGCGAAATTTTGAACGACGCCATTTTGTCTCCAGCGAAAAAATTTAAACGATTCTGTCGAAATCTTCAAGAATAAACAATTCATAATTAATTTCGACAGTCGGAACCAGCTGTTTTACTGTGGGACATATTTGACAAATTGAAAAATTCAATTTTCCACAATTTGCGACTTTTGGGCGACGTAATTTTGTCTCCAGCGAAGAAATTTCAACGATTCTGTCGAAATCTTCAAGAATAAACAATTCATAATTAATTTCGACAGTCGGAACCAGCTGTTTTACTGTGGGACATATTTGACAAATTGAAAAATTCAATTTTCCACAATTTGCGACTTTTGGGCGACGTAATTTTGTCTCCAGCGAAGAAATTTCAACGATTCTGTCGAAATCTTCAAGAATAAACAATTCATAATTAATTTCGACAGTCGGAACCAGCTGTTTTACTGTGGGACATATTTGACAAATTGAAAAATTCAATTTTCCACAATTTGCGACTTTTGGGCGACGTAATTTTGTCTCCAGCGAAGAAATTTCAACGATTCTGTCGAAATCTTTAAGAATAATCAATTCTTAATTAATTTTGTCAGTCAGAACCAGCTGTTTTACTGCAGGACATTTTTGACATCAAGAAATTCAATTTTCTACAATTTGCAATTTAAAGTCTTGACTTTTGAACGATGCCATTTTGTTTCCAGCGAAGAAAGTTCAACGATTCTGTCAAAATTTTTAAGAATAATCAATTCTTTATTAATTTTGTAAGTTTTTTTTTTCAAAAAAAGTCGATTTTTTCAGACTTGGATCGGTCGTGGCGGCTAAACGGAAACTCCAAATAGAACGCGGTTTTCAAATCTGTGCTCTTTGTATGTAAATTAGTCGAATTCAATTAAAATTGGTGATTTTTAATTTTCGACAGAAACTTGAAAAAATACACAAGCCCCTGGAACTTTTCTAAAAAAATGCAACTTTTTTAATAATCATCGTAGACCATTCAAGTACGCCTTCTTTTTCATCAGAAAAAAATCTATTGGCGTTAAAAAATTTCAGCTATCTTAAATAACAAAAAAGTTGGCGTCAGTTAAAATTTTTTAGAAATTAAAAAAAAATTATATAACCGTCACATATGCACACACGCATACACGCGCGTGTTTTGATGTCCTCTAATATCCAAAACAACACTATTTAGATACAAAAACAACAACAATCTCTTACAAAACTGCAACACAATCTCGCGGTGTCAATGAACTTGAACTTTTCATAAAAAAAAATAAAAAACTGGACGCATGCAACTTTCTCCGGTTTTACAAACAATCAGGTTAAATCGAAAGGCTCTGTGCACGAACCGTGGATAAATCGAACCACCTGTCTTCTTGGTTAAATAAATTCGCTAAGGACTGTGCAATTAAAAGAAAACGAAAATCGCTCCATTGTGCTCTTAAATATTGGTACACTTTCTTTTCGCGCCTTTAACATTTCAATAATGTATGCAGACGGCGGCGGCGTTGCGTAAGAGTGTTGTCATTTAAATTATATTACGCATTTTTTCACAATGACGACATTTTCAGACGGACGCGTACGTGGATTTTTAAACATGGCCGCGTTAAATTTATTCATTCGAGCATTCACAATTTGGTCGGATTTAATAAATTTTAATTTTACTTTTTTTTGGTTTTTTTTTTAACACAAATCAAATCAATTTTTTTTAATCACAACTCGCTTGAAAATTGGTGTATTTTCAAAAACCAAAATTATTTTGATAGAACATAGCCTTCTCAGTTGCTTCTAATTTTTGCATAATTTTGTTTTAGCGTTTTCAATATTTTTTCTATTTTTTCCACCCAATCAACGCTTCCACGTTCAAATCATTTTTTTTTAAATCATAACTCGCTTGAAAATTGGTGCATTTTCAAAAACCAAAATTATTTTGATGGAACATAGCCTTCTCAGTTGCTCCTAATTTTTGCATAATTTTGTTTCGGCGCTTTAAATATTTTTACAATTTTTTCCACCCAATCAACGCTTTCACGTTCAAATCATTTTTTTTTTAAATCACAACTCGCTTGAAAATTGGTGCATTTTCAAAAACCAAAATTATTTTGATAGAACATAGCCTTCTCAGTCGCTTCTAATTTTTGCATAATTTTGTTTCTGCGTTTCATATATTTTTTCAATTTTTTCCACCCAATCAACACTTCCACGTTCAAAACATTTTTTTTTAAATCACAACTCGCTTGAAAATTGGTGCATTTTCAAAAACCAAAATTATTTTGATAGAACATAGCTTTCTCAGTTGCCCCTAATTTTTGCATAATTTTGTTTCGGCGCTTTAAATATTTTTACAATTTTTTCCACCCAATCAACGCTTTCACGTTCAAAACATTTTTTTTTAAATCACAACTCGCTTGAAAATTGGTGCATTTTCAAAAACCAAAATTATTTTGATAGAACATAGCTTTCTCAGTTGCTTCTAATTTTTGCATAATTTTGTTTCGGCGCTTTAAATATTTTTACAATTTTTTCCACCCAATCAACGCTTTCACGTTCAAAACATTTTTTTTTAATCACAACTCGCTTGAAAATTGGTGTATTTTCAAAAACCAAAATTATTTTGATAGAACATAGCTTTCTCAGTTGCCCCTAATTTTTGCATAATTTTGTTTCGGCGCTTTAAATATTTTTACAATTTTTTCCACCCAATCAACGCTTTCACGTTCAAAACATTTTTTTTTTAATCACAACTCGCTTGAAAATTGGTGTATTTTCAAAAACCAAAATTATTTTGATAGAACATAGCTTTCTCAGTTGCCCCTAATTTTTGCATAATTTTGTTTCGGCGCTTTAAATATTTTTACAATTTTTTCCACCCAATCAACGCTTTCACGTTCAAAACATTTTTTTTTAAATCACAACTCGCTTGAAAATTGGTGTATTTTCAAAAACCAAAATTATTTTGATAGAACATGGCCTTCTCAGTTGCTTCTAATTTTTGCATAATTTTGTTTCGGCGCTTTAAATATTTTTACAATTTTTTCCACCCAATCAACGCTTTCACGTTCAAAACATTTTTTTTTTAATCACAACTCGCTTGAAAATTGGTGTATTTTCAAAAACCAAAATTATTCTGATGGAACACAGCCTTCTCAGTTGCTTCTAATTTTTGTATAATTTTATTGCGGCCTTTTGTATTTTTTTCCATTAGTTTAATCAACGCCTCCAAAATTGATATCCAATTTTTTAAAAATTCATAACTCACTTAAAAATTGGTGAATCCTTTGAAACAAAAATAATTTTTAAAGAACAAAGATTAGTCAGTTGTTTTTAATTTTTCCATTGTTTTATGTCAGCGCTTTATATTTTTTTTTGGTTTTTTTTGAGTCGGCGCTTTTACAACACAACGATTTTTTTAAACACTTGCACGTCAACTAACAATTAAAAACAAAAATGATAACCCAATGGCGCGCATTTATTCTTGATCACCCTGTATGCACAACATCTTCATTAGCAGAAATCGCGATATTTTATTGAATGTTTAGTGGGTTATTGGGTATTGCCATTAAATTTATAGTCATTTACACTTTTTCTTTCAAAATGATTTTCATGAAAGTGTATTTTAGTCGTAATTGCAGATAAAATCTCTTGCCGTCCATAAACACGTACAGAACATCTGTATATATACTCGTTAGTGATTCTTACTTTCTATTTACGTTTAAGAATTTTAATTTACTAAAATATATGATGGATATCCTCATTACTGCGTTTTAAAGAAACATATGTTTCACGTGGGTCGGCTATTTTTTTAAATTTTATAATTGAAAAAGTGCTTCAGGCAAGTTAATTAAGTGTAATACTCATGTATATTTCGTTTAGATAATTAGGGGAGTGTCAGGATTAATATTTAATTTGCAAATTAAGATCAAAACTATAATTTCAACGTCTATTTAAAGCCGTTTAGTGGAAAAACCTAATAATAAATAAATCAATAAAATTTCTGCAAATGTATACGTATCTTCAACTGGTGTTAAAGAGGTTGCATATACCATGTGTCCGTTCTCAATTTCAGATTTTTGCATTTTGCTGCTTTCTTGATTATTTTAGAGAAAAATTGCAAGAGTAAAAAAATGTTCAGAATTTATTTAAAATGTATTTAAAATTAAAAAATCTACCAAATTTATTTTACACGTATTTAAAATTATTTAATCTTTACATTTCTTCTCTCTGGTCCATAGTAACTGTGAATGGATTTTGGTAGATTTTCAAAGTCTGAACATTTTTTTACGTTATTTTTGACTGTAAATGGATTTTGGTAGATTTTCAAAGTCTGAACATTTTTTTATGTTATTTTTGACTGGGAATGGATTTTGGTAGATTTTCAAAGTCTGAACATTTTTTTATGTTATTTTTGACTGTAAATGAATTTTGGTAGATTTTCAAAGTCTGAACATTTTTTTATGTTATTTTTTACTGTCAATGGATTTTCGTAGATTTTCAAAGTCTGAACATTTTTTTACGTTATCTTTGACTGTCAATGGATTTTGATAGATTTTCAAAGTCTGAACATTTTTTTACGTTATTTTTGACTGTCAATGGATTTTGGTAGATTTTCAAAGTCTAAACATTTTTTACTTTATTTTTCTCTAGGAAGAAAATTTCGAGATGTTAACGTTATCCAAAAGAGTAAATTTTAATCACAGCATTACGTAAAAAATTACACACACGACAGCCCATAAAAAAAAACGCCAAATTATCGAAACGTCCGTTTTGCAATAACGTTTGTTCTAAAACGTGTTGTATTTAATCATCGCCCGTTTAGAGATTCCTACATGGAACACCTACTGATCCGGATAACGCAACAACAATCCGATATTCACCGTAATGGTGGAGAAAGCGTACGAATTTCTTGTTTTTGGAATACGCGTAACAAATTCTGTCAGCATATTTCGCCTTAATCAAGGAGAAATTTGAACACGAGAGCAATAAACCGCGCATTGAAACATTCTCCCTGTAAATAGATGCAAGTGACAATTTCTAATACGTTTTACACGTTCATTAATTCAATCCGTTCAAATTGAATTATAATTTAGTGTCTTAAGATATTTTCTGATTATCATATGTAGTAATTACTACAATTACGGAATTATCAGAAGAGTGGACGTCTAAATTGCTTTATATATTTGATTAATTTGTCTTTTTACTCTCTCTGTACAATTAAGTGTTGTATATTATGATTTACAAATTTTACAACTAAGTGCGTTAATGAAGGAAAATTATGATGGACGCTTACATAATGGTAATAACATGATATTACATCTGGAAAAGAAATTTAGCACATTCACACTAAATTGCTCTCGTGACTAGGTTCGTGGGCAAGGTTGTTACACACAATCAATTTATTGGCATGATGTGGAGAAAGTGTTCACATTCCCGGTTTTTGCTCCGGTATTACAAGATATAAGTATATACTTGTTTTATTATACCCAGCTGCTTCCGCGATTATTTTGTAGGACATTACAGGCGTGCATTTTAAATTCCCGGCGCGGCCACCATAAGATCAATTAATAAATTAGCTCATTTTAGTTGTCTTTAAAGGGATAACGGAAAAACTCTCGTTGTTTAAATTTTTTTCTGATCATAGATGAAGATATTGCGCATTGTTTGGTGTACCACAAGTTGATTTTCACCCCTTCGAAAGGGCCGAAAAAAAATAATTACTCCAAAAATCACCAACATTTTGCAATAAAATTGTTATAAACCAATAACGTAAAAACGCTCGTTGTTTAAACTTTTTCTCGTCATAGATGAAGACATTCCGCATCGTTTGGTGTACCACAAGTTGACTTTCACCCCCTCTAAGGGGTTGAAAAAAAATAATTACTACAAAAATCATCACCAACATTTTGCAATAAATTTGTTATAAACCAATAACGTAAAAACGCTCGTTGTTTAAACTTTTTCTCTTAATAGATGAAGACATTCTGCATCGTTTGGTGTACCACAAGTTGACTTTCACCCCCTCTAAGGGGTTGAAAAAAAATAATTACTCCAAAAATCATCACCAACATTTTGCAATAAATTTGTTATAAACCAATAACGTATAAACGCTCGTTGTTTAAACTTTTTCTCGTCATAGATGAAGATATTACGCATTGTTTGGTGTACCACAAGTTAATTTTCACTCTCTCGAAGGGGTCGAAAAAAATTATTACTCCAAAAATCATCACCAACATTTTGCAATAAATTTGTTATAAACCAATAACGTAACAACGCTCGTTGTTTAAACTTTTTCTCGTCATAGATGAAGACATTACGCATTGTTTGGTGTACCACAAGTTGATTTTCACCCCCTCTAAGGGGTTGAAAAAAAATAATTACTCCAAAAATCATCACCAACATTTTGCAATAAATTTGTTATAAACCAATAACGTAAAAACGCTCGTTGTTTAAACTTTTTCTCGTCATAGATGAAGACATTACGCATTGTTTGGTGTACCATAAGTTGATTTTAACCTCCTTTAAAGGGTTGAAAAAAAATAATTACTCCAAAAATCATCACCAACATTTTGCAATCAATTTGTTATAAACCAATAACGTAAAAACGCTCGTTGTTTAAACTTTTTCTCGTTATAGATGAAGACATTACGCATTGTTTGGTGTACCATAAGTTGATTTTCACCCCCTCTAAGGGGTTGAAAAAAAATAATTACTCCAAAAATCATCACCAACATTTTGCAATAAATTTGTTATAAACCAATAACGTAACAACGCTCCTTGTTTAAACTTTTTCTCATCATAGATGAAGACATTACGCATCGTTTGGTGTACCACAAGTTGATTTTTACCCCCTCTAAGGGGTTGAAAAAAAATAATTACTCGAAAAATCATCACCAACATTTTGCAATAAATTTGTTCTAAACCAATAACGTAAAAACGCTCGTTGTTTAAACTTTTTCTCGTCATAGATGAAGACATTAGGCATTCTTTGGTGTACCACAAGTTGATTTTCACTCCCTCTAAGGGGTTGAAAAAAAATAATTACTCCAAAAATCACCAAAATTTTGCAATAAATTTGTTATAAACCGATAACGTAAAAACGCTCGTTGTTTAAACTTTTTCTCGTCATAGATGAAGACATTACGCATTCTTTGGTGTACCACAAGTTGATTTTCACTCCCTCTAAGGGGTTGAAAAAAAATAATTACTCCAAAAATCACCAAAATTTTGCAATAAATTTGTGATAAACCAATAATGTAAAAACGCTCGTTGTTTAAACTTTTTCTCGTTATAGATGAAGACATAACGCGTTGTTTGCTGTAGCACAAGTTAATTTTCACTTCCTCGAAGGGGTCGAAAAAAAAAATTACTCCAAAAATAACCAACATTTTGTTGATTTTTTTTTATAGATCAGCAATATTTTTGGATCTCTCTCTTTTGATCCGTATAAACTAATTAATTTATAATTTTTGATTTATAAACTTTCCTTCCAGATTTCGGCGTGATGGCCCAGGATTTCAAGACCGACTTCCGTTTCCAGAGTTCCGTCTAGATGGCTCTGCAGGATACCAGCCTGGTCCGTATTTGCGAAGATATCTTCGTGTGTCCACCACGCCTTGCGGACATCACCATCACGTCCAAGGACACCCATTTGGCCAGCAGACAGCAGCGTGTTAAAACAATTTGACCGGTTCTTTTCAGAACCACAAAAATTTCAATAATTCGAAGAGTTCTGACTTTGTCACAAATATTTAGGTCCTAAATACCTCTTCACGTTCCTATGATCCTGTTACTCCTGATCCAATTTTTATGAAAATTTTCGATGCATTTTATCATTAATGAATAATTTTTTCCCGCCAAATTTTCCCCGCCAAAATACCTCTTTGCGTTCATGTGATCCTGTTACTCCTGATCCAATTTTTATGAAAATTTTCGATCCATTTTATCATTGATGAATAATTTTTTCCCGCCAAATTTTCCCCGCCAAAATACCTCTTTACGTTCATGTGATCCTGTTACTCCTGATCCAATTTTTATGAAAATTTTCGATGCATTTTATCATTGATGAATAATTTTTTCGCGCCAAATTTTTCCCGCTAAAATACCTCTTTGCGTTCATGTGATCCTGTTACTCCTGATCCAATTTTTATGAAAATTTTCGATGCATTTTATCATTGATGAATAATTTTTTCCCGCCAAATTTTCCCCGCCAAAATACCTCTTTACGTTCATGTGATCCTGTTACTCCTGATCCAATTTTTATGAAAATTTTCGATGCATTTTAACATTGATGAATAATTTTTTCGCGCCAAATTTTTCCCGCTAAAATACCTCTTTGCGTTCATGTGATCCTGTTACTCCTGATCCAATTTTTATGAAAATTTTCGATGCATTTTATCATTAATGAAAAATTTTTTCCCGCTAAATTTTTCCCGCCAAAATACCTCTTTACGTTCATGTGATCCTGTTACTCCTGATCCAATTTTTATGAAAATTTTCGATGCATTTTATCATTAATGAAAAATTTTTTCCCGCCAAATTTTTCCCGCCAAAATACCTCTTTACGTTCATGTGATCCTGTTACTCCTGATCCAATTTTTATGAAAATTTTCGATGCATTTTATCATTAATGAAAAATTTTTTCCCGCCAAATTTTTCCCGCTAAAATACCTCTTTACGTTCATGTGATCCTGTTACTCCTGATCCAATTTTTATGAAAATTTTCGATGCATTTTATCAT
Organism: Ocypus olens; assembly: GCA_910593695.2. Classification (NCBI taxonomy): domain Eukaryota; kingdom Metazoa; phylum Arthropoda; class Insecta; order Coleoptera; family Staphylinidae; genus Ocypus; species Ocypus olens. Next base: position 6,934,481 of record OU343060.1, on the reverse strand, counting down.
TAATGAAAAATTTTTTCCCGCCAAATTTTTCCCGCCAAAATACCTCTTTACGTTCATGTGATCCTGTTACTCCTGATCCAATTTTTATGAAAATTTTCGATGCATTTTATCATTAATGAATAATTTTTTCCCGCCAAATTTTCCCCGCCAAAATACCTCTTTGCGTTCATGTGATCCTGTTACTCCTGATCCAATTTTTATGAAAATTTTCGATGCATTTTATCATTGATGAATAATTTTTTCCCGCCAAATTTTCCCCGCCAAAATACCTCTTTACGTTCATGTGATCCTGTTACTCCTGATCCAATTTTTATGAAAATTTTCGATGCATTTTATCATTGATGAATAATTTTTTCGCGCCAAATTTTTCCCGCTAAAATACCTCTTTGCGTTCATGTGATCCTGTTACTCCTGATCCAATTTTTATGAAAATTTTCGATGCATTTTATCATTAATGAATAATTTTTTCGCGCCAAATTTTTCCCGCTAAAATACCTCTTTGCGTTCATGTGATCCTGTTACTCCTGATCCAATTTTTATGAAAATTTTCGATGCATTTTATCATTAATGAATAATTTTTTCCCGCCAAATTTTTCCCGCTAAAATACCTCTTTGCGTTCATGTGATCCTGTTACTCCTGATCCAATTTTTATGAAAATTTTCGATGCATTTTATCATTAATGAATAATTTTTTCGCGCCAAATTTTTCCCGCTAAAATACCTCTTTGCGTTCATGTGATCCTGTTACTCCTGATCCAATTTTTATGAAAATTTTCGATGCATTTTATCATTAATGAATAATTTTTTCCCGCCAAATTTTTCCCGCTAAAATACCTCTTTGCGTTCATGTGATCCTGTTACTCCTGATCCAATTTTTATGAAAATTTTCGATGCATTTTATCATTAATGAATAATTTTTTCGCGCCAAATTTTTCCCGCTAAAATACCTCTTTACGTTCATGTGATCCTGTTACTCCTGATCCAATTTTTATGAAAATTTTCGATGCATTTTATCATTAATGAATAATTTTTTCCCGCCAAATTTTTCCCGCTAAAATACCTCTTTGCGTTCATGTGATCCTGTTACTCCTGATCCAATTTTTATGAAAATTTTCGATGCATTTTATCATTAATGAATAATTTTTTCCCGCCAAATTTTTCCCGCCAAAATACCTCTTTGCGTTCATGTGATCCTGTTACTCCTGATCCAATTTTTATGAAAATTTTCGATGCATTTTATCATTAATGAATAATTTTTTCGCGCCAAATTTTTCCCGCTAAAATACCTCTTTGCGTTCATGTGATCCTGTTACTCCTGATCCAATTTTTATGAAAATTTTCGATGCATTTTATCATTAATGAAAAATTTTTTCCCGCCAAATTTTTCCCGCCAAAATACCTCTTTGCGTTTATGTGATCCTGTTACTCCTGGTCGAATTTTTAAGAAAATTTTCGATGCTTTTAATAATTGAATAAAATTTTTGTTTCCCGCCAAAATACCTCTTTACGTTCATGTGATCCTGTTACTCCTGGTCGAATTTTTATGAAAATTTTCGATGCATTTTATCATTCATAAATAATTTTTTCCCGCCAAATTTTTCCCGCCAAAATACCTCTTTGCGTTCATGTGATCCTGTTACTCCTGGTCGAATTTTTAAGAAAATTTTCGATGCTTTTAATAATTGAATAAAATTTTTGTTTCCCGCCAAAATACCTCTTTGCGTTTATGTGATCCTGTTACTCCTGGTCGAATTTTTATGAAAATTTTCGATGCATTTTATTATTCATAAATAATTTTTTCCCGCCAAATTTTTCCCGCCAAAATACCTCTTTACGTTCATGTGATCCTGTTACTCCTGATCCAATTTTTATGAAAATTTTCGATGCATTTTATCATTAATGAATAATTTTTTCCCGCCAAATTTTCCCCGCCAAAATACCTCTTTGCGTTCATGTGATCCTGTTACTCCTGGTCGAATTTTTAAGAAAATTTTCGATGCTTTTAATAATTGAATAAAATTTTTGTTTCCCGCCAAAATACCTCTTTACGTTCATGTGATCCTGTTACTCCTGGTCGAATTTTTATGAAAATTTTCGATGGATTTTATCATTGATGAATAATTTTTTCCCGCCTAATTTTTCCCACCAAAATACCTCTTTGCGTTCATGTGATCCTGTTACTCCTGGTCGAATTTTTATGAAAATTTTTAATGCATTTTATATTTAATTAAAAAAAATTCCCGCCAAAATACCTTTTTACGTTCCTATGATCCTGTTACTAAACTGCATCGAAAATTTTCAAAAAAATTGGATCAGGAGTAACAGGATCATAGGAACGTAAAGAGGTATTTTGGCGGGAAATAAAAATTTTAATCAATCATAAAATGCATCGAAAATTTTCATAAAAATTGGATCAGGAGTAACAGGAGCATATGAACGTAAAGAGGTATTTTGGCGGGAAATAAAAATTTTAATCAATCATAAAATGCATCGAAAATTTTCATAAAAATTGGATCAGGAGTAATAGGAGCATATGAACGTAAAGAGGTATTTTGGCGGGAAATAAAAATTTTAATCAATCATAAAATGTGTCGAAAATTTTCATAAAAATTGGATCAGGAGTAACAGGATCATAGGAACGTAAAGAGGTATTTTGGCGGGAAATAAAAATTTTAATCAATCATAAAATGCATCGAAAATTTTCATAAAAATTGGATCAGGAGTAACAGGATCATAGGAACGTGAAGAGGTATTTTGGCGGGAAATAAAAATTTTAATCAATCATAAAAGGCATCGAAAATTTTCATAAAAATTGGATCAGGAGTAACAGGAGCATATGAACGTAAAGAGGTATTTTGGCGGGAAATAAAAATTTTAATCAATCATAAAATGTGTCGAAAATTTTCATAAAAATTGGATCAGGAGTAACAGGATCATAGGAACGTAAAGAGGTATTTTGGCGGGAAATAAAAATTTTAATCAATCATAAAATGCATCGAAAATTTTCATAAAAATTGGATCAGGAGTAACAGGAGCATATGAACGTAAAGAGGTATTTTGGCGGGAAATAAAAATTTTAATCAATCATAAAATGCATCGAAAATTTTCATAAAAATTGGATCAGGAGTAACAGGAGCATATGAACGTAAAGAGGTATTTTGGCGGGAAATAAAAATTTTAATCAATCATAAAATGCATCGAAAATTTTCTTAAAAATTCGACCAGGAGTAACAGGATCATATGAACGTAAAGAGGTATTTTGGCGGGAAAAATTATTATTGGTTAATAAAGTAAGCTTCTAGTCATTACTTACCTTGACTTCTTCATCCTTCCATTAAAAGGCATCACAGGATCGGCACAAAATTTGTTTATTCACTGAAAGGGATATTGTGATCGGGTGGTTGGTGAAAAACACAATAATGACAACAGTAAATTTGACAAACGTGATTTATTGATTAAATACATATTTCAACAGACATTACTGTAACGATGGAGCAATTATAATAATTCGTTATATTTTCTAATATCAAATTAAATAATTAAGTTATTATTAAGGACGTTTACAAACAGCGCAAATCATTAAAACGAAGGACCATCATTTAAAAACATATACTTGGGTTTTTTCGTATACCAATTAATCAATTCATCGATATTAACAAGTAATTATGACAAATAGAATCGAATATTAAAAAAAATTATTATTAATAATAATAAAATAATAATAAACAGTTTATTTTTACAGATGTATACAGTAGTGATACATATTAGAAGAGTCAGTAGTTAGTTATTAGCGCATAGTTATTTTTATATACTCTGGCCGCGCTATGAAGGCGGCTGAGGTGATTAACGACGGGTCGGAAGGGTCGCCTTCATCTGAAGTGATTGGATTTTGTTACTTCACACTCACAGATGATTTACTTGCTAGCTATTGGTGTCAATATCCGATTCTCTTAAATCAGTGGTTTTTAAAAGGTTACAGATAGCACCTAAGATGCCTTCATAGCGCGGCCAGACTTTACATTTTGAGATCCCACGAGACCCAAAATAATTACTCTAGAAATCACCTACGTTTTGGATTAAAATTGCTATAAGCCAATAACGAATAGACGTTTGTTGGTTAAATTTTTCTCGTAATAGATGAAGACAGGGGTTGAAAAAAATTATTACTCGAAAAATCACCTACATTTTGGATTAAAATTGTTGTAAATCAATTACGGAGAGATGTTTGTTATTTAAACTTTTTATCATGATAGATGAAGACATTCTGAATTGTTTGGTATACCACAAGTCGATTGTCACCCCATTGAAGGGGTTGAAAAAAAATAATTACTCAAAAAATCACCAACATTTTGGATTAAAATTGTTGTAAATCAATTACGGAAAGATGTTTGTTATTTAAACTTTTTATCATGATAGATGAAGACATTCCGTATTGTTTGGTATACCACAAGTCGATTGTCACCCCATTGAAGGGGTTGAAAAAAAATAATTACTCGAAAAATCACCTACATTTTGGATTAAAATTGTTGTAAATCAATTACGGAAAGATGTTTGTTATTTAAACTTTTTATCATGATAGATGAAGACATTCCGTATTGTTTGGTGTACCACAAGTCGATTGTCACCCCGTTGAAGGGGTTGAAAAAAATAATTACTCGAAAAATCACCTACATTTTGGATTAAAATTGTTGTAAATCAATTACGGAAAGATGTTTGTTATTTAAACTTTTTATCATGATAGATGAAGACATTCCGTATTGTTTGGTGTACCACAAGTCGATTGTCACCCCGTTGAAGGGGTTGAAAAAAATAATTACTCGAAAAATCACCTACATTTTGGATTAAAATTGTTGTAAATCAATTACGGAAAGATGTTTGTTATTTAAACTTTTTATCATGATAGATGAAGACATTCCGTATTGTTTGGTGTACCACAAGTCGATTGTCACCCCGTTGAAGGGGTTGAAAAAAATAATTACTCGAAAAATCACCTACATTTTGGATTAAAATTGTTGTAAATCAATTACGGAAAGATGTTTGTTATTTAAACTTTTTATCATGATAGATGAAGACATTCCGTATTGTTTGGTGTACCACAAGTCGATTGTCACCCCGTTGAAGGGGTTGAAAAAAATAATTACTCGAAAAATCACCTACATTTTGGATTAAAATTGTTGTAAATCAATTACGGAAAGATGTTTGTTATTTAAACTTTTTATCATGATAGATGAAGACATTCCGTATTGTTTGGTGTACCACAAGTCGATTGTCACCCCGTTGAAGGGGTTGAAAAAAATAATTACTCGAAAAATCACCTACATTTTGGATTAAAATTGTTGTAAATCAATTACGGAAAGATGTTTGTTATTTAAACTTTTTATCATGATAGATGAAGACATTCCGTATTGTTTGGTATACCACAAGTCGATTGTCACCCCATTGAAGGGGTTGAAAAAAAATAATTACTCGAAAAATCACCTACATTTTGGATTAAAATTGTTGTAAATCAATTACGGAAAGATGTTTGTTATTTAAACTTTTTATCATGATAGATGAAGACATTCCGTATTGTTTGGTGTACCACAAGTCGATTGTCACCCCGTTGAAGGGGTTGAAAAAAATAATTACTCGAAAAATCACCTACATTTTGGATTAAAATTGTTGTAAATCAATTACGGAAAGATGTTTGTTATTTAAACTTTTTATCATGATAGATGAAGACATTCCGTATTGTTTGGTGTACCACAAGTCGATTGTCACCCCGTTGAAGGGGTTGAAAAAAATAATTACTCGAAAAATCACCTACATTTTGGATTAAAATTGTTGTAAATCAATTACGGAAAGATGTTTGTTATTTAAACTTTTTATCATGATAGATGAAGACATTCTGTATTGTTTGGTGTACTACAAGTTGATCGTCACCCCGTTGAAGGGGTTGAAAAAAAAAATATTACTCGAAAAATCACCTACATTTTGGATGAAAATTGTTGTAAATCAATTACCGAAAGATGTTTGTTATTTAAACTTTTTATTATGATAGATGAAGACATTCTGTATTGTTTGGTATACCACAAGTTGATTGTCAACCCGTTGAAGGGGTTGAAAAAAAATAATTACTCGAAAAATCACCTACATTTTGGATTAAAATTATTGTAAATCAATTACGGAAAGATGTTTGTTATTTAAACTTTTTATCATGATAGATGAAGACATTATGTATTGTTTGGTATACCACAAGTTGATTGTCACCCCGTTGAAGGGGTTGAAAAAAAATTATTACTCGAAAAATCACCTACATTTTGGATTAAAATTGTTGTAAATCAATTACGGAAAGATGTTTGTTATTTAAACTTTTTATCATGATAGATGAAGACATTCTGTATTGTTTGATGTACCACAAGTCGATTGTCACCCCGTTGAAGGGGTTGAAAAAAAATGGTTACAAGAAAAATCACCAACATTTCTTTTTGTTTTTAAACGTTTTCTACAATAGATGAAGACATTCTGCGTTGTTTGGTTATACATTTTGAGATCCCTCGAGACCGTTAGAGCCTTCCCAAAATGTCGTGACACGTTGCGCGGTGAACGTCTTAAATTTTAAGAGAGGGCACGCCGGAAACTCATAATTATTTGAGCGTGATGTAAATATAGACACAGAATCGTCACGAAGTCGGTAGTGCGGCCACGCGTAGCTTTGTTATAGCGTTCTCTCCACACACTTTCTTACTTTAGCCTCGGGTGTCACGACATTTTGGGATGGTTCTACTAAGGGATAGACGCATTTCCGGTTAAAATATAAATTACGACAGGAAAATAAAACGCATTATTTTCTTTTCGCCTTAACACCATCTTTAGAATTCAGGATAATCTTCTGGAGCGCAGACAGCGGCATTTCCACGGCCAGGCAGACGATTGTTCCTCCGATGAGTGCGACCAGGAAGTCTCCCAGAGAACCGACGACCTGAAAAGTAACATTCGTGGATTAATAATTAGAAATCGGCAGAAAGACCTTCGGTCGATAGGCAATTGACATGAGGAAAACAAGAACTCCATGTATTTACTTGTTTATGTATTATAATAATTTGTAACTAATTTGTCAATAAAGATTTTATATATACCGTGTGTTCGCTAAAAAACGTCCAACGCTATAATTGTTATTTATTGACCGAACAAATGACATTTGTAATTTTTTTCCAAGGAATGCAATATAATTAAATATGTAAATTAAAAATCGGAGTTCAAACAAATATCAATCAGGTGTTGCAGATGCATTAATTGAATTAAATAAAAATGTGAAGCAGTCTGAATATGTAAATATTCAATCTGTTCGTAAAAGTTATAAATTAGATGTAAGCAAATACTTAAACTTACGATGTTGTAGTTGCTGATGTAGGTCAATGTTCTCATGGTTCCAATTCTGACTCTAATGTACCAAACGTGCGTCAGGTACATGCTGAAGGAAACCCTGGCCATGGTTTGTAGAGGACTCCAAGAACACACTGATATCATGTACCCTAAAACATGTCAGGATGATTACATATTGGTTTAGTTTCGTTTGAGAGAGAAGGATAAGGAGTATGGCATGTTTTTCTTTAAAAGGGCATTACTACAACAAAAAAAATAATGTATTAATTGCCATGGAAACAGCCTTTCACACCCGAATAAGCAAACATTGTTTTAATGGCTATGGAAACAGTCTTTCACATCCAAACAAGGAAAAATTGTTTTAATGGCCATAGAAACAGTCCTTCACACCCAAACAAGGAAATGTTGTTTTAATTGCTATAGAAACAGTCTTTCACACCCAGACAAGGACTTCCTTAGAGCTCTCTTAGTGAAAGAGAAGTCTTGCAAAAATTGGCTATGTGGCCTCAGGATGAGAAAGTTTATGAATGAAATTATGAGATGTAAACATTTTATAAAATCAACTGACTTACATCCAAGCCCCAAGGTGAATCCAAGGATGGCTACGCTGATTGGAAATATGAAGAGGTATCTGCACAAGCCTTGATACAATGCAGCCTGCCACCTGGAAAAGAAGAAAAACACAGTGGAATGAGTTTGTAGTGTTTAAAGAATTAAAATAGTAACCTGGTGCAAGTAAAGCCTTCTTCATAGAATTTTCCAGCTACTAGTATGGTGACTATAGGTACAACCCAGATGAATATTAGCCATGTCATCACTGAAACCTAAAATATGTCTTGATATGTAGTAAAAACAAAAACATATAACATAGGATTTATTAAATTAAATAATCTGGGAACGAATTATTGCTAACTGTGGTCCAAGTTTTTCTGCGAGTCACAAATGATTGCAAGCAAAATTTCGATGTAACAATTTGGGTAACTGTTAGCAATCGCAGTTTAAAGAGCAGTCACAGATTGGGTAACAGTTGAGATTTTAAGTAGCAATCACAGTGAAATCCGTCTATTACTAACAGTAACGACCTGTGATTTTTCAATATCAGTAAAAAATCACTGGTATGTGAAATATCTCCCATCCCTAGTAAAATGTATTGTGGCGACTATAAGGCGACATACGCAAAATTTTGTTTCTATTTGCACAATGCTATGTTCTAAATTTAAAAAAAAATATTAATATTAAAAGTGGTAATATCGTCAATAAATAAATAAATACGAGGGTTCAATCTCTACCTTGCTTTGAAGAAATGTCTTGTTTTCCTTTCTATATTTGTAGAAGTAGTATCCGCAAGCCATTCCCTGAACGTAAGAGGCCAAAGAAAAATGTCCGGCGATAAAGGTGTCCAACCATAGGGGATGGTTCAGAAATAAAGTATAAACGACTCTAAAAATTAGTGTTTTTTAACAGTAGGTGTTTTGCTGTCGCTGTTGTTCATACTCACTCCGGATAGCTTCTGTAAATTATGTCGTAATTCTTATAATAAATGTGTCCTACAGAAAGAGATAGACCCAAAATGATGAAAGTTGAGAATATCTTCAGGGCGTGTTTCTTGTGATTGATGACGGCCATCATTATAAACAATCCGAGAATAAAGTTTTGGGAATCTGCTGCTATGTACCATGATTGTTGTAGGCACTAAGAAATAAAAATAAAATATTATTTGAATGATTTTTTGAATTTTTTTTTTCGACCCCTTCGATGGGGTTTGGTACACCAAACAATGCGGAATATCTTCATCTATTATGAGAAAAAGTTTAAACATGAAAAGCCTTTCCGTTATTGGTTTATAACAATTTGAATCCAAAATGTTGGTGATTTTTTGAATAATTATTTTTTTACAACACTTTCGAAGAAGTGACAACCAACTTGTGGTACATCAAGCGATGCACAATGTCTTCATCTATTATGGGAAAAAGTTTAAACAAGGAAAGTTTTTCCGTTATTGGTTTATAACAATTTGAATCCAATAATGTTGGTGATTTTTTTAATAATAATTTTTTTTCAACACTTTCGAAGAAGTGACAACCAACTTGTGGTACATTAAACGATGCACAATGTCTTCATATATTATGAGAAAAAGTTTAAACATGAAAAGTCTTTCCGTTATTGGTTAATAACAATTTTAATCCAAAATGTAGGTGATTTTTTGAATAATTATTTTTTTTCAACACTTTTGAAGAAGTGACAACCAACTTGTGGTACATGAAACGATGCAGAATGTTTTCATCTATTATGAGAAAAAGTTTAAACATAAAAAATTTTTCCGTTATTGGTTTATAACAATTTGAATCCAATAATGTTGGTGGTTTTTTGAATAATTATTTTTTTTCAACACTTTCGAAGAAGTGACAACCAACTTGTGGTAAATTAAACGATGCAGAATGTCATCATCTATTATGAGAAAAAGTTTAAATATGAAAAGTCTTTCCGTTATTGGTCTATAACAATTTTAATCCAAAATGTTGGTGATTTTTTTAATAATAAATTTTTTACAACACTTTCGAAGAAGTGGCAACCAACTTGTGGTACATGAAACGTTGCAGAATGTCTTCATCTATTATGAGAAAAAGTTTAAACACGAAAAAATTTTCCGTTATTGGTTTATAACAATTTGAATCCAATAATGTTGGTGATTTTTTGAATAATTATTTGTTTTCAACACTTTCAAAGAAGTGACAACCAACTTGTGGTACATGAAACGATGCAGAATGTCTTCATCTATTATGAGAAAAAGTTTAAACACGAAAAATTTTTCCGTTATTGGTTTATAACAATTTGAATCCAATAATGTTGGTGATTTTTTGAATAATTATTTTTTTACAACACTTTCGAAGAAGTGGCAACCGACTTGTGGTACATGAAACGATGCAGAATGTCTTCATCTACTATGAGAAAAAGTTTAAACACGAAACATTTTTCCGTTATTGGTTTATAACAATTTGAATCCAATAATGTTGGTGATTTTTTGAATAATTATTTTTTTACAACACTTTCGAAGAAGTGGCAACCGACTTGTGGTACATGAAACGATGCAGAATGTCTTCATCTATTATGAGAAAAAGTTTAAATACGAAAAATTTTTCCGTTATTGGTTTATAACAATTTGAATCCAATAATGTTGGTGATTTTTTGAATAATTATTTTTTTTCAACACTTTCGAAGAAGTGACAACCAACTAGTGGTACATGAAACGATGCAGAATGTCTTCATCTATTATGAGAAAAAGTTTAAACCTGAAAAGTCTTTCCGTTATTGGTTTATAACAATTTTAATCCAAAATGTTGGTGATTTTTTTAATAATAATTTTTTTACAACACTTTCGAAGAAGTGGCAACCAACTTGTGGTACATGAAACGATGAAGAATGTCTTCATCTATTATGAGAAAAAGTTTAAACAAGAAAAGTCTTTCCGTTATTGGTTTATAACAATTTTAGCCAATTTTTTGAATAATTTCTTTTTTTTTTCAACACTTTCGAAGAAGTGACAACCAACTTGTGGTACATTAAACGATGCAGAATGTCATCATCTATTATGAGAAAAAGTTTAAACGTGAAAAATCTTTCCGTTATTGGTTTATAACAATTTTAGCCAATTTTTTGAATAATTTCTTTTTTTTTCAACACTTTCGAAGAAGTGACAACCAACTTGTGGTACATTAAACGATGCAGAATGTCATCATCTATTATGAGAAAAAGTTTAAACATGAAAAGCCTTTCCGTTATTGGTTTATAACAATTTGAATCCAATAATGTTGGTGATTTTTTGAATAATTATTTTTTTTCAACACTTTCGAAGAAGTGACAACCAACTTGTGGTACATCAAGCGATGCACAATGTCTTCATCTATTATGGGAAAAAGTTTAAACAAGGAAAGTCTTTCCGTTATTGGTTTATAACAATTTTAATCCAAAATGTTGGTGATTTTTTTAATAATAATTTTTTTACAACACTTTCGAAGAAGTGGCAACCAACTTGTGGTACATGAAACGATGCAGAATGTCTTCATCTATTATGAGAAAAAGTTTAAACAAGAAAAGTCTTTCCGTTATTGGTTTATAACAATTTTAGCCAATTTTTTGAATAATTTCTTTTTTTTCAACACTTTCGAAGAAGTGACAACCAACTTGTGGTACATTAAACGATGCAGAATGTCATCATCTATTATGAGAAAAAGTTTAAACATGAAAAGTCTTTCCGTTATTGGTTTATAACAATTTTAGCCAATTTTTTGAATAATTTCTTTTTTTTCAACACTTTCGAAGAAGTGACAACCAACTTGTGGTACATTAACCGATGCAGAATGTCATCATCTATTATGAGAAAAAGTTTAAACAAGAAATATTGGTTTATAACAATTTTAATCCAAAATGTTGGTGATTTTTTTAATAATAATTTTTTTTCAACACTTTCGAAGAAGTGAAAACCAACTTGTGGTATAGCAAACGATGCAGAATGTCTTTATCTATTACGAGAAAAAGTTTAAACAAGAAAAGTATTTCCGTTATCGGTTTATAACAATTGTAGCCAATTTTTTGAATAATTTCTTTTTTTTCAACACTTTCGAAGAAGTGAAAACCAACTTGTGGTACATTAAACGATGCAGAATGTCATCATATATTATAAGAAACAGTTTAAACATGAAAAGTCTTTCCGTTATCGGTTTATAACAATTTTAGCCATTTTTTTGAATAATTTCTTTGTTTCAACACTTTCGAAGAAATGACAACCAACTTGTGGTACATTAAACGATGCAGAATGTCTTCATCTATTATGGGAAAAAGTTTAAACATGAAAAGTCTTTCCGTTATCGGTTTATAACAATTTTAGCCAATTTTTTGAATAATTTCTTTTTTTTTCAACACTTTCGAAGAAGTGACAACCAACTTGTGGTACATTAAACGATGCAGAATGTCATCATCTATTATAAGAAAAAGTTTAAACCTGAAAAGTCTTTCCGTTATTGGTTTATAATAATTTTAATTCGAAATGTTGGTGATTTTTTTAATAATAATTTTTTTTCAACACTTTCGAAGAAGTGAAAACCAACTTGTGGTACATTAAACGATGCAGAATGTCATCATATATTATAAGAAACAGTTTAAACATGAAAAGTCTTTCCGTTATCGGTTTATAACAATTTTAGCCATTTTTTTGAATAATTTCTTTGTTTCAACACTTTCGAAGAAATGACAACCAACTTGTGGTACATTAAACGATGCGGAATGTCTTCATCTATTATGAGAAAAAGTTTAAACAAGAAAAGTCTTTCCGTTATCGGTTTATAACAATTTTAGCCAATTTTTTGAATAATTTCTTTTTACTTTCTCCGTTACAAAGTACGAAAAAGTATTGTGATCGTGATTTTTTTTTCAAAATTTTTTTTTACGGAAATATCCGTTTTGGTGTCCCTAGATGCCATTTCAACAATTTCTGGAAAAAAAAAAATTGTGTCTGTGTGTGTGTGTGTCTGTCTGTGTGCGCTGTATCTCAAAAACTAATAAAGCAATTGATATGAAACTTTGAACATACATCTTATTTGATAATCCGAAGAACTGAAAAGCTTTTGGTAAAATTTCGTACACCGGAAGTGGGCGTTTACCTTAACTGTTTTTTGTTTTTTGCCAATATTTTCTTAAATATGAAAAATATCACAAAAACATTTGAACAAACATCAAAGACATCAAAGAAATGAACATCTTTTGCTTGAAAATATTTTTCATAAAATCATTGCTATTCGAGAAAAAAATTTATTATTTTTTTTTAATTTTTGGTTTATAATTATGGAACGATAATAGTTACAGCAAATTTATGTGAATAATAATTATAGAGAATTCCAAAATGAACAACTTCTAAAGAATAAGATTTTTTCGAAATCTCGTTAGTTTTTGAGTAAACCGAGTTTTTGAATTTGAAGTATAATTTTTCCATAGTTCATGATTTTGACGTTTTAAACGTCAGTTTCATCCGAGTTTACGCAACGCTTGATGTACATTTAAAATATGATTTTAATTGAAAATAAACCCATGAAAACGTAAATATAAAGTCGGAGAAAGTAACATGATGGCCACATCACCATTTTTTTCTAACACTTTCGAAGAAGTGACAACCAACTTGTGGTACATTAAACGATGCAGAATGTCATCCTCTATTATGAGAAAAAGTTTAAACAAGAAAAGTCTTTCCGTTATTGGCCGAGTCCATAATTCACTGCGGTGACTTATGAAGTTATTATTCACCGCAGTGAATTATAGTCACGGTTACAATAATTGCAATTTAATTAAAAACGTGTAGACAAAATAAATAATAGTGTACTTGCTAGTTGTTCCGGTTTATAAATGTTGTTAATGAATAACATATTCGTCCACCAGTTGTTTCTGCAATTCTTAAAATCATCTCCGACAATGTGTTCCCAAACTGGACCATCCCCCAAATGCCTTAACCATGTTGCACTGAATCCAATAGACAATAGTAAAATCGGTGCTAACCTACGATTAAATTCTTGGCGTAAAGTTAAAGCGCAATTTTTCTACCAAGAAAATATGTAAAAATTTTAACAATTTTAGTTCAATCCAAATAAAAAGGAATAACTTTGTTAACTCTTGGTGACAATAGTTTCGACAATTTTTGATGATAAGCTAAATGATTTGACAATGACAAGTTAAAATTGTCGAAACTAAGAGTTAATAAAGCGATACCAACAAAGTTATTCGTTTTTATTTGAATTATTTAAAATGTATCACGAAGTGAAAGCCTCCACGATTACTTATTTAAATATTAGTTCAATAATTTTTATTTAGTCACTTTTGTGCATTTCACACTCGTATAATAAATAACCATTCTTACCGGAAATATCTGTGAAGGAACGCCACCAACAGATGCCGCAGCTCGACCCTCTTGTCCCGAAACGTCGAGCAAAAGTTGTAGCTCAGAAACCATCCGGAAAACATGAAGAACGTTTGGCAAATAAACGATCCGTTCGAGATGAAAACATTCTCCAATCTCAGAGTGGCATCTTCGACGTATTTCGTGTTTTTAACAGGACTGAGCATCATCACCATTATCGTGTGCGAGAGGATAACGAAGTACGTGTTATAAACGCGAACTCCTTGGATCGGCGCCAGAGCTTTGGCGTCTTCAGACGTCGATTCGCTCCTCAATCTTTGCCAGTTTTGGATGAGCGAAAACGCCGACATCAGTTTACCAACTATTAAATCAATCATTACACTTTAGCCACATTATTATACAATACATGTTTACATAATAATATTATTAAAAATGGTGATGTGGCCATCATGTTACTCTCTCCGACTTGATGGTATCATTTATATTTACGCTTTCATGGTTTATTTTCAATTGAAATCATATTTTAAATGTACATCGAGTGGATGAAAGTGACGTTTAAAACGTCAAAATTATGAAAGACGGAAAAATTATACTTCAAATTCAAAAACTCAGTTTACTCAAAAACTAAAGGGATTTCGAAAAAAACTTATTCTTTATAAGTTGTTCATTTTAGCATTCTCTATAATTATTATCAACATAAATTTGCTGTAACTATTATCGTTTTATAATTATAAACCAAAAATAAAAAAATTAAAAAAAATATTTTTCTCGAATAAAAATGATTTTATGAAAAATGTTTTCAAGCAAAAGATGTTAATTTATTTGTTGTCTTCAATGTTTGTTTAAATTTTTGGTGATATTTTTCATATTTAAGAAAATATTAGCAAAAAACAAAAAACAGTTAAGGTAAACACCCACTTCCGGTGTACGAAATTTTACCAAAAGCTTTTCAGTTCTTCAGACTATCAAATAAGATTGATGTTCAAAATTTCATATCAATTGCTCTATTAGTTTTTGAGATACAGCGCGCACAGACACACACACAATTTTTTTTTAATTTTTGGTTTATAATTATAAAACGATAATAGTTACAGCAAATTTATGTTAATAATAATTGTAGAGAATGCTAAAATGAACAACTTGTAAAGAACAAGTTTTTTTCGAAATCCCTTTAGTTTTTGAGTAAACTGAGTTTTTGAATTTGAAGTATAATTTTTCCATCTTTTACAATTTTGACGTTTTAAACGTCAGTTTCATGCGAGTCTACAAAACGCTCGATGTACATTTAAAATATGATTTAAATAGAAAATAAACCATGTTTAAAGTGTAAATATAAATGATGATACCATCGGAGAAAGTAACATGATGGCCACATCACCATTTTTTTAAACTTCAAATAACTCCTGCAGCGTAACAAACATGATAACACCTTCAAATAACTCTTACAGCAAAAAATTTTGTAACAAGTGTAACACATCATTGCTTTTAGGAGGTGAAAAGCTACCCAAAAATGAAATAAAAAATCCAGGTCCGCATTTAAAAAAATAAAGTTGATGTGGGTATCTCAGTAACGAAACGTCGTACTTGAACAATAAAATTATTTCCCGGAAGAGCTTGAAAAAGTGCCCTAAGAAAGTGGTCTTGATTTTTCAAAATAACGGGTAATAAAGACGTAAAAAAATAAAAACCAAAATTGGCTTTTTTGGTTTTTATTGAATATCTCCGTAAGTGGTCGGAATATTTTTAATTTCTTTATAACAAATGATTCAGCATTAAAATACGCAACTTTTTCTTCATTCAACGAACTCTCTATCTTCTACAGTTACCGAGATAGCAATGTTAATGCAACAAAAATTGTAATTGTAACACCCTGTATATACTTACATATGTGCGTTTGCGTCAAATTGTAGTACTCTTGTGATCTTGATTTTTCAAAATAACCGGTAATAAAGTCGTAAAAAAAATAAAAACCAAAATTGG
The DNA here is from genome assembly GCA_910593695.2 of Ocypus olens. NCBI lineage: Eukaryota > Metazoa > Arthropoda > Insecta > Coleoptera > Staphylinidae > Ocypus > Ocypus olens. The sequence goes on along the minus strand of OU343060.1, from coordinate 6,918,235 downwards.
CTTTTTTGGTTTTTATTGAATATCTCCGTAAGTGGTCGGAAAATTTGTAATTACAAAAGTGCCTTAAGAAAGTGATCTTGATTTTTCAAAATAACCGGTATTAAAGTCGTAAAAAAATAAAAAAACAAAATTGGCTTTTTTGGTTTTTATTGAATATCTCCGTAAGTGGTCGGAAAATTTGTAATTACAAAAGTGCCTTAAGAAAGTGATCTTGATTTTTCAAAATAACCGGTATTAAAGTCGTAAAAAAATAAAAAAACAAAATTGGCTTTTTTGGTTTTTATTGAATATCTCCGTAAGTGGTCGGAAAATTTGTAATTACAAAAGTGCCTTAAGAAAGTGATCTTGATTTTTCAAAATAACCGGTATTAAAGTCGTAAAAAAATAAAAAAACAAAATTGGCTTTTTTGGTTTTTATTGAATATCTCCGTAAGTGGTCTGAAAATTCCTAATTACAAAAGTGCCATAAGAAAGTGATCTTGATTTTTCAAAATAACCGGTAATGAAGTCGTAAAAAATAAAAAAAAACAAAATTGGCTTTTTTGGTTTTTATTGAATTTCTCCGTAAGTGGTCGGAAAATTTCTAATCACAAAAGTGCCATAAGAAAGTGATCTTGATTTTTCAAAATAACCGGTAATAAAGGCGTAAAAAAATAAAAAAAACAAAATTGCCTTTTTTGGTTTTTATTGAATATCTCCGTAAGTGGTCGGAAAATTTCTAATTACAAAAATGCCATAAGAAAGTGATCTTGATTTTTCAAAATAACCGGTAATAAAGTCGTAAAAAAATAAAAACCAAAATTGGCTTTTTTGATTTTTATTGAATATCTTCGTAAGTGGTCGGAAAATTTCTAATTACAAAAATGCCATAAGAAAGTGATCTTGATTTTTCAAAATAACCGGTAATAAAGTCGTAAGAAAATAAAAACCAAAATTGGCTTTTTTGGTTTTTATTGAATATCTCCGTAAGTGATCGGAATATTGTTAATCTCTTTTTAACAAATGATTCAGCATTGAAATACGCAACTTTTCCTTAATTCAACGAACTCTCTATCTTCTACAGTTACCGAGATAGCAATGCCAATGCAAAAAAAATTGTAATTGTAACACCCTGTATATACTTACAAATGTGCGTTTGTGTCAATCTGTAAAACTCATCAGCGGATTTGAATCGTGCGAAGCTGTCGTAAATTGTTGCCACGATGAGTAGTAGAACCAGGGTTGCAATTATTTTTCTAAACAAAAATTATTCGATTTTTTTAAAGGGTATAGCCGAATAAGATAAGTCATCGGTAACTGACAGCGCTTAATAGTAAGTTTAAAGTAGGTATTCGCTATCAGTCATCGATGACTGACGCAGCCCCACTGGAATACTTCAGTGTCAGTCACCGGTGACTGACAATTGCCTATTTAATTTAACTCATAACTGACAGCGCTAAATAGTTAGTTTAAAGTAGGTACTCACTGTCAGTCACCGGTGACTGACAGCGCTTAATAGTAAGTTTAAGGTGGGTACTCGCTATCAGTCGTTGGTGATTGACGCCGCCTCATTGGTATACTTCAGTGTCAGTCACCGGTGACTGACACTGAAGCGGTCAACGTGTTGATTCTAAAGCAGAGGTTATCCTTTAAAATTGTTACTCACGCGTATAACACGTCGACATCGTCAACATCGTAAAATGGAACGTTTGTTTCGCAGTGCAGCTTCTTCACGTTTCCTTGGATTTTGAATTCTTCGTATTCTTTCGTGTAGTGCGAAGAAATTCCCTTCCATAAATCGTCGGTTCCGTTTCCTGTCGTGTAGTATTCGTGAGGAATTTCCGGACAGGTTTTCGGTAAACATAATCCGTGCCGGAGTACATCGTGTCTGTAAGTTCTTTCAGAACGTTTGAGCCCCTAAATAGTTTTGGATAGAAAATACTGACTCTTTATTTATAAATCGACTACTACCAAATAAAATCACAATCTAAATTATTTACAATAATTTCCACTTACAAAAATGAGCTTATTCGTGAATAGATATTTTGGTGGATGCGCCGGGAATTTATAATGTCGTGAATATGACGGCATTCTATTTTCTATTTTTTTCTATTTATTTGTTTAAAAAAAATGACACTCTACTCAAATAATTTTGGTTTTTTAAAATCCAGTAATTTTCAAGCGAGTTACAGATTTTTGAAATTTTTGATTTTCACGTACATTGGAGGAAGAAAAATTAAGAAAAAAATAGTAAACGTATCGAAAAAATTACACAAAAATTAATCTTTATTGGAAAAATGATACTCTACTCAAATAATTTTGGTTTTTGAAAATCCAATAATTTTCAAGCGAGTTACAGATTTTTGAAATTTTTGATTTTCACGGCATCCAATTTGTACATTGGAGGAAGAAAAATTAAGAAAAAAATAGTAAACGTATCGGAAAAATTACATAAAAATTAATTTTTATTAGGAAAATGACACTCTACTCAAATAATTTTGGTTTTTTAAAATCCAATAATTTTCAAGCGAGTTACAGATTTTTGAAATTTTTGATTTTCACGGCATCCAATTTGTACATTGGAGGAAGAAAAATTAAGAAAAAAATAGTAAACCTATCGGTAAAATTACACAAAAATTAATCTTTATTGGGAAAATGACACTCTACTCAAATAATTTTGGTTTTTTAAAATCCAATAATTTTCAAGCGAGTTACAGATTTTTAAAATTTTTGATTTTCACTGCGTCAAATTTGTACATTGGAGGAAGAAAAATTAAGAAAAAAATAGTAAACGTAACGGAAAAATTACACAAAAATTATTTTTTATTGGGAAAATGACACTCTGCTCAAATAATTTTGGTTTTTTAAAATCCAATAATTTTCAAGCGAGTTACAGATTTTTGAAATTTTTGATTTTCACGGCGTCAAATTTGTACATTGGAGGAAGAAAAATTAAGAAAAAAATAGAAAACGTAACGGAAAAATTACACAAAAATTAATCTTTATTGGGAAAATGACACTCTACTCAAATAATTTTGGTTTTTAAAATCCAATAATTTTCAAGCGAGTTACAGATTTTTGAAATTTTTGATTTTCACGGCGTCAAATTTGTACATTGGAGGAAGAAAAATTAAGAAAAAAATAGAAAACGTAACGGAAAAATTACACAAAAATTAATCTTTATTGGGAAAATGACACTCTACTCAAATAATTTTGGTTTTTTAAAATCCAATAATTTTCAAGCGAGTTACAGATTTTTTAAATTTTTGATTTTCACAGCGGTAAACTTTCGTATATTAATAAATTAAGAAAAAAACTAAAGGAATTTCAAAAAAACTTATTCTTTATAAGTTGTTTAGTTTAGCATTCTCTACAATTATTATTAACATAAATTTGCTGTAACTATTATCGTTTTATAATTATAAACCAAAAATAAAAAAAATAAAAATTTTTTTTACAGACGCGAGGTGTAAACAAAACATTACCTGAATTATTTTCCAAGTTGGCGATGGTCCATTCTCACCAATTGATTTCAACTCAACTGTTGCATAGCAGTATAAAGTTGGCCGTGATTTAATACTCATGCAAGCATCATAATTATCCAGATGGAAAACCGGAGGTATGGAATGATATTCCTCATCTGAAAAATAATAAAGTATCGGCTTAATAATAAATAGCCTGAAATTAAAAACAAAAACCGTTGAAAATACAGGTCAAAAAATTCAAAAATTCAGGTTGCAAAATCTACAACAAATTTCAGAAATCAAAAACTTACATCAAAAAAAAAATACTGAAAAAATTAAAAATTCAAGTTAAAAAATCTAAAATGTAGGACAAAAAAAATCAAAAAAATCTACAACAAATGTCAGAAATCAAAAACTTACACCAAAAAAAAAATACTAAAAAAATTAAAAATTCCAGTTAAAAAATATAAAATGTAGGACAAAAAAAATCAAAAAATCTACAACAAATGTCAGAAATCAAAAACTTACATTTTACAAAAAAATGTCTTTAACAACTTTTGAATTGCACTAAATTTGGTACATTTTGTCGTTAGAATCATTAAAATCGGCAGTTTAAAAAATCAAAATCGCGATTTTAGAATATTGAAAGTACAAAAAAGTGGATTTTTTGCGTTTTGTGTTAATCTAACGAGACAAATTCCTAATCTTTTTCAAAACTACATTAAATTTGCCATATGTTGTCATTTGAATTATCAAAATTAGAAAATGCTTTTTACAATTTAAAAAATCATTGAAAACATAAAATTTTGAAGTTTTGCCTTCATTTAACGAAAATCTTTTTAATAAGTTTTTAAATTGCACTCAATTTACCACATTTTGATATTGGAACCATCAAAATCGGACAACGCGTTCGGTACTTGTGTAATTTAAAAAAAATCAAAATCGCGATTTTAAAATCGTCCAACTTTAGTGCAAGTGTTATTTAACGAGAAAATTTTGTAATCCATCCTAAAATTACACTGGTTTTCCACATTTTGATATTTGAATATTCTGCAATAAACAAAAAAAAAACAAAATTATAATTTAGGATATTAGAACTTAAAAAACGTGAAATTTTGACGTTTTGCATTGATTTTACAAAAATGTCTCTTGGACAACTTTTAAATTGCACTATTTTTTACACTAAAATCGGACAACGCTTTCGGCAGTTTGCAAAAAAAAAACAAAATCGCGATTTTAAAATATCCAAACTTTAAAAAAATGCAACTTTACGAGAATATTCTATAATTTGTTTTCAAATTACACCAAATCAGCCATATTTTGACATTTCAATTATCTAAATCACTGCTCTGCAATTTAAGAAAATCAAAATCGATATTTAAAATCTTCGAACTTTGAAAACGTAAAATTTGATTGATTTTACGAAAACATTTCTTAATCAACTTTTAAATTGCACTACATATGGCACATTTTGTCGTTGGATTCATCAAAATCGGACAGCGCGTTCGGCAGTTATGCAATTTAAAAAATCAAAATCGCGATTTTAAAATATTCAAACTTAAAAAAAGTATAAATTTTGCATTTTGATTTAATTTTAAGAGAATGTTTTATAATCCGTTTTAAAATTACACTAAACACGCCATATTTTGACTTTTGAATCATCAAAATCAGACGGGTTTGGCTGGTCTGCAATTAAAAAAAAAATAAAAATCCAAAACAAACTTTGAAAACATGAAATTTTGACATTTTGCGGCGATTTGACGAAAATTTTAACCAACTTTTAAATTGCACCAATTTAGCAAATTTTTACGTTGGAGTCGACAAAATCGGACAATGCGTTCTGCAGTTATGCAATGAAAATAATAATAGTAATAATAACAGTTTAAAAAAATCAAAATCGTGATTTTGAAATATTCAAATTTTAAAAACTTGAAACTTTGACGTTTTGCATTGATTTTACGAAAATATTTCTTAACTCACTTTTTAATTGCACTAAATTTGACACATTTTAACGTTACAGTAATAAAAATCAAAATTGCGATTTAAAAAAAATTCAAACTTTAAGTGCAATTTCTGCATATTGATTTAATTTCACGAGAAAGTTTCGAAATACGTTCTAAAATTACACTAAACACGCCATATTTTGACATTTGAATCATCAGAATCGTACAATGCATTCGGTAGTTAAGCAATTTCAAAAATAAAAATCGCGATTTAAAAAAATTCGAACTGTAAAAAGTGCAATTTTTACATTTTGTGTTAATTTAACGAGAAAAATTTGTAATCTTTTTTTTTTATTTTTTTTTACATTCTAGAATGTAAAAATCAAAATCGCAATTTTTGCTTTGAATTTATATATATATATATATAGTATCATAAGTGGCTCTACCACTCAAAAAGTTCACGAGCCAACACTGGTGGCAGCTGTTTTTATATTTTTTTGCCCGTGAAAAAAAAATAATTTCAAATTATAATTTGCTCGGGATTCGGGTGATTATCTTTAATTCTAGTAAAGGGAAATTTTTTAATTTTAACAGAACTATAACGTATGATCAATTTTGAGTGTATTTTAAAAGTTACCTAATTGTGGTAATGGTTTTTATATTTTTTTTTCCAGTGAAAGAAAATTGAAATTTTAAATTATTATAAGCTCAGTTTTCCAGTGATCAGTTCTAAATCTGAAGGGATTTTTTTAAGATTTTGATAGAATTATAATGAATTTTTAGCATATTTTAAAAAATACCTAGTTTTGGCAATTGTTTTTATATTTTTTTAGTTCAATGAAAATAATTTTTAAAGTATTTATGGAATTGTCACTATTATCTAAATCTATTTCCAAACTTACAAAATATATTTGACAAAAGATTCGCACAGAGCCACCACTACTTTTCCTCGTTTCAAATTTGAATGTAACGGCATTGCACGTGTATAATTGTAGGCAACCATTAAACATTTTTAATTGATATTTAATTTCTCGCGTTCGGAGAAAAAAAAACCAATGTTCACCTTGGCGCTAAACTTATTAATAATTTGTTGACAATTGTTGATAAATTCATTATATTTAAAAGTGTTATACTGCAATAATTTATTTCTATATAATCATTTGTGTAATTTCGATTATATTTGTATATAAACGAATCGGGTAACCGTTAGGATAGGAAAAACAATTAGGGCGACATCTATCGCCGATATGTGTAAATAATTTCAAACCGTTGTAAATTTTCGCCGATAGATGTCGCCCTAGTCTTTTTTCTATTGTAAGGTAACTTGATTGGTATATAAGGGCAAGCAGAACGTCATTTGATATTGTATTAAATATGTTATTGACCCGTTTATACTTACATTATATTTTATATATACATGGTATATTAATTCATCCTATTAAATGTACTTATCATTTGCACTGGAAATAAACTATACTACTACTATTATTGATTGATGATGTGTTAAAAAATATATTAGGAAATATTTATGTCCAATCAATGGAAATTGCTAGAAAAAAAAAAAAAAATTGTAAAAGATGAAAATGACAAATTACACTTCAAATTCTAATCTCGAAAAAAAAAAACGTTCCCAAACACGAAATTTTACGAAAAGCTTTTCATTTCTTCGGATTGTCAAGTAATACCCATGTTCAAAGTTTCCTGGCGATTCCTGTATTAGTTTTGTTTGAGATATAGCAATTTTTTATTATTGTTTATGATGTGACAGATCGGAAATTGTAATTTTTTTTTTTGATGGGCAGCTCGAGGTGATCTTTTACCGGCGCGGAAGCACGCCGCTGTAGCTCTTACGAGGGTGAAGTATCAACTCTTGGTAATCGTAATTCTAGCTCGAAACGGTAGTTGTTGCCTGTAAGGAGTTAGGTATATATAGTGTTTCCGGATGTTTGACATGATCAGGGGAATCTTCGCCTGAATGTCGGGGAAGAATTTCTCGAGTTCGCCTTGAATTTCAAAACACCTTTGCAGTAATTTCCGATGCGAGCGCATGCATAACTGTAATAAGAAAGGTGTTGAGTGTTCAAATGTTGAAATTTATCCTGAATTTCCTCACGAGACCTGTTTGAACACGTTTCGCTCTCATCAAAATCGCATCCTTTTCGGCCGTTCGCGCTTTGCAGATGAAACATCGCCGAAGCGACTTACGGTGTGTTTTGGTAAGTGTGATGTTGATGACCATTAGAATTTGAAGTGTAATTTGTCGTTTTCATATTTCACAATTTTGACGTTTTAAACGTCACTTTCATTCGGTGTATAAAAAAACACATTGGTTCTGGTTTAATTTTTTTTTGTTGATTATTGAATGCTCTTTGTGGTGTTATTTGTTATGTTGCCCTCATAAAAGGAATGTATTTTTCATTGCTTTTGTTGGAATGAATTATTCGGTCTTGCGTTTCGCGAAAATTATTCAACGATGGTCAACGTTTAGGTTTTGGTTTTATTTTCGCTTGAATGATTAAATGTTGTGCAGTAATTTAAACTTAATATTATTATTTGTGAGGTGACGGATCGGATCGTAATTTTGGTAATTACAGAGGTGTTTTATGAACGGCAACTATTTTACCTGCACGAAACAGTCACTGTAACTCTTACGAGGGTTAAGTATCGGCTCTTGGTAATCGTAATTCTAGTTTGAAAGGGTAGTTGTTGCCTGCAAGGAGTTAGGTATATCCAGTGTTTCCTGAATGCTCGTATTAAAAAGAACGCCTGAATTTAACGCCTCTGCAGTAATTAATTTTAAGTTTCCGTCGTCTACGCATAAAGTCTTTTGGGCATCTCCATATAAATTCTCGTATCGTAACCAGTCCATCGAGGAGAGTTTTTAGTTGGTACACTCCGCGCCCTTCAGGGGGAGGAGTCCAACACCACCCCACTACAGGGGAGTCTATAAAAGAGTTTCTCTCCTCGCATCAAAAAAACAAAAAACAAAAAAAAAATCCGTATCGAGCAATCTTTGGCATTTAAATTTGCGTCGAAATCAAATGAGAACGAAAATTTTCAAAAGATTTTCAAAAATCGAAATAATTTCAGGGGGAAACTGAATTTAATTTTTGTATAATTTTACAACTCGCGATTCATATTTATTTTTATTTTATTTTTTGCGTTTACAAACAAACATTTTCACAAAAATTAACAACTCGCGCAAAACTCGAAACATTTTCAAAAACCAAAACCATTTCAGAATAAGCTTCAAGAGCTCAAGATTACTTTTTGTAACATTCTTTTAATTACATTTACTTTTTTTTCAAGATTTTTTTAAAGATATTTCAAGACTTTATTTTCAAAACTTTATTTCGTGACCTTTTTCAAAACTTTTTTCACGCTCTCTTTCAGGACAACTTTTTCAAAACTTCTTCAAGAAAAAAATGTAAAACATCGAAAAAATCAATTCTCTTAATAATCATCGTAGCCCCTTATTTAATACCTTTTTCGTCACCAGAAGAACGAGCTAAATCGATTTCATCTAGAAAAAAATGCAAAAAAAATTGGCATGTCGGGAAATTTGATCGGCCGTAGCGGCCAAACGAAAACTCCAAATTGAACGCGGTTTGCAAATCTGAGCTCCTCGTACGCCAATTAGTCGGATTGGTGATTTTTAATTTTTGACGAAAATTCGAAAAATTTTGAAAAAAATGTAACTTCAAATTTTACGCCTTTCGCATTAATTGATATTATTAATATTATTACCTGTAACATTATAGTAAACTTTCAGTCCTTCACAGTCGCATCGCACAATCAGAGATACTGCAAGAACGAACGCGGTCTTCATTGCTGAATTCGCGAGAGATCTTCACGGTCTAACCAAGAACAACATCTCGAGAATGTTCTTGGCGATGGAAATGGACGAATACGACCACTAAAATAATGTACGACACGCAATGGTCATTTCGTGTTAAGGCAAGGCGATTAATATTTACATAAAACAAGAGAATTTTACCGGCAGTAAATAAATAACAAGAATTCAAACATGCATGTAAATTAAAAAAAAGGAAACATGATGGATGCGTTGAGTGCTCTCCTCGAAATCGTGAAAAATGAGATTTAAACAAATTATTAATTAAAATTGCTGGAGCATTCAATTATTTAATTAATTTGATTAATAGGAGAGTTAATTTTTTACTTTCTCCGTTACGAAGTACGAGAAAGTATTGTGATCGTGATTTTTTTTTCAAAATTTTTTTATACGGAAATATCCGTTTTGGGGTCCCTAGATACCATTTCAACAATTTCTGGAAAAAAATATTTTGTGTCTGTGTGTGTGTGTGTGTGTGTGTATGTGTCTGTCTGGCTATGTGCACTGTATCTCAAAAACTAATAGAGCAATTGATATGAAACTTTGAACATCCGTCTTATTTGATAATCTGAAGAACTGAAAAGCTTTTGGTAAAATTTCGTACACCGGAAGTGGGCGTTTACCTTAACTGTTTTTTGTTTTTTTGCCAATATTTTCTTAAATATGAAAAATATCACAAAAACATTTAAACAAATATTGAAGACAACAAAGAAATGAACATCTTTTGCTTCAAAACATTTTTTATAAAATCATTTTTTTTCGAGAAAAAAATTTATTACTTTTTTTTAATTTTTGGTTTATAATTATAAAACGATAATAGTTACAGCAAATTCATGTTAATGAATTCTTAAATTAAAAGTCAAAATAAAAAAATAAGCATGCCACTGAATTCTGCGAAGAAAACCACACAAATAATTATTCAACTGTTTTTCTTTATATCTTACAGTTGGTGAGAAAAAAAGCTTTATGACACAAAATTTCTAATACAATCGTTTTTTCACGTTAATTTGCATAATTTGTATTAACCATGTTATATCAATGTAAAGCTGATTTAAAATTCCATTCAATGACATAAAAATATACAGGGTGTTCCGTTTAAAAAAAATTGCAATTTTCCGTCATAACTCTTAAATTAAAAGTCAAAATAAAAAAATAAGCACGCCACTGAATTCTGCGAAGAAAACCACACAAATAATTATTCAACTGTTTTTCTTTATATCTTACAGTTGGTGAGAAAAGAAGATTTATGACACAAAATTTCTAATATAATCGTTTTTTCACGTTAATTTGCATAATTTGTATTAACCATGTTATATCAATGTAAAGCTGATTTAAAATTCCATTCAATGACATAAAAATATACAGGGTGTTCCGTTTAAAAAAAATTGCAATTTTCCGTCATAACTCTTAAATTAAAAGTCAAAATAAAAAAATAAGCACGCCACTGAATTCTGCGAAGAAAACCACACAAATAATTATTCAACTGTTTTTCTTTATATCTTACAGTTGGTGAGAAAAGAAGATTTATGACACAAAATTTCTAATATAATCGTTTTTTCTCGTTAATTTGCATAATTTTGTATTAACCATGTTATATCAGTATAAAACTGATTTAAAATTCTATTCAATGGCATAAAAATATACAGGGTGTTCTTTTTAAAAAATTGCAATTTTCCGTCATAACTCTTAAATTAAAACTCAAAATAAAAAAATAAGCACGCCACTGAATTCTGCGAAGAAGACCACACAAATAATTATTCAGCTGTTTTTCTTTATATTTTACAGTTGGTGAGAAAAAAAGATTTATGACACGAAATTTCTAATATAATCGTTTTTTCACGTTAATTTGCATAATTTTGTATTAATTATGTTATACCAATACAAAGCTGATTTAACATTCTATTTAATGACATAAAAATATACAGGGTGTTCCGTTAAAAAAATGCAACTTTTTGTCATAACTCTTAAATTAAAACTCAAAATAAAAAAATAAGCACGCCACTGCATTCTGCGAAGAAGACCACACAAATAATTATCCAACTGTTTTTTTTTATATCTTACAGTTGGTGAGAAAAAAAGATTTATGACACAAAATTTCTAATATAATCATTTTTTTCACGTTAATTTGCATAATTTTAATTAACCATGTTATATCAATGTTAAGCTGATTTAAAATCCTATTCAATGACATAAAAATATACAGGGTGTTCCGTTTAAAAAAATGCAATTTTCTGTCATAACTCTTAAATTAAAAATCAAAATAAAAAAAATAAGCACGCCACTGAATTCTGCGAAGAAGACCACACAAATAATTATTTAAGTGTTTTTCTTAATATCTTACAGTTGGTGAGAAAAAAAGATTTATGACACAAAATTTCTAATATAACCGTTTTTTCACGTTAATTTGCATAATTTTGTATTAATCATGTTATATCAGTATAAAGCTGATTTAAAATTCTATTCATTGACATAAAAATATACAGAGTGTTCCGTTTAAAAAAATGCAATTTTCCGTCATAACTCTTAAATTAAAACTCAAAATAAAAAAATAAGCACGCCACTGAATTCTGCGAAGGAGACCACACAAATAATTATTCAACTGTTTTTTTTTATATCTTACAGTTGGTGAGAAAAAAAGATTTATGACACAAAATTTCTAAAATAATCATTTTTCTCGTTAATTTGCATATTTTTTTATTAACCATGTTATATCAGTATAAAGCTGATTTAAAATCCTATTCAATGGCATAAAAATATACAGGGTGTTCCGTTTAAAAAATTGCAATTTTCTGTCATAACTCTTAAATTAAAAATCAAAATAAAAAAATAAGCACGCTACTGAATTCTGCGAAGAAGACCACACAAATAATTATTGAACTGTTTTTTTTATATCTTACAGTTGGTGAGAAAAAATGATTTATGACACAAAATTTCTAAAATAATCGTTTTTTCACGTTAATTTGCATAATTTTGTATTAATCATGTTATATCAGTATAAAGCTGATTTAAAATTCTATTCAATGGCATAAAAATATACAGGGTGTTTCTTTTTTAAATTGCAATTTTCTGTCATAACTCTTGAATTAAAAGCCAAAATAAAAAAATTAACACGCCACTGAATTCTGCGAAGGAGACCACACAAATAATTATTCAACTGTTTTTCTTTATATCTTACAGTTGGTGAGAAAAAAAGGTTTATGACACAAAATTTCTAATATAATCATTTTTTCACGTTAATTTGCATAATTTTGTATTAATCATGTTATATTAGTATAAAGCTGATTAAAAATTCTACTCAATGACATAAAAATATACAGGGTGTTCCGTTTAAAAAAATGCAATTTTCTGTCATAACTCTTAAATTAAAAGTCAAAATAAAAAAATAAGCACGCCACTGAATTCTGGGAAGAAGACCACACAAATAATTATTTAACTGTTTTTCTGTATATCTTACATTTATTGAGAAAATAGCCAAAAATAGAATAATCGAGTTAATTAATTTGTGTCACCCGGTATATTTCTTCTCACGTATCAAATTGATGAAGTAGTTTGATGTAATAAAGGCGCCATTATAAATAAATGAATAATTGCCGCTATTTTCTTCTTAATTGGTGAAATACGATAATTGCTATATAATCACAATTACTTGCACAAATATAAAAATAATTTATGCCAGAATCATGATCTAGTAGTGGAGAGATGCAGGTACAGGTGATACTAATATTTGTGGGTATAGAAATACTCAAGTTTTGCAATGGAGGAGCTCTAAAAGTGTATTACAATCTTACAGGTAAAAAATAAATAACAATAATAACAGGAATTGAAAACCGCAATCACGAGTTGCAGATGCATTAAATAAATTTAATAAATTATTAAATTAGGGGCCGCGGTGGCGCAGTGAGTAGAGCGCCTGCTTACGGGCCTCGCGGTCGAGGGTTCGAATTCCATCCGCGCGGTCACTTTTTCGGAACGAAATATGGCCGTGAAAAATTATTAAATTCATTGAATGCACTGTAAGACACTCGTGCCATAATACACCCTCTTATTAAACGTGTATAATAATACACTATTTCGCCTACAAATGCGTGCTTTACGATTTTTTTTTGTTAAATTTTGAATGAAAGCAAGCGCACGTTTATATAATGCGGTGTTTTGTATGTCTTCCACGTGCGGGGTTAGCCTAGATTTCGTATCATCGAGTCAAGATCGTCCTTGCTTGCGAGAGGAATATTTTTTCTAACATCATAAATAGCAAGATTCTTTGAAATTTCAACATGTTCGCCATCGTGGTTTTATTCAAGTTTAGTTGGCTGTGGAACGCAATGCTACGCGCCACATATTTCGTGCATTTTTTTACGTTGCTTAAGTGTGTTAATGGATACAAGTTCTCACACAACGTAACAGGTGTGTAGTAAATTTTTTTTTTAAGTTTTAACAGCGATGACAATTCTATTTTTTTCAAGTCGCCGAAATTATTAGAAATTTTTACAACTTCGCGGTCTGATCAAATGAAAATATTTCAAAATCCAGCGAAGGGGTGTAACTGGATTTTCACGAAATTATAATCTCGAATGCATTTCTAGTTATTCCAGAAAATTTAACAGCGATGACAATGGTTTTTCTATTTTTTTCAAGTCGCCGAAATTATTAGAAATTTTCACAACTTCGCGGTCTGATCAAATGAAAATATTTCAAAATCCAGCGAAGGGGTGTAACTGGATTTTCATGAAATTATAATCTCGAATGCATTTCTAGTTATTCCAGAAAATTTAACAGCGATGACAATGGTTTTTCTATTTTTTTCAAGTCGCCGAAATTATTAGAAATTTTCACAACTTCGCGGTCTGATCAAATGAAAATATTTCAAAATCCAGCGAAGGGGTGTAACTGGATTTTCATGAAATTATAATCTCGAATGCATTTCTAGTTATTCCAGAAAATTTAACAGCGATGACAATGGTTTTTCTATTTTTTTCAAGTCGCCGAAATTATTAGAAATTTTCACAACTTCGCGGTCTGATCAAATGATAATATTTCAAAATCCAGCGAAGGGGTGTAAATGGATTTTCACGAAATTATAATCTCGAATGCATTTCTAGTTATTCCAGAAAATTTAACAGCGATGACAATGGTTTTTCTATTTTTTTCAAGTCGCCGAAATTATTAGAAATTTTCACAACTTCGCGGTCTGATCAAATGAAAATATTTCAAAATCCAGCGAAGGGGTGTAACTGGATTATCACGAAATTATAATCTCGAATGCATTTCTAGTTATTCCAGAAAATTTAACAGCGATGACAATGGTTTTTCTATTTTTTTCAAGTCGCCGAAATTATTAGAAATTTTCACAACTTCGCGGTCTGATCAAATGAAAATATTTCAAAATCCAGCGAAGGGGTGTAACTGGATTTTCATGAAATTATAATCTCGAATGCATTTCTAGTTATTCCAGAAAATTTAACAGCGATGACAATGGTTTTTCTATTTTTTTCAAGTCGCCGAAATTATTAGAAATTTTCACAACTTCGCGGTCTGATCAAATGAAAATATTTCAAAATCCAGCGAAGGGGTGTAACTGGATTTTCATGAAATTATAATCTCGAATGCATTTCTAGTTATTCCAGAAAATTTAACAGCGATGACAATGGTTTTTCTATTTTTTTCAAGTCGCCGAAATTATTAGAAATTTTCACAACTTCGCGGTCTGATCAAATGAAAATATTTCAAAATCCAGCGAAGGGGTGTAACTGGATTTTCATGAAATTATAATCTCGAATGCATTTCTAGTTATTCCAGAAAATTTAACAGCGATGACAATGGTTTTTCTATTTTTTTCAAGTCGCCGAAATTATTAGAAATTTTCACAACTTCGCGGTCTGATCAAATGATAATATTTCAAAATCCAGCGAAGGGGTGTAAATGGATTTTCACGAAATTATAATCTCGAATGCATTTCTAGTTATTCCAGAAAATTTAACAGCGATGACAATGGTTTTTCTATTTTTTTCAAGTCGCCGAAATTATTAGAAATTTTCACAACTTCGCGGTCTGATCAAATGAAAATATTTCAAAATCCAGCGAAGGGGTGTAACTGGATTATCACGAAATTATAATCTCGAATGCATTTCTAGTTATTCCAGAAAATTTAACAGCGATGACAATGGTTTTTCTATTTTTTTCAAGTCGCCGAAATTATTAGAAATTTTCACAACTTCGCGGTCTGATCAAATGAAAATATTTCAAAATCCAGCGAAGGGGTGTAACTGGATTATCACGAAATTATAATCACGAATGCATTTCTAGTTATTCCAGAAAATTTAACAGCGATGACAATGGTTTTTCTATTTTTTTCAAGTCGCCGAAATTATTAGAAATTTTCACAACTTCGCGGTCTGATCAAATGAAAATATTTCAAAATCCAGCGAAGGGGTGTAACTGGATTATCACGAAATTATAATCTCGAATGCATTTCTAGTTATTCCAGAAAATTTAACAGCGATGACAATGGTTTTTCTATTTTTTTCAAGTCGCCGAAATTATTAGAAATTTTCACAACTTCGCGGTCTGATCAAATGAAAATATTTCAAAATCCAGCGAAGGGGTGTAACTGGATTATCACGAAATTATAATCACGAATGCATTTCTAGTTATTCCAGAAAATTTTAACAGCGATGACAATAGTTTTTCTATTTTTTTCAAGTCGCCGAAATTATTAGAAATTTTCACAATTTCGCGGTCTGATCAATTCTATTTTTTTCATGTCTTAGAGCTCATTCTGAACACTATTTGTGTATGAAAAAAAATGTGCGACTTCCAGGAACGGAGATGCACAAAATGGCTTTTTTCTTAAATAGTGCTTACATCGACTGGAAACGCCTAAAAAACGATTAGAAGAATTTTTCTTCAAAAATATTTTTTCTGTTACGTAAGTTATTTTGTACATTATGTAAATTTATCAGTTTATATTTGTAAAAAATAAGGAAATATTATTATTATTATTATTAAAGTTATTAATATTTTGCATATAATTTTTGAACCGCCCTCATATTAATAATTGTACATTTAATATAAACACGTAGGTATATATTAAACTTGACTTGAATGCACGATCCATTTGGAGAACGAATTAAAAAGAAAACAATTACAGTAACACTCAAGGTTAGACTTGTTAAAAGCCCGAGGAATAATTTATGTAATTTGAAATTAATGGTAACGCATGTTTTGAGAACACGATGGCAATATTAATTCAGAAATTATGGTAATTATGTGTACATTAGATTATTTTGCAGAACATAAAAAATGTGTCGTTTATAAATCGGTTCTCATAAGCGTATTTTCATTAATAATTATTTCTTTCACAAACGGGAGAGAAAGTCGAGTTCTCAGCTATCGACATCGTGAGAGAAATAACATTTCTCGTCCAAGGGAGAGAAATGATTACTTTTCCAAATTTTATTCGACGAATAGATATTATTTGTGAATAAAACACATTAATTTTGAATAACGAATGTTAATCTGAAAAGTTTTTTAAAGAAGAGTCCTGAAAAAAGACCTGGAAAAAGTTTTCTGGAAATAATCCCTGAAAAAAGTACTGATTTAAAGGTCCTTAAAATAAAATCCTGACAAAAAAAGTCTTGAAAAAAAAAATCCTAAGGAACACTTGAAAAGAGCCCTGAAAAAAGAGTCCGGACAATAAAAGGCTCCTAAAACAGACCCGAAAAAAGCCCCGATAAAAATTGTCCAGAAAAAAAGTCTAAAAAAATTTGTGAAAAAACGGCCTAAAAAAGAAGGCGTTAAAGTCCTGATGAAAGCCCAGCAAAAAAAGTCCTGGAAAAAGCCTACAAAGCCCTGAGATAGACCTGATAAGAAGTGCTGAAAGAAGTCTTGAAAAAAAGTCCCGAAACAAACGTCTTGAAATAAAAGTCCTAAAAAAGAGGCGTGAAAAAAAAAATATTCCGAAAAAAGTTTTTAAAAAAGTTGAGAAAGAAGCCCTGAAAAATAAGTCCTTAAAAAATAATAGCTTAACAAAAATCCCAGAAAAAAAGTATTGGAAAAGTTTTCTAAAAAGGGGCCCTAAAAAAGTCCTGAAGAAAGAGACGTGATTAAAAAGTCCCAAGCAAAAAAGGTCTAAAAAAAGCGTCTCAAAAATCAAATCCTGACAAAAAATGTATTGCAAAAAGGGGCTATGAAACACGATAAAAAGTCCTGAAAAAAGATGTCTTGAAAAAAGATCCTAAAAATACCCGAAAAGAAGTCCCCAACAATCCCGATAAAAATTGTCGAGAAAAAAAATTCCAAAAACTTCTGAAAAACGGCCTAAAAAGTACTAAAGAAGGCGTTAAACTCTTGATGAAAGCCAGAAAAAAAGTCATGGAAAAAGCCTACAAAGCCCTGAGAAAGACCTGATAAGAAGTGCTGAAAGAAGTCTTGAAAAAAGTTTTGAGAAAAGTCCCGAAACAAATGTCTTGAAATAATTTCAGCAAAAAAATCCTTAAAAATGGTCCTAAAAAGTGCCGTGAAAAAAATGTCCCGAAAAAAATCCCCAAAGAAGTCTTGAAAAAAGTCCTCAAAAATTTCTAAAAAAAAGTCCCGAAAAAGGGCCTTTCAAAAGTCCAGAAGAAAAGTCCTGTAAAAACAGGCTGAATGAAAGGCCGTTGAGAAATCCTGAAGAGATGGCCTGAAAACAGTCCTCAAAGAAGTCCTGAAAAAAATGTCTTGAAATAATGCCCTGAAAAAAGTCCCGAAAAAGTTTGAGAAAAATGTCCTGTAAAAATTATGAAAAAGTCCTGAAAAAGAAGTTCTTAACAATGGCCCGAAAATAAAGTCCTGAAAAATGTCTCGAAAAAGAAGACTTGAAGAAAGAAGTTCTGACAGAAAAAGTGCTGAAAAAAAGTTCTGAAAGAGTCGTGCGACTTTTTATTAAGACATTTTTCTTAGGAGCCTACGATAAAAAGTCCTGAAAAAAAAAGTCGTGACAAAAAAATCCCTAAAATATGTCCTTAAAAAAAATCCCTAAAAAATGTCAAAAAAATATTCCTTAAAAAATGGCGATGTGGCCATCATGTTACTTTCTCCGACTTGATAGTGTCATTTATATTTACGATTTCATGGTTTATTTTCAATTTGAATCATATTTTAAATGTACATCGTGCGTTTTGTAGACTCGGATGAAACGTTTAAAACGTCAAAATTATAAAAGATGACAAAATTCAAAAACTCAGTTTACTCAAAAACCAAAGAGAATTCGAAAAAAAACTTTTTCCTTATAAGTTGGCATTCTCTACAATTATTGTTAACATAAATTTGCTGTAACTATTATCGTTTCATAATTATAAACCAAAAATGAAAAAAAAAATTCTCGAATAACAACGATTTTATGAAAAGGATCTGTTTAAATGTGTTCGTGATATTTTTCGTACTTAAAAAATTTTTGAGAAAATATATGAAGTTTTACCAAAAGCTTTTCAGTTCTTCGGATTATCAAATAAGACGGATGTTAAAAGTTTCAGATTAGAAACAACTTTACTTGTTGCAGAAAGCATTAGATAAATACAAGAAAACGAAACGTTTTCTTGTATTTAAAAGTTTCATATCAATTGCTCTATTACTTTTTGAGATACAGCGCGCACAGACACACGCAGACACACAGACAAAAAAAAAAATTACATAAATTGTTAAAATGGCATCTAGGGACACCAAAACGGATCTTTCCGTAAAAAAAATTTGAAAAATTTTTCATGATCACAATACTTTCTCGTACTTCGTAACGGAGAAGGTATTGAAAAAGCCATGAAAAAAAGTTCCGAAGAAGATTGTACTGAGAGAAAATCACCAAAAAGGGTTTTGAAAAAGAGTCCAGGAAAATGTCTTGAGAAAAATTAGAGATGGGCGATATTTCACGTACCTGTGATTTTTCACTGGTATTGAAAAATCACAGGTCGTTACTGTTACTAATAGGCGAATTTCACCGTGACTGTGACTGTGATTGCGACTATTACTTAAACCGTGATTGCTACTTAAAATCACTGCTACTTAAACTGAGATTGCTACTTAAAATATCAAACTCTGACTACTACTTAAAATGTGACTGCTACTTAAAATGTAAAACTGTGACTACTACTTAAACTGTGATTGCTACTAAGAATCACTGGTACTTAAATTATTTCAGGACATTTTTCTTAGGACTTTTTTTAAGACTTCATTTTCAGAACCTTTTTTTTGATAATTATTTCAGGACTTTTTTCAAGACTTTATATTCAGAACATTTTTTACTCATTTTTCTTAAGAACATTTTCGGGACTTTTTTCAGGACATTATTTGAAAACATTCTTTCAGGACTCCTCAAAGGCCTTTTATTCGGGCCGTTTTTAGAGACCTTTTCCTTTGGACTTTTCAAAGGCCTTTTTTCAGAAATTTTTGAGGATTTTTTTCAAGACTTCTCTGGGGATTTCTTTCCAAGACAATTTTTATGTGATTACTACCTAAAATCTCAAACTGTGACTACTATTTAAACTGTGATTGCTACTTAAAATCACTGCTACTTAAACTGTGATTACTACCTAAAATCTCAAACTGTGACTACTACTTAAACTGTGATTGCTACTTAAAATCTCAAACTGTGACTATTACTTAAAATGTGATTGCTACTTAAAATCTCAACTGGTGACTACTACTTAAACTGTGACTGCTACTTAAAATCTCAAACTGTGACTACTACTTAAGATGTGATTGCTACTTAAAATCTCAAATTGTGACTACTAATTAAAATGTGATTGCTACTTAAAACCTCAAACTGTGGCTACTACTTAAAATGTGATTGCTACTTAAACTGTGATTGCTACTTAAAATCTCAAAGTGTGACCACTAATTAAAATGTGATTGCTACTTAAAATCACAACTGTTACCCAAACTGTGATTGCTACTCTTTATGCGTGTTATCTAAACAGTGATTTCTTCTTAAATTGCGGCTGCTACTTCAAACATGATTGCAATAAGGCCTGTCTTTTGTTTAGATAAGTAGCAGTTTGGGTAACAGTTGTGATAGCATTTGTAAATAGTATTATTTATGCAGGGTATTGTATTTAAATTTCAAATCATTATTTAATAAAAATGACAAATTTTTAGTAAGGTGTGAGCCACTAAATTTTGTTGCTGAGTAGGACATGTCTGAGAGAGAGAGAGAGAGACACATAGCAGCCATGTCTGAGATGAATTAATTTTTTTAAATCTAATGCAAAGTCTCATGACCAGCGGCGGCTCGTGGATTTCCAGAATGGTTTGCTGCTCCAACTAGTGGTCCTGGTACTAAACCCATATGATAGAAATCGGCGGGCGAGACTTCAACTGGTGTTTGGCACTAGGGACGACTAGATGGCGCAACAAACAATTCTACTATTTTATATATCGAAGCTTGTATGCAGTCTATAATTTAGAAATTTTTATGTTTTAGATAAAGCGATTTTAAAATAGGCGAATGGTTTGCTGCGCCATCTAGTGGTCTTTAGTGTGAAACACATATGATAGAATCGGCGGGCGAGACATCAATTAGTGTTTGGCGCTTGGGACGACCAGATGGCGCAACAAATAATTCTACTAAGCTTGTATGCAATCTATAATTTAGTAATTTTTATGTTTTAGATGAGCGATTTTAAAATAGCAGAATGCTTCGATGCGCCATCTAGTGGTCCTGGTACTAAACACATATGATAGAAATCGGCGGGCGAGATTTCAACTAGTGTTTGGCACTAGGGACCACTAGATGGCGCAGCAAACAATTCTACTATTTTATATATCTAAGTTTGTATGTAATCTATAATTTAGAAATTTTTATGTTTTAGATGAAGAATACCACAAAATCCCACCCGTTTTCAAACTGGACGACTATGACGCATGCATGAGCTTACCAGACCCGACACTTTACTGCTACGCAACGTTTCAGTTAGAGCCTGTGGATCCACTAGAGCCATCAGAATCATGGAGGATAATTCAGGTTAACGAAAACATTATATTTTTAATAATAGTTTGATGATTTCTACAAAGTTCTACAAAGCTTTATATGTACAGGACGGCAAATGTAAGTTGGCCAGACGCGCTACTCTCTCTACAGCCGGCCGAGTACAGTCTCTGTAATAAGCAAGCACATATTCTTCGCGTGCGCTATTCATTTACAACTCTATCGGGCGCTCTCCTCCACCAACCATTGCACTGTCACTTTTGAAAATGAATGTACAAGGCGCGCGAACTCTTCACGAAATCCATCGAAAGCGCCCTTCGAAGGTTCCGCCCATATTTTTGCCACTGCGCAACGGCAAGTTACGTTTGCCGTCCTGTACTCCGTGTTTCCTTCAAAGCTCCCACATTCTTAACAAAGTATGGGGAATTTTGAAATGGAAATAGTTCTAAAAGAAAGCAAAACTCCTTTCTCTTATACGCAGTCTAAAGATGATTTTAAAACTTTAAAACTTTAGGAACTGAAAACCGTGCCTCGTACGTACAGACACGACAAACTACGCTACGGGATATGCCTTCCAAAAACCTGCCCGAAAATACCGAAATCGCATTACCTGATTGGGAACGGAACGGAAGAACTACGGAACGGACTTTCGGAATGTCACACGGAAATCGTCGAAAGCCATGGATTAAGAGCCAACGTGATTAAGCTAATGTGTGGCGATAAAGAGGACTATTACGAAATTGATGGAGTCGATATCTTATACGGGTAAATAGTTTGTGACATCAATACTTTTTGCTATTGGTAAATATTTTAGCGTTGTAGTGGGTGCACTATTCTTGATGACGATTATTGGAACTACTTATGAAGTTACGGCCAGGTATAAACCGCAAGCGGTTTATAACAGTCGTGTAAATGAAACAAAACGTAAGTATGTAAGACAATAGAATTTTTGTATTCTGAAATCAATAGATCATAGAACGTACTTTTTTTCTCTACGACCACAGAAGAATTCAATTTTGATCACAGAACCTACTTTTCTTTCTCTACGACTACAGAAGAATTCTGATGCTCGCGGTTATTTTTGTTTCATGGTCGTGGATAAAGTATAGTCTGCTAGTCGGTAAGAATGGATATTCTGATGCTCGTGGAGAAAGTATAGTCCGCTACTCGGTAACAATGGAAATTCTGATGCTCGCTGTTCCTCGCACTCGGAATATTCCACTCGCGTCGAATTTTCATTCTAACGTCGTTACAGAATGTACTATTAAGCTTAGCCACAATATGAGCAAACAATCAATTTTATAATTAAATAGAAAATATTAAACATATGTTTAATTATTAAAATATAATAAAGTAGTAATTAATTACTTGAGCTTCTGCAGCGAAGTCTTACTTATTATAGTAAGAACCGCAAATATCATCATAATTTTATAATAATTACAGTTGGAAAGATACTATCCGCATTTTCAATCAGAAAAAACTGGGAAAGTCTAAGGAACGCCAACACCAGCGACATCGCCGTCGCTCTCTCGCCGATGCAAGGAATACGCGTCTACAATATGTTGGCCGTCATACTCTGCCACACGGTGATGATGATGATGTACGGACCAATCATAAACACTAAATTCGTGGAAGACACGACCGTGCGGCCGGAAAACATGCTGATCAGCAATGGCGCACTCGCCATACAAACGTATTTCATAATATCCGGATGGCTTCTCAGTTACACGTTCATGGTGTTGTTCGAGGATAAGAGAAAAGTCACCTGGTGGCATTTGATGCAGGGGTTCGCAAATCGATACCTGAGGTAATCTTAAAATTGTCAAAACTAACGCAGCTCCTCTAAAAAAAAAATCACCACCGTAGAAAGTATTGATTATTGTTGTCAATACCTAAGGTAATCTCAAACTTATCAAAATTAACCTAACGAAAAAAAAAATCACCGTTGTTGCTAGCAACACTCTATAGGTTCGCTAATGATGGCCAATAAACAAGATTACAGTTGCAAAACAAAATTTGTATAGCTTGAAATGTTTTATTTTTGGGGGTAATATAACTAACTGGTGCTATAATTATCACCGAGTTAAAGCCGATGAAAATTGAACGAGTGCGCAGCACGAGTTCAATTTGCTGATGGTGGTATCATCGAGGATTAATCGTAGCACGAGTTACATTTCGGGAGACTATAGTTTTTGCCATTTTCGAACATGATAATTGCTTATTAGATTTAGGGGTACTAATAATTCAAAGTTTCGAAGAATCCGAAAAAACTTTTCGAAGATTTAAAATAATTTGATCTAAATTAACTTTTTCATTTCTCAATATTCACGAAACGATACAACATTGCATTTTAATTGAGGTTATAAAATAATTTCTTCAAACAAAACTATCAGTCAGTAAAAATATTTTCGTTTGTATTTCGCACTGTGAACCAACAATTTCCGCATTTTAAATTATAAAAAACAAACGTACTTTTTGTCGGACAAAAAAAATTAATTTGTCCACTCACTTATGTAACACTTGTTATTTTTGGCAGTCGGAAATGCTCATTTCTGGCAGTTAAAAAATGTCATAGTTGGCAGTTAAAAATTGAAATTTACAAAAGTTAAAATAGGACAATGAATAAATAAAATACGCGTTCTAAAATAAATTACATGGGATACCACGAATATTTTAAAAATTACGTCACTATTGAATCAACACAAGCCATCAAGTCATATTGCCAAATTGTAGTTTTTGGCAGTTGAAAGTAGTCATTTTTGGCAGTTGAAACTGGAAATTTTTAGCTGTTTTTGGCAGCTGAAAGTTGTCAATTTTAGCAGTTTAAAATTGTAGTTTATGATAGTTAAAAATGATCATCATTGACAGTAAAAAATTGAAGTTTTTGGCAGTTGAGAGTTATCATTCTTTGACATTTAAAAATAGTCATCGTTAGCAGTTGAAGACCGTCATTTTGGCAGTTGAAAATTATAGTTTTTGGTTATTGAATATTTAATTATTTGGTAGTTTAAAATTGTTATTTTTACAGTCAAAAATTGTCATATCTTGGAAATAGCCATCTTTGACAGTTAAAAATTATAGTTTTTAGCAGTTGGAAATAGCCATCGTTGACAGTTAAAAATTGTAGTTTTTGGCAGGTGAAAATTGTCATTGTTGACAATTTAAAATTGTAGTTTTTAGTAGTTAAAAATGGCCATCGTTGATAGTTGAAAATTGTAGTTTTAGGCAGTCGAAATATGTCATTTTTGGCTGTTGAAAATTATAGTTTTTAGCAGTTAAAAATGGCCATCGTTGACAGTTGAAAATTGTAATTTTTGGCATTTGAAAGTTGTCATTTTTGGCAGTTGAAAGTTGTCATTTTTGGCAGTTGTTAGTTGTCATTTTTGGCAGTTGGAAGTTGTCATTTTTGACAGTCAAAAATTGTAGTTTTTGCAGTTCGAAATAGCCATCGTTGACAGTTAAAAAATGTAGTTTTTGGCAGGTGAAAGTTGTCATTTTTGGCAGTTGAAAATTGTAGTTTTTAGCAGTTAAAAATGACCATAGTTGACAGTTAAAAATTGAGGTTTTTGGCAGTCGAAATATGTCATTTTTGGCAGTTGAAAATTATAGTTTTTAGCAGTTAACAAATGGCCATCATTGACAGTTAAAAATTGTAATTTTTGACAGTTGAAAGTTGTCATTTTTGGTAGTTGAAAATTGTGATTTTTAGCAGTTAAAATGGCCCTCGCTGACAGTTAAAAAATGTAGTTTTTGGTAGTTGGAAGTTGTCATTTTTGACAGTTAAAAATTGTAACTTTTGGCAGTTGAAAGTTATCATTTTTGGCAGATGAAAATTGTGGTTTTTGGCAGTTGGTAGTTGTCATTTTTGACAGTTAAAAAATGTAGTTTTTGGTAGTCGGAAGTTGTCATTTTTGGCAGTTAAAAATTATAGTTTTTAGGAGTTGGAAATAGCCATCGTTGACAGTTAAAAATGTAGTTTCTGGCAGGTGAAAGTTGTCATTTTTGACAGTTAAAAATTGTAGTTTTTAGAAGTTAAGACCAGTAGGGTCACCATTCGCGGGTTATTTCGACTGGAAACGCCTAAATAACGATTTAAAAAAAAATCAAAATTTCTTCTTTTTTTTTCATGTCTAACCATTTGTCTGATTTTTTTATGAGACTTCTGGAAACGGAGATACACAAAATAACACTTGTCGAAAATAGTGCTTAATTCGACACGAAACGCCTAAATGACGATTAAATAAAAAAATATTTTTTTTATTTTATTTTTTCAAGTCTAACCACATATTTTGTCTGAATTTTTTTTGTGGGACCTCTGGGAACGGAGATACGTAAAACGGCACTTGTCGAAAATAGTGCTTCAATCAACTGAAAACGCATAAATAAAATAAATAAAAAAATTCAAATAAAAAAAAAATTCAAATTAAAAAAAAAATATTTTAAGTCCAACCACTCATTCTGAGAACTATTTGTCTCACATTCACGTAGATACGCAAAATGGCACTTGTCCAAAATAGTGCTTAATTCGACTCGAAACGCCTAAATGACGATTTAGAAAAAAAATATTTTTTTTTATTTTATTTTTTCAAGTCTAACCACATATTTTGTCTGAAAATTATATTTGTGTGACCTCTGGGAACGGAGATACGTAAAACGGCACTTGTCGAAAGTAGTGCTTAGTTCGGCTGAAAACGCATAAATAACGATTAGAATTTTTTTTTCCAATTTTTTTTTCTTTTCAAGTCCAACCAAAGAGAACTATTTGACTGAACATTATTTTTATAGGACCTCTGGGAACGGATAAACGTAAAATGGCACTTGTCAAAAATAGTGCTTAATTCGACACGAAACGCCTTAATAATGATTAAAAAAAATTTCTTTTCAAAATTTTCAAAATCTTTTTTATTTTTATTTATTTTTTTCATTCTGAGAACTATTTGTCTGGAAAAATTTTTTGCTGACACTTCTGGGAACAGAAATACACAAAATGACACTTGTTGAAAATAGTGCTTAATTCGACTCGAAACGCCTAAATAACGATACATATTTTTTTTTAATTTCTATTTTATTTTTTTTATGTTTAACCACTGATTTATAGAACTATTTGAAAACAAAATTTGTGGAACTTTGCGAAGCGCAAAATGACACTTAGTGCTTAATTAGACTCGAAACGGCTAAATAACCGTTATTTTTTATTTTTTTCAAAATTCCTTTTGTATTTTTTTATGTCTAACCACTCATTCTGAGAACTATTTGTCTGAAAAAACAATTCTGGGACTTTTGGGAACGGAGATACGCAAAATGGGTTAATTTGACACGAAACGCCTAAATAACGATTTAAAAAAAAATTCAATTTTTTTTTTAATTTTTCTTTTCATGTCTAATTACTCATTCAAAGCACTATTTGTCTCGAATTTTTTTATGAGACTTTGCAGACGGAGATACGCAAAATGGCACATCTCAAAAATATTGCTTAATTCGATTGGAAACGCATAAATAAAAAAAATAAAAAATTTCAAACTAAAAAAAAAATATTTCAAGTTCAACCAGTCATTCTGAGAACTATTTGTCTGACATTCACGGAGATACGCAAAATGGCACTTGTTCAAAATAGTGCATAACTCGACTCGAAACGCCTAAATAACGCTCAAAAATGTTTTATGACTCTTCGAATCTTTGAAATTGGAAATCCGCAATTAGAACCCATGTATTCCTATTTTTTTAGATTAACTCCAATACTTCTCCTGGTGATCGGTTTCGACGCAACATGGCTACGGCACTGTAACAGAGGCCCGGTTTGGCGACATTACGTCGACGACGAGTTCGCGAACTGCCGAAAGAACTGGTGGATAAATATGCTCTTCATCAACAATTATTACAGACCCCATGAAATGGTTTGCTGCTGATGCGCTCTAGTTTGCAGATGGTAGTACTAAATTTTGCTTTTTTAATTCAGTGCATCCAACAAAGTTGGTACCTCGCCAGTGATACGCAGTGCTTCGTTTTGGGTCTGATCGTCATGATGATCGTACTGAACAAGCCTCATCTCGCCAAAAAGGTGTTCGCTGGTATTATTGTGTCCGCGATAACGGTTGCGATCGCAATAAGTTATTACCACGAGTACGACATTGTGCACAGGTCTTATCCGGAGTAAGTTGATTTTTACAAATTTTTCATATAGAAAATTCTGCATTTTTGCCACCGCAGACATATAAAGAAATTTGCAGCTGTCAAAAATTGTGGATTTTTACTATCAAAAACGGCATTTTTTTATATTAAAAAAAAGAAAATGGCAATTCCGAATTATCAAAAATTTTGCATTTCTGCCACCATAAACGTTTATGTTATTTCTTTCAGGATTTTTTTCTCTCCCGTTTATGAAAAAATATTATGAACTTCATACCTTTTTGTCTATTTTAGAATAATGTACACTTTGTTCCTTGAAGATCCGCATTGGTTGGACACGTACATAAGAGGCCACTTTGCCATACCATCCTACGTTCAAGGACTGGCGTACGGTTATTGGTTCTATTTTATGAAGAAAGAAAAAGTGAAATTGATAACCAACCAGGTGAGGATACGCGTCCACGTGGCTAGCTTTTAAAATTGTAAATAATATTCTTACATTTCAGTTTGTGAGAGTTGTGTGGGTGATTTTTTTTTGGGCAGCCCCGTTGACGACCATTCTAATAGCGGCGAGATTTTACAGTGAAGGATTTGAATGTAGCAGGTAACAAATGTGATCTTGTTCATTTTTCCAATACAACAACATTTTTCGTGAGATCTACACATGAATACAAATTATTTGGATCTTTACAACAAATTTTTGCAAGCAAAGATCCATTGATCAAACCATACTTCTTGATGAAATTCAGATTTTTACTTTACAATTGATATGAAACTTTATACATCCGTCTTATTTGATAATCTGAAGAACTGAAAAGCTTTTGGTAAAATTTCGTACACCGGAAGTGGGTGTTTACCTTAACTGTTTTTTGTTTTTTGCCAATATTTTCTTAAATATGAAAAATATCACAAAAACATTTAAACAAACTTTGAAGGCAACAAAGAAATGAACATCTTTTGCTTGAAAACATTTTTTATAAAATCATTTTTATTCGAGAAAAAAATTTATTATTTTTTTTAATTCTTGGTTTATAATTATAAAACGATAATAGTTACAGCAAATTTATGTGAATAATAATTGTAGAGAATGTTAAAATAAACAACTTATAAAGAATAAGTTTTTTTCGAAATCCCTTTAGTTTTTGTGTAAACTGAGTTTTTGAATTTGCAGTATAATTTTTCCATCTTTCATAATTTTGACGTTGTAAACGTCAGTTTCATCCAAAGTACATTTAAAATATGATATCAATTGAAAATAAACCATGAAAACGTAAATATAAATGGCTATGATACCATCAGATCGGAGAAAGTAACATGATGGCCACATCACCATTTTTTTTTTAATTTTGCTTTATTTTAACCTGAATTTCGATTTGTTTCTTAAAATATTCGATTTTTTGTCCGCGTTGTTAATTTTTCCGGAATTTTTGTTCAAATTTGTTTTTATTTTGCTCTATATTTTAGATTTTCTACCTTAATTGGTTTTTATGTGCGAATTTTTTGTTCATTGCTGGAATTTTCGAATATTTTGTTCATAGTTTTTTTTTAGTAGATTTTAGATTTATTAACCTGAATTATTGTTTTTTACGGGCGATTTTTTTAATACCTTGGCCATTATTTTCGAGTTTCTGGTCAGAAACTTATTTTGAGCTGGGGAGTTATTTTTAGGGATAAAAATATTTTCTTGTTTTTTGGTCTGCATTTTTTTATTTCTAGACCAGTATTCTTTATTTTAGATCTTTGGCCTATATTTTCGATTTTTTTGCCTGAACATTATTTATTTTGACCAAAATTTTCCGATTTGTTTGTTAAAATTTTCGAGTTTTTAGTCCGCATTTTGTATCTTTCGATGTTTTGCCTAAATTTTCGACTTTGTTACCTATATTGTTGATTTTTGCCCTATACTTTAGATTTTTACCTGTAATTTCGATTTCTTTGGTCTAATTTTTTTATCCTTAGGCCTATATTGCCCATATGTTTACCTAATTGTTTTATTTATTTCTTAAAATTTGCGATTTGGTCCTCATTTTTTAAGGCGATAATTTTTGATTTTAGGTCTTTTTTTGTCCTATATGTTATATTTTTTAAACTTTATTGTTAATTTATATACGGGAATTTGGATTTTTCTGGTATTATCGAGTTTTTTGGTCGAAAATTTTGATATTTTGTCAACAAAAAATTTTCATTTTGTAAAAAAAAAATCATTGCGTTTGATTCTGTAGTCGGATTTTGATGATTCTTGCTTTAAAATGTAATGGATTTAACCGGCCACAAAAAAGTATCAGACAACTTTTACTGAAAATTTATGTGAAATGAAAAAATTACGCATTTTCCTCGTCAACCAAAAATTTTCATTTTGTTAAAAAAAAATCACAGTGTTTGATTCCGTAATCGGATTTTGATGATTCTACCTTTAAAATGTAAGGAATTTAACCGCCTACAAAAAAGTATTAGACAACTGTTACCGAAAATTTATGTGAAATGAGAAAATTGCACATTTTTCACGTCAATCAAAATTTTTTATTTTGATTCAAAAAAACATAACGCTTGATTCTGTAGTCTGATTTTAATGATTCTTACTTTAAAATGTAAGGGATTTAACTGCCTACAAAAAAGTATTAGACAACTTTTGCCGAAAATTTATATGAAATGAGAAATTGCACATTTTCCACGTCAACAAAAAATTTTCATTTTGTTAAAAAAAAAATCATTGCGTTTGATTCTGTAGTCGGATTTTAATGATTCTTACTTTAAAATGTAAGGGATTTAACTGCCTACAAAAAAGTATTAGACAACTTTTACTGAAAATTTATGTGAAATGATGAAATTACACATTTTCCTCGTCAACCAAAAATTTTCATTTTGTTACAAAAAAAAATCATAACTTTTGATTCCATAGTCGGATTTTGATGATTCTTGCTTTAAATTGTAAGGGATTTAACTGCCTACAAAAAAGTATCAGACAACTGTTACCGAAAATTTATGTGAAATGAGAAAATTGCACATTTTTTACGTCAATCAAAATTTTTTATTTTGATTCAAAAAAAAAATAACGCTTGATTCTGTAGTCGGATTTTAATGATTCTTACTTTAAATTGTAAGGGATTTAACTGCCTACAAAAAAGTATCAAACAACTGTTACCGAAAATTTATGTGAAATGAGAAAATTGCACATTTTTTACGTCAATCAAAATTTTTTATTTTGATTCAAAAAAAAAATAACGCTTGATTCTGTAGTCGGATTTTAATGATTCTTACTTTAAAATGTAAGGGATTTAACTGCCTACAAAAAAGTATTAGACAACTTTTACCGAAAATTTATGTGAAACGAGAAAATTGCACATTTTTCTCGTCAACTAAAAATTTTCATTTTGTTAAAAAAAAATCATAGCATTTGATTCTGTAGTAGGATTTTGATGATTCTAACTTTAAAATGTAAGGGATTTAACTGCCTACAAAAAAGTATTAGACAACTTTTACTGAAAATTTATGTGAAATGAAAAAATTTCACATTTTCCTCGTCAACCAAAAATTTTCATTTTGTTAAAAAAATCATAACTTTTGATTCCATAGTCGGATTTTGATGATTCTAACTTTAAAATGTAAGGGAATTAACTGCCTACAAAAAAGTAATAGGCAACTTTTGCCAAAAATTTATGTGAAGCGAGAAAATTTCACATTTTCCACATCAACAAAAAAAAATCATTTTGTTAAAAAAAAATCATAGCGTTTGATTCTGTAGTCGGATTTTGATGATTCTTACTTTAAAATGTAAGGGATATAACTGCCTACAAAAGAGTATTAGACAACTTTTGCCAAAAATTTATATGAAATGAGAAAATTTAACATTTACCATTTTGATAAAAAAAATCATACAAAAAAAACACTCGTTTTGTTTCATTGATGTTATTTTCGAATTTCTAGTCTGAAACTTATTTTGATTTTATTTTAAGTTAATTTTAGGGCTAAAAATGGAAATTATTTTTCTCTTAGTTGAAATTTTTATTTTTTTTTGTTTTTTGTTTTGCATTTTTCATTTTCAGACCTATATTTTCGATTTTTTTGTTTCAAATTTTTGATTTTTTTTCAGTACAATATTCAGGCAATAGATTCGGCCACTTTAGCGCTTCTACCGTTATTGGTGTTTCGAATACTTATATTCCAATAGTTATTTCCCTTTCTCCATGAGCAACTAACTACACTGATGAGACCTGAAAGGTCGAAACCGGTCTGTAAGTGTTCTGATGGGGAAACAATATTTAAATTTTCCTTATTTTGGCCTAAATTTTCGATTCATTTGTTTTATTTTTATTTTTTGCCCTATATTTTAGATTTTTTAACCTGAATTATTGATTTTTGTGATCGTGAGAATTTTTCAAATATATTTTACGAAATATCCGGTTTGAGGTGATTTCAAAAATTTCTGGAAAAAAAAACAATTGTGACTGACGATAAAGATGATTAGAATTTGAAATATAATTTGTCATTTTGACGTTTCAAACGTCAGTATCATCCGATTCTGCATAACGCTCGATGTACATTTAGAATATAATTTTAATTAATATGAAAATATAACTATTATGCCATCAAATCGGAGAAAGCAACATGATGGCTACATCACCATTTTTTTTTTTAATTAAACGCTTCATTTCATGGTTCTATTTTCAGTTTCCTGGCACGTGCTTCGACAATTACTTGTCATTATTAAACCAAGTACAATAACATCCATGTTTGTACTTCTTTGATAATGACAGTTGCCGAAACACGTGTCCAGAATCGTGGAAATAAAAATGTTTGTAAATTTTAGGTTAATGGCGGCTTTGTATCATGGTACGTTTAGATACGTATTCGGAATGTCGATCGGGATAGGGATTTTAGGGCTGACGATGGGAGAAGGAGGTGAATTATTGTCCAACATCCTCGCATTCATATCATTTCTATCTTAAACTATTCCAGGTGTCATGATCTCTGCTGTGACTTGGGCGCCGTTGCAAGTCTTGGCGAGAGTGTCGTTCAGTGTGTATTTGGTGCATGTAACGGTCTTAAGAATAAAGTATGGGACCCTACGATCGCCAGCTTACATGACTGACGGAGCTGTGGTAAGCTAAATTGAGAATATTCGCCCCTGAATTAATTTTGCAGTCACGAACAGGTTGGATATTTATATAGGGTGTTTCAGACCACCCGTACACCCCAAATATCACGAGAAATACAAATCGGATTGAGATTTTAAAAAATATGTCCAAAACTGTTTTTTGAGCCCTATGTTAATTATTATTGGTGGGGAGCTTCTTAAGACCATAAATACCAAATTTGAACTGATTTGATTAATTAGTATAGGAATTAATTAGTGAGGCTTTGTTGAAGTGACATCTAGTGATAAACAGCAAAAATATGGATTGTCATAGTAAGTAGAGACATGTAAATGTTGAACCAGGGCCGAAAGGGTTAACCTAATCGAATGTAATACAGACCAAAAATAGCCTCAATATACCGGGTGTTTCAGATCACCCGTACACCCCTAATATCTCGCGAAATACAAATCGGATTGACATACAAAAAAATACATCTAAATTTGTTTTTTGAGCTCTATCGTGTGGTGTGAAATGTGAACCGCCCCTCCCTCCCCCCTGGGGCGGGGAGGGGGTTAACTTTGAAATCTTAAATGGAAACCCCTATTTTTTATTGCAGATTTGGATTCTATGTTAAAAAATATGAGGCTTTTATCCGAAAAAAAAATTTCGATGAGCGACAGATGGCGCTATATTCGGCAAAAACATTTTTTGAGTTAAATTTATTTCTCGCATTAAATGACAGATTATGACATTTTTTTCGTAGTCATCTTTTAAATAAGGCGTTTATTGAAGTCATTCGTAATTTTATGTCATAAATAAGGCGACGACGTTTAGGCAACACAACATACACAGAGGAAAGCTTGTAATTAATTACATGTATTATCACTTTGTTTGCAAAACGAATATCACGGAAGAAACAGCGAGAGTATAATGCATGTTTCACTCGCGGCGAAAAAGAGCCGCTTGAGTCGGTGTAGATTTTTAATTAGAGTCGATCGATGCCTGACAAAAAAAAAATTATTTGTAAAAAAAAAAATCGTAGAAACGAATAAAAATGAATTTGATTTTCAAATTCCTTGCCATTCTTTTCTATTGTGGTGATTTATGAATGTGTGTAACAACAAACTGGATTTTTTTAAATTAAAAAAAATATATTTTTTTTTGCTAATCGAAATTTTTTTTTGAATAAAAACTTAATATATTTTCGAGTAGAATCCAAATCTGCAATAAAAAATAGGGGTACCTATTTAGGATTTCAAAGTTACCCCCCACCCCGCCCCAGGGGGGATGGGTGGTGATTTACATTTCACACCACACGATAGAGCTCAAAAAAGGATAGGGCCCACCCACCACCCTTCGTTTCAACTTTAACTTAACCTAGAAAACACAACACAATTGTGTTTGTTTGGTCAAATTTCTTTGTAATTCGTTGGATATGTTAAAAATTGTTGAAGTGACTTAAGTGGAAGTTAAATTAAAGGGTGGTGAGTGGTGGGTGGGCCCTATCCTAAAATCCAAATATATTACCACAGTCCAGGGTTATTACAAATAAATTAAAAGGCGAAATCAAAAATTAAAACTATGCCATTTATATTATTTCGTCACTGTTTTACACTCGTGAAACCCTTGTTTATGTTCAATTAGTTGGACTGTAGGATAGGGACCACCCACCGCCTTTCGTTTCAACTTTAACCTAACCTAGAAAACTGTGTTTGTTTGGTCAAATTTCTTTGTAATTCATTGGAGATGTTAAAAGTTGTTGAAGTGATGTAAGTGACTCAAGTGGAAGTTAAATTAAAGGGTGATGGGTGGGCACTATCCTAAAATCCAATCATATTACCAGTTAAAATTTTGGAAAAAATTTTCTCGCGAGTTTTAATTTTGAATTGTCGAATCTACAACAAAAAAATTGAAATAAATATAAATCGTGCAGTTAAAATTTTTCCAAAATTTAATTCAGTTTGGGGAACATCATTCTTTCAAAATAATTTTGTTTTTTAAAAATCCAACAATTTTCTTGCGAGTTGCAAATTTTTAAAAATTCTAAATTTTGAATTGTCGAAAAATTGGAATAAATATAAATCGTGCAGGTAAAATTCTAAAAACATTTAATTTAATTTGGGGAATATCATTCTTTCAAAATAATTTTGGTTTTTGAAAATCCAACAATTTTCCTGCGAGTTGCGAATTTTTTTAAATTATAAATTTTAAATTGTGTTTGTTTGGTCAAATTTCTTTGTAATTCATTGGAGATGTTAAAAGTTGTTGGAGTGACTTAAGTGACTCAAGTGGAAGTTAAAAATTAAAGGATGGTGGGTGGGTCCTAACCGAAAATCCAACCATATTACCACAGTCCAGGTTTATTATAAATGAATTAAAATGCGAAATTAAAAATCAAAATGATGACATTTATAATATTTCGTTACTGTTTTACACTCGTGAAACCCCCTTTTATGTTCAACTAGTTGGACTGTAGGATAGGGCCCACCCACCACCCTTCATTTCAGCTTTAACCTAACCTAGAAAACTTTGTTTGTTTGGTCAAATTTCTTTGTAATTCATTGGAGATGTTTAAAGTTGTTGAAGTGACTTGAGTGACTCAAGTGGAAGTTAAATTAAAGGGTGGTTGGTGGTGGGAGGGCACTATCCTAAAATCCAATCTGTTGCGCACATGTCCAGGGTTATTACAAATAAATTAAAATGCGAAATTAAAAATGAAACTGATGACATTTATATTTTTTCGTCACTGTTTTACACTCGTGGAACCCTCGTTTATGTTCAACTAATTGCATTGTAGGATAGGGCCCACCCACTACCCTTCGTTTCAACTTAAACCTAAATTAGAAAGCTGTGTTTGTTTGGTCAAATTTCTTTGTAATTCATTGGAGATGTTAAAAGTTGTTGTTGAAGTTATTTAAGTGACTCAAGTGGAAGTTAAATTAAAGGGTGGTGGGTGGGCACTATCCTAAAATCCAACCATATTACCACAGTCCAGGGTTATTGCAAATAAATTAAAATGCGAAATCAAAAATTAAAATGATGACATTTATATTATTTCGTCACTGTTTTACACTCGTGAAAACATCATTTATGTTCAACTGGTTGGACTGTAGGATAGGGCCCACCCACCACCCTTCGTTACAACTTTAACTTCACCTAGAAAACTGTGTTTGTTTTACTATATTTCTTGGCAATTCATTGGATGTGTTAGAACTTGAATATTCACCAAATCACAGAATTTGTAATCCAAAATAAGACATACCAGTAAGGTTGGTGGGTGGGCTCTATTCACTTCAATTTGTTAATCACAGTTAATGATAATTACAAGTAAATTAATCTGCGAAAGAATAAATAAAAAAAGTCACATTTAAATTATTTCTTTGCTGCTTTGTTTGGTTGAATTGTAGAATAGGGACCACCCACCAACCTTTAAATACACTTTTACTTGAACCACTTCTTGTTGTATATTCAACATCTCCTAAGAAATGTAAGCAAACAAACACAGATTCCTGGATTAGGTTGAAGTTGAAAGAAAGGGTGGTGGGTGGGCCCTATCCTACAATGCAACCAGATAATTATAATCCAGGGTTATCACAAATAATAAAATTTACGAAAGAAAAAAACAAACAAATCGCAATTATGTTATTTCTTCATTGCTTAACGCCCATGAAAGCCTCGATTATGTTTAACTAGTTGGACTGTAGGGTAAGGCCCACCCACCACTCTTCGTTTCAACTTTAACATAACCTAGAAAACTGTGTTTGTTAGGTCAAATTTCTTGTAATTCATTGGAGATATTGAATGTTGAATATACACCAAAAACTGACTGAAGTGGAAGTTAAATTAAATGGTGGTGGGTGGGTCCTATCCTAAATTCCAACCATATTACCAGAGTCCAGGATTAAATAAAATAAATTAAATGCGAAATTAAAATGCGAAATCAAAAATCAAAATGATAACATTTATATTATTACACGCGCGAAACCCTCGTTTATGTTCAGATAATTGCATTGTAGAACAGGGCCCACCCACCACCCTTCTTTTCAACTTTAACATAACCTAAAAAACTGTGTTTGTTTGCTTACATTTCTCAGTAATTCATAGGAGATGTTAGAAGTTAAATATCCAACAAGAAGTGACTCAAGTAAAAGTTTATTTAAAGGGTAGTGGGTGGTCCTTATACTATAATTCAACCCGTTGAACATAAACCAGGGTTTCGTGGATGTAAAATAAAGAAATAATTTAAATGTACATTTTTTTATTTATACTTTCGCAGAGTCGTTTATTCGTAGTAACCGTGAACTATGATTAACCGGTTGGATTGTGCGATAGAGCCCACCCTCCACCCTTAGAGTTAACTTCCATTTAGATTACAAACCCTGTGACTTCGTGAATATTTAAGTTCTAACATCACCAATGAATTATCAAGAAATTTAGTAAAACAAACACAGTTTTCTAAGTGAAGTTAAAGGTGACACGCAGGGTGGTGGGTGGTCCTTATCCCACAATCCAATCCGTTGAACATAAACGAGGGTTTTACTGGTGTAAAACAGCAAGGAAATAATATAAATGTATATTTTTTGATTTATACTTTCGCTGATTATTTTATTCGTAGTAACCGTGAACTATGATTAACTGGTTGGATTGTGTGATAGAGCCCACCCTCCACACTTAGAGTTAACTTTCATTTAGATTACAAACCCTGTGACTTCGTGAATATTTAAGTTCTAACATCTCCAACGAATTACAAAGAAATTTGGTAAAATGCACACAGAAATCTAGGTTAAGTTAAAGCAGATACGAGGGTGGTGGGTGGGCCCTATCCCACAATCCAATCAGTAGAACTTAAAGCAAGAGTTTTACGTGGATGAATAGGTAAATTAAAAAAGTTTACAATTATTTAAAATTACATTAGTTCATTTGTAAAATCAGTTGTTTACGATTAACTGACTGGATTGTTGATTTAAACCGTCTGTTTGTACTTTTCACTTAACGACGGGAGCTTATCGCATCCTGGCGACGGGAGCTTACAAGCCCAATCAAATAAATTAATTATATAATTATGTATACAACTTACTTTTCGCCTTTATTTGATTTATAAAATACAATCTTTTTAAATAAATTGGAAACAACCTTATCTGTTGTAGAAAGCAATCTTTTGAAATAAATTTGCAATTTGTTGAAAAAATCCAACCTCTTTGAAACTGCTTCAACTGCGCGTATCAAATTAATAATATTAAATGCTATCGTCTATTACTTTTCAGCTTTTCAATACAGTCGGTGATTTTTGGTCGTCGGTCCTGTTCGGAACTATTATTTGTCTGATAGCGGAAATGCCGATATCGGCTCTACAAAAGATGATAACCGCTCCACAGAAGGGCGACAAGAATAATAATAATAAAGAAAAGAAGAGTTAAAAATGTATTACTGATAATGATCAGGCGCGATCAGTGTGATGTCTATCTATTGATGTATATAAAATAAAATACAATACGTGTATTATTTTTTGGTAGTAAAATGTTACAGTACCTACAGTTGTTTGCAAAAAAAAGTATACATTTTTTTATGGTAAAATTTTTATTTGTGTAAACCTTCCTGACATTGTTTCAATGTAGGTAAAAAAAAAAATTCTGCAGCCGTCCCGAAAATAAAACTTTCGGTATGATTTATTAGTGTAGTTAGTTGCTGATGAGGAAACGGAGATTACTATTGGAATATAAGTATTCCAAACACCGTTAAAGGTAGAAACGCCAAAGTGGTAGAATCAGTACAGCATTCAGGCAATAGATTTCGCCACTTTGGCGTTTCCACCTTTATTCTAATTATTTATTTCGACTATAAAATTCATAATAAAATAGTTAACTAAAAAAAAATAATCTGAGCAACTATAGTGGCTCATGGCATACAGATGCAACAATTTTAGAGCCACTATTAAGCGCTTGAGAAAATAGAAAAAGTCGAGGGGTCGAGTCCAGTACATGATCAATTTCCACAGTTACACTCACCTTCGTGAAATAATATCCATAAGACGACAACCTCCGATCACTCATCGACGAAAATTTGGAAACGACACTCACCGCACTATTAAAATCTAAAACACCGAACTGACGGAACTCACAGATCGAACTGGAAAAATCGTCGGGTGCGACCGGCCTAATCATCTGACCTTTGCGCCGGAGGCAATTAGCACATTCTTTCGTCGCCCGTTATCAGTGCTTATCTACGATGCATTCACGCAGCTCAGATTACAATTCAATTCACACAGAAGCACTAAATTACAAAGAGTAAAGATACCTTTTTCGATTTTGTCGGTAACACGCAATATTCAGAGCTTCGTTTGCATTCATGCACGCAGAAAATTTCACTGGATTGACACAAACAAACAAAATGCAACATTGTTTTCTCGGTTGCTGGGTTACCATAGGACGCATAGGTGACTATAAAAATTTGAATCCTAAATGTTACACGACATATTTTAGAATATTTTCTGATCTTTTTTAAGTATTATATTTCCGGTAGCGGAAAAAAATAAATAAGCAACACGGAACGTAATGACAATTAACATTTTCTACAGGCGACGAGCCTCGGCTCCCCCTCGGCTCGTATTCGCCTACCTCAAATGTTGATATAAAAAATTAAATAAATAAAAATTGCAACGGACACTACTTGATTCAGACGGACAAGACACCCCGCCATCTCTGGTGAATAGCTCTATACGTCCTTACGTTCCTTGTTGCTTAAATAACTATTAAATGAAAGATGTTCACCTCTTCATTGTCTTCGGTATTTGTTTGAATATTTTTTAAATATTTTTCATACTTAAACAATCATCGGAAAAAACGGTTTAAGTACACTTACACTTCCGAAATTTTTATCAAAAGCTTTTCAGTTCTTGGGACTGTCAAATAAGACTTGTTTTTATTATTTTTTCGTGAGTTGGGATAAAATTATAAGTAGTTAATTTGATTAAATCGTAACAATTTATCATTCCATCCGTAAGGACAACTAGCCACCCATAAATTGCGATTACATAATGAGGTAACGAGGTGAATACTTCCATAGATGTAAAACTATTCGATGACCGGATTTTCTTCAGCGGAAAGTGTGTGTAACACAGCGACAGCGATTAATGATAAAGTGCACGTTTTAAGATGTGGTCGATGGTGATCTTAACATTAATCCACTTTGTCTATTCATGTGAAGCAAAACCACTTAAAGTTTATTATAATCTCACAGGTAACTATAAATCAATATATCAAAATATACATGTATGTATTATTTACCTTTTAAAAAATGGTGATGTCGCCATCATGCTACTTTCTCCGACTGGATGGTGTCATTTATATTTACGCTTCGATTTAAATAATATTTTAAATGCACATCGAGCGATTTGTAGACTTGGATGAAACTGACGCTTAAAACGTCAAAATTATGAAAGAAAAATTATACTTCAAATTCAAAAACTCAGTTTACTCAAAAACTAAAGGAATTTCGAAAAAAACTTATTCTTTATAAGTTGTTTATTTTAACATTATTCACATAAATTTGCTGTAACTATTATCGTTTTATAATTATAAACCAAAAATAATAAAAATTTTTCTCGAATAAAAATGATTTTATGAAAAATGTTTTCAAGCAAAAGACGTTCATTTCTTTGTTGTCTTCAAAGTTTGCTTAAAAGTTTTTGTGATATTTTTCATATTTAAGAAAATATTGGCAAAAAACAAAAAACAGTTAAGGTAAACACCCACTTCCGGTGCACGAAATTTTACCAAAAGCTTTTCAGTTCTTCAGATTATCAAATAAGATGTATGTTTAAAGTTTCATACCGATTGCTCTATTAGTTTTTGAGACAGACACACACACACACACACATAGAGAGAGAGAGACACACACAGGACACACTTTTTTTTCCAGAAATTGTTGGAATGGCATCTAGGGACCCCAAAACGGATATTTCCGTTAAAAAAACTTGAAAAAAAATCACGATCACAATACTTTCTTGTACTTCGTAACGGAGAAAGTAAAAATTTGGAACTTTTTGGTTTATAGTTATGAAATAACTGTAGAGAATAGATAAAGAATTAAAAAGGTGATGGGGCTAAAGTAAGGTCATAATGTGAATTTGCTGCCATTTTGTTAGAAATTAAAAAAATTGGGCTCTAAATCACACGGCCTGGAAATTGCCATTTTAAAATCTCCATCGTTGCTCGAAACGTGTGAGCGGTTGCTCCGTCCTGCGGGAACCAACAATGCTCGAGACCCAATTCAGCAACTTGCGCCAAAAAAAAAAAACTCTTTAGCCTGTGGGCATCCCCAAAAAAATAAGGGCCAATCACGTTTTTATTGCAAATGCCATACCATACAGTCACTTTGAGAACATATTTCTTAGTGTCTCAAAAACGCAAATTTTGCAGGAGGGAAAAATGGGCTTCGTAGCTTATTATGATTTTGGTTACGAAATCATCCTCTTTTTGCATTAGGTTTAACAGAGCATACGAGTAAGTTAACCTCACGGAAGCAATTGGTGAACGATTTGCACTAGAAGTGATTATCTCGAAATCTAAGAAGGGGGTATTTTAAGATTTTTACGAGAAAGTATTGTGATCGTGAAAAATTTTTCAAATTTTTTTTTTACAGAAATATCCGTTTTGGGATCCCTAGATGCCATTTCCATTTCTGGAAAAAAAATAATTGCGTCTGTGTGTGTAGCTGTATATGATTGCGCACAAATATTGAAGACAACAAAGAAATGAACATCTTTTGTTTGAAAATATTTTTTATAAAATAATTTTTATTCGAGAATTTTGATTT
Source organism: Ocypus olens (assembly GCA_910593695.2). Lineage (NCBI taxonomy): Eukaryota > Metazoa > Arthropoda > Insecta > Coleoptera > Staphylinidae > Ocypus > Ocypus olens. Next base: position 6,877,028 of record OU343060.1, on the reverse strand, counting down.
TTTTTTTGCAATTGGTTTTTAATAATGAAACGATAACAGTAACAGCAAATTTATGTTAATAATAATTGTAGAGAATGCCAAAATGAACAACTTATAAAAAATAAGTTTTCTTTCAAAATCGCTTTAGTTTTTGAGTAAACTGAAAAAATACATCCAGGATGAATAAAAAAAAATTTGATTGAAGCAGAAAATAAAGAATCTCGCGTTAAGTTTGCTTTAGAATTCCTCGCTTATTGCAATAATGCGATCTTCACTGACGAAACGAAGGACGTATTCGTGTTCATCGAATTTTTCAAAAATGGTCGGAATCGTCGAAAATTGATATTTCTGTTAAAATTTTGAATTCGAAGAAAATCTCGAAACCAATACTTTCTCGTACCTCCTACAGAGAAAATAAATTCCAAGGAGTATAAAAAAAAATCAATTTCTGAAAAATAAAACTTGTGGATTGAGCTTTGTAAATGTAATCATATTTTTGAACAAAATTTTGCAGGACGCGTTCTTAAATCAAAGAATAAAAATTGACATAAAAAATGAGGGATTAAAAAAAAATTTAGAATGTAAAAAAAATAAAGTATCGTGTTAACAAAAGTCTGGAATTTACAGGGCGATTTCTGAAAAAAGTGCATTTTTGGTCTTTAAAATGTACCTTCTGGCGCTACCATTATTGTCACAGATAATTTTCTTTAGGCGATTCTAAAGATATGTTATTTAGGACGTATCTGTCGAAATTTCAAGAATTTGTCGACAAATTTGTGGAATTTACAGGACGATTTCTGAAAAAAATGCAATTTTGGTCTTCAAAATTGGTCGCCAATTTTGTTAGAACAAAGTTCGGATGATTTTCTTTAAGCAGATATAAATATATGTTATTTAGGATGTATCTGTCAAAATTTCAAGCATTTGTCGACAAAATTGTGGAATTTACAGGGCGTTTTCTGGAAAAATTGCAATTTTGGTCTTCAAAATTGGTCGCCAATTTTGTTAGAACAAAGTTCGGATGATTTTCTTTAAGCAGATATAAATATATGTTATTTAGGATATATCTGTCAAAATTTCAAGCATTTGTCGACAAAATTGTGGAATTTACAGGGCGATTTCTGAAAAAAATGCAATTTTGGTCTGTAAAGTTGGTCGCCAATTTTGTTAGAACAAAGTTCAGATGATTTTCTTTAAACAAATATAAATATATGTTATTTAGGATATATCTGTCAAAATTTCAAGCATTTGTCGACAAAATTGTGGAATTTACAGGGCGATTTCTGAAAAAAATGCAATTTTGGTCTTCAAAATTGGTCGCCAATTTTGTTAGAACAAAGTTCGGATGATTTTCTTTAAACAGATATAAATATATGTTATTTAGGATGCATCTGTCAAAATTTCAAGAATTTGTCGACAAAATTGTGGAATTTACTGGGCGATTTCTGGAAAAAGTGCAATTTTGGTCTTCAAAATTGGTCGCCAATTTTGTTAGAACAAAGTTCGGATGATTTTCTTTAAGCAGATATAAATATATGTTATTTAGGATGTATCTGTCAAAATTTCAAGCATTTGTCGACAAAATTGTAGAATTTACAGGGCGTTTTCTGAAAAAATTGCAATTTTGGTCTTCAAAATTGGTCGCCAATTTTGTTAGAACAAAGTTCGGATGATTTTCTTTAAGCAGATATAAATATATGTTATTTAGGATGTATGTGTCAAATTTTTAAGCATTTGTCGACAAAATTGTGGAATTTGCGGGGTGATTTCTGGAAAAAGTGCAATTTTTGTCTTCGAAATGTATCTGCCATTTTTTTTAGAACAAAGTTTAGATAATTTTTTTTAATGGCACCTAAAGATATGCTAATTAGGATATATCTGACAAAATTTCAACCATCTGTTAACAAAATTCTGGAATTTACAGGGCGATTTCTGAAAAAAAGTGCATTTTCTGTCTTTAAAATTTGTTTTTTTTTTGTCACGGCGAAGTTCAGGTAATTTTTCCCTAACAAAATGTTGTACGATTACGAGTTCGCAAAATAAAAAACTATAAAGTTGAATAAAAAAAATAATCCTTTTTCTCCAAAAAAAAAAAAACTTCCGAAAAAATAATATCTTCAATACCATTGGCGCTATTTTAATCAAAAGTGCCGACTTTTTGTTTTTGTCTACTTCGAGTTGAATGATGCCAACAAAAAATTTCTACGCCTTCTAGATTTCAAGCTGCGGTGATCAAATTTTTTATTTCTTGCGGTGGCCATATTGGATTTTTTTTAAATTGAATTAACGGGTCATGACCCAAGACATACACTAACAAACATATTTACAATAAATGCGCAATGAATACAGATTTCATCAGAACATAAAATGTTTTTTTTTAAATAATGATAAACATAATCGTAATTTCACAACATTTGACGGACAAAATATTAGCTTTTCATCTTCAATACCATTAACGCCATTTTAATCAAACTTGTCAACTCGTTGTTTTATCAACTCCAATTTGAATGAATGAAAAAATTTCTAGGCCTTCTAGATTGATTTTTTTACAGTATTTTCACTTTCTCCGTTACGACCTTCTGCCGTCGATCGTATACGTATATCATGTGAACACGCACATTAAAATATATGCGCCACTTAAGAAGACGGCAAAATAACCGAATCGGTAAAACGACCGATTCGGTGCCGTGTGAACGGGCCGTAAGGTTGGCACAAAAAAAATTGCTTTTCAGAACTGGTTTCTCCGACAAACTTGTTCAAATTTTAATTTTCATGCTAATTATTTATATAAATCACAAATGCTTTGGAATACAATTCGGTGGCCATTTTGGATTTTCACACCATTTTATGAACAAAAAAAAATTAGCTTGTCGGATTGATTACAACATCACTCATTTTTCCAGGAAACTTGAATTTTTTGCTAATTATTTTTATATAATCACAATTGCTTTGACAGATGACAGATTGAGCTGCCAAATTGTTATAAAATCAAAATACATTGTATTGCTGAGTTGTTCTCCTAAAACTCTTTAAATACCGACAGAGTTTCTTTATGGCGTTTTGAAATCATTGTCAAGATCTTCATCGATGAAGTGAGTAAGTAAAATGAATAATCAATTTTTATTTAATTTCAGATGAAGAATACGATGGCATGCCAACGTTATTCCACTTGGATAACTACGATATTTGCATGAACCTGAAAAAAACGTCGTTGTATTGTTACGCAACCATCCAGTTACGTCCTCTAAACCATCAATCCCCATCAAAGATTTGGAACATAATTGAGGTGCGTTCATTTGCTTCAATTTTAAATTCTCCGAGGAGTTTTTTTTAGGAAGTAATTAGTGCCCCAAGGACGTACAGACACGACAGAATCCGCCGCGGAATATGTCTACCGAAAACTTGCCCAGAAGTACCATCGGAGTATTACAAAACTGGAAATGGCACGGAAAACTTGTGGAAGGGCATTTCGAAATGCTATACGAATGAGTACGAGGGCTTAGGGTTATCGAGTGAAGTTATCAAGCTGCATTGTGAAGATCAAAATGGTTTCTATGAAGTCGATTACGTCGATTTATTATACGCGTAAGTTCGTACCATCTTTATATCTTTATGGTGGGGCGAAAGCAGGGGGCGTTCACTATCATCACTATCTGTAGATTCATTTGTAATTGAGGTATCTTCAATAGCAAAAAAATTAGTCAGTCACAGTGAACATTTTTGAAAATTTACGAAAATAATTGATTTTTCAGACTTTGATCGGCCGTAGCGGCCAAACGAAAACTCCAAATTGAACGCGGTTTGCAAATCTGAGCTCCTCGTACGTCAATTAGTCGGATTAGAGATTTTTAATTTTTGATGAAATCGTGAAAAAAGACATGACTAACCCCCTTGGAAATTTTGTTAAAAAATGCAACTTTCTTAAAAATCATCGTAGACTATTGAATTTAACTTTATTTTCATCAGAAAGACGAGAGAAATTGATTGCCGTTAAAAAATTTGAGCTAACTTCAATAGCAAAAAAATTAGTCAGTCACAGTGAACATTTTTGAAAATTTACGAAAATAATTGATTTTTCAGACTTTGATCGGCCGTAGCGGCCAAACGAAAACTCCAAATTGAACGCGGTTTGCAAATCTGAGCTTCTCGTACGTCAATTAGTCGGATTAGAGATTAATAATTTTTGATGAAATCGTGAAAAAAAACATGACTAACCTTGGAAATTTTGTTAAAAAATGCAACTTTCTTAAAAATCATCGTAGACTATTGAATTTAACTTTATTTTCATCAGAAAGACGAGAGAAATTGATTGCCGTTAAAAAATTTGAGCTAACTTCAATAGCAAAAAAATTAGTCAGTCACAGTGAACATTTTTGAAAATTTACGAAAATAATTGATTTTTCAGACTTTGATCGGCCGTAGCGGCCAAACGAAAACTCCAAATTGAACGCGGTTTGCAAATCTGAGCTTCTCGTACGTCAATTAGTCGGATTAGAGATTAATAATTTTTGATGAAATCGTGAAAAAAAACATGACTAACCCCCTTGGAAATTTTGTTAAAAAATGCAACTTTCTTAAAAATCATCGTAGACTATTGAATTTAACTTTATTTTCATCAGAAAGACGAGAGAAATCGATTGCCGCTAAAAAATTTCAGCTAACTTCAATGGCAAAAAAATTAGTCAGTCACAGTGAACATTTTTGAAAATTTACGAAAATAATTGATTTTTCAGACTTTGATCGGCCGTAGCGGCCAAACGAAAACTCCAAATTGAACGCGGTTTGCAAATCTGAGCTTCTCGTACGTCAATTAGTCGGATTAGAGATTAATAATTTTTGATGAAATCGTGAAAAAAAACATGACTAACCCCCTTGGAAATTTTGTTAAAAAATGCAACTTTCTTAAAAATCATCGTAGACTATTGAATTTAACTTTATTTTCATCAGAAAGACGAGAGAAATCGATTGCCGCTAAAAAATTTCAGCTAACTTCAATGGCAAAAAAATTAGTCAGTCACAGTGAACATTTTTGAAAATTTACGAAAATAATTGATTTTTCAGACTTTGATCGGCCGTAGCGGCCAAATGAAAACTCCAAATTGAACGCGGTTTGCAAATCTGAGCTTCTCGTACGTCAATTAGTAGGATTAGAGATTTTTAATTTTTGATGAAATCGTGAAAAAAGACATGACTAACCCCCTTGGAAATTTTGTTAAAAAATGCAACTTTCTTAAAAATCATCGTAGACTATTGAATTTAACTTTATTTTCATCAGAAAGACGAGAGAAATTGATTGCCGTTAAAAAATTTGAGCTAACTTCAATAGCAAAAAAATTAGTCAGTCACAGTGAACATTTTTGAAAATTTACGAAAATAATTGATTTTTCAGACTTTGATCGGCCGTAGCGGCCAAACGAAAACTCCAAATTGAACGCGGTTTGCAAATCTGAGCTTCTCGTACGTCAATTAGTCGGATTAGAGATTAATAATTTTTGATGAAATCGTGAAAAAAAACATGACTAACCCCCTTGGAAATTTTGTTAAAAAATGCAACTTTCTTAAAAATCATCGTAGACTATTGAATTTAACTTTATTTTCATCAGAAAGACGAGAGAAATCGATTGCCGCTAAAAAATTTCAGCTAACTTCAATGGCAAAAAAATTAGTCAGTCACAGTGAACATTTTTGAAAATTTACGAAAATAATTGATTTTTCAGACTTTGATCGGCCGTAGCGGCCAAATGAAAACTCCAAATTGAACGCGGTTTGCAAATCTGAGCTTCTCGTACGTCAATTAGTAGGATTAGAGATTTTTAATTTTTGATGAAATCGTGAAAAAAGACATGACTAACCCCCTTGGAAATTTTGTTAAAAAATGCAACTTTCTTAAAAATCATCGTAGACTATTGAATTTAACTTTATTTTCATCAGAAAGACGAGAGAAATTGATTGCCGTTAAAAAATTTGAGCTAACTTCAATAGCAAAAAAATTAGTCAGTCACAGTGAACATTTTTGAAAATTTACGAAAATAATTGATTTTTCAGACTTTGATCGGCCGTAGCGGCCAAACGAAAACTCCAAATTGAACGCGGTTTGCAAATCTGAGCTCCTCGTACGTCAATTAGTCGGATTAGAGATTAATAATTTTTGATGAAATCGTGAAAAAAAACATGACTAACCCCCTTGGAAATTTTGTTAAAAAATGCAACTTTCTTAAAAATCATCGTAGACTATTGAATTTAACTTTATTTTCATCAGAAAGACGAGAGAAATCGATTGCCGCTAAAAAATTTCAGCTAACTTCAATGGCAAAAAAATTAGTCAGTCACAGTGAACATTTTTGAAAATTTACGAAAATAATTGATTTTTCAGACTTTGATCGGCCGTAGCGGCCAAATGAAAACTCCAAATTGAACGCGGTTTGCAAATCTGAGCTTCTCGTACGTCAATTAGTAGGATTAGAGATTTTTAATTTTTGATGAAATCGTGAAAAAAGACATGACTAACCCCCTTGGAAATTTTGTTAAAAAATGCAACTTTCTTAAAAATCATCGTAGACTATTGAATTTAACTTTATTTTCATCAGAAAGACGAGAGAAATTGATTGCCGTTAAAAAATTTGAGCTAACTTCAATAGCAAAAAAATTAGTCAGTCACAGTGAACATTTTTGAAAATTTACGAAAATAATTGATTTTTCAGACTTTGATCGGCCGTAGCGGCCAAACGAAAACTCCAAATTGAACGCGGTTTGCAAATCTGAGCTCCTCGTACGTCAATTAGTCGGATTAGAGATTAATAATTTTTGATGAAATCGTGAAAAAAAACATGACTAACCCCCTTGGAAATTTTGTTAAAAAATGCAACTTTCTTAAAAATCATCGTAGACTATTGAATTTAACTTTATTTTCATCAGAAAGACGAGAGAAATTGATTGCCGTTAAAAAATTTGAGCTAACTTCAATAGCAAAAAAATTAGTCAGTCACAGTGAACATTTTTGAAAATTTACGAAAATAATTGATTTTTCAGACTTTGATCGGCCGTAGCGGCCAAACGAAAACTCCAAATTGAACGCGGTTTGCAAATCTGAGCTCCTCGTACGTCAATTAGTCGGATTAGAGATTAATAATTTTTGATGAAATCGTGAAAAAAAACATGACTAACCCCCTTGGAAATTTTGTTAAAAAATGCAACTTTCTTAAAAATCATCGTAGACTATTGAATTTAACTTTATTTTCATCAGAAAGACGAGAGAAATCGATTGCCGCTAAAAATTTCAGCTAACTTCAATGGCAAAAAAATTAGTCAGTCACAGTGAACATTTTTGAAAATTTACGAAAATAATTGATTTTTCAGACTTTGATCGGCCGTAGCGGCCAAACGAAAACTCCAAATTGAACGCGGTTTGCAAATCTGAGCTTCTCGTACGTCAATTAGTCGGATTAGAGATTAATAATTTTTGATGAAATCGTGAAAAAAAACATGACTAACCCCCTTGGAAATTTTGTTAAAAAATGCAACTTTCTTAAAAATCATCGTAGACTATTGAATTTAACTTTATTTTCATCAGAAAGACGAGAGAAATCGATTGCCGCTAAAAAATTTCAGCTAACTTCAATGGCAAAAAAATTAGTCAGTCACAGTGAACATTTTTGAAAATTTACGAAAATAATTGATTTTTCAGACTTTGATCGGCCGTAGCGGCCAAATGAAAACTCCAAATTGAACGCGGTTTGCAAATCTGAGCTTCTCGTACGTCAATTAGTAGGATTAGAGATTTTTAATTTTTGATGAAATCGTGAAAAAAGACATGACTAACCCCCTTGGAAATTTTGTTAAAAAATGCAACTTTCTTAAAAATCATCGTAGACTATTGAATTTAACTTTATTTTCATCAGAAAGACGAGAGAAATTGATTGCCGTTAAAAAATTTGAGCTAACTTCAATAGCAAAAAAATTAGTCAGTCACAGTGAACATTTTTGAAAATTTACGAAAATAATTGATTTTTCAGACTTTGATCGGCCGTAGCGGCCAAACGAAAACTCCAAATTGAACGCGGTTTGCAAATCTGAGCTTCTCGTACGTCAATTAGTCGGTTTAGAGATTAATAATTTTTGATGAAATCGTGAAAAAAAACATGACTAACCCCCTTGGAAATTTTGTTAAAAAATGCAACTTTCTTAAAAATCATCGTAGACTATTGAATTTAACTTTATTTTCATCAGAAAGACGAGAGAAATTGATTGCCGTTAAAAAATTTGAGCTAACTTCAATAGCAAAAAAATTAGTCAGTCACAGTGAACATTTTTGAAAATTTACGAAAATAATTGATTTTTCAGACTTTGATCGGCCGTAGCGGCCAAACGAAAACTCCAAATTGAACGCGGTTTGCAAATCTGAGCTCCTCGTACGTCAATTAGTCGGATTAGAGATTAATAATTTTTGATGAAATCGTGAAAAAAAACATGACTAACCCCCTTGGAAATTTTGTTAAAAAATGCAACTTTCTTAAAAATCATCGTAGACTATTGAATTTAACTTTATTTTCATCAGAAAGACGAGAGAAATTGATTGCCGTTAAAAAATTTGAGCTAACTTCAATAGCAAAAAAAATAGTCAGTCACAGTGAACATTTTTGAAAATTTACGAAAATAATTGATTTTTCAGACTTTGATCGGCCGTAGCGGCCAAACGAAAACTCCAAATTGAACGCGGTTTGCAAATCTGAGCTTCTCGTACGTCAATTAGTCGGTTTAGAGATTAATAATTTTTGATGAAATCGTGAAAAAAAACATGACTAACCCCCTTGGAAATTTTGTTAAAAAATGCAACTTTCTTAAAAATCATCGTAGACTATTGAATTTAACTTTATTTTCATCAGAAAGACGAGAGAAATCGATTGCCGCTAAAAAATTTCAGCTAACTTCAATGGCAAAAAAATTAGTCAGTCACAGTGAACATTTTTGAAAATTTACGAAAATAATTGATTTTTCAGACTTTGATCGGCCGTAGCGGCCAAACGAAAACTCCAAATTGAACGCGGTTTGCAAATCTGAGCTTCTCGTACGTCAATTAGTCGGTTTAGAGATTAATAATTTTTGATGAAATCGTGAAAAAAAACATGACTAACCCCCTTGGAAATTTTGTTAAAAAATGCAACTTTCTTAAAAATCATCGTAGACTATTGAATTTAACTTTATTTTCATCAGAAAGACGAGAGAAATCGATTGCCGCTAAAAAATTTCAGCTAACTTCAATGGCAAAAAAATTAGTCAGTCACAGTGAACATTTTTGAAAATTTACGAAAATAATTGATTTTTCAGACTTTGATCGGCCGTAGCGGCCAAACGAAAACTCCAAATTGAACGCGGTTTGCAAATCTGAGCTTCTCGTACGTCAATTAGTCGGATTTGAGATTAATATTTTTTGATGAAATCGTGAAAAAAAACATGACTAACCCCCTTGGAAATTTTGTTAAAAAATGCAACTTTCTTAAAAATCATCGTAGACTATTGAATTTAACTTTATTTTCATCAGAAAGACGAGAGAAATCGATTGCCGCTAAAAAATTTCAGCTAACTTCAATGGCAAAAAAATTAGTCAGTCACAGTGAACATTTTTGAAAATTTACGAAAATAATTGATTTTTCAGACTTTGATCGGCCGTAGCGGCCAAACAAAAACTCCAAATTGAACGCGGTTTGCAAATCTGAGCTTCTCGTACGTCAATTAGTCGGATTAGAGATTTTTAATTTTTGATGAAATCGTGAAAAAAGACATGACTAACCTTGGAAATTTTGTTAAAAAATGCAACTTTCTTCAAAATCATCGTAGACTATTGAATTTAACTTTATTTTCATCAGAAAGACGAGAGAAATCGATTGCCGTTAAAAAATTTCAGCTAACTTCAATGGCAAAAAAATTAGTCAGTCACAGTAAACATTTTTGAAAATTTACGAAAATAATTGATTTTTCAGACTTTGATCGGCCGTAGCGGCCAAACGAAAACTCCAAATTGAACGCGGTTTGCAAATCTGAGCTTCTCGTACGTCAATTAGTCGGATTAGAGATTTTTAATTTTTGATGAAATCGTGAAAAAAGACATGACTAACCCCCTTGGAAATTTTGTTAAAAAATGCAACTTTCTTAAAAATCATCGTAGACTATTGAATTTAACTTTATTTTCATCAGAAAGACGAGAGAAATCGATTGCCGTTAAAAAATTTGAGCTAACTTCAATAGCAAAAAAATTAGTCAGTCACAGTGAACATTTTTGAAAATTTACGAAAATAATTGATTTTTCAGACTTTGATCGGCCGTAGCGGCCAAACGAAAACTCCAAATTGAACGCGGTTTGCAAATCTGAGCTTCTCGTACGTCAATTAGTCGGATTAGAGATTAATAATTTTTGATGAAATCGTGAAAAAAAACATGACTAACCCCCTTGGAAATTTTGTTAAAAAATGCAACTTTCTTAAAAATCATCGTAGACTATTGAATTTAACTTTATTTTCATCAGAAAGACGAGAGAAATCGATTGCCGCTAAAAAATTTCAGCTAACTTCAATGGCAAAAAAATTAGTCAGTCACAGTGAACATTTTTGAAAATTTACGAAAATAATTGATTTTTCAGACTTTGATCGGCCGTAGCGGCCAAACGAAAACTCCAAATTGAACGCGGTTTGCAAATCTGAGCTCCTCGTACGTCAATTAGTCGGATTAGAGATTTTTAATTTTTGATGAAATCGTGAAAAAAGACATGAAATTGGAAATTTTGTTAAAAAATGCAACTTTCTTAAAAATCATCGTAGACTATTGAATTTAACTTTATTTTCATCAGAAAGACGAGAGAAATCGATTGCCGCTAAAAAATTTCAGCTAACTTCAATGGCAAAAAAATTAGTCAGTCACAGTGAACATTTTTGAAAATTTACGAAAATAATTGATTTTTCAGACTTTGATCGGCCGTAGCGGCCAAACGAAAACTCCAAATTGAACGCGGTTTGCAAATCTGAGCTTCTCGTACGTCAATTAGTCGGATTAGAGATTAATAATTTTTGATGAAATCGTGAAAAACAACATGACTAACCCCCTTGGAAATTTTGTTAAAAAATGCAACTTTCTTAAAAATCATCGTAGACTATTGAATTTAACTTTATTTTCATCAGAAAGACGAGAGAAATCGATTGCCGTTAAAAAATTTGAGCTAACTTCAATAGCAAAAAAATTAGTCAGTCACAGTGAACATTTTTGAAAATTTACGAAAATAATTGATTTTTCAGACTTTGATCGGCCGTAGCGGCCAAACGAAAACTCCAAATTGAACGCGGTTTGCAAATCTGAGCTTCTCGTACGTCAATTAGTCGGATTAGAGATTAATAATTTTTGATGAAATCGTGAAAAAAAACATGACTAACCCCCTTGGAAATTTTGTTAAAAAATGCAACTTTCTTAAAAATCATCGTAGACTATTGAATTTAACTTTATTTTCATCAGAAAGACGAGAGAAATCGATTGCCGCTAAAAAATTTCAGCTAACTTCAATGGCAAAAAAATTAGTCAGTCACAGTGAACATTTTTGAAAATTTACGAAAATAATTGATTTTTCAGACTTTGATCGGCCGTAGCGGCCAAACGAAAACTCCAAATTGAACGCGGTTTGCAAATCTGAGCTCCTCGTACGTCAATTAGTCGGATTAGAGATTTTTAATTTTTGATGAAATCGTGAAAAAAGACATCAAATTGGAAATTTTGTTAAAAAATGCAACTTTCTTAAAAATCATCGTAGACTATTGAATTTAACTTTATTTTCATCAGAAAGACGAGAGAAATCGATTGCCGTTAAAAAATTTGAGCTAACTTCAATAGCAAAAAAAATAGTCAGTCACAGTGAACATTTTTGAAAATTTACGAAAATAATTGATTTTTCAGACTTTGATCGGCCGTAGCGGCCAAACGAAAACTCCAAATTGAACGCGGTTTGCAAATCTGAGCTTCTCGTACGTCAATTAGTCGGATTAGAGATTTTTAATTTTTGATGAAATCGTGAAAAAAGACATGACTAACCCCCTTGGAAATTTTGTTAAAAAATGCAACTTTCTTAAAAATCATCGTAGACTATTGAATTTAACTTTATTTTCATCAGAAAGACGAGAGAAATCGATTGCCGTTAAAAAAATTGAGCTAACTTCAATAGCAAAAAAATTAGTCAGTCACAGTGAACATTTTTGAAAATTTACGAAAATAATTGATTTTTCAGACTTTAATCGGCCGTAGCGGCCAAACGAAAACTCCAAATTGAACGCGGTTTGCAAATCTGAGCTTCTCGTACGTCAATTAGTCGGATTAGAGATTAATAATTTTTGATGAAATCGTGAAAAAAAACATGACTAACCCCCTTGGAAATTTTGTTAAAAAATGCAACTTTCTTAAAAATCATCGTAGACTATTGAATTTAACTTTATTTTCATCAGAAAGACGAGAGAAATCGATTGCCGCTAAAAAATTTCAGCTAACTTCAATGGCAAAAAAATTAGTCAGTCACAGTGAACATTTTTGAAAATTTACGAAAATAATTGATTTTTCAGACTTTGATCGGCCGTAGCGGCCAAACGAAAACTCCAAATTGAACGCGGTTTGAAAATCTGAGCTTCTCGTACGTCAATTAGTCGGATTAGAGATTTTGAATTTTTGATGAAATCGTGAAAAAAGACATGACTAACCCCCTTGGAAATTTTGTTAAAAAATGCAACTTTCTTAAAAATCATCGTAGACTATTGAATTTAACTTTATTTTCATCAGAAAGACGAGAGAAATCGATTGCCGCTAAAAAATTTCAGCTAACTTCAATAGCAAAAAAATTAGTCAGTCACAGTGAACATTTTTGAAAATTTACGAAAATAATTGATTTTTCAGACTTTGATCGGCCGTAGCGGCCAAACGAAAACTCCAAATTGAACGCGGTTTGCAAATCTGAGCTCCTCGTACGTCAATTAGTCGGATTAGAGATTAATAATTTTTGATGAAATCGTGAAAAAAAACATGACTAACCCCCTTGGAAATTTTGTTAAAAAATGCAACTTTCTTAAAAATCATCGTAGACTATTGAATTTAACTTTATTTTCATCAGAAAGACGAGAGAAATCGATTGCCGCTAAAAAATTTCAGCTAACTTCAATAGCAAAAAAATTAGTCAGTCACAGTGAACATTTTTGAAAATTTACGAAAATAATTGATTTTTCAGACTTTGATCGGCCGTAGCGGCCAAACGAAAACTCCAAATTGAACGCGGTTTGCAAATCTGAGCTCCTCGTACGTCAATTAGTCGGATTAGAGATTTTTAATTTTTGATGAAATCGTGAAAAAAGACATGAAATTGGAAATTTTGTTAAAAAATGCAACTTTCTTAAAAATCATCGTAGACTATTGAATTTAACTTTATTTTCATCAGAAAGACGAGAGAAATCGATTGCCGTTAAAAAATTTGAGCTAACTTCAATAGCAAAAAAATTAGTCAATCACAGTGAACATTTTTGAAAATTTACGAAAATAATTGATTTTTCAGACTTTGATCGGCCGTAGCGGCCAAACGAAAACTCCAAATTGAACGCGGTTTGCAAATCTGAGCTTCTCGTACGTCAATTAGTCGGATTAGAGATTAATAATTTTTGATGAAATCGTGAAAAAAAACATGACTAACCCCCTTGGAAATTTTGTTAAAAAATGCAACTTTCTTAAAAATCATCGTAGACTATTGAATTTAACTTTATTTTCATCAGAAAGACGAGAGAAATCGATTGCCGTTAAAAAATTTGAGCTAACTTCAATAGCAAAAAAATTAGTCAGTCACAGTGAACATTTTTGAAAATTTACGAAAATAATTGATTTTTCAGACTTTGATCGGCCGTAGCGGCCAAACGAAAACTCCAAATTGAACGCGGTTTGCAAATCTGAGCTTCTCGTACGTCAATTAGTCGGATTAGAGATTTTGAATTTTTGATGAAATCGTGAAAAAAGACATGACTAACCCCCTTGGAAATTTTGTTAAAAAATGCAACTTTCTTAAAAATCATCGTAGACTATTGAATTTAACTTTATTTTCATCAGAAAGACGAGAGAAATCGATTGCCGCTAAAAAATTTCAGCTAACTTCAATGGCAAAAAAATTAGTCAGTCACAGTGAACATTTTTGAAAATTTACGAAAATAATTGATTTTTCAGACTTTGATCGGCCGTAGCGGCCAAACGAAAACTCCAAATTGAACGCGGTTTGCAAATCTGAGCTCCTCGTACGTCAATTAGTCGGATTAGAGATTTTTAATTTTTGATGAAATCGTGAAAAAAGACATGAAATTGGAAATTTTGTTAAAAAATGCAACTTTCTTAAAAATCATCGTAGACTATTGAATTTAACTTTATTTTCATCAGAAAGACGAGAGAAATCGATTGCCGTTAAAAAATTTGAGCTAACTTCAATAGCAAAAAAATTAGTCAATCACAGTGAACATTTTTGAAAATTTACGAAAATAATTGATTTTTCAGACTTTGATCGGCCGTAGCGGCCAAACGAAAACTCCAAATTGAACGCGGTTTGCAAATCTGAGCTTCTCGTACGTCAATTAGTCGGATTAGAGATTAATAATTTTTGATGAAATCGTGAAAAAAAACATGACTAACCCCCTTGGAAATTTTGTTAAAAAATGCAACTTTCTTAAAAATCATCGTAGACTATTGAATTTAACTTTATTTTCATCAGAAAGACGAGAGAAATCGATTGCCGTTAAAAAATTTGAGCTAACTTCAATAGCAAAAAAATTAGTCAGTCACAGTGAACATTTTTGAAAATTTACGAAAATAATTGATTTTTCAGACTTTGATCGGCCGTAGCGGCCAAACGAAAACTCCAAATTGAACGCGGTTTGCAAATCTGAGCTTCTCGTACGTCAATTAGTCGGATTAGAGATTTTGAATTTTTGATGAAATCGTGAAAAAAGACATGACTAACCCCCTTGGAAATTTTGTTAAAAAATGCAACTTTCTTAAAAATCATCGTAGACTATTGAATTTAACTTTATTTTCATCAGAAAGACGAGAGAAATCGATTGCCGCTAAAAAATTTCAGCTAACTTCAATGGCAAAAAAATTAGTCAGTCACAGTGAACATTTTTGAAAATTTACGAAAATAATTGATTTTTCAGACTTTGATCGGCCGTAGCGGCCAAACGAAAACTCCAAATTGAACGCGGTTTGCAAATCTGAGCTCCTCGTACGTCAATTAGTCGGATTAGAGATTTTGAATTTTTGATGAAATCGTGAAAAAAAGACATGACTAACCCCCTTGGAAATTTTGTTAAAAAATGCAACTTTCTTAAAAATCATCGTAGACTATTGAATTTAACTTTATTTTCATCAGAAAGACGAGAGAAATCGATTGCCGCTAAAAAATTTCAGCTAACTTCAATGGCAAAAAAATTAGTCAGTAACAGTGAACATTTTTGAAAATTTACGAAAATAATTGATTTTTCAGACTTTGATCGGCCGTAGCGGCCAAACGAAAACTCCAAATTGAACGCGGTTTGCAAATCTGAGCTTCTCGTACGTCAATTAGTCGGATTAGAGATTAATAATTTTTTATGAAATCGTGAAAAAAGACATGAAATTGGAAATTTTGTTAAAAAATGCAACTTTCTTAAAAATCATCGTAGACTATTGAATTTAACTTTATTTTCATCAGAAAGACGAGAGAAATCGATTGCCGTTAAAAAATTTGAGCTAACTTCAATAGCAAAAAAATTAGTCAGTCACAGTGAACATTTTTGAAAATTTACGAAAATAATTGATTTTTCAGACTTTGATCGGCCGTAGCGGCCAAACGAAAACTCCAAATTGAACGCGGTTTGCAAATCTGAGCTCCTCGTACGTCAATTAGTCGGATTCGAGATTTTGAATTTTTGATGAAATCGTGAAAAAAGACATGACTAACCCCCTTGGAAATTTTGTTAAAAAATGCAACTTTCTTAAAAATCATCGTAGACTATTGAATTTAACTTTATTTTCATCAGAAAGACGAGAGAAATCGATTGCCGCTAAAAAATTTCAGCTAACTTCAATGGCAAAAAAATTAGTCAGTCACAGTGAACATTTTTGAAAATTTACGAAAATAATTGATTTTTCAGACTTTGATCGGCCGTAGCGGCCAAACGAAAACTCCAAATTGAACGCGGTTTGCAAATCTGAGCTTCTCGTACGTCAATTAGTCGGATTAGAGATTAATAATTTTTGATGAAATCGTGAAAAAAAACATGACTAACCCCCTTGGAAATTTTCGTTAAAAAATGCAACTTTCTTAAAAATCATCGTAGACTATTGAATTTAACTTTATTTTCATCAGAAAGACGAGAGAAATCGATTGCCGTTAAAAAATTTGAGCTAACTTCAATAGCAAAAAAATTAGTCAGTCACAGTGAACATTTTTGAAAATTTACGAAAATAATTGATTTTCAGACTTTGATCGGCCGTAGCGGCCAAACGAAAACTCCAAATTGAACGCGGTTTGCAAATCTGAGCTTCTCGTACGTCAATTAGTCGGATTAGAGATTTTGAATTTTTGATGAAATCGTGAAAAAAGACATGACTAACCCCCTTGGAAATTTTGTTAAAAAATGCAACTTTCTTAAAAATCATCGTAGACTATTGAATTTAACTTTATTTTCATCAGAAAGACGAGAGAAATCGATTGCCGCTAAAAAATTTCAGCTAACTTCAATGGCAAAAAAATTAGTCAGTAACAGTGAACATTTTTTGAAAATTTACGAAAATAATTGATTTTTCAGACTTTGATCGGCCGTAGCGGCCAAACGAAAACTCCAAATTGAACGCGGTTTGCAAATCTGAGCTCCTCGTACGTCAATTAGTCGGATTAGAGATTTTGAATTTTTGATGAAATCGTGAAAAAAGACACATGACTAACCCCCTTGGAAATTTTGTTAAAAAATGCAACTTTCTTAAAAATCATCGTAGACTATTGAATTTAACTTTATTTTCATCAGAAAGACGAGAGAAATTGATTGCCGTTGAAAAATTTGAGCTAACTTCAATAGCAAAAAAATTACTCAGTCACAGTGAACATTTTTGAAAATTTACGAAAATAATTGATTTTTCAGACTTTGATCGGCCGTAGCGGCCAAACGAAAACTCCAAATTGAACGCGGTTTGCAAATCTGAGCTCCTCGTACGTCAATTAGTCGGATTAGAGATTAATAATTTTTGATGAAAACGTGAAAAAAGACATGACTAACCCCCTTGGAAATTTTGTTAAAAAATGCAACTTTCTTAAAAATCATCGTAGACTATTGAATTTAACTTTATTTTCATCAGAAAGACGAGAGAAATTGATTGCCGCTAAAAAATTTCAGCTAACTTCAATGGCAAAAAAATTAGTCAGTCACAGTGAACATTTTTGAAAATTTACGAAAATAATTGATTTTTCAGACTTTGATCGGCCGTAGCGGCCAAACGAAAACTCCAAATTGAACGCGGTTTGCAAATCTGAGCTCCTCGTACGTCAATTAGTCGGATTAGAGATTAATAATTTTTGATGAAAACGTGAAAAAAGACATGACTAACCCCCTTGGAAATTTTGTTAAAAAATGCAACTTTCTTAAAAATCATCGTAGACTATTGAATTTAACTTTATTTTCATCAGAAAGACTAGAGAAATTGATTGCCGTTAAAAAAATTAAGCAAACTTCAATAGCAAAAAAATTAGTCAGTCACAGTGAACATTTTTGAAAATTTACGAAAATAATTGATTTTTCAGACTTTGATCGGCCGTAGCGGCCAAACGAAAACTCCAAATTGAACGCGGTTTGCAAATCTGAGCTTCTCGTACGTCAATTAGTCGGATTAGAGATTAATAATTTTTGATGAAATCGTGAAAAAAAACATGACTAACCCCCTTGGAAATTTTGTTAAATAATGCAACTTTCTTAAAAATCATCGTAGACTATTGAATTTAACTTTATTTTCATCAGAAAGACGAGAGAAATTGATTGCCGCTAAAAAATTTCAGCTAACTTCAATGGCAAAAAAATTAGTCAGTCACAGTGAACATTTTTGAAAATTTACGAAAATAATTGATTTTTCAGACTTTGATCGGCCGTAGCGGCCAAACGAAAACTCCAAATTGAACGCGGTTTGCAAATCTGAGCTCCTCGTACGTCAATTAGTCGGATTAGAGATTAATAATTTTTGATGAAAACGTGAAAAAAGACATGACTAACCCCCTTGGAAATTTTGTTAAAAAATGCAACTTTCTTAAAAATCATCGTAGACTATTGAATTTAACTTTATTTTCATCAGAAAGACGAGAGAAATCGATTGCCGCTAAAAAATTTCAGCTAACTTCAATGGCAAAAAAATTAGTCACTCACAGTGAACATTTTTCAAAATTTACGAAAATAATTGATTTTTCAGACTTTGATCGGCCGTAGCGGCCAAACGAAAACTCCAAATTGAACGCGGTTTGCAAATCTGAGCTCCTCGTACGTCAATTAGTCGGATTAGAGATTAATAATTTTTGATGAAAACGTGAAAAAAGACATGACTAACCCCCTTGGAAATTTTGTTAAAAAATGCAACTTTCTTAAAAATCATCGTGGACTATTGAATTTAACTTTATTTTCATCAGAAAGACGAGAGAAATCGATTGCCGCTAAAAAATTTCAGCTAACTTCAATGGCAAAAAAATTAGTCACTCACAGTGAACATTTTTGAAAATTTACGAAAATAATTGATTTTTCAGACTTTGATCGGCCGTAGCGGCCAAACGAAAACTCCAAATTGAACGCGGTTTGCAAATCTGAGCTTCTCGTACGTCAATTAGTCGGATTAGAGATTTTGAATTTTTGATGAAATCGTGAAAAAAGACATGACTAACCCCCTTGGAAATTTTGTTAAAAAATGCAACTTTCTTAAAAATCATCGTAGACTATTGAATTTAACTTTATTTTCATCAGAAAGACCAGAGAAATTGATTGCCGTTAAAAAAATTGAGCTAACTTCAATAGCAAAAAAATTAGTCAGTCACAGTGAACATTTTTGAAAATTTACGAAAATAATTGATTTTTCAGACTTTGATCGGCCGTAGCGGCCAAACGAAAACTCCAAATTGAACGCGGTTTGCAAATCTGAGCTTCTCGTACGTCAATTAGTCGGATTAGAGATTTTTAATTTTTGATGAAATCGTGAAAAAAGACATGACTAACCCCCTTGGAAATTTTGTTAAAAAATGCAACTTTCTTAAAAATCATCGTAGACTATTGAATTTAACTTTATTTTCATCAGAAAGACGAGAGAAATTGATTGCCGCTAAAAAATTTCAGCTAACTTCAATGGCAAAAAAATTAGTCAGTCACAGTGAACATTTTTGAAAATTTACGAAAACTAGGAAAAAGTTACAAGTTACGGAAACCACATGTCTGCGCATAATAACAAAAATTAGAAACCCGCATAATCCTTTGCATAACCCGCCCAATGAATTGCTTTACGAAGAAACAGGTGTTCAACCTTTCAACGAAAGATTACTGAAATTGTCCACGAAGCTCGCCAATAATACGGAAATCGATAACCTTGCAAAAATAATAACTCCCAGCAATAACCGGCCTAGGAAATTCAAATTTCCAGAAGACACACCTTATAATTATTTACAAATGCTAAAGATTGATTGATATTTATAATTGATGCGTTTTTTTTTTTTTTTTTTTTTTTTTTGTTCTACTAACACGTCAAATAATTAAAATTAAGCGGTAGTACTAACACCAAATGTATCACAAATTAAATATTGTAAGATGTTCAGAATGTATGGTTAAACGGGCTGAAAGACTTTAGTCAATTGCCCTTTAAAACCCTGTATAAAACCAGGTTTTAATAAAGGTTTAGTAACTAACTAATTGATTTTTCAGACTTTGATCGGCCGTAGCGGCCAAACGAAAACTCCAAATTGAACGCGGTTTGCAAATCTGAGCTCCTCGTACGTCAATTAGTCGGATTAGAGATTAATAATTTTTTATGAAAACGTGAAAAAAGACATGACTAACCCCCTTGGAAATTTTGTTAAAAAATGCAACTTTCTTAAAAATCATCGTAGACTATTGAATTTAACTTTATTTTCATCAGAAAGACGAGAGAAATCGATTGCCGCTAAAAAATTTGAGCTAACTTCAATGGCAAAAAAATTAGTCAGTCACAGTGAACATTTTTGAAAATTTACGAAAATAATTGATTTTTCAGACTTTGATCGGCCGTAGCGGCCAAACGAAAACTCCAAATTGAACGCGGTTTGCAAATCTGAGCTTCTCGTACGTCAATTAGTCGGTTTAGAGATTAATAATTTTTGATGAAATCGTGAAAAAAACATGACTAACCCCCTTGGAAATTTTGTTAAAAAATGCAACTTTCTTAAAAATCATCGTAGACTATTGAATTTAACTTTATTTTCATCAGAAAGACGAGAGAAATCGATTGCCGCTAAAAAATTTGAGCTAACTTCAATGGCAAAAAAATTAGTCAGTCACAGTGAACATTTTTGAAAATTTACGAAAATAATTGATTTTTCAGACTTTGATCGGCCGTAGCGGCCAAACGAAAACTCCAAATTGAACGCGGTTTGCAAATCTGAGCTTCTCGTACGTCAATTAGTCGGTTTAGAGATTAATAATTTTTGATGAAATCGTGAAAAAAGACATGACTAACCCCCTTGGAAATTTTGTTAAAAAATGCAACTTTCTTAAAAATCATCGTAGACTATTGAATTTAACTTTATTTTCATCAGAAAGACGAGAGAAATCGATTGCCGCTAAAAAATTTCAGCTAACTTCAATGGCAAAAAAATTAGTCAGTCACAGTGAACATTTTTGAAAATTTACGAAAATAATTGATTTTTCAGACTTTGATCGGCCGTAGCGGCCAAACGAAAACTCCAAATTGAACGCGGTTTGCAAATCTGAGCTTCTCGTACGTCAATTAGTCGGATTAGAAATTTTTAATTTTTGATGAAATCGTGAAAAAAGACATGACTAACCCCCTTGGAAATTTTGTTAAAAAATGCAACTTTCTTAAAAATCATCGTAGACTATTGAATTTAACTTTATTTTCATCAGAAAGACGAGAGAAATCGATTGCCTCTAAAAAATTTGAGCTAACTTCAATGGCAAAAAAATTAGTCAGTCACAGT
The DNA here is from genome assembly GCA_910593695.2 of Ocypus olens. Classification (NCBI taxonomy): domain Eukaryota; kingdom Metazoa; phylum Arthropoda; class Insecta; order Coleoptera; family Staphylinidae; genus Ocypus; species Ocypus olens. Next base: position 6,855,817 of record OU343060.1, on the reverse strand, counting down.
GAACATTTTTGAAAATTTACGAAAATAATTGATTTTTCAGACTTTGATCGGCCGTAGCGGCCAAACGAAAACTCCAAATTGAACGCGGTTTGCAAATCTGAGCTTCTCGTACGTCAATTAGTCGGATTAGAGATTAATAATTTTTGATGAAATCGTGAAAAAAAACATGACTAACCCCCTTGGAAATTTTGTTAAAAAATGCAACTTTCTTAAAAATCATCGTAGACTATTGAATTTAACTTTATTGTCATCAGAAAGACGAGAGAAATCGATTGCCTCTAAAAAATTTGAGCTAACTTCAATGGCAAAAAAATTAGTCAGTCACAGTGAACATTTTTGAAAATTTACGAAAATAATTGATTTTTCAGACTTTGATCGGCCGTAGCGGCCAAACGAAAACTCCAAATTGAACGCGGTTTGCAAATCTGAGCTTCTCGTACGTCAATTAGTCGGTTTAGAGATTAATAATTTTTGATGAAATCGTGAAAAAAACATGACTAACCCCCTTGGAAATTTTGTTAAAAAATGCAACTTTCTTAAAAATCATCGTAGACTATTGAATTTAACTTTATTTTCATCAGAAAGACGAGAGAAATCGATTGCCTCTAAAAAATTTGAGCTAACTTCAATGGCAAAAAAATTAGTCAGTCACAGTGAACATTTTTGAAAATTTACGAAAATAATTGATTTTTCAGACTTTGATCGGCCGTAGCGGCCAAACGAAAACTCCAAATTGAACGCGGTTTGCAAATCTGAGCTTCTCGTACGTCAATTAGTCGGATTAGAGATTTTTATTTTTTGATGAAATCGTGAAAAAAAGACATTTGTCCCATCCCGTATGGGTAGTGTTGCACAGGGCTTGTGGGAACATGTAAAACGTTATTTGGTTTAATCATAGAAGATTTCTTTTAGATCATGCATCGGAATTCTGATTTCTTTAGTAATCATAGGAACCATTTATGAAGCACATTTAAGATGTTCACGTCCAAAACATTATTTATGTACGTAGCCAGTATTCAGTGTCGGTTCGCGGGGTTTTTTCTGGTACGGCCGAGGAACAAGAGGTGGGGTCAGTTGCAGAAACGGCTGGCTGCGTGACCGCACCTATCTGTATTACCACCTCTTGTTCCTCGGCCGTACCAGAAAAAAACCCGCGAACCGTCACCACCAGTATTACATCTAGAATAACTATGTTTAGTTTATTTTACAGATGAAAAGGTTTTAACGTCATTTTCCCTTATCACAAACTGGGAAACTTTCGGGAGAATAAACACCGCCGAAGATGCGGTCGCTCTGCATCCGATACAGGGGGTCAGAGTTTACAACACTTATTTCGTGATTTTTTCGCACACAATCTTGGTGATGATGTGCGGGCCCGTTTACAACGAGAGGTTCGTCGAGGACGCGACGTTGAAGGTCGGGAACATGTTCGTGTCGAACGGGAGTCTGATCTGTCAGACGTTTTTCTTCATTTCCGGTTTTGCTCTCGGCTACGGTTTTAGCGTTACGTTTAAAAACAAGGAAGTACGTGTTAAGGATTTGGTGTTTGCTCTTGCGTACAGATTTTTTAGGTAAGTACAGTATATCGGCGGCGCGGCGGCTCGTGGATTTTTGTAGAGGAGGATAAGAGACAGAGATGGCGCTTACTCTTATTGAGGAAGCAAATATTCCTCTGCTGTTTTAGTCAAATTTTCTTCCGTACCCTCCTCGCCGAACATCCACGAGCCGATGAAATTTGTGATATCCTAAGATCTTGGAAGCCAAATCTAAATATTATTAGAGGTAAATCTAAACATTCTTAAACCTAAAAATAAGTAAAACTGTAGACCGGATATTATTTGATCTGTCAGCGCCATAAATTTGTTGACATCACAGACTGACCAGACGACCAACTCAATGTATATTTCTGTCGGCAAAAAGGTGTGAAAGGTTTTATCGAGGAGAGAACGAGCGATGTACAATTTTGATGGAAGACAGAGACAGTCGATCCGGATAAATTTCCTTATTCACTTAGCGGTCTGGTTAGTCTGCGTTGACATGGAAACGTTTTGTTTTGTTCGAATAATCAAACTTTACACTCACCTGCCACGGCTGGATGGACGAGCTGTACGTGGATCCGTAGCAGTGGAGCAGTCAAAATGTAGTCATCCTCTCTGATTTTTACGTGTAGGGTCACCAGGCCCTACACAACCTTCCTCCTTTCTCATCCTGGACTTAGGACCAGGCAATGGCGGAGTTAAAATCCGACCGAAGATATTGTGAACATTCGATTTTTAAGTACATGGTCATTTTTACAAACCGTAATAAAACGGTTTGGTCCGTGAACTTTCTTGAAAAGTATTTACAGGTCCGTGTCTCAATAAGTTTACTTACTGTAGAAACTAAAATGATTTCTACCATCAACAGAGAAACGGTAGATTACTGCAGCGGCGGCTCGTGGATTTCCGTAGGCGAGACAAAGATGTCGCTCGTGCTGCACTACTTGCTCTAATAGAGGAACATACACGAGCCGCCGCTGGATTACTGCGAAGTTAAAAAAAAAGTTTCCAATAGAATAGATCACTGCGGCGACATTTGTTGCCTTAAGACCCGGTGCTACCCGACCGAAAATTTAAACGTAAACAAACCAACTCCTTTCCCCTGTATCTAACCTGCGAAAACCTCAGAAGAGCGCATCCGATTTTAAATGGAAAGACCACTGTAGTAAACTTGTTTTCAGCCAAGCCGCTTGGTGACGCCGTATGCTGGGTCCAAATTTCGAAGTTACATTTTATTAGATATATCAATTAATACCCAAAAATAAGCAAAATGTTACTAACATAATAAATTTAAAATAATAAATACCAGAACATACCGTCTAGATTTTCTCAATATTATTATTTTTTATAAATTACTTTTGTTATTATTATGAATTCGTTAGAAATCCTCACGGTAAGCCTTAGATAATTGGAGATAATGGAGAACTAATGCAGATATTTTTTTTTAATATAAAATAGTTTAGGAGATATCGAAAAAAAATAATTTAATAGATGTAGCGCCTCCCCTTAAGCGTTGCACTGGAGCCAATATAACAATTATACTTTAAACACTAATCATTGCTTCAATTGAAAAATCTATTTGGTAATCTAATTCAAGGAATTAAAAACGAACATTTTTTAGGATGGTGCCGATGTTGTTACTGGCAATTGGATTTAGTGCAACTTGGTTTAGACATTTGACACGTGGACCGGTTTGGGAGCACCACAGCGGTGATGAATTCAGGAACTGTAGAAAAAATTGGTGGACGAACGTTTTGTTCATCAATAATATCTACAGGGCGGATGAAATGGTAAGTTCTTTAAATTTCTCAATTTAAAAAATCCAAATCTCTTCTGAAAATTGTTAAATTTACAAAAAACAAATTGATTTTGAATAAGCAATACTTCGACCATTGATGATGATTTTTTATGGAATTTTGCCTCCACGTTTTATATTTTTTTCGGCGATGTTTTTCTTCAGGTGCTCAAAAAATTAAAACAAACATTTTCAAAAATCCATATCTCTGTTAAAAATTGTTGGATTTACAAAAACCAAATTAATTTTGAATACGCGATCCTTCGGCCGTTGAGGGTGATTTTTTATGGAATTTTTCCTGCATGTTTTATCATTTTTCTGCGATGTTTTTGTTCAGGTGGTTAAAAAATTAAAACGAAAATTTTCAAAAATTCATATCTCTATTGAAAATTGTTTAATTTACAAAAACCAAATTGATTTTAAGTTAGCGATACGTCGGCCGTTGCGGATGATTTTTTATGGAATTTTTGTTGCATGTTTTATATTTTTTTCTGCGATGATTTTCTTCAAGTGTTCAAAAAATAAAAACAAAAATTTTAAAAAATCCACATCTCTGTTGAAAATTGTTGAATTTACAAAAAACAAATTTATTTTGAATAAGCGATACTTCGGCCATTGAGGATGATTTTTTATGGAATTTTTGCAGCACGTTTTATATTTTTTTTCTGCGATGTTTTTCTTCATGTGTTCAAAAAATTAAAACAAAAATTTTCAAAAATCCATATTTCTATTGAAAATTGTTGGATTTACAAAAAACAAATTGATTTTGAATAGGCGATACTTCGGTCATTGAGGATGATTTTTTATGGTATTTTTCCTGCATGTTTTATATTTTTTTCGGCAATGTTTTTGTTCAGGTGCTTAAAAAATTAAAACGAAAATCTTCAAAAATCCTTATCTGTATTGAAAAATGTTTAATTTACAAAAACCATTTTTTTGAGTTAGTGAGACTTCGGCCATTGAGGATGATTTTTTTAATGGAATTTTGCCTGCACGCTGCGATGTTTTTATTCAAGAGCTCAAAAAATTAAAACAAAAATTTTCAAAAATCCATATCTCTATTGAAAATTGTTTAATTTACAAAAACCAAATTGATTTTGAATAAGCGATACTTCGGCCATTGCGGATGATTTTTTATGGATTTTTTTTTGCATGTTTTATAATTTTTCTGCGATGTTTTTGTTCAGGTGGTTAAAAAATTAAAACAAAAATTTTCAAAAATCCATATCTCTGTTGAAAATTGTTGAATTTACAAAAAACAAATTGATTTTGAGTTAGCGATACTTCGGCCATTGAGGATGATTTTTTACGGAATTTTTCCTGCATGTTTTATAATTTTTCTGCATGTTTTTGTTCGGGTGGTTAAAAAATTAAAACAAAAATTTTCAAAAATCCATATCTCTACCGAAAATTGTTTAATTTACAAAAACCAAATTGATTTTTAATAAGCGATACTTTGGCCATTGAGGATGATTTTTTATGAAATTGTACCTCCGCGTTTTATATTTTTTTCTGCGATGTTTTTTTTTTCTGCGATGTTTTTGTTCAGGTGCTCAAAAAATTAAATCAAAAATTTTCAAAAATCCATATCTCTGTTGAAAATTGTTGGATTTACAAAAAACAAATTGATTTTGAATAGGCGATACTTCGGTCATTGAGGATGATTTTTTATGGTATTTTTCTTGCATGTTTTATATTTTTTTCGGCAATGTTTTTGTTCAGGTGCTTAAAAAATTAAAACGAAAATCTTCAAAAATCCTTATCTGTATTGAAAAATGTTTAATTTACAAAAACCATTTTTTTGAGTTAGTGATACTTCGGCCATTGAGGATGATTTTTTTAATGGAATTTTGCCTGCACGCTGCGATGTTTTTATTCAAGAGCTCAAAAAATTAAAACAAAAATTTTCAAAAATCCATATCTCTATTGAAAATTGTTTAATTTACAAAAACCAAATTGATTTTGAATAAGCGATACTTCGGCCATTGCGGATGATTTTTTATGGATTTTTTTTTGCATGTTTTATAATTTTTCTGCGATGTTTTTGTTCAGGTGGTTAAAAAATTAAAACGAAAATCTTCAAAAATCCTTATCTGTATTGAAAAATGTTTAATTTACAAAAACCATTTTTTTGAGTTAGTGAGACTTCGGCCATTGAGGATGATTTTTTATGGAATTTTTGCAGCACGTTTTATATTTTTTTTCTGCGATGTTTTTCTTCATGTGTTCAAAAAATTAAAACGAAAATCTTCAAAAATCCTTATCTGTATTGAAAAATGTTTAATTTACAAAAACCATTTTTTTGAGTTAGTGAGACTTCGGCCATTGAGGATGATTTTTTTAATGGAATTTTGCCTGCACGCTGCGATGTTTTTATTCAAGAGCTCAAAAAATTAAAACAAAAATTTTCAAAAATCCATACCTCTATTGAAAATTGTTGAATTTACAAAAAAATAAATTAATTTTGAGTAAGCGATACTTTGGCCATTGTGGATGATTTTTTATGGAATTTTTCTTGCATGTTTTATATTTTTTTCTGCGATGTTTTTATTCAAGTGCTTAAAAATTAAAACAAAAATATTCAAAAATCCAAATCTCTATTAAAAATTGGTTAATTTATAAAAACCAAATTGATTTTGAATAAGCGATACTTCGGCCGTTGAGGATGATTTTTTATGGAATTTTTCCTGCATGTTTTATAATTTTTCTGCGATGTTTTTCTTCAGGTGCTCAAAAAATTAAAACAAAAATTTTCAAAAATTCATATCTCTGTTGAAAATGGTTGAATTTACAAAAAACCAAATTTATTTTGAGTTAGCGATACTTCGGCCCCGTTGAGGATGATTTTTTATGGAATTTTGCCTGCACGTTTTATATTTTTTTCAGCGATGTTTTTGTTCAGGTGATTAAAAAATTAAAACAAAAATTTTCAAAAATCCATATCTCTATTGAAAATTGTTGAATTTACAAAAACCAAATTGATTTTGAATAAGCAATACTTCGGTCATTGAGGATGATTTTTTATGGAATTTTTCTTGCATGTTTTATATTTTTTTCTGCGATGTTTTTGTTCAAGTGCTTAAAAAATTAAAACAAAAATTTTCAAACATCCATATTTCTATTGAAAATTGTTGAATTTACAAAAACCAAATTGATTTTAAATAAGCGATACTTCGGCCATTGAGGATGATTTTTTATGGAATTTTTCCTGCATGTTTTATATTTTTTTCAGCGATGTTTTTGTTCAAGTGCTTAAAAAATTAAAAAGAAACGACGTTTACTAACCGTGATCACAGTAGCAATCTCTACTTTCTACTGTTAAATTTGTTAGTAAAACTTGATTGAATTTTTAGTGCCTTCAACAAACTTGGTACCTGGCGGTCGATATGCAATTATTCATCCTTGGATTAATCATCATGTACCTCATCATAAACAATCGACAACACGCGAAGATGATTTTTGGATTATTCACCGTGGTCTCGCTCTTCCTGTCAATAGCGCATAATTACTATCTGGACGTCGACATCGTCTTTCGGAGCTACTCGGAGTTAGCAATTTGTTGTAACAGTTAATTTAGTTTTAATTATTAACGTACACGTTTTAGAACCTTGTACGCGTGTTACCTCCAATACAAACAATGGACGGAGGTGTTTGTGGCTCCGCAGTTTGCGGTACCGACGTACGTGCACGGATTAATTTGCGGTTACTACTTTTGCGGACTAAGAGATCGTAAAGAAAGATTGATTACTAACAAAGTAAGTTTTCATTTTAATAGCAGCGACGGTTCGTGAAGGTTCATAGATGGCGCTAAGAGAGTGTTACCGGTGCAGCTCGGGTGGAGGTGGTTTTACGATTGTTGTACTTACTTGAGCCCCAGTGCCATGTCAAGTTACTAACGGCGGATGGGGTTCTAACTGGGATCAACCGGCGGATAACGGTATCCGGCGGAGGGGCCACTAACTGGGATCAAGCGGCGGATAACGGTATCTGGCGGAGGGGTCACTAAGGGCCGCATTTACAATAGTCGGTTAAATTAAGGTTAACACTATCTCTGGACTAAATGCGAAAATATGCTTTTACAATGCCTAGTTAAAGCAGGGTTAGGGTTAAGAAGCAGATAATTTGCAGTTATCTTATCCGGTGCTTGGAGCAGCAGATAAATCTCGGTTAACTCGCAGGCAATGCGCACAGCAAGCACACGCACCATACCGGCATTATAGCGATCTGCAATCGGTATTACATACAGGGGCCGTTAGAGGGCGACAAACTAGTTTCCAAAAAACATGCATTCTGGCATATTTCTAGGTGGAATATTGAAAAGAAGCTCGAGGGGGTCAAGGGTCGCATCAATGATTACAAACACAACTTTCTAACCTTTCCGCAAGCAAAACGAAAAATGCCAATTCTATAAACTGCGCAACCGCATGTATCCGCAATGCTGCCAACGTTGGCGTTTCGGGAGAAAATCTATCTAAGCGTTTGTAAAAGGCAGCGCGCGTTAACTGAGAGATAAACGATGGGATTAGTTAAAGAGGGTATAAGTTAACCATCATTTATCCGACGATTGTAAAAGCGGCCCTAACTGGGGTCAACCGGCTGATAAAGGTATCCGAGGAGTCACTAACCGGGATCAACCGGCGGAGGGGCCACCAACTGTCACTAACTGGGATCAACCGGTGGATAACGTTAAGACCAAGTCCGATGTTTACGCCACAAAATCACATATAACACTGCAGCACTGAGTGTTCGTGCCAGGGTTATATAACAAGAAGTTAACGCGTCTTCATAGCAACAGTTTGGGATGCAGTACTCCTTTAAAGGAAGCGAGTTTTTCTTTCATAGCTTCCTCCGCAAAACGTTCCCGAGTCGCCCCTAGCTGCCATAATTCTAACTTAACACTATACATTTTTAAAACTTACGTGTGGAACCAGCAATATTTTTCACGACTAAACTCCTGTACGCGAGCAGGCAGATACTGCTGCGATCTCACGGTGAAGTTTGGTAGCGGGCGTAAACGGCCGCCATTTAGTTATTCGTCCTTCAACAGTACAGTTGCCGTTCTAAAAATCGCGTTAACGAGGTGTATTTAAAAGCACAAGCGAATGACCTTGGAAATTTTAAAATATCCTAAAACACTAAATAATAAAGTTGGAAAAACACGGAATCTATCGCCTTGAATATTGGACTAAGACTGAGTGGAATTCTCCACGGAAAGATTTAGGAATATGCCAATAACAATAATAAACTAAACATTAAGTAAACATTGTCTCCCCGTCAGAACACCTACGGACCAGTTTCAACCCATCAGATCTCATCAGCGCAGTTGGTAGCCAAAGTGGCGGAATCTATCGCCTTGAATATTGCAGTAAACTCGATTCGAGTGAAATTCTCCTGCGCTGATGAGACCCGACATTTCGAAACGGTTGCGGATGGGGAATAGTACATAGTCTATCAAGGGCCAAAAATAGGCTTTAGCAACCCGCCCGCTGCGAGCGAGGGTTGCTAAAGCATTTCGGCATGAGTTACACTCGATATTTTTCGCCTGCCTTAAGTAAGAACAGTGTTTCAAGAAATTTTATATCGCGCACCATTGAACTGTCACTGTCAGATTTTTGCATGGCCTACTCATATCTAGATTATGCATATTATTTTTTCGGCCCTAGATACGCTAAATCGTAGTTTCGGCCCGATTTTTATAGCCGAAATATATGGTTTCGGTAGAGGCAGGCGAAAAACAATATTTACGATAGAATTGTTTTATTTAATTTTATGTATCATGTTTCAGACTTTCGAAATTGCATTTCACATTTTTAATTGGACACTCCCAATTTTAACGGTCCTTCTAGCTGGTCAATTTTATCAAGATGGTTACAAACATAACAGGTAATAAATAATCTAAAGGTTTTGGAGTTACAACGCGATATTTATCAAATGGTTGAATAATTTACGCGTTTTGGGCTTTTTTAAGGTGATGGTACTTTCCCGGCTGTCGCTTCTTTGGCTTTATTTTGACATCCAGACGCAGAACCTACTCGATGTTCAATGAACTTTTAGCGTCGTCGTCTAATGAAACCACTCGCCGAACTGTAAGGTGTGAGCCGCAGAATTTTGTTTCTGAGTTAGCCATGCCTGAGATAGAGAGAGAGAGAGAGAGAAACATAGCATTAATTCATTTTCTTAAATCTAATTCAATTCTCATGATGTAATAATATGCGACATACCCTATTTATCTCACATCCAACTCTAAAACAAAATTTTGTGACTCACACGATATAACAGCTGTGCAGTGACGGTTCGAGAGTTTTTTTTCTGGCACGGCCGAGGAATAAGAGGTGATAATACAGATAGGTGGGGTCAGTTGCAGAGACGGCTGACTGCGTGACCGCACCTATCTGTATTACCACCTCTTGTTCCTTGGCCGTACCAGAAAAAAACCCGCGAACCGTCACTGCAGCTGTGACTCATCCTTGTGAAGTCTCGAAAACTCAGAAATTGTGGGTGCAATCTTTTTTATCCCGGCCCTTTGTATACTTTGATCAATGGATCTTTGCGTGCACGTCATAGATAGCTGAACCTAGTTCAGACAACATTTTCATGCATTTACTCTCTCTATAAATTAAGTACGAATGTCGTAAAAGGCGAGAAAACTCAGTCTTCGGTAATGACGCACACGCAAAGATCTATTGATCCAACTATAGCAGCTGTGTGTGGCCGAGATTTTGACAGTGACAGCACGTGTCGGCTGCCATTGTGTTTCTTGGACGATTTTGGTGACTTGCTCGAGGTTACATATTGTTTTAGCGTAAATCGTTTTCGGGTAAAGTCTGCATAACAATGTTCACAAATCAGAATCTACTACATTGCTGTACAACTTATGCAACTTTATCGTACAGAAAATCTCTCGGAGCTCAATGATTTCAGCAGGATGGAGCTATGAACTCCCAGCTAATAATTCCATATATAAAATACTCCTCAATTCATAAACTGTGGCAAAGTAAATGTCTTCACTTTCAGATTAAAAGCTGCTCTCTACCAGGGCTTGAACCGTTACATGTTTGGGTTTCCAATCGGTTTATTATTGTTAGGTGCTGGGACTGGAGTAAGCGGTAGGTTTTCTTTACCATTAGATTTTCACCATCAATCGTAACAATCCTCAATTACCCATACGTTCGTGTAGAACTGTTTTTAAAACTTCCTACGAATTAGATATGCAACGGCAATAAAGTAAATTATTACAGGTCCTGTGATAACCGTTACTAGCTGGGCACCTCTGCAAATACTAGCCAAAATACAATACTCGTTATTTTTGGTTCACGTGTGGCCGATTAGGATGAGGTACGGATCAATTAGGAGTCCGATTTATGTAACAAATTTGAAAATAGTAAGTATATGTAACCTTTTTAACGATTTTAGAAACTTCAACCCTGCAACTAACTTTTATGATAAATTATTTATTATTGATGATAAATACTATAAAAAAAGGTAGAAAACACAAAAACTGAACGAAACACACGGAACCGGTAAGACGCAAGTAACAGTGATGGATCAACTGATCATAACAACCGCCATCACTATTTTCAGCAATTTTGGCCAGTGTAAAAATGGCGGCCCTTTGGCCAATCACAACAACGTATTTTGGCGGCAATAATTTGATTCAGTCCGCCTGGTGCACGATTAATTTTGGGCGATTGAATACTACCAACTTAACCAGTATAGTGGCTTTCATATTTTTGCAACTGTTACCTACTGTGTCATGAATTCTATAGTCAAAATGAATAATTAGTGAAATTTCAAGCTTGTTTTTCTATTTTCTATTGGCTCAACCTATGTCGAGTTCTTATATTATTCATAGAAAAACGTGTTGTTTGCGGAGTGATAAGTGTACTCAATTACTATTCCAGAAAAATTCTTTGGTCATGGATCCAATTTACTGCACAATTAATAGCATTTTAAAGATGGTAACAAACTGAACAGTTTACGGGCCGGCTAGTTTCGCGAGTGACCACAAATGGCATTTTATCTAAAATGTTTCTGTGTAAACGGAACACCCTGAGAAACATTGCCGTTGTATAAATTAACTAGAGAAAACCTCACTTATTGCAAATTTATTAAACAAATGTAATAAAGACGAAAAATAGCATAAAACAACATTAAGTATGTGGTAAGTAAAACACGTGTGTGATAAAAATTTTATCATCTGCCTGATGAAGCCACTGTGTGGCGAAACATATGTCGCAGTGTTTCGACATTAAAATTTGTGAAAATTCTCAACACACGTGTTTTACTTACCACATACATTATGGAATTTCACCAAGTAACAGCCTCATCAATCCAATACAACATTAAGTCTTTGTTCCGGCTATTTACATCCGCCGCCTGCTCTCGGATCGAAATCATGGACAAGTGCATCCGCGTCAAGTCGGACGGCTCCCACCACATCTAGGTTCACCTTGACAAAATCAACAAACAACAATTGAACAATAAGGGGGATACATTCATGTTGTTTACAAAAAAAATTGGCACACTTTTGTAAATCACGACGACCGGTTACTGTAATTTGTATTAATAAGTGCAATAATGTAATTACGGTGAATATATTTTGGTAAAGTGCACTATTGTTTAATTATCACCCGCATCATAATCAGTGAACGAGATCTAAACCAGTGTAGATTACAATCATCGTTCACAGTAAGACTTGTTTCAATAAGTTATTTGTTTGTATTATAGCCTTAGTAAAACTTAATGTTGCAGAGTCACGAACAGGCTGAATATTCATGTATTCAGGCTATTTTTCGTCTTTATTACATTTATTGCTTTTGTATGTTTATTTCCGTTTCATATAATTTTTAACATAGAAATATTGCAAATGAAGCAGAAATAGAAGACTGGGGTGTCTATTAGGTCGTCACCCTAGTCTGGCTACTTCGCGGAGCTTCCGAATTGAATCGTTTCACCAGAACATTCTCTCCTCTCCTCAGGTCTCTGATTATCTTAAACATTTCAAACAAATCTTTAACAGAATCTACACAGAATTCTTGTGAGTTGAAACTAGAGGTGGACGGAATTATTCTTTTTTGTAAGGTGCCTCAGCGAGTCAAACATTTCATGACTCAAATTGAGCTCATTCCTAAGAGCAGACTCGACTAACATGAGTTACTCACCATTCGTTTCGCACGCCTTGTGTATCCTCTGCGTCAGCTGCTTCCGCATAAGTCTGGTGGCAGGAGGTAGAGCGCTGTACTTTCATTATTTTAAAGACTTAGTCCCATTGAAGGGTGCACGACCTCAGTGTTTCCACTGGGTCTATTCACCCCCCCACTCTGATGCGGATGGTGGGCTCAACTGACGTTCTGCAACTCTTCGCGGGAGAGTCTCTGAATATCGGGATACTGTGAGGAGTGTAAAAAGTATACGTGTAATTAATCAACGTGTGAGAGGTATTAGCGATGTCCGACTAATCAAATTTCGTTTATTATCATAAAATTCCATTAATAGTTGCGCCCGTCTTTCAGAAAAGAGATAATGGGTTGTTATTGTCATTGTGTTTACATTGCACCAGCGCATTATGTATTTAGTGCACTATCGAAGAATGTGTATTTAAGCGGTTTTCTGAGCTACCTGTAGTAGCTAAGATGGGAATTCATAGCCAACACCTGTAAATAGTCAATTAAGTGATTATGTCTATAAATTAATTTCGTTTTCAATCTCAAGTCACTGGGTAATTGATTAAATAAATAATAGAATTATTTGGGCGAAGTAAACGCCTAAATTAAATAAAAATGGGAAAGGAGCAAATGTTGAACCAGATAAAAGCGATGTCGAATTGAACTCTGGATTCCCTTTGTCTTCGCAGGAAAATTCCTAAAGAAAACGGTGGGGACACAGAGGTTTCGTGGACAGTAACATGTAGATTTTCAGTCAGTTCTTGGAGAGTCTTACAGTTCAGTCAGTTCTTTGAGTTTTACAGTTGTCTTTGAGTTTTAGTCCGCGTACGGTACAGTTGCTCCTTTTTCCTAATGGGTGAGGTAATGTAAGGTGACAATGAGAGGTTTTGGCTAAATTCATTTATAATGTGTAAAGATTAATTTTCACTTGTGTTGTAATTATTCTTTTGTAAGATGTAACGTCAGATAATTGTCATGTTTGCTGAATTAGATTTTAATGTATCGATTGTGTTGTCCACTAAATGTATGTCAAGAGTAATGTTTGTTAAATTCTTTATTTCATTAATATATCACGTTTGTCATATCAATTGCCGTCGTTGTCATTTTGTATAGTACTTCATTGATATCCCGATCCCGTTACTCCTACGAAACGTTAATCGCGAGTGCACGATTTTGCGTCGACGCCGAGATGCCAGTGAACCCGAACTGAGACAGCAGGAGTAAAGGTAAGTAATGACTAAAAGCTTATTTTATTAGTGTTGTTAAGTCCAAGTCACGATTGCGAGTCAGGCGAACCCTTGGCTATATAATCTGGCAACCGCTCGACAGGTTATATAGCAACAATGTATGCAGGTGCCCGCTTGGTCAGATGTCAATTACAGGTTAGAGTAAAGGCGAGCACCACATATATTTTGGTGTCAGGTGTGGGGTTGCTTAATTAAGAGGTTAATTAAAGTAGAAGGTTGCTCAAATGTGGGGTTGCTTAATTAAGAGGTTAATTAAAGTAGAAGGTTGCTCAAATGTGGGGTTGCTTAATTAAGAGGTTAATTAAAGTAGAAGGTTGCTCAAATGTGGGGTTGCTTAATTAAGAGGTTAATTAAAGTAGAAGGTTGCTCAAATGTGGGGTTGCTTCATTATTAGGTTAATTAAAGTAGACGATTATTTAATTGTTAGGTTATATAATGGTGTGGTTGTTTAAATAATTGAGATGTTTAATTGCCACCGTAGTAGTTGTGAATTTTAATAAATTAATTAATGTTGAGATTGTTTTAATTTGGGTGTAAATGATTTTTTAGTACACCAAGTTGATTCAATTAAAAGGAGTTATTTACGTTTTAAAGTTGTTTGTTCCTAAGTAAATCCAAAAATGTTTCGTTTTTGTTTCGTCAATTTAAATTGTGAGGTTGATTAATTGTTAGTTTTTTTTTTGGCGTGACTCTTTAATTAATTGAATTGTTTAATTACCACCGTAGTTGAAATTGTGAATTTTAATAAATTAATTATTGTTGAGATTGTTTTAATTTGGATGTAAATGAATTTTTAGTACTCCAAGTTGATTCAATTAGGAGGAGTTATTTTGTTTTAATGTTGTTTGTTCCTAAGCAAATCCAAACAGGGTTTCGTTTTTTTTTGTTTTGTTTTTTGTCAATTTAAATTGTGGGATTAAATTAAGTAGTGATCAAAGTTCTAGATATTCCGTGATTTACAGATTTTTTTTTTATTATTCATTTTGTTTAATTTTGTTTTACATAAACATAGCAACACCTGACTCGTTTTATCACCTGATATAATCGTACTTGGATATTTATTAATCGTTGTTTGTGTTTGTCTTCGTATTTTGAATTTATTTTTTTCGTAACTTGATTTGTATTTGTGGACGTGTTTTAATTGCGAAATTGTATTTTTGTATTTTGATTTGTTTTGAGTTTGTGTTTTGTTGTGTATTTTGATTTCGATTTTGTATTTTGGATTTTACGAAATAATTAAGGATGGCAGCGAATCAAGCAATTTTGACGTCGTCGAACTCGGTTCCGACGTTCGACGGAACAGCGAATGTAAAATATTTTTTTGAATTGTTAGATGACATTGCGGCATTAACAGGTTGGACGGAAGAAGAAAAGGCGACAATAACTAGGATTAAATTGACAGGAAAGGCGCGACAATTATTGTCGGCGGAACCACAACTAAGAGTCGCGGATTATGCAGATTTAAGGGCAGCTCTCGAGAGTCGTTTCAAACTTTCCCTTAATTTAGGTGAGGCAGTTGAGAATTTTCACAGGTGCATACAAGAGGTAGGAGAGTCAGTCCAGGAGTTTGCAGCAAGATTGAAGGAGCTGGCGCACAGAGCGAACCCGGATCACGCTGCGTACCCAGATAAATTTCGGAGCGATTTGTTTTTGCGTTTTAAATTAGGGTTGAGATTGGAGTTGCAGCAGAGAGTTCTGTCTCTCCGACCCATGGACTTGGAGGATGCTATCGAGATGGCAGAGAATGAAGAGAAAATCGCTGAATTGGTCAGTAAGAATAGGATCAGGAATTTAGCTAGAGAGAACGTGATAGGAACAACAGGTGGTGAAGATATTAGTTATGGTAAGGACGGCAGCGGAAATTCCAGTACTAGGGATTGGAATAATCGAGGTCAAGGACGAGGACGAGGAAATGACAGGCAAACCAGGGATTGGAATAATCGAGGACGAGGACGAGGGAACGGTAGGCAGACCGGAAATCGGGACGAAGGTGCTAGGAATTTAAATTGTTTTAAGTGTGGAACACTAGGACATTTTGCAAACCAATGCAGGAAGATAATTTGTTATAATTGTAATCAACCAGGACATATGTCAAGAGAATGCAGAAATCCACGTAGACAGCAGAATTTAAACGAGAAGGAAGTCGCGGCGGAGCGCCGGACCGCGGCTTAGAACTAGATGAACAACAGGAAACGGCGACGAGAGGACATTCCCGCCTCACCACCCCTAATTATAAGGATTTGAGTAGTAATAGTATAAAAATTTGGATAGGTAATCGGATATTTAGGGCGATAATTGATTCAGGCGCAGCGACATCATTGATTCGACCTGGAATTGTATATAATATTGAGGAGAGTTTGAAACCCCGATTATGGAGCATTAGCGGCGAGAGAATTCACACACAGGGAGCAGTAAGGGTAGATATTGAATTATCGCAATTGAAACACATCGAGCATCGGTGTCATGTGACAGAAAACACGGATTTTGGAGCAGATTTATTACTTGGATTGGATTTTTTAGTGGCGAACCGTGTTGCAATAGATTGGGCAACGGGATTAATTTGGATCGATGGATCACAGGTGCGACTGGAAAATTGCGAAGAGGGAGATAAGCCGTTAGTTGCAGTCCACCGAATGGACAAAGGGAACGATGAATATTTCAAAAAAATTGTCGAGAAACTCGAAAACCTTAGTAGACGTCTCGATACGATGGAGACCATCTTCAACAACCGAATGAGTGGCGAAGTACCTGTTGCGGAAACCAAGGGCCCCGGTGGAAGCAAACGTGTGGAACTCTGTTCATCGGAACACAGAAGAGAATTTTCAGGTGGAGAGTACGTTGAAGCGGAACGCGAGGGGAGCGAGGATTTAATGAAAATCAGTCAGGACCAAGGAAGAAAAGGGCGTCAAATGAAGAACGAGAGTAACACGTGCGGAGGATGGAGAGTGACCGAGGCAGAGGTCACCAAGGAAGGTGGAGTCAATCAGAAAGGAGTAAACCAAGGAGTAGGCCGAAAAAGGAACCAAGGTGGAGTAAGAGAGGAGCAATTAGAAATATGTGACTGCGAGGAAGAGTTAATGTCGGTTTTGATGAGAGAACCAAGTGTAAGGATCCTGGACCAGAGCGAGAGTGCCGGCAGGATAAAATCGATTCAACGAGAAGGGTGCTCGTCTGACCTAAGGGTGGCGGCGCCAAATCCAGTAGTGATTAAATCGGACGTGGAATTACCTCCATTTTCGGAAATTTTAATCCAAGGTGTCCTCAAGGGGAAGCTACCGGATAACGAGAATCTCATGATCGAGCCTAGTGGAGAGGTACCAGCGGGCGTACTGGTAGCAAGAGTTTATTGTCAGGTAGACAAAGAGGTTCCAATCAGGTTGATAAATACGACGGGACAAAAGGTGCAATTAAGGAGTAAAACGCACGTAGGTAACGGATATGAGGCGATAGAAAGACAACAGGACGGAGATTGCAGACAAGGAGGATCAACAGTTAGAGAGAGAGAGAGAATTGCAGAAGAAATTTTAACATTAAATCCGGCAAAGGCGGGATCTAACGAGATAAGGGAAGTACTGATGGAATTCGCAGATATTTTTACGAGGCCGGATCAGAAGTTGACGCACACGACGCGTACCAAACACAGAATAATCACCGAGGGAAATACACACCCGATAGCGAGAAGACCATACCGTGTACCCTTTTCCAAACGGGGTGAATTAAATCAACAAATCGACAAGATGTTAGATGAAGGGATAATAGTGGAATCTCAGAGCCCGTGGTCGGCACCAATAGTTTTAGTCGAGAAGAAGACACACGTAGGTGAGAAGCCGGAATTACGAGTTTGTATTGATTACCGAGGGTTAAATGCAATTACGAAACCAGATTATTTTCCGCTACCTCACATTCAGGATACGATAGACCAACTGTCAGGAGCTAAATTATTTTCCACCATGGATCTAACAAGTGGTTATCATCAAATCGAGATTGAGGAAGAGGACCAAGAAAAAACGGGATTTTCAACTCCAACAGGACATTATCATTTCACCAAGATGCCGTTTGGGCTGTCCAATGCGCCAAGTACATGGCAACGGCTAATGTATGCAGTTTTATCAGGACTAACAGGAGTCACGTGTCTAGTCTACCTGGATGATATTATCGTATTTTCGGATGGAAGCATCGTGCAACATGTGAGCCGTTTAAGAGATGTTTTTATTAGACTTAGAGAAAATAATTTGAAGCTAAAACCAACGAAATGCAAATTCTTACAAAGAGAGGTAAAATATTTAGGACACATAATATCAGAACATGGTTGTCAAGCAGATCCACAGAAAACCGAAGTTATAAAAAAGTATCCCGTACCAAGAACAGTTAAAGAAATCAGAGCATTCATCGGATTAGCAAGTTTTTATAGAAAATTTGTACCTAGTTTCTCGGAGATAGCGAGACCTTTGACCCAGCTTACCAAGAAAGATGTAAAGTTCGTATGGACCGAAAAAACAGAAGAAGCATTTCAGAAATTGAAACAAGCACTAACAGCACCTCCAATTTTGAAGTACCCCGATTTCAATAGAGAATTTATTCTAGTAACAGACGCAAGTGGAGTGGCGATAGGTGGTATTTTATGTCAAAAATACGGAGACACAGAACACCCGGTAAGCTACGCAAGCAGAACACTAAACAAGGCTGAGCAGAATTATTCGACAATTGAAAAGGAAGCGTTGGCGGTAGTATGGGGGATTAAACATTTTAGAGAATATCTAACAGGAGTAACATTTAAAGTATATACGGACCACCGCAGTTTGAGGTATTTGTTTTCATTGAAGGATCAAAGCAGCAGGTTATCTAAGTGGTCATTGAGCCTCATGGAACATAGTTTCACCATTGAATATCGACCAGGACGTCTTAACACCAACGCAGATGCTTTGACAAGATTGAGAAGCGATACGATGGATAAAAGGATTGAGGATTACGCTGTCAGACAAATTGTGAACAACGAAGGAGGAGATAATGATCCAAAATTATTAATTACTTCTATTTACGACCTAAATGAATTAGTAAAAGCACAGCAAACCGATGAGTACGTAAGGCAAATATCAACAAAATTAGGCGAATGTACGGATTTTTTCAAAGACGGTAGGGGATTGTTATACAAACGAAGAGATGAAAATCAAAGGGACGACAGATTGGTGTTGCCTCGAAAGTTAATTAAACAAGTTTTGAAGATGTACCACGATGCGCCGTTTAGTTGTCATCCAGGTGAGAAACGAATGTTGATTAACATTAAACGAGAATTCTATTGGAAGAATTTAAACAAGGATGTCAAACAATACTGCAAGGAATGCCAGTCGTGTGCGATGAGGAAGAGTAACTATATACCACCAGCGGAGATGCAACATATGAGCGTACAATCAGGTGCATGGGGAAGGATTTCACTCGACTTAGTGGGACCATTGAATCGAACTCGAAACGGGAACAGATACATTTTGACATGTATGGATTTTTTGACACGGTACCCCGAGCTAATTCCAATACCCGATATTTCAGCAGAGACAGTTGCAAAAGCATTTGTAACGAACATTATATGCAGACACGGAACACCTAGGCAAATTTTAACAGATTGTGGTAGCCAGTTTATTTCAAAATTGTTCAAGGAAATCTGCAGTTTACTAGGAATTGAAAAGATCCAGACCAGTGCATGGCATCCGCAATCAAACGGAGTGATAGAAAGGATGCATGGAACCATGAAGACGATGATCTCTCATTACGTGTCAGCGCAAGAAAATTCTTGGGATGAAACGCTACCATTCGTAGCTATGGCGCTGCGTAACAACGTAAATGCGACGACGTCTGAAACACCGTTCTTTTTAATGCATATGAGAGACATGGAACTGCCCATAGATGCGTTGATAAAACCAACGAGAATGAAATACGACTTAGACGAAAATTACGCGACGGAGATGATGGCCAGAATGGGGGATGCATACAGAAGAGCGACGGATAATATCAAGAGGAAGGAAGAGGATCGGAATGCAAAATTTAACAGGAAGGCGAAAACGCACAAATTCGCGTTAGGTGATAAAGTGTACGTGAAAAATGAAGCACACTCGTCGAAAATGCTTGCACACAAATTCCAACCAAAGTGGACCGGACCATGGCGGATTATAAAAATTAACGGACCTGTTAATTACGTAGTGAAGGACATCTACAGCAAAAAGACTCAAGCAGTGCACGTCAACCGAATTAAACCGTGCTACACGCCAGTTGAAGACGGATTGTGCAGAGACGAACCTGAGAAAAGGAATTTCGATCCACCGAGGAGGCCAAAGGAAGTACCAGACTTCCACGAGTCTTATAAGGGAATAGATGATAATGAGATACTGTTCAGTGTATGGAGAAGGCCACCACCTCCACCAGCAAACGAAGGTGAATCTAGTAATGGTAGTTATGAGAGCGCGGAGGATGCGACTGAGCGTTGCAGGATAGAATCAGTGGAATCTGATCATGAGGAGAGCACGAGCGAAGGGGAGGTCGTATTAAGCATCAAAGGTGTAGAGAGCAGCCGGGAGAACGAAAACGAGAACGAATCAGAGGATGGTATCGCCGCCCAGGAAAGCGTGCAGAGCGAGGCGCACCTAGATGAAGGTAATGTGGGTAAGGAGGATGACGACGAAAGCGGTTTGGAAGAAACAGGGTTGAACGAGTCCGAAGTGAGCGAAGAAGGAGCGAACACGCCGAGTGACAGTACAAATTCGGAGAGAGAAGGCTCAGAGGAAAATGGAAGTGGAGTTGGAACGGTTGAAGAAGGGAGCCACGAAGAAAGGTTAGATCAGACGTGTAATACGCCCAGGGACGAAAATCGAGTTAGGCGCGGGTATTTAACGCAATTCGGGGACAGATTATACTTTGACCTCTGCGACGACAAGGAAGAGGTGCCACCAGGTTGTAAGACAGAGGAATTCAAGGTAACTCCAATAACAGGAGGGTTTTTGATAGTAAATGAAAGTGGCAACCGAAGTTTCCAATGCAATGACGAGGGGGAAGTTTTGACGTCGACACAGTGTCATCGAGCACTGAGCAGCGAGAGTGTGAACAAGTCCAGGGAAGGTTTCCCAGGGACTAGTAGAGAAGGTGCGAAAAAGTCAGATGAACCAGAAGGACATAATGAAAAATTGGAGAGGAATAGCGGGATCGCAGGAAATAAACCATGGGTACGGCGAGGATTTCTTGAAAAATATAAAGGCAAGACGTGGGTTAGAGTAACCGAGCACGAAGATAAAACCACCAAGGGAGTGAAGATGGAAAATTTTAAATTTCAAAAATTGGCAGAGGATAAGTATTTAGGGGAAAATGAAGATAAAACGTTTAGGTTTCATTGTACTAAAGAGGGTAAAATAATAGCAAGTTCGAGTGCAGCCGAGCACCGACATAATACTCGCAGCGCGAGCAGTTTTGGTAAGTTGTTCACGGGAAGGAAAAAGTAGAAGATGGAAAAAATTTTTGTGAAAAAAAAAAAAAAGATTATATGTATTAATAAGATTAAATAATTGGGAATTGCATGAAACTAACACTAACTAATTTTGGGAATTAAATTAACTGGGAGATCATTATGCATAATTAAGGTAAACAGGCTGTTAAGAGGTGATTATCGAGAAAACGAAAATCGTATTGAAATTGTAATACGCAGGAATGATTGTTGGGTAAACTTGTAAATGAAATGTTGATTGTGTAATTAAATTGTAAATATTATTGAAATCTTTTTGGTAATCGTGGAACGTATATTGAATTATGAGCGATGTAATTAGGATAAGTTTGGATTGTATATTGTAATTATGAGATGTAAATCGAATTGTGTTTGTTATGTAGTTAGGGTAAGTAGGTATCGTTCAAGGGATCGAAAGGAGAGTGCGCGGTTAGTTTACAAAGAAAACAGTGTGCGTAAACAAATAATCGTACCGCGTAAATAGACAATTGTGGGACTCTATGTGCACATTAAAAAACGATTTAAAAGGTGAACCAGACAGTCAAGGAACAAAAGAGGCAGATCAGGAGGCGGCCGGCGGGGAAGGAAGGTTGATGAGATTTGTTAACAGTAATTTGGATCTAACAATCAATGACGTAGAAAACATCATTAAGAGCCGCCCTTATAAACCCAGGGATGAACCGTAAATTCATCATTCAGTCCAGTTCATCTTTGAGTTTCAAATCCAAAATGTTTCCATGGGAATCTTTCATGGGATTGTGGGCATCGTTGGTGCTGTGGCTGGCACGCCACCCTCTGGACCCGACCAGGCTCAGCCGGTTCCCGAATCTGGAGCCTAGGGAGAGGAATCAGGTGAGGAACGTGTTCCTCTGGTATCTGGCGGGAGCTGCCAGGTTGGAGACCGTCCTGGACTCCTATATCAGGACGGGACTTGCAAACACTCGCTCCGAGATGGACGTGGAGGCGGAAGAGGAGCCCTTCCACCGGTGGGACATGCAGCCGGAGGGGCTCCCCATGGCAGTGATGCCATACCCGGTGCAGTCGGCCCCCTGCAACGGCTGTGGGGACCGGCATCAACAAGAGGAGGACGAAGAGGAAGAAGACGCCGAGCGAGAAGAGGCCTTCCGGCGCTACCTAAGGAGAATCGAGGACTCCGACTACGAATCGGAGGAATCGGAGGAGGAGCAGGCGGAGTAGCGCCGTAAATTATTTTCTTATGTGCTAGTATTGTTTGTTTTGTTTTATTTTAATCTATTGTTTTTCATGTGTTTATATGTTTTGCGAATTAATTTGTATCGATATTTTATCCTATCAGTCGTATTTTATTTTGTTCTAATGTAGTTTTTTTGTGTATTATTTTGTATTTTTAATAATAACGAATTTTGTTTTTGATATGGTTGTGATGTGTTCTTGATCCTTTTTTTAAGCCTGTTAAACAGTCAGTTTCATAATAACGGATTTTGTTTCTGTAACAATTAAGTTTTATAGAAGGGTTTTCATTTCGCATTTATCATCCTTTTTACTAACACGCATGGGTTGTGGGTTTTGTTGCTTTTGAATGGGGTGAAAGTGTGAGTAAATGCTGACAAGTAATCCAAGTTATTTTATACTTAGATTACTTAAATAAGGTGGGGAGTTATGTGAGGAGTGTAAAAAGTATACGTGTAATTAATCAACGTGTGAGAGGTATTAGCGATGTCCGACTAATCAAATTTCGTTTATTATCATAAAATTCCATTAATAGTTGCGCCCGTCTTTCAGAAAAGAGATAATGGGTTGTTATTGTCATTGTGTTTACATTGCACCAGCGCATTATGTATTTAGTGCACTATCGAAGAATGTGTATTTAAGCGGTTTTCTGAGCTACCTGTAGTAGCTAAGATGGGAATTCATAGCCAACACCTGTAAATAGTCAATTAAGTGATTATGTCTATAAATTAATTTCGTTTTCAATCTCAAGTCACTGGGTAATTGATTAAATAAATAATAGAATTATTTGGGCGAAGTAAACGCCTAAATTAAATAAAAATGGGAAAGGAGCAAATGTTGAACCAGATAAAAGCGATGTCGAATTGAACTCTGGATTCCCTTTGTCTTCGCAGGAAAATTCCTAAAGAAAACGGTGGGGACACAGAGGTTTCGTGGACAGTAACATGTAGATTTTCAGTCAGTTCTTGGAGAGTCTTACAGTTCAGTCAGTTCTTTGAGTTTTACAGTTGTCTTTGAGTTTTAGTCCGCGTACGGTACAGTTGCTCCTTTTTCCTAATGGGTGAGGTAATGTAAGGTGACAATGAGAGGTTTTGGCTAAATTCATTTATAATGTGTAAAGATTAATTTTCACTTGTGTTGTAATTATTCTTTTGTAAGATGTAACGTCAGATAATTGTCATGTTTGCTGAATTAGATTTTAATGTATCGATTGTGTTGTCCACTAAATGTATGTCAAGAGTAATGTTTGTTAAATTCTTTATTTCATTAATATATCACGTTTGTCATATCAATTGCCGTCGTTGTCATTTTGTATAGTACTTCATTGATATCCCGATCCCGTTACTCCTACGAAACGTTAATCGCGAGTGCACGATTTTGCGTCGACGCCGAGATGCCAGTGAACCCGAACTGAGACAGCAGGAGTAAAGGTAAGTAATGACTAAAAGCTTATTTTATTAGTGTTGTTAAGTCCAAGTCACGATTGCGAGTCAGGCGAACCCTTGGCTATATAATCTGGCAACCGCTCGACAGGTTATATAGCAACAATGTATGCAGGTGCCCGCTTGGTCAGATGTCAATTACAGGTTAGAGTAAAGGCGAGCACCACAATACCAGCGGAATTACCCGGGGACATGCTTCGCCTGGTGTCGTGTTTCAATGTTAATTTGCAGTAGAGGTGAGAAAATCATGAGCTACTCGACCTTTTTGTAATTTTTCTGGACAAATTGCAAAATTTTGGAAGTGACGACCTTTCTTTCACAACGAGTCGACTCAGAACACAATCATTTCGCCCACCTCTAGTCTGCAGTGCTTCCAGGTATCGTGGCCTTCCTCCTCAGTACCACCTTACTGAATTCCGCCACCACATCCCAGCTGCATAGAATCCACGACCGCATCTTCCTCCAACTGCTTCCCGATAGTGTCCTCCAGCTTCCAGGTATGCCTGGAAGCGACCATTCTCTGTCTTGAAGTAATCCGTTTCCCCGTACTTCTTGCTGACCTAGCGCCGTAACTCAGGGACGAACCCTTGGCCCACCTCCATTACCATGTCTTGGATTTCCAAGTGGCAAATCCACGAGCCGCCGCTGCTTCTGAGCCATCCTTCTCAGGATGTTGATGTCCTTAATGTCGGCTCCCTGAGTCACGAAAGATACGTCGTATGCGGTGTTCTACAATAATAGAGCCTTGGATAACACCGCCCGTGTTGTATTCTATCGGCGAAGAGAAGGCTCCTGTCAGGCAGACAGCTGCACACTATCCTCATGACGTTACCAGTCATCTGCTTCTCAGCGAGGACGCCCAGGATTCCTGGCCATGCGAGGGAGGAGTTTAAAGACATGTTTTCCAAGGCTGGCTATCGCCAAGCAATGCTTTCTTCTCCTTGGTCTTTATAATCATTCTCTTCTCTTCCACCATAGACTTGTCCTTCCTACAAGCCTCAAAATACATGATGCACAGCAGTCGTTCGATAATTTTGCTCACGCAAGATTGACCTGTATGCCCCCGTATCGTTCTCATGCTTTCGTTTCTTCGGAAGCAGTACTTGTAGGCACTCCGAAACAACCCTTCTCTAAGACACTGGTTCGTGCACGACATCAGAGGCTTTTGGGTCTTTAGTGTTTCATCGCAGATACCCCTGGACCTACAGAATCGTCCTCGTGCTTTCGTTTCTTGGGCAAAGCCGATTTGTAGACACTCGGAACAGTCCTTCTCTGACACACTGGTTTATGCAACAGAGGCTTTGGGTTGTCTCGCACGACCACCTTTGGTTTAATCGGAGATTCTTTCAGTCCTAGGGCTTACCGGCGCGAAAACAAGTGTACGGCTTTCCGCAGCTCCTCTTCGGTGAAGAGCTCCGCCTCGGTGGATCCAGTATCCTCGGTTGTGTCTCACATGCGGGTCCAGGCGTAAACACCGCGGTGACGATCCAATCGTCTCCCCTATCCTGTCCACCGTCCAGTGGACGTGGTCCTGCATGGCTTCCTGTACTGGAGTACGACCCCTAACCAGTGGCGCTTTCAAGGGGGAGGGGGTAATCGGATAATTACCCCCTAAGAATTTATCTTTTTTTTTAATTACCCCCCAAGACTAGTTGACTGGAAACGCCCTTGCCACCAGCGTGAACACGATGTAACGAGCGTACAACAAAAATCGACGGCGAAGTTGGTGCTGAAAATAAATCTAAACTCTAGTCTGATCTAAGATCACTGGCTGTCACTTTGACAAGTCAGATGTTAATAACTTCTAATTATATCAGACATGACTCGAGATTTCCAACGCCAACTCCGTCGTCGATTTTTGTTGCACGCTCGATATTTGGCATGCTCGTCCAGCACCCATCAGTCGCGGATTTGGTGAGTACAGTTGATAAACCACAAGTTCTGATCGATGTACATCGTTGATGGAGAATTGCGCTACAGATGCGCTAGTGTAGGAATGCGGCGAACTCGTACACCTCCGTCATTGGAGAGCTCTACAGAGTCGTTTTGAAGTTAAAATCCACTATGGCTTCGAGGATCGCCGGCATCGTCGCAATTGGAGGTGTTATAACGTCTAAGTATCGGTAATACTCGATGGTGGCCCAGACTATACCACGTGGCGGCTTGTCGCATGCTTTCATATTATTCATCGCTCCCCCTTGTTATTGGATGGCTACGTCGCCGTCCTCCGCCCAGGAGTTGTCAGGATCTCTCGTTAGAAACAGTTTAGAACCATCAGGAGGTTGTGCCTGGCTTCAGCTGAAGTATATCTATACAAGTACGGAAGCTGAAGTTAAAGAAAAACATAGAAGACTGGTTTGTAACGCCATCTAGTCGTTCAAAACCACTCTTACTTTCAAAGCGCTGAAACACATCAATAACGCCATCTAGTCGTCCCAAACCATTCTCTTATTTCAAAGCGCTGAAACATATTAATAACGTCATCTAGTCGTCCCAAACCATTCCCTCATTTCAAAACCGCTGAATCATATGCATACCTCAG
The DNA here is from genome assembly GCA_910593695.2 of Ocypus olens. Taxonomy (NCBI): domain Eukaryota; kingdom Metazoa; phylum Arthropoda; class Insecta; order Coleoptera; family Staphylinidae; genus Ocypus; species Ocypus olens. The sequence continues at coordinate 6,829,400 of OU343060.1, read as the reverse complement.
ATTTTGACAATGTTGCAATTAGGTTCTCCCACATTTATCATTCCGGTACACACAAATTTCGTTGCAATCACGCGAGACTATTGAATTTAAGAATTTGTAAACCGAGGATCCACCTTAACACGTTCACTGCCGACCAAGCAACATTTGCTTGGTATTGGTTCTAACGCCGAGCCGACCACGCACAAGGTGCGTGGTACGTTCGTTGAAATTAAACCTTACAGGCAAGCGTCGGCTTGCCTGTCAATCAGTTTATCCGACACCTAATTACTTGTTACTTTTGATTTCAGTTTAGTGAATCGATAGCAGATTCGTGCATCTCTGTTTTATGCGGAACCGCCGTGTACGTCGCCCTAGAGATGCCGTTGTGTTCACTGCAGAAAATGTTGATGAAGATTGATGAAAAACGGAAGGAAATGAAGGAAAAATTAAAATAGTAATTGTATACCTGAAATGTTATAATGGTGGAATTTTAAATTCCAAACATAAAAAAAATACAGTAAATTCAATATGTATGGGAGAAGATGTACCCAGCAGTGACGGTTCGCGGGGTTTTTTCTGGTACGGCCGAGGAACAAGAGGTGGTAATACAGATGGGTGCGGTCACGCAGCCAGCTATCTCTGCAACTGCCACCCTTGTTACCTCGGCCGTACCAGAAAAAAACCCGCGAACCGTCACTGATGTGCCCAGATGTACTTGGTACTGTTTAATATTAATGTTTACCAGCGGCGATTCGTACAAGTTCAGCGAGGAGGCTACAGAAGAATTTTTGACCGCATCAGCAGCAGAATAATACGAGGCTACGAAAGAATTTTTGACCGCAACAGCAGCAGAATACCCGAGTAGTGCAGCACGAGCGGAACCTCTGTCTTAGCCTACTCTACTCTACTCCTAGATCCACGAGATGGCGCTGATGCATACCATAGATTACATGTAATGTCTAGCCCCAATGACGGCTCGTGAATCTTCATAGAGGAGGCTAATAAGGAGAGGATCAGATGTGTGACTCACCGATTTGATCCATCTTTGGCATACGTGTAGGTCATGACTAGGAGTGTAACAGGTGCAAGTAATAGGGCGCACTATTCAGCCGTTTTCGAGAAAAAAAATGATCGATTCTAAAATTGAGATATTAACTATAAAAAGAAAATGAATGAACCCAACTTCAACAATGGGGTTCGATCCTTCGACCTTCCGACTACGAATCGGAGGTTTTATCGATGCGCCAAAAGGTCGGTATATGTTTGTTAACGCAAAAGGTATATAAACATACGAATAATTAACAAATTTTAAAAAACATTTTTTCTCAAAAACGGCTGAATAGTGCGGTCTATTACTTGCACCTGTTACACTCCTAGTTATGACCTACACGTGTGCCAAAGATGGATGAAATCGGTGAGGCACACATCTGATCCTCCCCTTGTAAGACAGAGATGGCGCTCGTGCTGCAGTACTTGCTATTTTAGACGGAAAGCAAATATTCTGCTGCTGTTTTAGTCAAATGTTCTTCCGTTGCCTCCTCTCCGAATACCCCTGTGGATCCATGTAATTTGATCTTTACAAAAGCGAACAAATTGGTCGCTACTCTTGTCCAGAAAGTCACGTAGAAAAAGTGTATTGGCAGATAAAAGGATACATTTTTGGATTTAAAAATTGCGGAATAAGGGGTTAAAACAGACTTGTCGCGGTTTCAGCTTTATGAATGCGGTTTTCTAGAGGAGGTCGTCGTATGTCAGGATGTCCTTCCTTGGCATCGTATTCTTTGGTCTATACATTCTTGGTGTCGCATATGAAAGCGTTTGTTCTTGAGTTAAGGCGGGCTCACACGATGCTACGAACACCTTCCAACGTTGGACGCTGGATGGTTGGGCGCATCATGTGGGAGATCCACGAACTACGAGTGGCAAACGTTCGTGTTGGAAGGTGTTCGGCCGGCTGTCGGTCTTTTAGTCTGCTTCAAAGGGTTTTCTCCGTCATTGGTTGGCATACTTGGTGGCATTGGATACCTTCCCACACGACATGCACAAACATTTGTACGAATGACAACGGTGTATTTACAAGATAATAAAATGGCTGTTGCAGCGGCGACACAGAAATCTTCATCCTCCTCCATTTTTTTTAAATAATAATCACTATAAAATACAGAAACAGAGTAATGTAAGAAATGTTGTTATTGCAAACAAAAATTGCAGTAGGTAGGTACAAGTTCAGCCACTGGCAATAATATTTTATTAATTAGTAAATCATGACAATTATAAAAAATAAATATGAAATTAACTGAACTTGAGGGTTTAGTACTTGATTAAATGATTAAAAAAAGTAAAAACAATTAAGTAACTATCATAACATAAATGAATAATGACCTTTACTATACTACCGTGGACAAAAAAAAATGACATTTGTCATGTGTCTATTATTTCTTATTTTTTAGTGTTGTGAATTTGACTTATGTAACCTTAATATTTGACAGTGACAGTTATAACTATACTTCGATCAATGGATCTTTGCGTGTACGTCATAAACTACTGAATCTAGTTCCGACAGTATTTTCATGCGCTCACTCTCTCTACGATACGTTAAATTAGATGCAACAATGTGCTTACATATGTCGTCCAAGGCGGGAATACTTTGTTTTCAGCAATGACGCACACGCAAACATCCGTTGATTAAACTATAGCAATACAGTAAATCTAAAAAGGTATTGCCTCCCAACATGCTTTGATTTTGTGTCAGAGCTTAGATTGACATTTGCCGGTTTGTCAAATGAAAATAAAATTAGGGGTGTCATTTTTTTTGTCCACGGTAGTATGTACTGTCACCCTAGCGGTGACTCTGAGAACTAATAAGGGGTGAACCTCCTTCAGACAAACGTTGGAACCAACTGCATTTGGATCCAACGTTTGTCTATCGTGTGGGAGCGCATGTGTCAAGACGTTCGTCCAACGTTTGACTCATCACTTGGAAGCAAACATTCGTAGCATCGTGTGGGCCCGGCTTTAGACCGTGTGGCAGTGACGGCTCTCGGCGGGGTGACTCATGGTAGGGCCGAGGTAGCAATACAGATAGGTATGGTCTCTGCAACCGACTCTATCCATCTGTGGAACAGTGGCGGCTCGTGGATTTCCGTAGGGAGGGCAAAGACAAAGCACCACTTACTCTTATAGAGGAAGCAAATATTTCGTTGCTGTTTCGGTCAAATTTTCCCACCGCCGCTGCTGTGGAACAAAACACTTTTTTCTTTGTTTAAATAACACTTTCATTTATTCGTTTGACTGCAGTTTCAGCCACACAGCTTGCTCAGACTTTAGTCTGCAGTCAAACGAATAAATCAAAGTGTTATTCAAACAAAGTAAAGTGTTTTATTTCACAGATCGATTGTGGAGACCGTACCTACTGTATTACCACCTCTGATACCTCGGCCGTACCATGAGTCACCCCACGAACTGTCACTCCTGTGTGGACTGGCCTTCCAGGTGAGATAGGTAGGATCGGTTGCATTGACAACTGGTGGCACCACCTTTGCTACCTCGGCCATACGATAAGTCACCCCGCGAGCCGTCACTCCCGCGTGGGCTGGACTTCTACGTGCAAAGCCTCCGCGGATCAAATCCATCGCTGCTGGCTCCTCGACTCGATCCATGGGAAAGCGGTAAGGGCATCGCTGTCCGAAATATCAAGCCACAAATCCTTACATCACCGTCACAAAAAAGAAAACAATCGCTCTTTACTTCATATCTATTTATTCAATAGGTGGAATCGAACAAAAAAAAATACTTCCTTGCCCGATATTCAAATAAAAAATAATGAAGGATGCAGATGAAGAATCAAATACTAGAATGAATCGACTTAAATGAATTTATTCAATATGACACTTAGTGTAATCCTTGATGACAGGTAGTGCATACTTACAATGGAGTTTATGATCGAGTAATAAATATCTAAACAAGCTAAGTAACATTCAACAGTTATTATTTCTCTTCGCTGGTCGATCCTACAATCTCGTCTACATTCGATATATATTTATTCTTTAAAATTGAATTCAAAGTAAACGAGCGAACGGAAAAATTCATTAATGGATGATGATGGATTTCTTTTTTTTTTTTTTGGTTGGACTAAAAAGTGTGCTTCTTTTATACATGTGCGGGGCCATACCGTTTTAACAAATCTACGCAAATAACAATTGAAAAAGTAACAACACTGTACAGGGTCTCATATATCCTTTCATTATTTTGTATATATATCGTTATATCTAGTTTTACTTAAAATATTTTTTAAACTGTTTCAATTTTAATTATACATATATATGTTTGTTTTTTTATCCGTCACGCGACGGCCACCACCGAATAAGAGATTGAATGGAGGTGGAACGGAAAAGTTATATACAGAAAATGGTTTCATTCGGCGGTGGACTTCGGTGAGGTGATTTCTTATTACATAGTTTAATCGTTAATGGTCGAATATTGACTATAAAGCTATATATGTATTCATGATGCGGGGTCGGGGTGGAAGTGTGTGGAATGTTGTTTTTTTTTTAAACCGTTTGAGAAAAATTAATTTGTGACTTACAAATGATTATTAAAAAATTGTTGCTGCGGAAAGAATTGGATCAACAGTTTAATGAAAATTTTTCGTGGCACAAATAACGTTGCAGTTAGGATTATTTTAAAAATTGTTGATGCTGAAAGAATCCGGTCAACCGTTTAACCTCTTCATGCCCAGGTTGCCACATGTGGCGACAAGCATAAAAAAAGAAAACAAAAGTATTTCCCCATTTAGTGCCATCTATGGAGTGTTTTTTCATATTTTTGCACAAATGAGTAAGTTTGTGACAGTGGAAAATTTTTTCGTAAAAACACAACAAAAAAGTAATTTTTCAATAAAAATGCGATTATGCAATAATTTAATTAAAGCAGCATGGGCGCGAAGGGTTTAATGAAATTTTTATTTTATGTGACACAAATAACGTTGCAGTCAGGATTATTTTAAAAGCTGTTGCTTCGGAAATAATTTGGTGCATCCAGGAACAAATAAACACTAAATCATTTTTTGCAAGTAAGGAATGTACCGTAAGATTAAAAGTTGAAAATAGTTGGCAGCACATTTTCTGAAAATCCCTATAATAATTTAAGTAAAATTATGTTGGCTGTCTGGAATTCTCCAGTGCAGCGCATTTTGTTTATTTTGACATCTTGTGCTTTTTTGAGGTTACTTGTTTTAAAAATGTTTTGCATTTATATCTGCGCATTTTGTCTATTTTTAAGACGAGTAATCTCAAAAAACCACAAGACGTCTAAGTAAACAAAACGCACGTACACTGCGAATTGCTGTCTGTCCTAAAAATAAGGATAATAATTCAAGCAATATTATGTTGGCTGTCTGGAATTCTCCAGTGCAGTGCATTTTGTTTATTTTGACATCTTGTGGTTCTTTTAGGTAACTTGTTTTAAAAATGTTTTTGCCCATTTTTAAGACGAGTAATCTCAAAAAACCACAAGATGTCAAAACAAACAAAACGCAAGAGAATTGCTGTCTCAAATTATCCATTGCAGTGCAGACATCTTGTGGTTTTTTGAAGTTACTCGTTTTAGAAATGTTTTGTGTTTATGTCTGTCCTTTTTGTCCATTTTTAAGACAAGTAACCTCAAAAAAATTATAAAATGTCAAAAAGTGCACTGCACTGGAGAATTCAAGGCTGCCAACATAATAGTACTCGAATGATTATAAGGATTTTCAGAAAATGTGTTGCCGACTATTTTCGACTTTCTGATCTCACGGTATATATTTAGCTAAAAAATATTGATGACTGTTATTTTAAAGCGTTGATTCTTTTACAATTTTCGGTCTAACTGTTTCATCGTTGGATTTCAATTTAACCGTAGTAGTAACAAGTGAGCTAGGTTCAGGTTTTTTGTCGCCTAGGTTGTTTTTGCCATCAATTGTAATGTATTCCTCAGTGGCGAGTTTGTGTAACTTTGTAATCTTCAAAAGTAGGACGTTTAGGTTGTTTATCACCTGAACTAGGTTGTTTATCGTTTAGTCTAAGTTTGTTTTTGAGCTCGTTTCATTAACTCAAAATCTTTAGTGCCGGAATGCTTAGGTTGCCTACCATCTAGCCTAGGTTCTTTAGGTTGTCTATTACCATCAGGTATAATTGTGGTTGTTTTAGTGACGTCACAACCTTCATTTAATGGATGTTTAGATTTTCTATCAACCGACCTTGGTGTCTTGGGTTGTCTACCATCTAGCCTAGATTCTTTAGGTTGTCTACTAACTCACCTAAATTCTTTACATTGTCTACCATCTAGCCTAGGTTCTTTAGGTTGTCTACCATCTAGCCTAGATTCTTTAGGTTGTCTACCATCTAGCCTAAATTCCTTAGGTTGTCTACCATCTAGCCAAAGGTTCTTTAGGTTGTCTATTACCATCAACTATAATCGTTTCAGTGACTTCACAATCTTCAGTTACTGAGCGTTTCAATTGTTTAGGATGTTTATCAACCGATCTTGGATGCTTAAGTTGCCTACCATTTGGCCCAAGTTCTTTAGGTTGTCTATTATCATCAACTATAACTGCGGTTGTTTCAGCGACTTCAAAACCTTCAGTTACTGGATGTTTCGATTGTTTAGGTTCTCTATCAATCGACCTTGGATGCTTAGGTTGTCTACCGTCTGGTATATTGTTCTTTAGGTTGTCCATTATCATCCGATCTCGATGCTTAGGTTGCCTACCATCTGACGAAGGTTCTTTAGGTTGTCTATTACCATCACCTATAACCGTGATTGTTTCAGTGACTTCAAAACCATCAGTTACTGGATGTTTCGATTGTTTAGGTTGTCTATCAACCGACCTTGGATGCTTAGGTTGTCTACCGTCTGGTACATTGTTCTTTAGGTTGTCCGTTGTCATCAACTATAACTGTGGTTGTTTCAGTGACTTCAAAACCTTCAAAACCGACCTTGGATGCTTAGATTGCCTACCATCTGGTCTAGGTTCTTTAAGTCGCCACTATCATCAGCTATAATTGTGGTTGATTCAGTGACTTCACAATCTTTAGTTACTGGATGTTTCGATTGTTTATCAAACGACCTTGGATGCTTAGGTTATCCACCATCCGGCCTAGGTTCGTTAGGTTGTCTATTATCGATCATAATTGTGGTCGTTTAAGTGACTTAACAACCTTCAGTAACTCGATGTTTCGATTGTTTATCAATTAACCTTGGATACTTAGGTTGTTTATTAATTGACCTTGGATGTTTAGGTTGTCCACCATCCGGCCTAGGTTGTTTATTAGCATCAGCTATTATTGTGGTTGTGACAGTGACTCCACAATCTTCAGTTACTGGATGTTTCGATTGTTTATTAACCGACCTTGGATGCTTGGGTTGTCTACCATCTGGCCTAGGTTCTTTAGGTTGCCTATTATCGATCATAGTTGTGGTCGTTTCAGTGACTTAACAACCTTCAGTAACTCGAAGTTTCGATTGTTTATCAATTAACCTTGGATATTTAGGTTGTTTATCAATTGACCTTGGATGTTTAGGTTGTCCACCATGCGGCCTAGGTTCTTTAGGTTGTCTATTAGCATCAACTATTATTGTGGTTGTGACAGTGACTCCACAATCTTCAGTTACTGCATGTTTCGATTGTTTATCAACCGACCTTGGATACCATTTGGCCTAGGTCCTTTAGGTTGTCCATTACCCATCAACTATATTTGTGGTCGTTTCAGTGACTTCACAACCTTCATTTACTGAATGTTTTAATTGCTTAGGTTGTTTATCAACTGACCTCGGATGCTTAGGTTGTTTATCAATTGACCTTGGATGCTTAGGTTGTCTACCATCTGGCCTAGGTTCTTTAGGTTGTCTATCACCAACTATAATTGTGGTCGTTTCAGTGATTTCACAACCTTCAGTTACTGGATGTTTCGATTGTTTATCAACCGACCTTGAATGCTTAGGTTGTCTACCATCTGGCCTGGGTCCTTTAAGTTGTCTATTAGCATCAGCTATTATTGTGGTTGTTTAAGTGACTCCACAATCTTCAGTTACTGGGTGTTTCGATTGTTCATCAACCGACCTTGGATGCTGTGGTTGTTTACCATCTGACCTAGGTTCTTCAGGTTGTCTATTACCCATTAACTATAATTGTGGTCGTTTCAGTGACTTCACAACCTTCAGTTACTAGATGTTTCGATTGTTTAGGTTGTTTAACAATTGACCTTGGATGCTTAGGTTGTCTACCATCTGGCCTGGGTCCTTTAAGTTGTCTATTATCATCAGCTATTATTGTGGTTGTTTCAGTGACTCCACAATCTTCAGTTACTGGGTGTTTTGATTGTTTATCAACCGACCTTGGATGCTGTGGTTGTTTATCATCTGACCTAGGTTCTCTAGGTTGTCTATTACCCATCAACTATAATTGTGGTCGTTTCAGTGACTTCACAACCTTCAATTACTGGATGTTTCGATTGTTTAGGTTGTTTACCAATTGACCTTGGATGCTTAGGTTGTTTATCAACCGACCTTGGATGCTTAGGTTGTCTACCATCTGGCCCAAGTTCTTTGGGTTGTCTATTACCTATAAAGTATATTTGTGGTCGTTCAGTGACTTCACAACTTTCTTTTACTGGATGTTTCGATTGTTTAGGTTGTTTATCAACTGACCTTGAATGCTTAGGCTGTTTATCAATGACCTTGGTTGTTTGGGTTGGTTCTTTAGGTTGTCTATTACCATCAACTATAATTGTGGTCGTTTCAGTAACTTCATAACTTCAGTTACTGGACTTTTTCGATTGTATATCAACCAACCTTGGATGCTTAGGTTGTCCACCATTTGGCCTAAGTTCTTTAGGTTGTCTATTACCTATAAACTATATTTGTGGTCGTTCAGTGACTTCACAACTTTAATTTACTGGATGTTTCGATTGTTTAGGTTGTTTATCAACTGACCTCGGATGCTTAGGTTGTTTATCAATTGACCTTGGATGCTTAGGTTGTCTACCATCTGGCCTAAGTTCTTTAGGTTGTCTATTATCCATCAACTATAATCGTGGTCGTTTATGACTTCATAATCTTCAGTCACTGGATGTTTCGATTATTTATCAACCGACCTTGGATGCTTAGGTTGCATACAATCCGGCCTAGGTTCTTTAGTTTGTCTATTATTGTCAGCTATATTCGACTTCGCAACCTTCAGAGTTACTCGACGTTTCAATTTTTTAGGTTGTTTATAAACCGACCTTGGTTACCTAGGTTACAAAAAAAAAGAACGGATTAATAAAGACAAATCATACAAGAAAACATTTTCAATTAAAACATCGCCACTATCCCCCGAAACAGTTGAAAGTATAAAGATAAATTAATCGCAAACGGTTTAAATAAAAATTACACGTTCCCACAATTTCCCCCGACGTTCGCACATGACGGGCTTTAGCAAGTTACTTTGTCAAAAGATTGGATCCAATATAGGCATATTATAGGCACCATTGACAAAAATAGTATAAATCGATGTCGCAAATTCAACGTTCCTTCAATAACTCGCGCAAACGAAAATACACCCGTATTTCAAAGCGAAAAAAAAAATTAATCGCTAAAATAAAAAATAATATATTTCTTAATAGCAACAATATTTATAATGAATAAAAATAATAATAATAATAATTATATACATGACTATAAAACATCAGAATTTATATAAAAAAAAAAGGAAGTGTAACAACTCTTATACACTAAACGTATTACACTATTCATCTATGATTTTATTATCGATTACAAGTTATATTGTTGAATTCAGCACCATAAGCATTCGAAACTTTGGTATCATTTGTTTTTGATGTAAATAGATAAATACTCAATATATATAGTGTTAAGATTAATAGTTCAATCACAAATCTGTAAATCCCCCGTGATAAAATACTGCAATCGGAAAATCTGGAATTCGGTGAGTATATAAAACTTTATGTATATTTAATGCCCTTAAAAAAATATGCAAATGGAAGGCCTGATTCTCTCTCTCCCCCTCTCTCTTTCTCTAAGCTATTTTGTATTGAACACAATTACATTCAGTTACGGAAAACGGATCTCGATAACCGGGTTACACTTATACCTAGTGACTGAAAGGGCATGAAATACGTGTACGAAATTAGGCTTATCATTTTTGTTTTTGAAATAGGGGTGTGAAGAGTCTCATCGACGGAATTTAAAACATAACCTAACTCTTTCAAACGCACCGGTGTTCTTTAAGTCACTAGTGCTGCAATCGATGCTGTACTAGAAATTTCTATGTGCGACCATCGAACAGCTAATTGTACAAATACGGCATCATTTCTACATTCATTATTCATGAAAATAATGTTTTACCTGATAGTCTCTTCAGCCGAAATATGAATGCATAGATTTACCGAGTGCGGGCATCAAAATTAATACGTCTGCAGGTCCTGGAATAAAAATCTAGCATGGCCATGAAAATTCGATCACCTAAAATAAAATCGACTGCGATTTTATGTCAATACATAGTGTTGAAGTGAAATCGCAGCAGCGGCGGCTTGTAAATATTCGTAGGAGACAAACGAATGCTGCACTACCGACACGGGTATTGAAACACTGTTTTCATCAAAATTTTCACGAACCGCCACTGATATCCAGATGTATAAAATTGTATACCAATATTACAAATTTGTCATGACATGATTTTTGTTACCACCCGTGACATTAAATCCCTGGTATCACAATATATCACCTTCACTAAACTGGCCCGAAATCCCGAAAACACTTAACGAGTAAAGCGAATCGCGAAGACCCCGGTGCGTTCGAAAGTTTCACGTACCGAAAAAACAATTACAATGATATGTCTTCTTCCCAACAAACTACCAACAAGCTAAAAATCGAAGAAAGAAAAACAGAAAAGAACGTCCTCAACGAATGCACTCACAGGATATACAATAACACTTAAACGCTACTGTTTATTATTATCAGCTTTACTAAGGGCTATCGCCAACTCGAGGTCGGCCTGCTCCTGTAATTGTCTCTGTTTGCGCTGCTCTTCAAGCCTCAGACTCTCCTGCGCGGCCCACGCCAGTTGCTGTTCCTCGTTCGGCAGCTTGTTCTTGCTGATGGGCGGCGCGGACAGCCTCCCCGTGGCCAGGGTCATCGGTTCGGACTTCTGCAGCGGCACCGACTGCCTGCCCCCCAGGCCGAACGGGTCGAACTTGTCCTCCTTGCCCTCCACCACGAGGGGGTCGTCGTCGAAAACAATGTTGAAGGGATCCTCGTACCTGTAATCCTTGAACGGGTCGTCGGAAAACGCGGTGGTGGTGGGGGTGGACGCGGTCTCCGCCACTGGCTTGGCGGCGCTTGGCTTGTCGGAGAACTGAAGAGTATATTGTAAAGGTTATTTATTTTAAGGCTGAAAATTAGTTACGAATCGTGTTAGTACGGCTCCTGTAAAGACTTCGCCTCGATTATTTGGGCTACGGTTACTACCTAAGAAAATAAAACGGTGATGAATGAAAATCGTCATGCTCTAAATTGCTGAAAATCCGAGGGGTGACACCTAAATAAATATAAGGAGCGATGGACATGCACTAATTAAAAATGTATGGAAGTGTGTACAGTTGGGATTAATAAATAAGAAAATGTTAGCAACGCCAAAGTGGCGGAATCTGTTGTCTGAATGTTGTACTAAACCCAATCTGAGTGGCATAACCAGCGACAGATAACGGCAGCAAATACCACAATTTTTGACAATAGATTTTGACAATGAACAAATACAATTTTTGTTGGCGAAGAACTATTTTTGACAGTGGAAAAATACAATTTTTGACAGTAAAAAATACCATTTTTGATAGTGAAAAAATACTATTTTTGACAGTAAAAAATACCATTTTTAACGGTGGAGAAATACAATTTTTGATGGCGCAAACATACAATTTTTGACAGTGGAGAGAAAATATTTTTGACATTGGCAGAATTTCATTTTTGTCAATAGATTTTGGCTATGAAAAAATACCATTTTTGGCAGCTAATAACTATTTTTGATAGTGGAAAAATACAATTTTTGACAGTAAAAAATACCATTTTTAACAGTGAAGAAATACAATTTTTGGTGGCGGAAACATACAATTTTTGACAGTGGAGAAAAAACATTTTTGACATTGGCAGAATTTCATTTTTGTCAATAGATTTTGACAATGAAAAAAATACAATTATTGGCGGCAAATAACTATTTTTGATATTGGAAAAATACAATTTTTGACAGTAAAAAATACCATTTTTGATAGTGGAAAAATACAATTTTTGGCAGTAAAAAATACCATTTTTAACAGTGGAGAAATACAATTTTTGATGGCGCAAACATACAATTTTTGACAGTGGAGAAAAAACATTTTTGACATTGGCAGAATTTCATTTTTGTCAATAGATTTTGACAATGAAAAAGTACAATTTTTGGCGGTGAAGAATTATAATTTTTGACAGTAAAAATACCATTTTTGACAGTGGAAACGTACAGCTCAAATATACAGTTTTTGACAGTGGAGAAAAAGTATTTTTGACAGTGAAAAACACAATGTTTGACATTGGCAGATTTCCATTTTTGGCAGTAAAAGAATGCCATTTTTGGTGGTGGAGAAGTACTATTTTTGACAGTGGAAACATAAAATTTTTGACAGTGGAAAAAAATATTTTTTTACAGTGAAAAAACACAATGTTTGACATTTGCAGAATTTCATTTTTGGAAATAGATTTTGACAATGAAAAAATATCATTTTTGACGACTAATAACTATTTTTGATAGTGGAAAAATACAATTTTTGACAGTAAAAAATATCAATTTTGACAGTGGAGAAATACAATTTTGGATGGCGGAAACATACAGTGAAGAAAAACATTTTTGACATTGGCAGAATTTCATTTTTGTCAATAGATTTTGACAATGAAGATAGACAATTTTTGGCGGTAAAGAATTACAATTTTTGACAGTAAAAATACTATTTTTGACAGTGGAAACGTACAGTTTTTGACAGTGGAGAAAAAGTATTTTTGATAGTAAAAAACACAATGTTTGACATTGACAGAATTTCATTTTTGACAATAAATTTTGACAATTATAATTATAATTTTTGACAGTACAAAAATACCGTTTTTGAGGGTGAATAATTATAACTTTTGACAGTAAAAATACTATTTTTTGACAGTGGAAACATACAGTTTTTGACAGTGGAGAAAAATAATTTTTGATAATAAAATACACAATTTTTGACGTTTTTGGCAAAAAAATTGTGAAGAATTATCATTTTTGGCAGTAAAAGAATGCCATTTTTGATGGTGGAGAAATACTATTTTTGACGGTGAAAACATACATTTTTTTACAGTGAAAAAACACAATGTTTGACATTGGCAGAATTTCATTTTTGGCAATAGATTTTGACAATGAATAAATACAATTTTTGTCGGCGAAGAATTATTTTTGACAGTGGAAATATTCCATTTTTGGCAATGGATTTTGACAATGAAAAACTATAATTTTACTATACAATTTTAGACAGTAAAAAATTCCGTTTTTGACAGTGGAACCATACAGTTTTTGACAGTGGAAAAAAAGAATTTTTGATAGCGAAAAACACAATTTTTGACATTGGCAGAATTTCATTTTTAGATTTTGACAATGAAAAACTACAATTTTTGACAGCGAAGAATTGACATTTGTGACATTGAAAAAATACCATTTTTAATGGTGGAGAAATGCTATTTTTGAAGGTGTAAACATACGATTTTTGACAGTGGAGAAAACTCAATTTTGGCAGTGGAGAAAACCCATTTTTGACAGTCAATAACACAATTTTGGATATTGGCAGAATTCCATTTTTGGCAATTGACTTCGGCAAGGAAAAAATATAATTTTTGACAGTGAAGAATTATCATTCTTGACAGTAAAAAATACCATTTTTGATGGCGGAGACATAATATTTTTGACAGTGGAAAAATACAATTATTGACAGTAGAGAAAACCCATCTCTGACAGTCAAAAACACAATTTTGGACATTGGCAGAATTCAATTTTTGGCAACTGACTTTGATGATGAAAAAATATAATTTTTGACAGTGAAGAATTATCATTCTCGACAGTAAAAAAATACCATTTTTGATGGCGGAGAAATAATATTTTTGATAGTGGAAAAATACAATTTTTGACAGTGGAGAAAACTCATTTTTGACAGTCAAAAACACAATTTTGGACATTGGCAGAATTCAATTTTTGGCAATTGATTATAACAATGGAATAAAACCATTTTTAGCAGTGAAGAATGATCATTTTTGACAGTAAAAAAATACCATTTTTAATGATGGAAACATGCAATTTTCGACAGTTAAGAAAAGTCATTTCTGAAAGTGAAAATACATACAATAAAAAAAAATACAATTTTTGACAGTTAAGAAAGGCCATTTCTGAGAGTGAGAATACATACAATAAAAAAAAAATTGACAGTTAAGAAAAGTCATTTCTGACAATGAAAATACATACAACAATAAAAAAAAAACAATTTTTGACACTGAAGAATTATCATGTTTGATAGTAAAAAATACCATTTTTGATGGAGAAATACCACTTTTGGTGATAAAAAAATTGTAGTTTGGACAATAGGGAAATACAATTTTTGATAATGAAATCACACAGTTTTTGACAGTGGAGAAAAACCATTTTTTACAGTGAAAAAAAAACCACAATTTTTGACATTTGCAGAATTTAATTTTTGGTAAGAGATTTTTTGACAATGAAAAAATACCATTTTTGGAAGCGAATAACTATTTTCGACAGTGGAAAAATACAATTTTTAACCATAAAAAAAATACCATTTTTGACAGTGGAAAAATACTATTTTTAACCATAAAAAATACGATTTTTGACAGTGGAGAAAAACTATTTTTGACATTGGCAGAAATCATTTTTGGCAATTGATTTTGACAATGAAAAAATATTATTTTTGGCGGCGAATAACTATTTTTAACCATAAAAAATACTATTTTTAACCGTAAAAAATACCATTTTTGACAGTGGAGAAAAACCATTTTTGACATTGGCAGAAATGCATTTTTGGCAATTGATTTTGACAATGAAAAAAATATCATTTTTGGCGGCGAATAACTATTTTTGACAGTGGAAAAATACTATTTTTAACCATAAAAAATACCATTTTTGACAGTGGAGAAAAACCATTTTTGACAGTGGTGAAAAACCATTTTTGACATTGGCAGAAATGCATTTTTGGCAATTAATTTTGACAATGAAAAAATACAATTTTTGACGGTGAAGATTTATCATTGACATGATGATATTCAACTACCAAAAATGATGGTTAGAGATCCATTCAACTCTTTCCAATTGGTGACACAAGATTTATCATTTTATTTTTGAAACACACCATACATTTCCCAATGTAATGGTACGAGTAAAAACCATTTGAGACAAAATTATATGCACACTTTTTTTTTTTTTTTTTTTGGCACTAACGATGAGTATGCACAATTAATAAATTATGAATTATTAAAGTGACATTTATTACACATCTTTTATTTTTATATCTAAATCAATGAACAAAAAATAAGTGCTATCAATGTTTTTAAAATCATTGGCAACACTATAAAAAACACTTAATCAATTACAGTCACCTGTTGAAAAAAAAATTGAACAAAACATACACATCGTGGCATGGATTTATTTATAAATGTATTTTATCAGCCCCCCCGTAACACTGCAGAAGTAATTACAAACTGTTGGGGTAAAACAAGTAGCAAGGATACGCCCATTTGGTTAGTGAAAAGAAATACTAAATAAAAATGAAGCAAAAAAAAACAAACTACGTTTACTAACCTACCGTGAAAAAATTCGGACAGGAGAGGGAGCAAGGGTTTCTTGAGGGTCTCCTATAGGAATTAACATAAGGGTAATGTATTTTCGGATACTTATAATCAGGCAGATAACTTCTATGAACGCACTATGAACAAATAATAATAAACGAGATGAGCGATGTGATTGGAAAGAATTTACCTTAGAGTCGAAGTCGGCAAAATCGGCGAAGCCGCCGCCCGACGCGAACGGGTCGCTGTTGGGCGCGGCGAACGGATCCTGCGAGGGCGTTTTGCTGGAGAAACTCGGGGGCTGCGGGCGGGGCGGGGCCGGTCTGGGGGGTTTTGCCTTCTTGGGGGGCAGCGCCGGACTGGGACTCGTCGGCCTGCCCGGCGGCGCCCCGTCTCTCGTCGGCGCGTGCAGCACCGCGAACGGGTCGCAGCCGAACGGGTCTTTATCAGGCTGCAAGAAAAAAAAACAACAATAATTTACAAGTGATTAAAACTGTAGAGTCTAGCCGTGGATTTCACAAAGGTGGTAATAAATTGACAAAACGGTAATGTTATATTTTCGGCTGTGTAAACGATCTTTCAAGTGGTAAAAGGAACGCATAATTTGAGGCTAGGTCCTGCGATTGTTTTGCGATGTTTATTAACACATTCTTTTCTATTTTGATAAATTTTTACTTTAAATCCTCTTCCGAGGCTCCATTTCTAATTCAAACAATGTATTCGGTGACTGACAGTGACGGATAAATAAAGGCACATAAAGTACGTTTACACAGCCGAAAATATAATATCGGCTTACGAAAAATAAATGTTTGTGAAATCAACTGAAGTGTATCCCGCGACGGAATTTATGTCGCCCAGGTGATTTAAAAGTTTGCCGTGTGAATTATGTTCAACAAACTTATGCGAGCAATAATTTTCATGTTTGATGTTTAACACGTTTGCTGACACTACAATTGGGATTGCACATACACAAGTATAAAGTCGGACGCACTAGTGCGTCGGCGCCAGCGAACGTGTTAATCAGAAGTTACGGTCACCTAATTGACAGTGAAACAGAGGTCGTTGCAGCTGCGTTATTGACACTCCACTTTCAGCCATTAGTTTAACACCATTAATTACGTTAAGCTAAGCCTGCTGAATTAAAACGAATTTGTTTATGTTATCAGGCCAAAACAAAACACAGTAGAGTTAAATAAAAAAAAAATCTTTAAATCTACGGTTAAACAAATGTCAATGGTTAATTTAAAATTACGTTTTTCTTTCTCTCACTTTTACCATTGGAATCTCATAGGGTGGCAGAGTTACAAAGTCGGTTAAATTAGAAACAAGGTTCATTTTTATGTGCTGAATAAAAATCTGTAAAGAACGTTCGGTTGAAATAAAAATAAAACTGAAAACGATTTTTCTCACCTCGGGTGTAACCGATGTGTTTTTGGAATCGCCGAACGCGTTGAAGGGGTCCGCTTTTGTACTGGTGTTCGAACCGAAACTGTTGAAGGGATCCGCCGCAAAGCCGTCCTGGAAGAAAATGAACGTGAAACACGACACGAGTTACGCCGAGACGTTTTTGACTCACCGTTCCGGTCGAGGAGAAAGCCGAGGTGTCGTTGAAGGGGTCGGCGGCACCGAACGCGTCGTTGCTTCCCTTAAACGGATCTGGAAATGATTCTGATTTTGTGAAATTATCGATAATATGGTGAGCGAGAGTTTTCTAACCTATACCAAAATCAAATTGGCGGTAGGAGGTAACATGTATTATCGCATGGGTTAGAAAACTGGTAGCAGCGGAGTTTAGTTGACATTTTGATACAGAAATACAAACACTAGATTCACTAAAATTATGGGAAATTCATCTGGAAATGATTCTGATTTTGTGAAATTATCGACAGTATGGTAGGTGACAGTTTTCTAACCTATACCAAAATCAAATTGTCGGTAGCAGGTAACGTGTATTATCGCATAGGTTAGAAAACCGGCACCAACGGAGTTTAGTTAACATTTTGATACAGAAATACAAACACTAGACTCACTAAAATTATGGGAAATTCATCTGAAAATGATTCCGATTTTGCGAAATTAATGGCAATAAGGTAGGTGACAGTTTTCTAACCTATACCAGAACCTCCCATGGTAGCAGGTAAGATGCATTATTGCATAGGCTAGAAAACTGGCAACAATGGAGTTTAGATAAGATTTTGGTAGAGAAATACAACCAACTAGTTTCACAAAAATTCTGGGAAATTCATTCGATGGTGAAATTATTGACTGTATTTTGTCTAACCTATGCCAGAATAGAAAAGTCAAGATGTATAATTGCATGGGTTAAAAACGAGCGCCAATGGAACTTGGTTAACCCTTTCAGCCCTGGATTTTTAAATTTAAAAAAATAATTGTTTTTGTTAATTATTATTGATGGGGAGCTTCTTAAGACCATGAATACCAAATTTGAACCGATTTGATTAATTAGTATAGAGATTAATTAGTGAGGCAGGCTTTGTTGAAGTGACATCTAGTGATAAACAGCAAAAATATGGATTGTCATAGTAAGTAGAGACATGTAAATTTTGCGGTGGCAATTGCCACCACCAGGGCCGAAAGGGTTAACATTTTGATACAGAAATACCACTTACCATTCGCAAATGGATCGTTTTGGAAAGCAGAGGCGGGATTCGAGTGTCCGTTTTGATTACTAAATGGATCGTTTTTATCGTTGAAACCATTCTGAAAATAACATAAAAGCAAGTTTACATGTGACTCTTATACGAACTATTGTACTTTAATAACTTTTACATAGGTGGCGCTAGTGTATAAACATTATTTTAAAAACATACAATGGTCTTTAATTTTTAATTATCATCGCGCTCTAGTAATTAACACTTTCAACATCTAATTTTTGTCGATTTCATTCAATGTTTAATATAATATTTTATACTTTGATCAATGGATCTTTCCGCGCACGTCATAGATATCCAAACCTTAGTTTCGATAATATTTCCATGCGTTAACTCCCTCTACGATAAGTTAAATGAGGCGCAATAATGTGTGTACGTATGTCGTCCAAAGTGAGAAAACTCAGTCTTTGGCAATGACGCGCACGCAAAGATCCATTGATCAAACTATACTATGATTCAATGCAACAATGACTTTCGTAAGTTACCGATTGACCGTATTTAAACAACAGATAATAAAAATCAGTGAAATGATTATAAAGGTGGTACACAAAAGTTTTAATTGTTTGTACTTACTTCGTCTATATTCCCATTCATAATTCCTACTTTTTTGTACTCGGGGTCTCTGAAATCTGGATTAATGTGCAGTACAGTGTCGGGAACAGTGTTCGCCTCGCCGGAGGTAATAGCACCGTCGCAAGCGGTAATTGCGTCGTTCATTTGTCTGGTCTGCTCTTGAAGCTGTGTTATCATCGCTTTTACCTGTAAAGAAAAGTTATGAATCAAATAAAAAATTCTTTTGTATTAGTCCAAATATACATATACACGGTGGGCCAAAAAAAATGGTACAAATTTTAGATATTCATATTTTCAATAATTTAAATGACATTTTGACCGCCAAAACATTTACTGTAACAGTTTTGAGCTATCAAAAATCACATCTATTACACTTTTCCACGATCAAAAATTACATTTTTCAGTGGTCAATTATATTTTTTTTTAATAATCAAAAATAACCATCAAAACATTTACTTTTACAATTGTCAAAAGTGACATTAAAAATGTAATTTTTAACGTCGCGCATGGGCAAAGTCCCCAAAACTGGCTGCAGAGCGTGATTTAAAAAATCAAAGTACAAAACACGGCAAATTCGATTATTTGAATCCCGAACAGTAGATAAATGCCAATTTTGACTGTAGTTTTAAATGTCATTTTTGACAGTTGAACAAATGTCATGTTAAACAGTTAATTTTTTTTGGCAGTAGTAAAATATAATTTTTGTTAAAAAGAATTACCTTTAAGATTGCAAATGTTATTTTTGACAAAAATGATACTACCACAGTCAAAAATTACATTTTTTAGCAGTCAAATATATTTTTAATAATTTAAAATCTATCAACAGTGACATTTTGACCATCAAAACATTTACTTCAACTATCAAAAGTGAAATTAAAAAATGTAATTTTTGACTGTGGATAAAAGCCATTTTTGACTGTAGTTTTAAATACCATTTTTGTCGAACAAATATGATTTTTGACAGTGAATTTTTTTGTCAGTACTAAAATGTCATTTTTGGCATTTGAGAAATGTCATTTTAGGTTGCTAAGTTATTTATTAAGAGTTAAAAATTACGTCTATTAGCAGTCAAATATTCCGTTACGAAATTTAGGCAATTAATAATTATTCGTTACAATTACCTGACTAATGTTTAACTGAGTCGATTGCAGATTGTTGGAAAGTTTATCCAATTTCCTAGTGTTATCGACCTTCAATTGTTCCAGACGCTGCTCCTCCATTTTTAGGCTCTCCAATTGCTCCTTTTTACTCATCAGCTCGGCCTCTTGCGTGGAAATAACGTCCGCCTGCTCGGCCGCCTGACTTCTCAACTTCTCCACCTAAAACCCCACAATATGATCAATCGCTGTACATAAAACCGATTTCAGTATAAAATGGAAAAGATGTCTCATGACTCGGAACAGGTAGACAATTTAAAAAACCAGGAATGTAACAGTGAAAAATTATGTTCTAAAGAGAACCTGTTTTGCAACATTTATATATATATAGGGTGTCTAAACTTTCATCAAAATCAAACACTTGAGGGATGCGTACGTTTGAGTTTGAATTGCAGCGGTACCATCTGTTAGATGTAATTTTCAAGAAACGAAATTTACAACTTAACCAATTTAATGTTTCTGCAATAAGTAACGGTTTTAAATTTTAATTATACAAATCGAATCACTGTTTATGCATATTTCATTTCGTGCGAATAAATCGATGAATTTTTTTTTCACCAACAGAAGAGAAATTTGAGCTGTTGAAATCGTGAAAGAAATAATTAGTGATGGGCAAGATTGAGTATCTCAGAGATCGATCAATTTGTGATCGATCAGATGATGTATCGAGCCGCTCGATCTTTTGATCGATCTGCTCAAGCGGCTTGTGAAGATCGAGCGGCTCGTAAAGATCGAACAGCTTTGATCGATCAAAAGATCGAGCAGCTCGAAAAGATCAAGCGGTGTAAGAAGATCGAGCCGCGTTGATCGATCAAAATACAGAAAATGTTGATCGATCAAAAGATCGAGCGGCTCGATCATTTGCAAAGATCGAGTACTTGATCTTTTTTGATCGATCTAACCCATCACTAGAAATGATATTTCTCCCTTGGGAGAGAAGTAATCATTTCTCTCCCTGCGAGGTTCCATTATTTATTTTAACTATCACGGCTGACAGCACTTTTTCTAGATTAAGTTTTAGAAACGAACGTTTTACTTCCGTTTGTGAAAAAAATAGTATATATATATATATATATCTCGGGAGAGAATGCTATTTTTCCCTCGATGCGTTGTATCCCTCGAACTTTCGCTCTCGGGATACAAATTTGCATCTCAGAAGAAATCTCATCCTTGATATATAATATCATCAAACACCATGAAATTTCCCCGACCAATTTGATTTTTCCCTTACAGTTCTCTGTTTTCCTACTGTGGTCATCCTGAATAAATGAATCATGAGACATCTATCCTCGTTACAATCAACACATTACATTAATGCTGCTTCCGCCACCAAACGTTTATTTACATATTTACAAATCGCTACAATTTTATTTAAAGTGGCTATTAATAAAACATTTCATTTGCTTAATACAGTAGAATCCCCATTATCCGAGTTATTGCGGACTGAGCCATCCTCGAATAATCGAGCAATGAAATAAAATCACAATTTAAACCATTTAGAGCCGAAATATTTTAAATAAAATTTAAAAAAGAAACAATTTTTGGCATATATTTATTTAAAATATGCCTACCAAAAATTATCCTATAAAATTTTCTGTAAATCAAAGAATTTTTTAACTTATTAATTTAGATTGTCTACTGTTAGGTTGATCAGTTACATCTTAGAACATATAATTGAAGTTTACAAGGTTTTACATATTGGCGTTTAAAAGGACGGTGGCGCCATCTGGGTTAAGAGATAAAAAAAGAGTAATATCATGAAACTTACATTACATGCATGTATGTAATAAAGAAAACGTAACGAGAATAATTTACAGCGAATTTTTAACTAGTAAATTAATGCACAAGTTCAATAAGTAAGATTTTATCGCGCCTGTCCAAGTTTTAAAGGACGAGTAAGATAAAACCACTATTTTATGGTATTTCACAATTTGTTATTGAATTCTCAGAATACAATTGAAGGGTACAGGGAATAAACCAGCTTTGTCCAAAATATCCAGTTTTTGCCCCATCTTGTAGTGCAAAATATACTCTACCAGGTGGTGTAGGTGCCAAATGACGGAACTGTCTAAGTCCACTATAATAACAATTTAATAATTCACCGTACAAGGCAAGAAACGGCTTAGTCAAACATAAACGCATTATCCCCAAATTATGAAAATGTGACTAAGCCGGTTTATTCCCTGTACCCTTCAATTGGTTTTTGTGCTTTAAATTTTAGGGTATATTTCTTTTTAGTCCACCTCGGATAGCCGAGATTCCACTGTACTTAACAGTTTTACAATAGATGGCGTTGTACCAGGTTAAAATATAAGGACGACGAAAAATTTTTGTAATGCAACAAATAATTTTAAAATACAATTTATACTTTAAAAAACTATTAAATGGGTAAGACACTTAACAATCTTGCTGATTACCAAGAAACTTCCGAAAATGATCATTTTGTATCACTGGATCTAGGAGGGGGCAATGGAGTCAATTGCCATCCTTTAGCCAAGATTTTCTAAATCTGTCGGGTACTTTACGAAAAGCTGTACTTCAAATATGATGCAAGCGATGTACACGTCCACATTCAACACAATTTGAATTATTCGCTATTAATTGAAATTTAACAACATGGCGCCATCTATTGTGGAAATTGAACAAAATGTATGTTGAATCTGGCTTCTGGAAGGTGAAAACTACTCGAACGCAAAAAGTAATCTAAATAATTTCGACATTACCAAGTCGAGTGACTCGATTGAAAATGTGAAGGTCCTTTTTTTAAGTTCTTTACTTTAGAAACACTGAATAAAACACTTACTAAGTTAATGACAGTAAAACGTCGAAACTTAAGTCGTGATATGTATGTGTACGTAATATTTGTACATCAAATAAATTGTGGTAAAAAACTTAGTAAGTGCTTTATTCAGTGTTTCTATAATGAATTACCACGTAGTAACGGTCGCAACCATCACCATGATTCTTCACTTTATGTGCGGGACATATTGGAGGAAATTTTAAAATTAAGGGTTTTTTATTTGTGTCAAGCATTTGGTATGGCGCCATCTATTGTAAAAATTGAACAAAACGTACGTGTATTATCATAGACCACTTTATACAAACAATTACGACAAACAAAAGTTAAATCTGGCTTCTGGAAGGCGAAAACTACTCGAATGCAAAAAGTAATCTAAATAATTTCAACGTTACCTGTGCCGCATGTTCGTCTAATTGAGCCTGAACGTCTTCCAGTTCTTTGTCTACAGTTGACTTCTATTAAATTTGTAACAAACATGCCGAAATAAAAAATAGCTATTTACGCCTATGGATTTAACTATAAAGCAGAAGAGTTTAAACGAAAATTATCTGTACACTATAAATTGTAATTGAAATTCTAATCAGACGTAATCGACGCGATAAAGGAGTTTCTCCGTAAATATCATTCACTATAATCGCCGTAAAAAAATTGTGTAATATTTGCAAAGAAAATAGTAGTAGTAAACGATGTTTTATTAGGGTTATCGACCCATCGGTCTTTCTGCCCTCAAAGAAAGTATTTAAATATATTAATTGATGAGTTGACAATTCATCACTTGTTACAAAAAAAATCTTTTTTGCTACAATTAAATATGATCAGAATTTAATTCAAATACTTAGGAATTAAAGTAAAAACACTTTTTTAATTTTCAAAAACCTTAATTGTTGATTTTATGTGGCGAAACAATTGCTGCGTACAAATTCAACAATAAAAGTTCTTGAAAATTAAAAAAGTGTTTTTACTTTAATACCTAAGTATTTTAATTAAATTCTGATCATATTTAATTGTAGCAAAAAAGATTTTTTTCGTAAATTTCACTCATTATAATCGCGATCAATAAATCGTGTAATATTTGCAAAGAAAGTATTTTGATTAAACTCTCATCGTATCTAATTATTGCAATGAATGATTTTTTCCACAAATATCACACACTATAATCACCATCAATAAATTGTGTGATATTTGCAAAGAACTGATTATTTCAACTTTCTTTTCCATATGCAATACTTCTTCTTCTTCTTCTTGCATAGTTAATGGCCTTTGGCTTCATACATATGCAATATTACATTGGATTAATCCCATTCTAACCTTTTTTTACTAATTAGAATTTCAATTTGTTAATTAGAAAACAAATGTACTTACTCAACTACTTAATAAATAAATAATTCAAGCGAACAAGTTAATCAACACAACTTACTGAATTA
Organism: Ocypus olens; assembly: GCA_910593695.2. Classification (NCBI taxonomy): domain Eukaryota; kingdom Metazoa; phylum Arthropoda; class Insecta; order Coleoptera; family Staphylinidae; genus Ocypus; species Ocypus olens. The sequence continues at coordinate 6,804,919 of OU343060.1, read as the reverse complement.
ATTAATTTAAAAACTTTAAAAGTCAAGAGTTAAGTTCATTCACACCATCCAACTAATTCACCAGCATTATTTTAAACAATTGAAAAGAATTAAATGTTTGTAACGATTTCTTACCTTCTTCAAATCGTATGCCAAATAATTACGGAAAACATACATTTTATAATTTAGGCTTAAAAAATTAATAAACCACCTTGGACACCCAATACAGATAATAAGACGAATTGATTAAAAAAGAGAGATGTAATAAACCACCGCGATGGCCAATATGGGTACAAGAAGAACTGATTAAGAAAAAGAGATGTAATAAACCACCGCGATGGCCAATATGAGTACGAGAACAACTGATTACGAAAAAGAGATGTAATAAACCACCGCGACGGCCAATATGAGTACGACAACAACCGATTAAGAAAAAGAGATGTAATAAACAACCTCTCAACGCCCAATACAATTAAGAAAGACAGACGTAATAAACCGATTGTTAGCATTATTTTGCGTATTATTACAAACATTTAATCTAATCTTATCTTGCAAAAACAAGCCAGACGTTATAGGCATGCCGTAAATGTGCTAAAAGCGGAAAGCAACAACACGTGCAGACTTAAGTAATTGCATTGCGGGATTACCTGTGCTTTTAAGTCGCCCAGACGTTTCATCGCCTCCCCTTTCTGGTTTTCCAATTGTTTTAGAGTTGCGGCGAGGGTGTCCAATTCACTCTGTAATGTGAAAAAAAAACAACCTCAAAATATTTCAATCTACATACGAAAGTACAACTTAGTATAACTGTTCGAAAAACATATCGTAATAATTTTTAGCTGAAGGTATGTTTCCGAAGTAACTTTCACATTTCGATGCGATGCGTAATAAAGTTCTAGCATATCGCGTTATATTACTATGTAAGTGTTTTATTCAGTGATTATATAATGAATTACCACGTAGTAACGGTCGCAACCATCACCATGATTCATATTAGAGGTAAATTTTTTTTTGTTGATATCTCCTCTACAAATAAAAATTTTTCAGGCATGTAATTCATCATTGAAAAGCTCCTTAAAGACTATTTAACTAAACGAAAATTCAATACGGATGCCACATGAAAAACAATAGATGGCGCTAATAACTTGAAAACAAATGACAATCGGGGGTTTCTGCTGTCACCAAAAAATTTGTGTCTGAACATTGAGAAACTTTATAAGGGGAAAATTGAAACCGGCAAATTTTGTTTTTTTTTTTAAATATATTAAAAAATAAAATAATTAGGGTGAATTTGAAATGAGATTTGTTGCAAGTATTGAATTCTACAATACAATACAATACAATAAATCTTTATTCCCACATAAATATACAAAGAAGAATAAGTTGTTCTGTGTCTTCTAATAACTGAGATACCAATGGTGAGTCGCACATCGGAATGTGTACACACTGTATACGTGAGTGACGTACAAGATTTCATTTAACGTTATAACGTGCATAATCGGAATGTGAACACACTGTATATGTGAGTGACGTAAAAGATTTCATTTAACGTTATAACGTGCATAATCGGAATGTGAACACACTGTATATGTGAGTGACGTACAAGATTTCATTTAACGTTATAACGTGCATAAACACATTGCTCTTACAAATTACGTCTAATCTGATCTTTAATTTTTCTCACCTGTAAACTTTTAATCTCTCCACTCTTAATCTTAATGTCGGCCTCCTTCTGGGCGATGTCCGTCTCCAGGGCGTATTTTTCTTTCGCCAGCTCCTGAATGTCTTTGCTTATCATTTCTAATTCGGGATTAGAATAACAAGTGTTGTTGTTCTCCTGAAACAAAACAAAAACAGTTGATTAGTTATCATTTCGCATTAAAATAAAGTTAATGACGAAGTACTCATTCCCACGCAAATAAATATCTTAATAAATTTCTTATTTTTTCCATGACAAAATATTATTGTTGAGTATAAAGAATTTAAGCTAACAATGCTTTAAACGTTTACATTACTAAAGTCAAAATAGTCTCTTGTCACTTTGTTAAATTTTAATGTCAATAAATTGTTTTTCAAAGCCACCTTCGATTTTTATTTATTGAAATGGTTGATAAAACGAGTTTTCTGCAAATAAATTTTAATGCGTTAGGAATTGGGACAGGGTTGTTATTAGGAAAAATGTTTGTTTTTTAATTCCGCATGGAATGACATAAAAATATACAGGGGCTCCAATTTAAAATAAGAAAAATAAAGTGCTTTAAAGTTTGAAATGTTTGACACTAAATTTTGGACAACCTGTATAATTCATATCAATCAAACTTATGATTTTTTTAACACGGCACTATTTTTATTTTTTATTCATTTTTTAAAACAGTAGTGCAAAACTGATTTTTTTTAGTTTTAATTTTTTTTTGCTGATATCCATGAATCGATTCCAATAAAATTATAGGAGTATGTAGGCAACCATAAAGGGTACCCAAATAAGCAATAAAATACATTTTTTTTAGTTTTCATTTTTTTTTGCTGATATCCATGAATCGATTCCAATAAAATTATAGGAGTATGTAGGCAACCATAAAGGGTACCCAAATAAGCAATAAAATACATTTTTTTTAGTTTTAATTTTTTTGCTGATATCCATGAATCGATTCCAATAAAATTATAGGAGTATGTAGGCAACCATAAAGGGTACCCAAATAAGCAATAAAATACATAGCATGTAATTTAAAAAAATTAATCATCATGACGTCACGCTTTTTTGGGACACCCTATATAATCAAAAATATTTTCCTGAAATGCATCATAGGATACAAATATATTCTACAAAATATCGAAATTCTAACTTAATTAGTAACTGAGCTATAGAAGACGGGAGATGAGATGCAGGACCCTGTATATTAGTTTTAAACACGAAAAACTGCAGTTTGGGACCTTGAAATAATTTATACCGAGTTTAAAGTAAGATCGGTTTTAGCTGCAACAACTGACCCTTAAAAACAAACAATAATATTCCAATCAATGTCAAATTGATTAAATCATTCCTGTCATCAAGGCATTTTCACCGAAAAAATTATTAAGAATGAATGTGAAGTTGATTTATGTGGCCGTTTCGATTTTAACAATCTGCGGCGCGGTTTCCTGTTTCTCTAGGAAGCCCTTCAAGAAAGCGCGAGAGAGAGCCAAGGAGTATTACAAGAGGAACTTCGCCAAGGACAAATCCTGGCATTTCCTCGGGAGCGATCCCTCCGAGTATCCGGGCACCGATCTCAAGCTCCGACAGAGCAACAAGGAGAAATGGGACTCGTATTACCGTTGTCTGGCGGAACAGGAGAGCAGCCTGGGGGCTCACGGAACTCCCGTGCCGGAAGCTGTACAAGGATTCGTCGGAGGGTCAATAAAGTAAGGAATTAAACGACTATTTATCGCCTTAAACTTAAACCAAGGTTACATCGAAAAGGTTTGTTCGGGTAAAAACATTTGTTCTGTTTCATAGTTTTATTTGCAGTTTCCTGAGATGCTCATTCAAAAACATAAAAATATACAGGGTGTAAAAAAATGAAACTTTGTGTCATAACTGTAATGTTGGTGTAGTGAGTTCACGCGAGCGCTTATTCCGTGTGGGTTCGAATCCCAGCCCGGCCGAAAGATTTTTCGGGGATCGAGAAGTAATTGGTCGGATCCATGGTTGTTGTGTATACGTCTGACATTATTCATTTATTCATGTAAAGTCAATTCATTTATTGATTTATTCCTTTGCCCATCTACCTTCCGGTGTAAGGCTTAAAAAATTAAAAGTCGAAATGAAAAAATAAGCACGCAACAAATTTTGCAAAGAATATCACAGATTCATTACCAAAGGTGTATGAGTTAAATCTTACTCAAGAAACTGCAAATAAGAATATGGTACAAAAGTGTATACAAGGGTTGCGACAGATGACCTAGTTGTTAACGCCATTTACAAAAAGAAAGTGTATTAATTCAAACAAACCTATTCAATATTCAATATTTGTTCGATCAAAAGTGTAGCTTGGGGAGTATCAATTTTTAATGTTATATCAACAGCAGTATTATGTATAACGTGGAACATATTATTACCAAGACTTGCTACATGTATTTAAAAAATTGTTACCGTCTCCAGATGCAAAAAATTCGTAAACGGTTCCGTTTATTTAGGTAGCAATATCGGTTGGAATTTATTCATTAATTCTACATTTTCAGCACACGATATAATCGGTAATCGGCTTTACTTTGACATTTAGGTTAGGTTAGGTTCGTCAAAATTTTCAACTGTCAACATGTTTATTTTCATTTATGCAGAATGTTGCTATTTGATGAACTCTACGTCGGCCATTCTGATTGCAGTGCTTTGTTTGTGTACTTTTCATACAATTTAGATTAAGCTATTTACACCGAAGCATTCATTTTTCTTACCCATCGGCAATTCGTGCATTTTCTCAATTTCAGTTAAACGATAAATTATATTTTTATCATAAGATTTTGGTAATCTCCATGACTTCGACAACTCCAACGCTTAATTCCAACACCAGTCGGTCTAATTTGTACGCTTGGGAAAATAGTGACCGCTGGACGAACTTGTTCACAATTAACAGTGTGTTCATCAGAACATACCCAGACGGTTGGCAATAAACTCCCAACTGTTTTGTCTGATGAACGCGCCCAATAATTCCATATTTTCAGCACATGATATAATCGGCAAGCTTTAATTTGACGTTTAGGTTAGGTTAAGTTAGAATTTGTTCATTAATTCTATATTTTCAGCACATGATATAATCGTCAAGCTTTAATTTGACGTTTAGGTTAGGTTAAGTTAAGTTGTTCATTAATTCTATATTTTCAGCACACGATATAACCGGTAAGCTTTAATTCGATGTTTAGGTTCGACTGCAAGGTCTGTTTGAGCCCGGAAGAAGAAGAGAAAATAGACTCCGTGGAATGGTATTACGGGCAGATGGAGAACGTCTACCTGGAATCGATATTCCTCGACGAGCACACTCTCGTATCGCCGGAAACGAAGACCCTGCACATTTACAACCTGAACGAAGAAAACACCGGTCAGTACGTGTGCATCCTGGGAGACTCCGTCACCGTCCCTTATTATTTAACCGTCGTGAGCGGAACGAGTAACATAAAACAGGCAAGAAAATTCGTTCAGAAATAAACCGTTTATGATTCGCTTGCGATTAGTTTATGCTGAAAATTAGTGACGTATGTTCATCAAAAAAAAAACCTCAAGAGTGCCATGATTTTTTATTTTTAAAAATTTAAGTTGGCACACGTGTTAGGAATTGACATACGAAATGTCGGATCTTTCTTAAAGTCACAGTTATTCCGTGGTCGCGATGGTTTACAGCAACCAGAAAAAAACGTTACTAGACGGTACACATAGAGTTGTAAAAACGCCCACAATCGCCATTTGTTCTGAGCAAAAGTCTGATTTACACTAAGTAATTTTATTTAAACAGAGCTAGTGGCGCCACCTGTTAGGAACAGTCCAAACTGTAAAAGTTCAGTTTTTGTCAAATTGTTACAGAAATTGAACAGTAGTTAATGGAACCAGTACATTTAGAAATTAAGAACGTACCTCCTGCATTTGCGGAAAATACCACATTTTCAACTTTGGTGCGTTCAGGATAATTTTCCTGACACACCTTAAAAATATCAAGTATAGATTCCTTGGTGGACACTGAAAAATGCTTCGCACGGCGTCGTTTAGATGGAGATAGAGCCATTATAATGAAACAAGCAGAAACGTACTCGATCGCAAACCGCTAACACAATACATTGAGGCAATCAGCTGACGATCACGTCATTCGTACTGCGTGATTTGGACGTGCGGATTTCCCGCAATTTTTCGAATTGGCCAGTAAGAATGATGCGTTGGCGATTGTGGGCGTTTTTATAGACTATAGTTGAAAGTCATTTCCGAAATGGGACTAAAGTGTCGCAGCAAATGAATTTATCGGTAGGAACATGCCGCAAGTAACATAACCTCAATATGTGTTACCAACTTAAATTTTTAAAAATAAAAAATCATGGCACACTCAAGGTTTTTTTTAATGAACATACAATATCTGGTGAATGCTATGGCGCCACTTTGATTAATCAAAGTTTTCACTTGACGTTCAAAGTAAATTTGAAATTTGATTGTTACTGGAAGATAATGGAGGTATCATTGCAAATGTGGGTTGCTTTAGATTTAGCGTGTCCATTTCATGGAATCAACAATTCCACGTTTCTTGAATGATCCAAAATAATATTTTTCATCTATTAAAATACAACCACAGATAATAAAATAAGTCATGTTTATCATTTAACATTATAGATGTCTCCACTCTCTGTAAATTGTAAATTACTTCATTAAATAAGTACTCATCAAATATTGTTCCCCCATCAGAACACCTACAGACCGGTTTTAACCTTTCAGGTCTCATCAGTGCAGCTAGTTGGTGATGGGGAAACGGAGATTACTGTTGGAATATAAGTATTTCAAACACCGTTAAAGGTAGATACCCAAAGTGGCATCATCTATTGCCTGAATGCTGTACTGAACCATCGGCAATTAACTACACTGATGAGACCTGAAAAGTCGAAACCGGTCTGTAGGTGTTCTGATGGGGAAACAATATTTAATGTTTGCATTATTATTATTATATTTGCCGCCGCTGACAATATCCACATATTGTCGGGGGTTAAGCCACTCGGATTTGGTTCAGTACAGCATTTAGATAATAGATTCCGCCACTTTAGCGTTTCTACCTTCAAATAAGTACTCCTTTGTCGGCGCCATTTTGAATGTTTGTAAACAAAACACGTTTGCAGCATAAATAAACTTTTACTTCTATACTTGTTTAAACTAGCGAACGCTGAACGCGCGTGTTTGCTATTTGGGGTGCGTTCATCAGAAAATCTGTCAACTGTTGGCAACATGTTTGCAACTATTTCGCGCCCAATGCACGGTCAAAATGTTCCCCGAAAGTACCCAAAAAGTGATAGAACCGAGACATGTTACTTTGATGTTGGTCCAGATGAATATTAGATGCTTTTTGGAAATTCTAACTTTTTTAAATAAAAAATTTGGCCATTGTAAATTATCACGGTTCCTAAACAATTTTGGAGGTAAGTACCTTTTTTTCTAACTGTTCGCTCGATCCTTTTCTCTGAGGCAGCTCACGAAAAAGAAAAAGAGTCACTTCGCCCACCCACCTCCAACACAAACACATAAATTTACAGCGCCAAAGAATCTCTTGATTGGGCAAAACGCCGACAGTAAAAATCAGTGGAAATATTTTATTGTTTATGCTGGAGGCTTATACTTCGTTATACATTTTAAATATTATAATAAAACACTTTTAACTTTGTTTTGTATAACTTATATGTTTATTTTTGTGACTTAAGTTTCGGTAATACAATTACCCACTTCTTGTTTGAAAATGGTAATTGTATTACCGAAACTTAAGTCACAAAAATAAATATATAAGTTATACAAAACAAAGTTAAAAGTGTTTTATTATAATAGGAAATATTTTAAATCGCATACTTTTTAGATCCATTCGGATAAATCCAAGGAAGGCCCCTACGCGCAAGATCCGGAAGCGGTAAAAGGCCACAATCTAATGTTGGACACCGAGTGGAGCGGATGGTCGACGTGTAGCAGATGCAAGAAAATCGGGAGGAAGCATAAAATCGGTTATTGCATAGTTCTGTACGAGCCGAACAAGAAGGCGAAACGATCGAAATATCAAATGATTGGCGAAAATATCAAACAAGTATGAACCGTTAATATACTCTGTTGACATTTTATTCTCTCCGCAGAAGGCGACATTTTTGTTGGTTGGTGGTAAAAAAGTTATCAATAATTTGGGTGTCGTTGTAACCACTCTGTTTACATTTCAAGGCTTTGTTAGGGTGACATTTTTGTTGGTACTAAAAAAGTTACTATGAGGGAAATTCAGTAATTACATCACAAACTAATGTGAAAAAGCTGAAAATAGCGGTTAGTTATTTCCTTATATGTCAATAGATGGCAGCACAATCCTGCTTTATGGTACTCAAGTGACAGTTGCCGTGCGCATGTGTAAGCAGTGTTAAAATGGTGACCGTGCTGTGGAAAAGCAGCGTGCTGTTGTGCGTTTTTTCTGGGCAAAAGGACTTCCTGCAAATCACATCCACAAGGAAATGTCTTCTCTTTACGGTGAATAGTGTTTGTCGCGTAAAGCAGTGTACAACTGGACCGAGAAATGGCGGGAATAAAATGTGAACAGAGTATACGTGTTACGAGCATCTGTGGTATGCGTACAATGCAAAAAGATTATCACTTTTTCTATTTTTTTCCGGGTGTAACTGAATTCTGGTAGACCCCAAATATCATTTGCATTATTACATATATCTTGATGAAATTTAGAATGATACATTTTTTTAATGTGTCAACATGTGAACTTTTAATAACAATTCCATTTCTGTTTTAACCGGAAATTACCATAACTTTTCTATTTTAAATGGAACACCCTGTACATTTGTGCATAATTTAATTATAAACAAGCTTGCAGATTAACGAACAGGTTGAATATTCATATATTCAGGCTACATTTCGTTTTCTTGTATTTACATAATTTAATTCGTCTCTAAATTCCGAGTTTTTAGATTACTACCAGAATTTAGTTACATCCGGTATAACTAATACTTTGTAGTGAACATTAAACATGTTCCATTTCCTCTTCAGGCCCTCTTCAACGAAAGCTTTCAGCCTTTCATGAAAACAAAAAAGGAAAAGGCCGAGGAGAACGAGACGATAACCGAAGTTCACCTGGACTTACTGAAAGCCTTCGTCTACGGAATTCCGTGCAGGTCTCATATACTTCCGTTTTCAATAAAAAATTTGCCCAGCGTTAAAAACCGGTCGGATGAAATAATGATCGGATACTGTAAAGTAAGTACAAAGAATCGGCGGCCTGTGAAGTACTGCGGTAGAATTGCATCAAACACTCGAGGAGTATTGCGCCGTGACCAGCTTTACCCAGAGGGCATATTTAAAGGTTCCTCTTAAAATTATATCTAAAATATCATCAGCGCCATCTATCATTTTTTTATTCCAAAAAGTATGTTCAGGAAGACGAAAAATGACCTCTCTGTGTTTTTAAATCTCAATTACTTAATAAATAAATTAGAAACAACCTTACATGTTGCAGAAAGCATTAAATAAATTTAAAAAAAATTAAAAAAAGGGTATATTTCGTTTTTTTTTTAATTTACTCAATTACTTAAGTTAGAGAAACATATACTTCAAATAATGACAAGAGGAATGCATCAGCTTACTGTCAGTTAGAAAAAAAAAACAGTATTTATAAACAAAGGAGAAAAAAAAATCATGTATAGACCGACCAAATTAAGGGCTAAGGGAGCGTGCCACGCAGAGTGCGTTCATTAAAGCTACGCGCACACTTGTCGAAATCGGACGGACGGCACGCAACGGATAAAATTGCTTAACACAGTTGTAAACAAGTCAACGGCATGGAACGGATAAATGTGCGTTGACTCGTTTACAACTGTGTTAAGCAATTTTTGCCGATGCGTGCCTTCCGTCCGATTCCGACAAGTGTGCGCGTAGCTTAACACTGCAAAGTCGGAGGAATACATTAGCACATGAAGACAGTGATTTACTCCGTTTAAAAAATTCACAGGAAAATAATACGAATACCCGGACACGCCGGTCGTGGCAGCAACCCTCTTCACAACCTTCGTGGTTGGCACTACAAGTTCAGCTGCATCGCAGTTCCTTTGCATTTATTATTTCTCGACGAACTGACAATTTGTTTGCTCCTAAAATCCATTTTCATCTCGATTGTACAATACGAATGGTTAACGAAAACTAGCCCGCCGCTAGCACGTTCATGCTTTTGCGCAATCGGCAATTAGCCAGCCTGTAGAATTCTAATTAATGCAATGAGATTTGGCGGTGGATCACTGTATCAAAAATTGATAAACAAAAACTATTTTTTTTTCAGGTCCCTTGTAAAAATGAAGACATATTCGAAGCCAAAGACAAGAACGGAAAAGTCTTGGAAACCGCAAACAACTCTGCCGGCATATACTCACTACTCCAGGGCTTACCCCCGGTGTCTCCACCTGTCGAGAGACAGCTGCAGTACGAAAAGCAGGGCGTAAAAGTCGTAATAGTATGTCCCGGGTGAATATCAATTCGTCACTCGATGCATCGCAGTAAAATGAAATTTATAGAGTGTTTGGAAAATGCAGAGATCTACTACGGAATTTAACTCAAGCGAGTACAACAAACATCATGGCCTTTAGTGACACCTAGTGGCAGTGTTATTTACTTTAGATAACGTATCTGTGACACAAACTCTTCTTTATTAACAATATTTAGCAGTGAATCTATTCAGTTTTTCCAAATTGATTTTTAACAGATATCTGAGAATTTGAAATTCTTTGGAAAAAATTGTATATCATGGGACGTCTTTCTCACTGCGTTATACGAACAACTGGCTGAAAGGGACGGCTGGTTTTGCACTCAATTTTACTACACCCGTACTTACCAGCACGCCCTCTATAAAGAGATAGTTATACCACCGTGCGTTCGGTTGCATAACTTTGGGGATTGGCTTCAGCTCTGAAGCATTCAGCAGCCGTTCCAGTTATATAGAGTTCACTGGTTTCAAGTTTACTTATACAGTGAGAATTTTTTATCTGTGAACATACTAGTTGCGAGCTTGCATGTTCAATATAAAAAAAAACACACCTCAATTGCAGGGTGCCTTGAAACAACAAATCAGTGTGTCAGATTTGGTATGGTCTCAGTTGCGCCGCCGTCAAAAATCGGGACACTTCCGCTCGACGCCCACATGGGAATGTCACCTGTGACCTTGTCATTTTTTAAATTTAATTAAACAACCATTAACCGGAAAGTAATGATAATCGATGGCTAATCTACTGCAGGTAAAACTACTGGGCGGTCCAAAACGGTGGGGGGGGGGGACTTAAACTAACCCTAACCTAAGCAGAAACACGTACCATTTGCAACCATTAACTTGCAAGTAATGACGATCGATGAATCCGCATGAAGGGGGCGCAACTGCCTTAACACCCTTCTGGGGGCAAGTATCCCGATTTTTGACGTGGGCGCAAGTGTTTTGGCCGTTTGAGCCTTAACTGTCAGATTTGACAATTCGAAAATCATATTATTTCGTATATAAGTTTATTTCAAAAAAATAATGTATACAAAGAAAGAGAAATTAGACATTCCCTATTGGTATTTTAAGAAAAATAGTTTGCGGAATGTAATAAATCTATTTGCTGTTAAATATTCTGATGAAACGGTTCAATCAAATTAGAACCACTATAGGCAACACACAAAGCTTTTCTGTACGGTCTGTTGCGAACTGCCAAGGCACAAGTGTGTTTTTTTAAATTGAACATATGATATATTACATGCTCGCAATTAGCATGTTCAGAGATTAAAAATTTGCACTGTATATCCTTATGTTCAAAAAAAGTACTTAAGAAATCATAATATCACTGGATGGATGCTGCATCACTGGTAACGACCATCGGCACATTCCATAGCTCTCTGTATTTCTCAAACACACTATAGTAGAATCAATAGGTTTTTTTTTTTTTAATTTCAGAAACTTAAACAGCGAATCGCCAATGCTATGGCAGATCGATTCAAAAAACGTAATCCCAAATTTAATAGCGAAAGAATCCGAGGAACGGATTACTGTAACCCTATTGGACAGGATAGTTATTGCCAAGTCGAAGGTTTCGGATACTAAACTATACAGGTATTTAACATAAATATTGCCAACCTCAATGTTTGAGCGGCAAGTACAATGAGATTAAAAAGTAGAACATAGGTGGCAGCACTGCTATAATCAAATAATACCGTTTTGTTTATTACAATTTTTGATAAGGGGTGACGGTGGAAAAATATAATTTTGCCAACCTCAATGTTTGAGCGGCAAGTTCAATGAGATTAAAAAGTAGAAAATAGGTGGCAGCACTGCTATAATCAAATAATACCGTATGTTTATTAACCTGTTAACCGAGCGGGACGTATAAATACGTCAAACGTAAACAATACCGGGTCCTTAAAATATATTTCATAGTCTTAATTTATTTTAAAGCATAAATAAAAAAAATAATAATAATATGAAATTATGTCCTCCGGGCGTGACGTATTGACACGTCCCGGTGAAAAAGTTCGCGCCCATTATATGATGCGTAATTAAAAAGAGAATTCCCCGGTTAACAGGTTAAAATTTTTGATAAGAGGTGGCGGTGGAAAGATACAATTTTGACAACGTATGTCTTACTCCGATTCAAAGATAATCGACGGGAATACCTAAGGACATTTGGTTACCTATGGTTAACCCCATCGCCGCTACAGACGCATATTGACGATCCACTTCTGCGTACCTGTACTGGCATTGCCGTATATACAGTGCGCGCCCAAAGTATGGAATATATTCAGTAAAACCAAAATAAAATATTTTTGGAAAAAATCGTCGAACAGGTCGATTTTCATTTTTAATATTTACACGTTTTTGCATGAAAGTCGATTTTCAGTCGTCATTTGTTTTTGAGTAATAATGCCATCCATTTTGTTTTTCAACGGCAACCCCCTATTTTTGTTCATGATTTTGAGAGATCTTTTCATTGTCGATATGGAAGTATAAAAATGTTACCATCTTACATAAGACATTTTTCGAGTAAGTGGCAATTGAAAGAGAACTTGAAATTTAGAGTTTTTGCAAAATGACCCTGTCGCTATTTTTCCAAACAAAAATTATCTTGACCTTCCATATAATACAATATGGTTCCAGCAAGACGGCGCACCTCCGCACTATGCGCGTTTTTTGGACAATTGCTTTACGAATAAGTGGATTGGCAGGCGAGGACCAATAGAATAGCCCGCGAGAAAAATGAATTCGCAGAATTAGCCTGGAAAATATTCAAAATGTTCAAGAAGAATTTCTACATGTTCGAAAAAAACGCGGGGATGCGCCATCTTGCTGAAACCAAATTGCATTATGTGGAAGGTCAAGATCATTGTTGTTTGGAAAAATAGCTACAAACGCTGTTACTATACATTTCAGTTGTTGGCAAAATAATGAACTAGCCGGCGTGGTGCACCTGGTGGTGGAGAAGAGAATGCAGCTGACTTTCAACCACCACGTTATGCTGTTCGGAATGGTGGCGATCCTGTCCACGTTCATTTACGTTTTCGTGAAGGCGTTCTTCGGAAGAAAGTACGTGAAACTGGCGTTCTGAGGGTACTCACCACGGGGCCCTCGGACGGCTTGTTCGTCCGGAACGTCGGGGGGACCATCTCGGGAGTCAAGCTGGGCGGAGGGTTCACCCCCTTCAGGCAGCGGGCCACGAACCACATGGCCAGCGCGAACTGCTCGTTGTTCAGTTTTCCGCTTTGGTTGATGTCGCACAACGCCCTGGAAATAAATGAAAAATGTTATTGGTTAGCTAATAAATGCGATCTCAGCGGTGTATTACCAGTTGCAAAAGTTCATTTCGGACGGATGATATCTTGCAATGTTTCTATAGTGCAACTACAGGACGGCAAACGTAACTTGCCGTTGCGCAGTGGCAAAATTGTGGGCGGAACCTTCGAAGGGCGCTCTCGATAGATTTCGTGACGAGTTCGCGCGCCTAGTACATTCATTTTCAAAAGTGACAGCGCCCGATAGAGTTGTAAATTAATAGCGCACACGAACAATATCTGCTTGCTTATTACAGAGACTGTACTCGGCCGGTTGTAGAGAGAGATCTTTCGCTTGCTCTCTGCGCGTCTGGCCAACTTATATTTGCCGTCCTGTATTTTTCATTTTTTCTTGTAATGTAACATCAACAACGGGATTTTAAATGAGTGAAAATAAATCAAATGAAATAGTGAAAAACCACTGAAACTCAAATTGACAGGTGGCGCCATCTGTGACCAATGAATTAATTCATACAGAAAAAATATAAAATAATAGCCGTGTGTGACTGAATGGCACAGCCTAAGTAAAAAAAAAAACAAGAGAATTTTGAATGAGTTAAAATAAATTAAATGAAATAGTCAAAAACCACTGAAACTCAAATAGACAGGTGGCGCCATCTATGACCAATGAATTAATTCATACAGAAAAAATATAAAATAATAGCCGTGTGTGACTGAATGGCACAGCCTAAGTAAAAAAAAAAACAAGAGAATTTTGAATGAGTTAAAATAAATTAAATGAAATAGTCAAAAACCACTGAAACTCAAATAGACAGGTGGCGCCATCTATGACCAATGAATTAATTCATACAGAAAAAATATAAAATAATAGCCGTGTGTGATTGAATGGCACAGCCTAAGTAAAAAAAAACAACAGAATTTTATCTATGACCAATGAATTAATTCATACAGAAAAAATATAAAATAATAGCCGTGTGTGACTGAATGGCACAGCCTAAGTGAAAAAAAAAAAACAGAATTTTAAATGAGTGAAAATAAATCAAATGAAATAGTCAAAAACCACTGAAAATCAAATAGACAGGTGGCGCCATCTGTGACCAATGAATTAATTCATACAGAAAAAATATAAAAAATAGCCATTTGCGACTGAATAGCACAGCCCAAGTACAAAAAAAACAACAGAATTTTAAATGAGTGAAAATAAATCAAATGAAATAGTCAAAAACCACTGAAAATCAAATGGACAGGTGGCGCCATCTACGAGCAATGAAAAATTTAATTATCTTTAAGCACTACTTGTAATTGAAATTTAATATAAGTACTTCAAATGCTTTTAAAAATAAATAAATAATTCTAGACACAATATTAACCATTTGAGTTAACTTGGCGCTGCTGTCAAAAAATTCCAGTACATTTCAAACAGTATGGACAAATGATGGTGCAGTCACCTAACCTAACCTAAATTACGACAAACGATCTACGCAATAGATGACAGGCACTGTTGCACATGTTTTTCTCATGCGGTTAAGATAACCCTCTACAAGTAACAACTCACCATATATGTGCAAGGACCTGTTGCGGCACCCCCGACTGCAAGAACACGTCTTTAATCTCCTGCCCTGAGACGAACCCGTCCTTGTCGACGTCGCTCTTGACGAACAGCGCGTCGGACTTCCCCTTCTCATCGCTGGTGACCACCCAGTTGACGGTGGGCTGGACAGACTGCACCGGTCTGGCCGGCGCGGCGGTGGCGGGTATTAGGGGAGCGGGCTGGATCGGCTGCGAGGGTGGCGGGGCGGGTCGCGATGGCAGCGCCGACATCGGGGGTATCGAGGAGATGGGGGGCGGCGGCATTTTGGGTTTCATGCCGTCCAGGCCGCCGATCAGGGGCGCGTTCATGGGCGTGGAGCCTTTCCGCTTGGCCGATGGCATTAGTTCCGGAGGTAGAGTGCTCGGTATGGCGTATTTTTCCAATGCTTTGTAAACTAGGTGCATCGCCTGAAAACAAATTAAGCACCAAATTATATTGAGAAAGAGGGTAAACGTTTACACGCTCGTGCAATTTGTGTCAATTGGCTTGTACGAGCTAATTTGCACAAGTATAACGTTCCTCATTTATTTTATATTTACAATTATTTTAATATGTACGTTTCTTTGTCTTCAATTTTATTTATTCAACTAATATGTCCATGTGTAATGTATTAAAAAAATTTAAAAAAACAATAAAAAAAAATTTAAAGTTTAAAATTAAAAATTAAAAGAAAAAAAAAATTGATTAATTAAAACACTTGATTTTGTTTCACTGATTTTATTTGTCTCTCCGACTAGTTTCGACCTTAGGTCATTCTCAAGGAGATAAACCAAGTGTTTTAATTAATCAAATTATATAATTATGTTTCACCACGGGTTAAGTGAGAAATTAATCATAAAAAAATTGAAATTTTTTTTTTTTTTTAATTAAAAAATTACAAAAAACTAATTTTTACCCAAAGACAACTTAAGCCTAGGAAAACTAGTTAATTCAACTAAATTACTAGCTAATTTCTATTTAAATATTTACGGTGTACTTGGCTTATGTAAAACTTCTGGCATTAATAAATTATGATTATTATTACATCCCTGTAACATCAATATTCAAGCTTGTAACACGTTCGCCGCCGCCGCAATTGGGACTGCATTTACGCAAGTAGCACGTCGGTGGCAGCGAACGTGTTAATGGATTAAAATGTTTTATACTCACAGCGACGAATTCCGCTCTATCCAGCATGCCGTCTTTGTCTTGGTCGGCCAAGTCCCATATCTTGCCGAGGGTTTCTAAAGGTAACTTGGAATCCATCAGAACGCCTTTAACCTGCAAAGATATTAAAATTACTTCATAACAATTATTAATTTTGCAATTGCTAATCGTTATTCAATCTCGTTTTTGTGATAAAATCTCTACGATTTCTACGAGGCACTTGACCTTCACAAGCACATTTTATTAAATTGCACTCTCATCTCATCACGTCCTTAAAATTCCATACGCAACACAGATAGAACACCGCAATAAAAAGTCATTTATACCGAGAGCGTTTATCCTATGTCGTGGGAGTACGCACTCGCTTCATAAGTTTAATAATAAATATAATAACATAACCTTTAAAATACATAATTTCATGTATATAAATATTTATACATGTAATTGCTAAATAAAGTTATTACAATATTATCGTTAGTGGCTGAATGGTCAAACCTATGCCAAAAAACAAAAAGAAAAAAAAGTTATTATTATTATGTTATAAATATTTCTCAATGCATTGCCACAAAAATCCGAGGACCATAACCTCAAACAAATAATTGACGACTTGTACCCAGTCCGCAGATTGTGCGCCAGTCGTTTACTCTACCTATTTCTGAACGCAACCAACTAGACGATCAGAGCGCGGATAAACTATTTCTGAACGACGGACGGAGTAACTTCAGCGCAATATTTTTAGTCGGAGCGCCGTTCCTGAACGCACCCCAGTGGTATTATTATTTGCCCTAATAATTTATGTTAAACTGTATCGGGCAGCATTATATTATTTGAAAGTAATCTGCATTTTATATACAAGGGTGGTATTATTATTTTTTTCTTATAATTTTAAGTTTGTAGAATGTTAAACTGTAAAGTAATCTGCATTTTGTATTCAAAAACGGTGAATAAACTCACCTTTGATAGTGTAAGAAAAATAATTTACGATGGAACACCACACATTCATTGCCCGGCACTTCGATCACTAATAAACAAAAATCCATACAAATTCCTAACCCCTCTGGCTACATTCCAACTTTAAGTTGATGCATCTCATCTCTGCATTATAGATTTTATCGTCTCGGTCAGAGATTGAATTGTTTTAATTTGTCTCGGGTGGAATTTCAGTAAAAAAATATTTTTGATTATACAGGGTGTCCCAAAAAAGTGCGACGTCATAAACCGATTATTGAGATAAAAAATATTATTCGTTTTATCAACTATTCCAATGAATAAAAATCGAAGGTGGCTTTGAAAACATTTTCGAATTGACGTTTAAGATAAAAAATATTATTCGTTTCATCAACCATTCCAGTGAATAAAAATCGAAGGTGGCTTTGAAAACACTTTTGAGTTGACATCCGAGATATAAAAAAATTTTAACAATAATTTACCTTATTTCCAGGGATCAGTCCATTGATGGGTTGCAAGGACTCAAACAACTTATCATACTTTTCCCTCTCGGCGGGCTTTACGGTCCAGTCGACGGCGGAAGGCGGCAGAGAGGTGATCAGGGGAGTGTTAGTCGGTAACGGCGGCTTCTTCGGTTTAGGCAGCGGAACATCGCCCTAGAATAATTCACCGTAAGCAATAAACCAGAGGTATGACGAGACATATTCGAAGCATGGCATAAGAAATTGAGTTTTCCGCAGCTAATGTTAGATGGCGCCACAATGCAAATTCGATGGATGGATTTCATAGACAATAAACCAGGGATATAAGACATACAGGAACCAGGGCATAAGAAAATGAGTTTTCCATATATAATGTTAGATGGCGCCACAAAAGAAATTCGATGGATTTCATAATCAATAAACCAGGAGTATGACGAGACATATGAGAACCAGGCCATAATAAATTGAGTTTTCAGCATCTAATGTTAGATGGCGCTACAATAGAAATTTGATGTATTACATAAACAATAAGACAATGGAAAAACCAGAGCATAAAAAATTGAGTTTTCCGCAGCTAATGTTAGATGGCACCACAATAGAAATTTGATTGATTTCATAAACAATAAAACAATGGGAACCAGGTCATAAAAAATTGAGTTTGCGCAGCTAATGTTAGATGGCACCACAATAGAAATTTGATTGATTTCATAACCAATAAACCAGGGATATGACAAGACATATGGGAACCAGGGCATAAGAAATTGAGTTTTCAGCAGTTAATGTTAGATGGCGCCACAACACAAATTCGATGGATGGATTTCATAAACAATAAACCAGGTGTATGACAAGACATATGAGAACCAGGACATAAAAATTGAGTTTTCCGGAGCTAATGTTAGATGGCACCATAATAGATATTTAATAGATTTCATAAACAATAAACCAGAGGTATGGTAAGACATATGGGCATAATCAGGGCATTATAAATAGAGTTTTCAGTAGCTAATGTTAGGTGGCGCCACAATCGAAATTTGAAGGATTTCATAAACAATAAGGCAATGGGAACCAGGGCATAAAAATTGAGTCTTTCACAGCTAATGTTGGGGGGCGCCACAATAGAAATTCGATGAATTTCATAAGTAATAAACAAGACAAATGAGAACCAGGGTATAAAAAAATGAGTTAGGTGGCGCCACAATAGAAATTCGATGGATTTCATACACAATAAACAAAACAAATGAGAACCACGACAAAAAAATGAGTTTCCCCAGCTAATGTTAGGTGGCACCTCAATAGAAATTTGATGGATTTCATAAACAATAAGACAATGGGGACCATAGAAATTTGATGGATTTTATAAATAATAAACCAGGGGTATGAGAAGACATGTGAGAAATAAACAATAAACCAGAGGTATGACAAGACATATGGGAACCAGGGCATAAGAAATTGAGTTTTCCGCAGCTAATGTTAGATGGCGCCACAATAGAAATTTGTTGGATTTCATAAACAATAAACGAGGGGACATATGGAAACCAGGGCGTAAGAAATTGAGTTTTCTGCAGCTAATGTCAGATGGCGCCACAATAGAAATTCGATGGATTTCACAAACAGTAAACCAGAGGTATGACAAGACATATGGGAATCAGGGCATAAGAAATTGAGTTTTCCGCAGCTAATGTTAGATGGCGCCACAATAGAAATTTGATGGATTTCATAAACAATAAACCAGGGGACATATGGGGACCAGAGCATAAGAAATTGAATTTTCGGCAGCTAATGTTAGATGGCGCCACAATAGAAATTTGATGGATTTCATAAACAATAAGACAATGGGAACCAGGGCATAAAAAATAAACAAGAGAAATGAGAACCAGGGCATAAAAAATTGAGTTTCCCCAGCTAATGTTAGGTGGAGCCACAATAGATATTTAATAGATTTCTTAAACTATAAACCAGGGGACATATGGGGACCAGGGCATAAGAAATTGAGTTTTCTGCAGCTAATGTTAGATGGCGTACAATAGAAATTCGATGGATTTCTTAAACAATAAACCAGGGGAAAAAAATAAGTTTTTAGATGGTGCCAGAATAGAAATTTGATAGATTTCTTAAACAATAAACCAGGGAACACATGGGGACCAGGGCATAAGAAATTGAGTTTTGTGCAGCTAATGTTAGATGGCGCCACAAGAGAAATTCGATGGATTTCATTAACAATAAACCACGGGTATGATAAGATGTATGGGAATCAGGGCATAAGAAATTGAGTTTTTTGCAGCTAATGTTGGATGGCGCCACAACAGAAATTAGATGGATTTCTGTAAATTATGTAAGTTGCTAACACTAGATGGCGCTTTTCTGTTCCAGTTTACCTGTGTTACTTTTAAACGTAAAATGTCAAACGCTTAAAGTGCGGAAACGTGCGAGGACGAATAAAACAATCATTTCGCGAGTTACCCTTGTAGCAAAAAAATGTACAAAATACACGTGTACATCACTTGATGAAACAATAAGGTAATCACTATGTTTTACTATTTATATTAACTAAATATTATACAACTTGCCTAACTAGGTTTGTTCACGTGAACTTTCTCAAAGGAGAATGTACGAAACTTGTGAAAGTAATTAATATAAATTATAAAACAAGCAAAAACAACAATATATATATATATATATATTATATATATATATATATATATATATATATACACAACACGCACACATGTAACAGTTGGGTGTGTTGGTGTTAATTCCGCAACTAATCATAGATGGCGTTTATCTATTAAATTTATCCGCATGCTTTGTCGCTTCCTGTTATTTCATGCAATAAACTGAATTGAATTGATAAGCGCCATCTGTGATTAGCTGCAGAATTAACATCAACAGTTGTGTATGTGTGTTGGTGTTAGTTCCGCTTATCTATTCAATTTATCCACATGCTTTCTCGCTTCCCGTTATTCCATGCAACAAACCGATATTTCCCAACTGGAAAATCTTACCATTTTGGGCGGGGCCATTTCCATGTTGATGTTCACCATGTTGATGTCTTTCCCGGCCTGCGCGAGCGAGACCAGCTTCAGCGCGACGAACATGCCCGTCTTGTCCAGGCAGCCCCGCCCCCCCGGGTCTGACAGGTCCCATATCCTCGACAGGACGACATCGCTCAGCCCGGACTTTTTTAGGAACCGCGCGGCCTCCAGGGCCCCCACAGTCCCGACCCCGTTCGGATCGACCTTAATAAATAATTGAGTCTAATTACAAAGACGTTTAATGGACACTTGATCTCACTTTAAAAAGAAAACACAGAGGTTAAGGGTTTATTCGTCGGAGATGGAGAGAGTCAAATAGTGCTGGGTATCGTCGAGAGCATGTTACACGGATAAATGTGAATGTAACAAATTAACAATTAATTATGATAATTCTTAAAAATACACAGAATACAAAGTATTGTGGATAAATGTGAATGTAGCCAATTAACAAATTTATTTATTATTATTATTAAATCCAGATATGCCCACAGTTCTAGAGGGTGTATTTGAAATAACGAACAGGCACACAAAATATTTGTGAACCCATTTCCGTCAAAATGTATTCGAATTTTTTTTTTTTAATTTCCTAATTTTTTTGAGGTTTTTTAAACATTTTGAGAACCGATGCTTTTCTCATTTAATTAGGTCTGCATGGAATGTGTGTTTGTTTATTTAAAACGCGAGATACGATTTCTTGCCTCCGAAATTTGAAGTGTTATCGCAACGTTTTTTTTTTTTTGTAAAAGATAAACAGTCTTCAAGTTCATTGACGCTTAAAGGGCACTCACATATTTTCTACACGCTTGCTGTAATTCGATATCTAAAGCCGATGCCGTTAAAAATTAGGTCACATTACCACTGCCCCCAAACATGTTGCGTATTTTCACTCATTAACTTTAATAATTAATTGCGGGCTTTTTGTTACAGTTATAAACAAAATAATTGCGAATATTGTTTAAAAATAATAATCTCTCTGTTCGTTATTTCAAATACACCCTGTATATGTAGGACGACTATTTTAAAATTCCTCTTAAAATTATATCTAGAATATCGTCAGCGCCATCTACCATTTTGTTATTCCAATAAGTACTTCAAGTGATTATTCATTGACGTTTGAGAGGAAGCAAAAAATAGCCTCTCTGTTTTTAAATCTTAACCGTTTTAGTGCCGACAATTTTTTTGTGGGTATACCGTAAATTGCAAATAATGCTAATTTAACAATCACTTGTTAAAAGTATACTGATATAAGAAGCGCCATAGTGCTCGCGGCACTTTTGACAGGAGTATGCAGCGACGCGGTGGCGCTGCTCGGCACTATAACGGTTAATTACTTGATTTAGTGTAATATTTAATATTGTAAAGACAAGGAATGTACTTAACTATAACGATTCCAACTTTGATATGTATTTGCAAAAAATGCAACGCGTGGAGCAAGCCCTCGTGAAAATATTTCAAATTTGCAACTACATATTTATTTGAGAATAGTAGGCTGTGACGTAACCCACATCTTGTTCCGTCTAATTTCAATAAAATCATTGGCAAAATGGTATTGTTCAACCGTAAACTACAAAATCTCTTTACCCTTGTGTTTAATTTCAAAGTAATCACAATTAATTTTACGATCTGATAAGGAGAGTACTTACATAGTTGTAATACGCTTCAAATATGGCAGTATTAATTCCAGCCACCTAAAAAAAAATTGAATCCAGATTAATTCCAAAGGAAAACAAATTTTATTAAAAAAAATTGATTGAAATCAAAGGGACAATAACACAGTAAAACTTGGTTATGTAATTACCGATATACTTTGATCAACGGATCTTTGCGTGTGCGTCATTGCCAAAAATGGAGTATTCTCGCCTTGTATGACATACGTAAGCTCATTATTGCGTTTAATTTAACTTATCATAGAGGGAGTGACCGCATGAAAATATTGTCATCGGAACTAGGTTCAGTAGTCTATGGCGTGCATGCGAAATTGAGACTGAGCACACATCATATTAATACAGATATTGATGTTCACTACAACCAAATTTGATTGGTGCTTAAATTTCAAATAAAGTAAGTCGAGACTATTTTAATGTAAGCGATTTAACACATTGAATGCAGTGAGGAGCATACCATAACCTCAAATAGTGTTCGAGCTGTGTAAGACGGGCCTTATTTTTCCGTTGTGGCCATGTAGAACAAACCTTGCTATTCAATTACACGGAAGTTATGTGGCACTTAAGAAAAATCATATAAAGATATTTACCCGTGGTCAAAAAATGTGGTAGCACTTGAACGTGAGCGTGAACTAACTACTAATAAAAGTAGGTTATGAAAAATGAAAACTTTAACGTTGCGGATGGTTTTCGAGTAACTATTTATTTATGAAGGTTTGGTACACTTCATAAGAGTTATTTTCCAGTAATGTCTAGATATTGAACTAGTGCGAAATAATTGCAACTGAAACTTTCCGGACGATCACGTAATCTACAATCTACAATCAAGATGTACCACGAAGTAAACGCCGCCTACATTAAACATTTGATCACGTAATCTTCAATTTTGGGAGTCCAAGGATTTGAGCGATTGAGGACAGAAAAAATTTAGCGAAATAATTGTGCCCGCACATTAATATTCAAAACAAACGATACGAACTTCAAAGAAACAACTGAACTTTATTACGACGATGAATTGATTTCGGGTATACATGAAGCAGTATTAAATATTCAAGGCAAGACTCTGAATTTTGGAACGGGGCTCGATTATCTGACATTCATATTGACGTTTCCACGAAATGTCACTGGAAGACCGACGAGGGGCACAGATGCATTCAACAGTTGCCTTCAGCCAGCGACCGGCGATTGAATTAAAACCAACACAACATTCGACCGCGACGGGGCCTCACGTTTTCTTTATCGGAAAACGGCAATATCGGCTGTATCTATATATACGCCGCCCACCGAACTGTCATGAATCGCGAGTAACGCTGTAAGCTCGAAATTGCCCGAAATGCTGTATAACCGGCGGTCCGAGGGGAGAGGCACTTTTTCGTCGGGGCGGTACGCACTCGGTTTCGTCGGACGCGGCGCTATTAATTGACAAAATGCCACAATTATGTCAAAATTTCGAGACATGTACCTGCGTTGGTGACGGCAAGGCGGCCATCTTTCGAATACTGACTGGAACGAATTTATTGGTCGATTTTTTACTGTGTCAACCAATCCGCGCACCAATCAATAATAAGATGGTGCCAACGACAAGAAACGAAAGCACTAGAATTTTTGCCTATTTTATTATTCAAATTATTTTGAAAACTTTATCACCACCGTCATAATATCACTGATGATAATTGTAAACGGATAATAGTAATTCTAGTATAACATTTCTCCAGAGTATTTACAACCGAGTATTGACCACGAGGTCACAGTGGCGTAGCGTACGGGTGGGCGACCAAATGTTAAAAACTGAAAATAATTATAAAGATGGATATGATGCAGTGACGGTTCGCGGCGTTTTTTCTGGTACGGCCGAGGAACAAGAGGTGGTAATACAGATAGGTGCGGTCACGCAGTCAGCCGTCTCTGCAACTGACCGTATCTGTATTGCCACCTCTTGTTCCTCGGCCGTACCAGAAAAAAACCCGCGAACCGTCACTGATATGATGATATAATAATAATTGTAGTATAACATTTCTCTAGAGTATTTCCACTTGACTATTGGCCACAAGGTCACAGTGGCGTAGCGTACGGGTGGGCGACCAAATGTTAAAAATTGATAATAATTATAAACATGGATATGAACAGTGACGGTTCGCGGGGTTTTTTTCTGGTACGGCCGAGGAACAAGAGGTGGCAATACAGATAGGTAGGGTCAGTTGCAGAAACGGCTGGCTGCGTGACCGCACCTATCTGTATTACCACCTCTTGTTCCTCGGCCGTACCAGAAAAAATCCCGCGAACCGTCACTGATGACGGTTCTTTCAAACATATATTCGCGCGACTATTAATATTGGATAATATTTGAAGGGACTATCAACTAGACATTTTTAGGAAAATTTTAACATTAACCTTTACTTTGTCTAATTTGAAGGGACTAATTGTAATTATTCAAAAATTCGATTTTCCTTTATCACTTGCAATCATTTTAAGTAAGCTTAGAAACAAACGCAAACAAAAGTTTATCGCTGGACGACGCTAAGCGCTTCAGAAAGTGGCAGAGCTGTCAAAATGGAGGATAATCACATTCTCTTGATGAGAGTCCTCAAAATACATTACAAGGACCGCCTGCAGATACTGGACGAAGCTTTGAAGGTCATCAAGGAGTACTCCAATAAACCGATGTCGAATCAAAGCGAATACGATCTCGTAAGTTCATCAGATGATATCGAAGTGAAATTCAAATGATATTTATTTTCAGACGTCATTGACCTTGCAAAGTATGCTGAATGATTTACCTCCCGATATATTAAAGTACTTTTTGACCATGGTGCCATTGCCGAAGAATAAAGAGAACTTGGCGAAGAATAAGGATGATACGTCCAAGTAAGTGTTTTTAAATTGATTGGTCATACCAGTGGCGGCTCGTGGATGATCGGCGCGGAAGAAAATTTGACCAAAATAATGCTTTCTCCATAAGAACAAATAGTGCAACACGAGCGCCATCTCTGTCTTAGCGTACGTTTATGTTGGAGCGACGATAACCGACCAGAGGGATGATAAAAGCGGAGCGAAGAAAAGTAAAACGTTGACTTATATGTACCTGTTCATATTGAAGATAAGTGCTACCGATAAGGGCGACAGTATATTGTATTTCTTCGCTCTTTTCTACGGAAATCCACGAGCTTTCGCTGGGTCATACAGCCAACAGACTCGAATGTCGTGAAAATGGAGAGTGGGCAGTAACGGTTCGCGGGGTTTTTTCTGGTACGGCCAACGAACAAAAGGTGGTAATACAGATAGGTAGGGTCAGTTGCAGAGACGGCCGCACCTATCTGTATTACCAGGTTGTTGTACATCGTTGAAAAGAGAAAAAAAAGTCTATTTATGCGTGTAAAAATCAAATATGGCGGCCTTGAAATAAGAAAGTTGGTATTAATATCTCGGAAACCGCCATCTTGAATTTTATTTTGGCTTGATTTCTATGTTTGCCTAATTAAACCAAGTAACTGTTATTTACAACTTTTTTTCGCATCTTTAATAATTATTGAGATATTTGATTTTTTTGAAAATCGCGATTTTCAGTTTTTTTTAAATATTTTCTAAACTGCTCGGAATTTTGAAAATTTCTCAACATAATCTGAATCAGCATAGAAAACTGCACAACATTGCCCATTTAACCAGATCTCTAGCTTTAAGAATAAGAAAGATACCCATGCAATCCTACTCTATTTAGGACACCCTGTATAAAGGGTGGTGGGTGGCCACTATCCTACAATCCAACCAGTTGAACATCAACGAGGGCTGTAGAGGTGGAAAATGCAACGTTATTTTTTAATTTGTTTCAGTAAATTAGATTACTACTACGATCATGGTCAAATATCAGAGTGTGAGGGTGGTGGGCGGTGTCAATCAGTAGATTACTACTCTGATCACAGTTTTGTTTCAGTAAATTAGATTACTACTCTGATCACGGTCAAATATCAGAATGCGAGGGTGATGGGCGGGGCTAATCAGTAGATTACTACTCTGATCACGGTTTTGTTTCAGTAAATTAGATTACTACTCTGATCATGGTCAAATATCAGAATGTGAGGGTGGTGGGCGGGGCCAAACAGTAGACTACCACTCTGATCATGGTCAAATATCAGAATGTGACGGTGGTGGGTGGTCTGCCGCAACCAAATTTGATTGTGACAATTTTTCAGCATAAGGCCGATCCTGTTGAAGTACTTAAATGAAGAAATCCCTCCACTGATACCCTTGTCCAAGGTCGAACCTAAAGCGAATAAGCCAGTTGTAGCTGCCAAGGAGCACGACGAGAAACTTATATCGACGACGTTAAAAGAGGAACCTTTCAGAAACACCGTCAACGCTTTAAAAAGACCGTTGGGGAGGTTAAAGAGGCGAGGAACGAACCGAGGACCAGTTGGTAAGGGGCTATTTTCATCATTTTAAGTATGGCAGGGGTTTTTCATTTTATACTTTTACACTGCACATCTTTATGGTCCGGATCACGTGCATGATCAACTCTGATCAATCTCGAATATCAAATGGGGAATGAAGATATGACTTGGGAATTACAAGAGGGAGTTTTCGTGGGGTCGTCATGATTAACCCGTTTTTGCCCAACAATTTTTTTTCAAATTCTCTGTGCAGTTTCTAAAAGAACAAACAAAAAAGATTCAAACGGCGTTCGTGCGTTTTCCTTTAGTGCACAGTGGTCTTACCAATCATAAATTCATCATAAACAAACGACGCAGAACGCCGGTGCACGTGCAATTCTTCGAAAATATAGCTGTTCCAGTAATGGAACAGTGGGCAAAAATGGGTTAAGGAAATAGTTGCACAGGGATGATAGAGTCCACCCAGACATATTGTGAACGTTAACTTTTGCTAATCTGTACGATGTTTTGAAGTGGATAAGGGCTGGCCTTAAAAATGTCATAAAACTAGAAGTATCGCGGTCTTCTGGTTGTTCTGGGTTCATGGACAGAACCGTTTTATTAACCCTTTCACTGCCAACAGTTTTAGGAAGCAGTACTCCAGAGGAAATATTTTTTTCGGTTAGTGTGTAGTCATACTGTAACTTACTTTTGAAGTCAAAAGGATTTGAAAAATGAAAAGCGATTCGTGTAAATGTTGATGAAGCCTAAAGCCATCAGGCCCACTTATCATGGAATACACATGACGCCTTTAAACGTCATCAGCACTCAATGGGTTTAGGTCTGCGGTTAGTGGTTGTAAAAATTACCATCTACTTAAAATCCGATGTTCACAATATTTCTGGTAAGACTCTACCTTTGAATTTAGTTTTGGGAAAACAAGTGCTGACCCCTTCCTCCCTTCCTGCGACATCATTGCCTATGTCGAAAAGATTTTAAACTTTAAAATACAGTACGTTATTGTACAACATGAAATGGAGATGTATAATGGGCCCGTACGAGGGCCTACATACAGTGACCTTGTCACCCTCCCTTAATCTGGATCTTACAACATGATGAGATAAGTTGCAAAAACTCTTACATAACACGGTTTCGCTCTATTACGATCAAAATTTTTCAGGCTTTACTTAACCACTTCGCGCCCATGCTGCTTTGATTTAATCCCAGGTTTGATGAAAAATTACTTCTTTGTTGTTGTTAACTTTTTCTACGAAATATGATTTCACTGTCACAAACTTTCCCATTTATGCAAAAAAATATGAAAAAATATTCCATAGATGGCGCTAAAGAAGTAATTTTTTTTGTACAATGTTTTTGTTTTCATTTTTTGCTTGTTGCCACATGGGAGTGAAAAGGTTAAGGAAGATTAGCTTCAGATTCAGACAAAAGCGGGAACGAAGCGGTCACGGTATGTAGGCCCTTGGAAGGGCTCTTAATTTCCACCACTCTAATTTACTCATTATCACTCAAGACTCAACATTTTAACATATTGGTATTCGTCACATAGTCAATGTTAAATATCCGTAAGTATACTTAAGTACAGTCGAAAAACTGATAGGAAATATCAGTTCTGACATTTGCCTTGGTACACCAAGGAGTCCGTCGTATCTGATTTATGAACATATTTCCTTGCTGTACCAAAAGATATGGGAAAACTCTGTGGAAAAACCACGCAAGATTGATAACAAAGCCTACGTGCAGTGGACCTCTCTGCCCACCCTTCGGAATAATCCAGATTCAGATGATGAAAACAAAATTCTTTTTCTCTGTTGTATAGCAACGTGCTAATAGTATATTATGCAACGACCACATTATGACATTCGTACAAATTACAACACTCGCTCGAGTTGTAAACTTCGTACTCATGCATTAATAAGTCATAATGTGGGAGTAGCATACATTACTTTTTCTACGGCCATATAGATTTTTATTTATTTTTTCTGTTCTTGGGGTAAATCGTAAAAAAATGCAAAAGAATATATTTTTATGAAAATGTATAAACTAGTTTATTAAAAAGATAAGCAATTAATAAGGATTGGCAATAGTACCATAAATAGACAATTAAATAGAATTTTTCTTTTCATGATTAACAAAATTATTAATAGTAATTCCTGTACAATTGTACAAATTGTTTTATATTGCCAATCCGTCAATAATTTATATGCTTTTTCATAGTATTTTGTTGGAAGTAAATTATCGCAGGCTTCTTTTGCGTTTTCCAGTATATCAGGTGGTGTTAGCTGAATCTCACTGTCGGTCGCTGTGACTCACTCATTTTATAATTATACAGGAAATTATTTTGACTGGTTGTGAGTATTATGTCAAAGTGACAACTGACCGACCAATGCTGACGCGACGATATTTAATTTTCGCAATTATTTGTAACTCGTTGCATTATGAAAATTTGAATCATTATGATGGTCATAATGATTCAAATTTCTGAATCGTTATGAATGAATTATAACATGGCCGTAGAAAAAGAAATTTATTTATTATTATTATTATTATGTTATAGAGTGTAAAAAACTATTGGATCTTTGCGCGGAGTACGTGGTGCAAAATCACACCGCCTTAAACCAGGACTACCAACTGCTGAAGGAAAACGTGTGGAAGATGGTCAACAGCAATAAGTTCGAGGGCGTCGCCTTGGAGAAGCTTTACGGCGTGATCCGGGATCTGAACAAGAAAATCAAGTGGATGAGGCTGCTGAACGCCGACGATGTCACCGATGAAATTATTAGGGAGGAGTACGGATCGAGCGAGGTTTTCGTTAAAGAGAAGCACTTGGATCCGCTGCTCCAGGAAGATCCTTTTGTGATTAAAGGAGAATTACTGGAGGCCGTTACGAATTTTTGTAAAATGTAAAAATGTAGTGTTTATCAAATTATTTTCAAGAGTTTACTCGTTAACCTTCCATCAGGGTTGATATTGGTTCCACGAACTTCACGTTTCCCTTAGACACAGAGACGGCTAGCGGGGTGACTTATGGTACGGCCTAGGTAGCAATACAGATGGGTGGGGTCGGTTGCAGAGATCTGTATTACCACCTCTGCTACCTCGGCCGTACCATGAGTCACCCAGCGAGCCGTCACTGCTCAGACACCACTTTACTATAGTATTCAAGGCATCATCTTAATACAAAAGTATAAAAGACTTTTTCGCATCTTATTAAATAATATAAACGTTGTTAAATCGTTTTTGATTGAGAAAGTTGTCCATTTTTCGGCCGAATCATTTTCTCCACAGGTGACGTCCAATCAAATGATAGCGGTTTCATTGCCCAACAGGCGACGTCCAATCAAATTATAGCGGTTTCATTGCCCAACAGTTTAGTTGTTACTATGGTTACGATTCGTTTTTTGTCAGCGAACAGCCTCCATTTTCCAAATAGAAAAATTATTCGTTATAATTTAATACAAACAGAAAAATCTTTAGATAATTATTTAATATGATGCGAAAAAGTATAGTATTAAACTCGTGAACAAGTTGGCCATGGCCACTCGGGTGAATTGCAACACGAGCCGTAGGCTTCACTCTCGTGGCAATTGCCAACTTTCTCACTCGTTTAATAATATACTATTAACACATTCAATGCGTTACGGGGCGTATGCGTCCTGTATTTGGCAGAATAGAATTCTATCGAACGTATTTTGACGGAATGAAAAGTTTTTTGGTATCGATCACAGATTAATATAAATCTGTGGTATCGATTAACACCATTCAGTCTGCAGCACACCATTTAAAAAAAAAAACTTTACGGGGTTTATATGCCCCGCTCCGTCACACAAAATTTTTAGCCGCAGTGAACGTGTTAAGTTATTGTGATTCACTTATTTATTGGTGAAAACATCAGCTCGTGAGCAACAGGTTGAATTGTAGGATAGTGCCCACCCACCACCCGCCGAATCAACTTTATTTTTACCCACAAATCTTGTTGGGTTAAATGAACTTCTTCGGCAAATAATTGTAAAAGTTGAAAGTTTACAAAACGTGAGTTTGTGGTTTAAATCTAAGTGGAACAAGGGGCGGGTGGGTGGTTGATTTTGAGAGATCTTTTCCTTGTCGAACTGGCAGTATAAAAATATTGCCGCCTTACATAAGAAATTTTTCGAGTAAATAACAATTGAAGGTGAAAACTGGATATTTAGAGTTTTTGTAAAGTAACCTTTTTCCAGCGCTTTTTTTCCAAACAAAAATGATCTTGACCTTCCATATGATCATATAATACAATATGGTTTCAGCAAGACGGCGCAACCCCACACTAGGCGCGTTTATTGACAATTGCTTTACGAATAGGTGGATTGGCAGATGAGGACCGATAGAATAGCCCGCGAGAGAGATGAACGCAGAATTAGCCAGAAAAATATTCAAAATGTTCAAGAAGAATTTCTACTTGTTCGAGAAAAAAAAAAAACGCCTATTGCGGGAATGCGCCGTCTTGCTGAAACCATATTGTATTATATGGAAGGTCAAGACCATTGTTGTTTGGAAAAATTGCTACAAGCGCTGGAACAAGGTCATTTTGCAAAAACTCTAAATATCAAGTTTTCACCTTCAATTATCATTTACTCGAAAAATTTCTTATGTAAGATGGCATCATTTTTATACTGCCAGTTCGACAATGAAAAGATCTCTCAAAATCTAGAACAAAAATAGGGGGTTGCCATTTAAAAACAAAATGGCGGACGTCATAACTCAAAAACAAATGACAACTGAAAATCGACTTTCATGCAAAAATGTGTATTTTTATCAAAGAAAATCGACCTGTTTGAGATTTTTTTCCAAAAATATTTTATTTTGGTTTTACTGAATATATTCCATACTTTAGATGCGCACTGTATGCTAAAATTAAGTAGTAATACAAGAATAACAAAGACTTTAAGTTATTGTGATTCACTTATTTATTGGTGGAAATATCGGCTCGTGAGCAACAGGTTGGATTGTAGGATAGTGCCCACCCACCACCCGCCGAATCAACTTTATTGTAATCTGTTGGGTTAAACGAACTTCTTTGACGAATGATTGAAAAAGTTGAAAGTTTACAAAACGCGATTTTGTAGTTTAATTCTAAGTGGAACGAGGGGCCGGTGGGTGGGTCTTGTCCCACCCTCCAGTGGAATGAAGTATGAAAGTAATCAAAGCATCTTGAGCTAGGGTCGATGTGTTGTTTTTTTTTTTTAACACTTCTGACAACCGCTTTGTCGTTTGTAGTGATATAGCTACAAGTTCATTGCGCAACTGGACGATATCAAGGGGAAGAATGAAGTGAGGCTGATTGGGCGATGGGATTTAGCCTCATGTGGGGGGTGGTTCAGTTGTTCATCAACCTAGCATCTAATGCATTTATTTGTGCAAATTACAAACCAATAAATTCCATGTAAACAAACAGTAAACGGTAACATATGACATTCAAATATATATCAGCACCTCTAAGAACACAATATCACCAGTGACAGCTCGCGGGGTGGCTCATGGTAAGGCCGAGGCAGCAGAGACATCTGGCGACCTTACCACACGTATTACAACCACTGTTACGGCTGAGGCAGTAGAGACATCTGGCGGCGCTACCACAGATATCTATATTACCACCACTGTGGCCGAGGTAGCAGAGACATCTGGCGGCGTTACCACACGTATCTGTATTACCACCACTGCGGCCGAGGTAGCAGAGACATCTGGCGGCGTTACCACACGTATCTGTATTACCACCACTGCGGCCGAGGTAGCAGAGACATCTGGCGGCGTGACCACACGTATCTGTATTACCACCACTACTACGGCCGAGGTAGCAGAGATATCTGGCGGTGTTAGAGTACGTTTGAATAGAGAAGAACCTTGCTCACGAACGAAAACTGGTTTTTAGTAGTGCTGGGAATTTTTATGATTTGAGTATTCGAATATTCGAATAATTCGAGTATCGGAGTATTCGAGTACTCGAATATTCCAATACTCGAATTATTCGAATAATTCGAATATTCGAATAATCCGAATATTCGAAATGTTCGAATATATTCGAAATATTCGTATATATTCGAGTATTGGAATAGTTAGAATAATAATAAATGACCATTTTCTTTGTAAGAGATGCAGTAGTGTTGGTGTTTTTTTATGTTTTTGGAAAATGTTTTAAATTTCATTACTTTTATGAGAAAAATATAAGAATACAAATGTGTTTAGAACTAATTTTCATACAAATTATTTTTAATCATTTTTGCTGGGGCACTCGGTAATGTGTGTACACTCTAAGTGTTTCTTGTTTTTTTCTCAAAAAGTATCACTTTGATGAGAAAAGATAAGAATACAAATATCTTCAGAATTAAATTTCCCATAAATTTAATTCTTCTCATTTTTTCCGCAAATTTGAATATTCGAATATTTGAATAATATTCGAATATTCAAATAAAATTGGAATAATTCGAATACCAGAATATTTGAATAATTCGAATATTTGAATAATCGAATAATTCGAATATTGGAATACTCGAATATTCGAATAACTCTTTTGTAGATTTATTCGTATTCGATTCCCAGCCCTAGTTTTTAGCCGTTAGTCGAGTCTATTATGCAGAATAGGGTGTGGCAGTGTTTCATTAGCGTACTTGCTTCCGAATTCCGAGTGTCATTCTGCTTTTCATTGTTCGTTTATGATTCGTTTTTCCTCTGTTTATAAGAATCAGTTCTTTTTAGAACTTATTAGTTAGTGAACTGTACGATAGTGGTTTATATTAGTTGTTCCATTTTTGATTAAATCATTTATCGCTGCATTCTGATGGCCGCCGAAAGGAAGTGTTTGTTGGGGAAACGTGGACAAGTAATTCACGCTCAATCTCGTGACATTATCTGTACAGAGTTTATGGAATACGGAGCAATATATATATATATATATATATATATATATATATATATATATATATATATATATGCTTTTGAAGGCGGCACCTATTTTGGGATTTTCACGTATTATTTTCTGCCCTCCCAAATATATTTACTTGAATTGCGCACGCCACTGACACAAGCGACCGTTGAAATCTCGCGCAACCTTGGGCTCTTCTCTATTCAAACGTACTCTACCACAAGTATCTGTATTACCACCACTGCGGCTGAGGTAGCAGAGACATCTGGCGGCGTTACCACACGTATCTGTATTACCACCATTACTTCGGCCGAGGTAGCAGAGATATCTGGCGGCGTGACCACACGTATCTGCATTACCATCACTAGTACGGCCGAGGTAGCAGAGATATCCGGCGGCGTGATCACACGTATCAGCCACGTCGGCCGTACCATGAGTCATCCTACGAGAGATGGTAACAGATTCGTGCGGTCACGTCGCTAGATGTCTCTGTTACCTCAGCCGTACCGTAAATCACCCCAAGAGCCTTCACTGAATCTCACGCAACCCGTGATGGTTGTTGCTAGGGCCATGGTAGAGATGTGTGCTTTGCCTCTCCTTCCGCAACTGAATAAAGCACATCTCCATTACCCCAGCCATACCAACCTTCACTGTCTGTAACTCCTTAGATCACACAAAAACATACAATATGAAATTTAAAAAAACTTTGGCAGTCATCAGTTCAAAAAAAAAAACAATAAACTTATCAACTAAATTGCTTGTTCAAATACTTAACGAACCTATCCAATCTACCGCCAACGCGAATAAACAGTAGGAAACCGCACAAAACGGAAACCAGCGTCACGAAAAGTCCAATCGCCTCGAATATCAATTTCGGGGCAAAAATGTTCCACACCATCAAGTGCCGGCAGTGAATGGTCGCCGCCAGCATGCTGCAGAACACCTGCAACAAAACCCACGGGTCATCCGCAAAAATCACACGCCGTCCGTTAACTTACCCGTATCGTGTGGCACATTACGTACCGACAGCAGAGTTTGAAAATGCTGTACGTAACCATTTCGCTATGATCGTACAGGACCAAGTCGCCCCTGGATAAGTCGATCTTGCTCTTCTTGGAGGTCAGGTTGGGGAACATGACGAATAAACTGAACGGCACGATCACCAACAGCGGCAGCGTGATTCCCATGATGATGAACGACCCGAAGGTGTTCAACGTGACCAAAACGACCGGCACCACGTTCGTTTTGAAAACGCCCCCGGTGCCGACGAAAGCCGCCTCCCAAGCTATGTTGGGAAAGGTCGGTTGGTGTCCGGTGCCGTAGAATAAGTAAATCGACATTATAAACCACGCCAGTAAAGAGGTGCACGGTATTTCTAATAAACTTTGTATATCTTGAGCCCTTTCGTATTGCAAAATTACGGTCACGACTAATACAAAAGTCGCCACGAACACAAGTGCTATACAAGAAGGCACTGCAACGTCACCCAGAACCAACGCCCACAACAGGATTATGTTAACGGTAACGATAACGTACGCCGCGCTGTAAACAGTAGCCAAACCGTAAACCGTCGGAGTTTTATCGCGCTTATTGTTATCCCTATTGGCGACCACGTGTTTGGCTAGTTGAGGTATAAAATTTGAGGTAGTTGTATCGACTGCAACTTCGCTTTTATTCGGTAATTGGAAGATTGCTAAGGGTTGCACGTACACGGTGATGATGCTTAAGGATGAAAGAGCGTAGACGACCCAAGCGAGCATGTCGGGTTTCCACGGGCCGAGTAATTGGGTTTTCGTGTCTTTAGGGAGCCGGTGCAGGACCCAAAAACTAACCACGCACACCGCCGAAATGGTCGGCATGTACCTGGCCAGGATAACGGTGGCGGAGAACCCGTTGAGGTTACCGCAGGCGCGCAGCCAAACCCTGGAAAGCAGGACGAATATAAATAACGAGATTGTCGTTAAAATCCACTCGATCTTCCCCGAATAACTCACTTTACTAAAACCGGAATTATCGCAACCCTGTTCCTCGCGACACCTCCAGAAATACGTGGAGAACCGCATCAAAACGCATACTAGTAACGTTACGACCGTCCATTTACTCTTCAACAGGAATTTGAAGCCGATCTCTTTCGTTTTTTTAAGTTTTAAAATTGCGAATTCAAGTACGACGATAAAAATTAGAGTTAGTGAGAAGAAAAACATTATGTTCGCCTCCTCCAAGATGAAGCTGTTCGAGGCCAACATAACCCCGCTGAAACATAAAATAATTCTACAGAGTATATCCGTCCATTTCCTGCTCTTACTGCTCTCGTATAAATTTACGGAAATCCCTTGAAAATTCTTCACCACTAAAGTGGATAAAATGCAAACGGCAAACAAACCGGATACGAAGAACGCCGTGTTAAAAACATCACCGACTAGCTTAAAGTAAAACCCGACTAAACCAAATATAATACTGGCGAACACACCAGTGTAACACAAGTAGATAAATTTCGCCGTTAACAGCCTCTCCAAAACATTACTCGACAACCCGTCGACCACGAGGAACATAAAGATCGTGATGAAAGAAATCAACAGCAAACCCCTAGCCATGCTGTAGGGATCGAACTGAATCCACACTTCCTCGCACATATCCCGGATCACCTTAACATGCTCGTGCAGTGCAAGCGTGAAGTTGCTAAAATCTGGTTCGCTCTCGACCAATTCCAGCTTTGCCTTTAACACATCGAACCGTTCCCGTAGATCCTGCAATTTTTCCCGGTCGAACGTCTCGGGGCTCTGCTCCGAGTATTCGTTTATGTACTTGGTTAGTTGCTTCACATTCGACCAGCCGGCCAGTAATGAGTGTTGCCAATTGTTAACTGGTAGCGCGCTGTAAACAACTGCGCCTAGGTTTGAGTGGGGGATGGGGATTCCCAGTATGGTCGAGAGGGTGGGGACCAAATCGACTTGTTTGATGGTGTCGTTGTGGTTTAGGTAGGGCGCGGTTAGGTTCAGCTTCGAGTGGACGAACATGGCTGCCGTTATTTCGCTTTCGCTTTCTCCTCCGTGATCGCCTGAAATTGTTTAGATTAATTAATTTTATTTTTAAGTGTAGAAGTGTTGGAAAAAGAATTTTTTACGACGGTAATTTTCAAAAATTCATAACTCACGAAAAAAATGATACATTTTCAAAATTTTAATTAATTTTAAAGGTGGATATCTTGTGAATATATTAAACATTTTGAGCAATTTTATCGTAAGAGTATTTATTTTTTTTCGATTTTTTTTTTATTGAAGTCATCGACAAATTAAAATGTTAATTTTCAAAAATTCATAACTCGCAGAAAAATTGATACATTTTGAAAAATTTTAATTAATTTTAAAGGTGGACATCTTGTGAATATATTAAACATTTTGAGCAATTTTATCGTAAGAGTATTTATTTTTTTTATTGAAGTCATCGGCAAATTAAAATGTTAATTTTCAAAAATTCATAACTCACAGAAAATTTGATAGATTTTGAAAAATTTTAATTAATTTTAAAGGTGGATATCTTGTGAATATATTAAACATTTTGAGCAATTTTATCGTAAGAGTATTTATTTTTTTTCGATTTTTTTTTATTGAAGTCATCGACAAATTAAAATGTTAATTTTCAAAAATTCATAATTCACAGAAAAATTGATACATTTTGAAAATTTTTAATTAATTTTAAAGGTGGATATCTTGTGAATATATTAAACATTTTGAGCAATTTTATCGTAAGAGTATTTATTTTTTTTCGATTTTTTTTTATTGAAGTCATCGACAAATTAAAATGTTAATTTTCAAAAATTCATAACTCACAGAAAAATTGATACGTTTTGAAAAATTTTAATTAATTTTAAAGGTGGATATCTTGTGAATATATTAAACATTTTGAGCAATTTTATCATAAGAGTATTTATTTTTTTTCGAATTTTTTTTTATTGAAGTCATCGGCAAATTAAAATGTTAAATTTCAAAAATTCATAACTCACAGAAAAATTGATACATTTTGAAAATTTTTAATTAATTTTAAAGGTGGATATCTTGTGAATATATTAAACATTTTGAGCAATTTTATCATAAGAGTATTTATTTTTTTTCGACTTTTTTTATTGAAGTCATCGACATATTAAAATGTTAATTTTCAAAAATTCATAACTCACAGAAAAATTGATACATTTTGAAAAATTTTAATCAATTTTAAAGGTGGA
The DNA here is from genome assembly GCA_910593695.2 of Ocypus olens. Lineage (NCBI taxonomy): Eukaryota > Metazoa > Arthropoda > Insecta > Coleoptera > Staphylinidae > Ocypus > Ocypus olens. The sequence continues at coordinate 6,767,092 of OU343060.1, read as the reverse complement.
TATCTTGTGAATATATTAAACATTTTGAGCAATTTTATCATAAGAGTATTTATTTTTTTCATTGAAGTCATCGGCAAATTAAAATGTTAATTTTCAAAAATTCATAAGTCACAGAAAAATTGATACATTTTGAAAAATATTAATCAATTTTAAAGGAGGATATCTTGTGAATATATTAAACATTTTGAGCAATTTTATCATAAGAGTATTTATTTTTTTTTCGATTTTTTTTTTATTGAAGTCATCGGCAAATTAAAATGTTAAATTTCAAAAATTCATAACTCACAGAAAAATTGATACATTTTGAAAATTTTTAATTAATCTTAAAGGTGGATATCTTGTGAATATATTAAACATTTTGAGCAATTTTATCATAAGAGTATTTATTTTTTTTCGACTTTTTTTATTGAAGTCATCGACATATTAAAATGTTAATTTTCAAAAATTCATAACTCACAGAAAAATTGATACATTTTGAAAAATTTTAATCAATTTTAAAGGTGGATATCTTGTGAATATATTAAACATTTTGAGCAATTTTATCATAAGAGTATTTATTTTTTTTCGATTTTTTTTTATTGAAGTCATCGGCAAATTAAAATCTTAATTTTCAAAAATTCATAACTCACAGAAAAATTGATACATTTTGAAAAATTTTAATTAATCTTAAAGGTGGATATCTTGTGAATATATTAAACATTTTGAGCAATTTTATCATAAGAGTATTTATTTTTTTCATTGAAGTCATCGGCAAATTAAAATGTTAATTTTCAAAAATTCATAACTCACAGAAAAATTGATACATTTTGAAAAATATTAATCAATTTTAAAGAAGGATATCTTGTGAATATATTAAACATTTTGAGCAATTTTATCATAAGAGTATTTATTTTTTTTTCGATTTTTTTTTTATTGAAGTCCGGCAAATTAAAATGTTAAATTTCAAAAATTCATAACTCACAGAAAAATTGATACATTTTGAAAAATTTTAAAGGTTGATATCTTGTAAATATATTAAACATTTTGAGCAATTTAAATCACAACTAATTATTTTTTTTTATTGAAGCTTTCATTTTCAAAAATCTATAACTCATGGAAAAATACACAGTTTTAAATTTTTTTATTAATTGTAAAGATAGATACAAAACGGCATATTTCAACTGTCAAAATAGAGTATATCATCTGTCAAAAATGGCATTTTAGCAGTCGAAAACGGAATATATTTTTACTATCAAAAGACATTTTTCAATGTCAAAAATGACATATTTTAACTGTCAAAGCAGGATTTTGAAGTTATGTTGAAATATTATTTGATTTCATATTTCAACATAACTCAGACATAACCTCAAAATCATGCTTCTACGCTCATGACTCCGCAAACCGCACTAAGTTTTTCTTTCCTACGTTTTACTGCTGAAGATGGTCAACAACATCACCCGAAACCAGTACAGTTTAACACGTTGACTGCCATAACTTTGCAAACTGCATTAGAAAACTACGAGTCTCCTCGTTGTTGGCAGCCAACGTGTTAAATAAAATAAACACTACCAGAACGTACAAAATTCTTTTTCCTAATTTTACTTCACCAAATATTAGGAATTAATACCTGTCGTAGTCATTCCGTGATCTCCGATAACAAACAGCATCGTATCGTCATCCATGGCATCGACCACTTCCCTGGAACGATAAAATGGGGCTTTACGTAAGCACGGTGATGCGTATTTGCGAAACGTACGTAATCACGGAGTTCATTTCCCCGAGTTTCCTTTCCATCTCCGGGTGGTCCGGGCCGTGCCGGTGCCCGACGTGGTCCACCCCCAGGAAGTGCCCGATTATCAGATGCCAATCGGTCGTCTTGATCTCCCTGAATATATTATTCCTAATACCGTGGTCGACCGTGTCCAAATCCCAGACGTTGAAAGAGGGGAACGGGTACTTTCTTTTGAACCGGTTCGGGTACAGTCCGTTCCACGTGTCGTCTCCCATGAATACGGCACTGTAACCTTTGTTGTTGATCTAAAATGTAAATTTTCAAATGGATATTAATTTTACCAAATAAAAATTTGAGGGTAAAACTAGTCGAGAATTTTAAACATACAGAAATTAATTGATTATAAATGAATATAAAAAAATTACCTTGGCTAAAGTGGCCTAGTTGCTGTGGCCAAAAAAAAATTAAGAAGAATAAATAATTACCCGGGCGAACTAGTGACAATTTTATACATTCAGAAACTAAAGCTAACCCAACCTAACCCAACCCAACCTAACAATATTCAATGTGTTTGTGATTGCAAAAACAAATGTACTGTTATTTATTTAAACATTATTATTGTTATATTTGCCGCCACTGGCAATGTCCATATCTTGTCGGTGTTAAAGCCACCTGGATTTGGTTCAGTACAGCATTCAGGCAATAGATTCCGCCACTTTGGCGCTTCTACCCGTTGTTTATTTATATAGCAAAGTGCTAAATAAAGTCAAGTTATAAGTATTATTAATATGAAGTCTTACAAAATGATTTGTGAAATTAAATAACTACATTTAAAGAATTACCTGATCGATAAGGTTATCCTCGTTAATCTCATGCGTGGCAAAATTCGAGCCGGCCTCTATAAAAGTGGGCAGGCTCCCCGTCGTCAGCCCTTTCAACCTCTGCATCGTGGTCGTCGGTGGATCCGCCAGGAATTTATACAACCGGCTGCGTTCCGGATGGGCCGCGCACAGCTCCGACATAACGGGCAGCTTGTTCTGATACGGCAGCGGTTTCTCCAGCGACTTGTTGTACGTGGTGAAATCGAAACGGAGAGCGTCTATTATCAACAGGATCACCTTGGCCCTCGGTGGTAAACATGCATCGATCGCATCGACATCATACGTTCTCTCATCTGCTTGCGGGACGCACGTGGAGTTCTTGAGCTGTGCCACCCTCGTCAGGAGGAATCCGTTGGTGAAGAGGAGCACTTGGGTCGCGAGTAAATAGGAGAACCATATTAGAAAGAGGAAGTAGCACCAACGTTTTTCCATGGCCGGGCACTGACATTAACTCGTGTTTCACTGTAACTTTAGGTCTGCTTGGGCGCATTTATTTCAATCGACCGGTGCAGCGCGGATGACATGTTTTAATCAGGTGTCGACACGTGTGTGAAGGTGTGCGTGAGGTAATTGATGTTAGGCAACCTCATATGCTGCAATCGTGGTAACTTGGGTTGCATATTAAATGTTCAAATAATTGTTAAAATTTAACTAGACTTGCTTGGACGCATTTATTTCAATCGACCGGTGCACCACGGATGGCATGTTTTTTTAATCAGGTGTGACACGTGTGTGATGTGCGTGCACAGAGCATTAAGGATAATGTGTGCGTGAGACAATTGATGTTAGGCAACCTCATATGCTGCACTCATGGTAACTTGGGTGGCATAACTTAAATGTTCAAACAATTAAAATTTAACTAGACAGTTAGAAACCACATTTACTTATTTAGCTAAGTAAGCAAACATCCCTTGATATAGCAGTAAAATTGACGAGTTCGTAACATTCTTGGAAGCAATGATTGATTATTGTATTAGGATTGTTAACCATGTGCCTCATCTTAAACATTAAAAATGTTTCACCACATGATAAACGAGAACCAAATTCAATAAATATTAATTATTGCATTGTATCGTTAATAAAAAATTATATTATTTTAAACACATGCATTTTCTCTATATAATTTATAACATTTGAAAGATCAAGTTGATGTAATATTCACAGACTTTCAGAAAGAGTTTGATAAGATTGATCTTCAGCTGGTAATTTAAAAAACTGAAGCACTTTGGTTTTGGTTACGCTTTAAACTGATTATTTTCTACTTGCACCATTCCCATCACTAAAAATCCATTACATTCACTGGCAACAAGAGTAAATTAACGTGTCTCTGGCCGTAAGTCCTAATGCAATTAAAAGAAAGAAATTACAGCACGACCAATTTAATCTGGCCGTATCAGGTTACAACCCCTTTATACCACTTATTTGCTCAAGGCTATCTACGCAAATATCAAAAATGTTACCCAAAAACTTCAATTTTTCAATACTTAAAAAAAAACTTATAGTACGTCCATTTTTAGCTAGTTGCATCAGGTTGCAACCCCTTGCACTCCTGATTTGTTCAGAGATTATTGGACAAATGGGTAACAAAAATGTTACCCAGAAACTTCAAAACCCCAAAATAATATATAATAATTACAGTACTTATAAAATAAAAAATAAGCAACAACCTCGTTGATCGAGAATAGTATATGGCATTGAATGTTCCAATAGATAATTATTTGCTTTCTGGCAAATTCGCGATTGTCACATCTATTTTTAAAACGGGCAAACATTATTATAAAACATTCACGATGGCACATGAATAATTCAGTGTGCACAATCTCAATGTTTATTTATAATTTCCATTGCAGCGTGCAGCCTCGATACCGCATTAAAAAAAAATCATATAACAATTGTTATCTCCGCCAGATGTCGAGAGTTCAAATCTAGCGGAAATGTTGAATTGATAACCAAACACGAAATAGTCGGTGGACGTCATCCTCAGAGTGCGTTTCCATGCGAATGCACCAGAATATGCGGTCCGTGCTAATTTTTGCGGTTGCGCATTTTTGCGCGGCGCAAGAATTCAACGCTAGGTAACGTTTTTTTTTGGTGCGAATTTCGCGGCGTGGTTTGATTTGGAAAAGGTTTTTTTCAGCGATTTGAGGAGGAGGGATGCCGGGTACTTTTTCGCTTACAGCAGGACCTTTTTGGCGGGAAGGAACGAGACGGTTTGTCTGATTCTGAACGATGCTGCGGTGCCGACGAAGGCTCTGATCGATTTGAAGATTAAGGATAGGCACAATACCATCACGAAAATTATGCATTCAGGTATGAAATTTTATAATTTCTTATTGATTAATAGTAGCAAAGGCTTTATAATTTTTACGCCTCACCGTAATTTTTGATTTTGGTCAAGTAATCCGGGTTTGGGCAGGTTTTGAACAGTGACGGTTCGCGGGATTTTTCTGGTACGGCCGAGGAACAAGAGGTGGCCATACAGATAGGTGCGGTCACGCAGTCAGCCACCTCTTGTTCCCCGGCCGTACCAGAAAAAACCCCGCGAAGCGTCACTGGTTTTGAACAGGATTGTATAGGTGCAGTTGATAGAGACAATGCTTAATCGAACTCACGGTCCATTTTTTTGGAGAAAATGCGCGAAAGCAATACATTTTATTCTTTGCTTTTTATTATTCTTGGAAAGGGCACAAAGAAACCTTTACTTTACAACTCTAAATAACCTTGGACCATGAAGATGAATCGTTCTTTCTTTCTTCAAAAAGGAGGCGGGGGCCTCCCTCAACATGTTCCACGAGCCGCTACTAAATTGTTTTATTTGAATTATTCAAAATGTATCTACTAAATCTAAAGTTGTTAAAACTGCCGGCACAAAAGGTGAAACAATAAGGTGATTGATCCCAACAAATGGTTTTATTTGAATTATTTTTCAAATTAGTTTCTAATTTTTTAATAATTAAAGCGAAAATAGAAAAAAATGATTTGCTATTAAAAAAAATTTGAAGTGATTTTTGAGACTAATTTAAACCATTTTCTTACTAGAATATTCTGCATTGTTTATTATTAAGCCTGAATATTCTTTATTTTCACCTAAATTTTCGATTTAATTGTTTCAATTTTCGACTATTTGGTCCGCATTTTTTTATTTTTCCCGACGAACTTAAATTTTTGATATGTATTTTCGATATTTTTGGTCATCTTTTGTCCTAAATATTCTTTATTTGACCTTAATTTGCGATTTAATTGTTTAAATTTACAACTTTTTGGCCCGCATTTTTGATTTTCCCGCCGATTTTTTTATATTTTAGATTTTTGACCGGTATTTTTTATTCATTTGGGTCTAAATTTTTAATCTTTTGACCTAAATATTCTCGATTTTGACATACATTTTCGATTTAATTGTTCAAATTTTCGATTTTTTAGGTCCGTATTTTTGATTTTTTGAGACGAATTTGTTTCAATTTTCGACTATTTGGTCCGCATTTTTTATTTTTCCCGACGAACTTAAATTTTTGATCTGTATTTTCGATATTTTTGGTCATCTTTTGTCCTAAATATTCTTTATTTGACCTCAATTTGCGATTTAATTGTTTAAATTTTCAACTTTTTGGCCCGCATTTTTGATTTTATTATATTTTAGATTTTTGACCGGTATTTTTTATTCTTTTGGGTCTAAATTTTTAATCTTTTGACCTAAATATTCTCGATTTTGACATAAATTTTCGATTTAATTGTTCAAATTTTCGATTTTTTAGGTCCGTATTTTTGATTTTTTGAGACGAATTTTTAGATTTTTGATCTGTATATTCGATTTTTTTTTGTCTAATTTTTTGATTATTTGGCCCAAAAATTATTTACTTTGACCTCAATTTTCGATTTAATCTAATTTTCGACTGTTTGGTCCGCATTTTGTATTTTCCCGACGAATTTTTAATTTTTAAATTTTTGACCTGTATTTTCGATATTTTTGATCAAAATATTTTATCTTTGTATTTTCGATTTTTTTTTAATATTCTTTATTTTGACCAAAATTTTCTATTTAATTGTTCAAATTTTCGATTTTTTTGGTCCGTATTTTTGATTTCTTGAGACGAATTTTTAGATTTTTTTCCTGACAAATTTAAATTTTTGATTGTATTTTCGATATTTTTGGTCATTTTATCTTTTGTCCTAAATATTCTTTATTTTGACCTTAATTTGCGATTCAATTGTTTAAATTCTCAACTTTTTGGCCCGGATTTTTGATTTTCCCGCCGATTTTTTTATATTTCAGATTTTTGACCGGTATTTTTTATTCTTTTGGGTCTAAATTTTTAGACTCATTCTCGATTTTGATATAAATTTTCGATTTAATTGTTCAAATTTTCGATTTTTTTGGTCCGTATTTTTGATTTTTTGAGACGAATTTTTAGATTTTTGATCTGTATATTCGATTTTTTTCTGTCTAAATTTTTGATTATTTGGCCCAAAAATTATTTACTTTGACCTCAATTTTCGATTTAATCTAATTTTCGACTGTTTGGTCCGCATTTTGTATTTTTAATTTTTTAATTTTTGACCTGTATTTTCGATATTTTTGGTCAAAATATTTTATCTGTATTTTCGATTTTTTTTTTTTAATATTCTCTATTTTGACCCAACTTTTCGATTTAATTGTTAAAATGTTTGATTCTTTGGTCCGCATTTTTGATTTTTCGGGTCGAAATTTTAATTCTAGATTTGATTTTGATTAAAATATCTATTCTAACTTGAATGATTGATTTATATGCGATATTTGTTTACATTTTTTTCTGTATTTTCGAGTTTTGTTTGTTGAAATTTTCGATTTTTTAACCTGCATTTATTATCCTATTTCATCTTGACTTGTGTAAAACTTTTAGTTCTGGCATTAATAAAATTATTATTATTATTATTATCTGTAGGACCGAATTTTTTATGCAATGTCTAGATTTTCGACTTTCTGGCCAACATTACACATTTTTATTATATTTTTTTTTTAAATCTTTTGACCTAAATTTTTCGTTATTTTGACCTAATTTTTCGATTTAATTTAATTTTCCGCATTTTGTATTTTCCCGACGAATTTTAAATTTTTGATCTGTATTTTCGATATTTTTGGTCAAAACATTTTATCTTTGTATTTTCGTTTTTTTTTTTTAAATATTCTTTAGTTTGACCAAAATTTTCGATTTAATTGTTAAAATGTTTGATTCCTAGTCCGCATTTTTGATTTTTCGGGCCGAAATTTTCATTATAGTTTCAAATTTTTGATTTGATTTTGATATCTTAACTTGAATTATTGATTTATATGCGAGATTTGTTTAAATTTTTTTCGGTATTTTCGAGTTTTGTTTGTTGAAATTTTCGATTTTTTAACCTGCATTTATTATCTTATTTGATCTTATCTTGACTTGTGTAAAACTTTGAGTTCTGGCATTATTAAAATTATTATTATTATTATCTTTAGGACCGAATTTTTTATGCAATGTCTAAATTTTCAACTTTCTGGCCAACATTACACATTTTTATTATATTTTTGACCTAAATTTTTCTTTATTTTGACCTCATTTTTCGATTTTATTGTCAAAATTTTTGGTTTTTTGGTTCGCATTTTTGATTTTTCGTTTAGTCTGCGTTTATTATCTTTAAGCCCGAATTTTCGATGTTTTGTCTGAATTTTTGGCCAACATTGTGGATTTTTATTTTCTTTTATCTTTTGCCCTAAATTTTTTTTTTATTTGGTCCACCATTTTTATTTTTATGCCAGAATTTTAGATATTTGGTCGTATATTTTAGATTTTTAGTCTATTTTTTTATCCTATATTTTAGGTTTTTTAACTTGAATTTCATTTCGTAAGTTTTTTACTTTTTTGGCTATTATTTTCGAATTTCTGATCAGAAACTTGTTGTTGGCAAATTATTTTGCTTCATCATAATTTTTTAATTTTTTGTCTGCTTTTTTTATTTTTAGATTAGATTCTTGATTTTTTTTGGCCCATATTTTAGATTTCTGAATTTTCAATTTTTTTGATTAAATTCTTTTTATAATAATAATAATCGTTTATTGCCCTCCTTAGAGGAATACAATGGGCCAGCGACCTAAGTCTTTCAGCCATTCTTTTTATTTTTCTTTGTTTTGATCGAAATATTCGATCTTTTTTTTTGTCCGCAATTTTTATCTTTACGCCAGTTTTCGATGTTTCGTCTAAATTTTTACCATTTTAGACTATATTGTAGATTTCTTTATTTTTGGTCTAAATATTTTTTATTTTGACGAAACATTGTCGATTGGTTTGTAGAAATTTTCGATTTTTTGTCTGCATTTTTTATCTTTACGCCCGAATTTTCGATGTTTTGTCTGAATTTTCACTTTTTAAGCCCTACTTTTTTGGCCTATATTTTATATTTTCGATCGTTTTGGTTTCAATTTTAGGTCTTTTGGTCGAAATTTTCTTTATTTCGACTTAAATTTTCGATTCGTTTGTTAAAAATTTTGATTTTTTGGTCCACCACTTTGATTTTTGGGTACGAATTTTAGATTTTTGGTCTTAATTTTTTATTTTAGATTTTCTTAACTTGAATTATTGATTTTATTGTGCGAATTTTTTTAATTTTTATTTTTGCTATTATTTTCGAATTTCTCGTTGGAACTTATTTTAAGCTAAAAAGAGTTATATTTGGCGCTGAAAATGGCAAATAATTTTTATTTTGCTTGTATTTTCAATTTTTTGGTCTGCATTTTAATTTTTAAATCAGGATTTTTAATTTTTTTGGCCGATATTTTAGATCTTGGGCTGTTTTGTTCCAAATTGTTGATTTTTTTTTTGGCCAAAATATTCGATGGGTCTAGGTAGATAAATGGTTCTTTGTTTCTTAAGGGGGGAGGGGGTTGTATTGTATACGTGGCTCTACCATCAACATGTTCCACGAGCCGCCACTGCTTCTATGTATAAATTAGTATGGAAAACATTTCCAAATATAGTGTTTTTGTCACCGAAGTTGTCCCGACTACAATAATCAAACATACATTTAGAACCGTCGTGGAAAGGTCAATGATCCACCATTGCAACAAAACACTTTCGTGATATCAAAAAAAAATTATGGATTTTGTTATGCATTTTATTTTATCTTGTTTATTGAAGATCTGCAAAACGCTCTAATAAAACAAGGAAACCATGACCTAAGCAAGCTTTAATGGCGATAAGAAATGCCACGAACTGTTATCTCGCAAAAAAATGCAACAACAAAGCGTAAAACGTTACTTATCTTACAGCCTCGTAGGAGGATATCCTTGGTATCTGTAATGTTCTTGTTGCATGAATGCAATAATTTTATAGGTCAACGCGGGAATATTATTGATAACATAATACCAGTGACGGTTCGCTGGGTTTTTTCTGGTACGGCCGAGAAACAAGAGGTGGCAGGCTGGGTGACCGCATCTATCTGTATTACCACCTCTTGTTCCTCAGCCGTACCAGAAAAAACCCGCAAACCATCACTGCTTAATTCATATAAACTGCCTAAATACGTAATTGCGGAGGCGTTGACATCAATAAAAAATACATCAAACATTTACAATTTTAGATCATTCATGTTTCGAGCTACCCGTACCTCTACACAACACCACCGAAGTATTAACAGCCAGTCTGCACCTCCAAATAATGCTGAACGGTTCCATAACTACGTCACACAATCAGGAACCGATTTTGATATATCCCGATACCGACGTGACGTTTTTGGAAACGGATAGAAGTACGTATAATCAAGGAGATCGGGTCCAAGTTAGGATACTCGTGCTGAATCAAGAAATTAGACCGAGTAACAAAAATAATGCGGTAAGGATGAAAAGATAAAGATGAACGATCAGCGCTTAAAACGTGGAGCGGCCAAAGTTGAAACGCACGAACTTCGAACTTCACAAAAAAAAAACGGTACAAGTAGATTTGTACTCTCATACATCTTCGTGAGTTATTAACACTTTTTGAGCGGGTGCAATGACCAAGGTGACTTGCCTGTGTAGCAACGCAAGCGAAAATATTGCTCGCGCCGCCGCCGTGTACGATGAACTGTATGCAACCCATTCTGCATGTTTGCGTCTAAAAATAGACGGCCCGCCTATGGCACACAATTCGCAAAGTGTCCACGAATAGACGCTCCCGCTAAAAGTGTGTTAATATTTTTAACACGTTCGCTGCCACCAACCCGCTGGTATACTTGAGTATGTGCAATCCCAATTGTAGTGGCAGCGAACGTGTTAAAATGATTAAAACAGTTGTGAAAAGCCCAATTTTTATACATAAGATGAAGTACTGTCTACAAAGGGTAAACATTTTATTTTTCAAAGCAATATTTAATGCGTTAATTATTATTGACACTATGAATATTTCTATTCTGTACCGTTTTTTTTTTTGGCCCACTGTGTATACAAGAACCCTAAGGAAATTTTTGAAAGACTGGGGCGCCGTGATATAACTTTGGCCGAATCACGTCTCAAGGCAGGATCTGGCTGCAAGTGTGAAACGCAACATAATTTCCTAATTTTTAGATTTCGTACTTAAAAATTGTAAATCCCCATGGTTTTACAGTGGCAGTTTGGAATGATATACTGTCTGAGCAAGGTCTGGCGCAGATGGAATACAAATTATCCGAGGAGACTGTGTTGGTAAGCTTGAAAGTACAGCCCTCGAAACTTGTTTAATAATCACCGTAGACTATTGACGTAACCTTTTTTTCATCAGAAAGACGAAAGAAATTGATTGCCGTTCAAAAATTTCAGCTAACTTCAATAGCAAAAAAAATAGTCAGTCACAGTGAACATTTTGGAAAATTTACGAAAATAATTGATTTTTCAGACTTTGATCGGCCGTAGCGGCCAAACGAAAACTCCAAATTGAACGCGGTTTGCAAATCTGAGCTTCTCGTGCGTCAATTAGTCGGATTAGAGATTTTTATTTTTTGATGAAATCGTGAAAAAAAACATGACTGGAAATTTTGTTAAAAAATGCAACTTTCTTAAAAATCATCGTAGACTATTGAATTTAACTTTATTTTCATCAGAAAGACGAGAGAAATTGATTGCCGTTAAAAAATTTCAGCTATCTTCAATAGCAAAAAAAATAGTCAGTCACAGTGAACATTTTTGAAAATTTACGAAAATAATTGATTTTTCAGACTTTGATCGGCCGTAGCGGCCAAACGAAAACTCCAAATTGAACGCCGTTTGCAAATCTGAGCTCCTCGTACGCCAATTAGTCGGATTAGAGATTTTTAATTTTTGATGAAAACACGAAAAAAAGACATGACTAACCCCCTTGGAAATTTTGTTAAAAAATGCAACTTTCTTAAAAATCATCGTAGACTATTGAATTTAACTTTATTTTCATCAGAAAGACGAGAGAAATTGATTGCCGTTAAAAAATTTCAGCTATCTTCAATAGCAAAAAAATTAGTCAGTCACAGTGAACATTTTTGAAAATTTACGAAAATAATTGATTTTTCAGACTTTGATCGGCCGTAGCGGCCAAACGAAAACTCCAAATTGAACGCCGTTTGCAAATCTGAGCTCCTCGTACGCCAATTAGTCGGATTAGAGATTTTTAATTTTTGATGAAAACACGAAAAAAAGACATGACTAACCCCCTTGGAAATTTTGTTAAAAAATGCAACTTTCTTAAAAATCATCGTAGACTATTGAATTTAACTTTATTTTCATCAGAAAGACGAGAGAAATTGATTGCCGTTAAAAAATTTCAGCTATCTTCAATAGCAAAAAAATTAGTCAGTCACAGTGAACATTTTTGAAAATTTACGAAAATAATTGATTTTTCAGACTTTGATCGGCCGTAGCGGCCAAACGAAAACTCCAAATTGAACGCGGTTTGCAAATCTGAGCTCCTCGTACGCCAATTAGTCGGATTAGAGATTTTTAATTTTTGATGAAAACACGAAAAAAAGACATGACTAACCCCCTTGGAAATTTTGTTAAAAAATGCAACTTTCTTAAAAATCATCGTAGACTATTGAATTTAACTTTATTTTCATCAGAAAGACGAGAGAAATTGATTGCCGTTAAAAAATTTCAGCTATCTTCAATAGCAAAAAAAATAGTCAGTCACAGTGAACATTTTTGAAAATTTACGAAAATAATTGATTTTTCAGACTTTGATCGGCCGTAGCGGCCAAACGAAAACTCCAAATTGAACGCCGTTTGCAAATCTGAGCTCCTCGTACGCCAATTAGTCGGATTAGAGATTTTTAATTTTTGATGAAAACACGAAAAAAAGACATGACTAACCCCCTTGGAAATTTTGTTAAAAAATGCAACTTTCTTAAAAATCATCGTAGACTATTGAATTTAACTTTATTTTCATCAGAAAGACGAGAGAAATTGATTGCCGTTAAAAAATTTCAGCTAACTTCAATAGCAAAAAAATTAGTCAGTCACAGTGAACATTTTTGAAAATTTACGAAAATAATTGATTTTTCAGACTTTGATCGGCCGTAGCGGCCAAACGAAAACTCCAAATTGAACGCGGTTTGCAAATCTGAGCTTCTCGTGCGTCAATTAGTCGGATTAGAGATTTTTATTTTTTGATGAAAACACGAAAAAAAGACATGACTAACCCCCTTGGAAATTTTGTTAAAAAATGCAACTTTCTTAAAAATCATCGTAGACTATTGAATTTAACTTTATTTTCATCAGAAAGACGAGAGAAATTGATTGCCGTTAAAAAATTTCAGCTATCTTCAATAGCAAAAAAATTAGTCAGTCACAGTGAACATTTTTGAAAATTTACGAAAATAATTGATTTTTCAGACTTTGATCGGCCGTAGCGGCCAAACGAAAACTCCAAATTGAACGCGGTTTGCAAATCTGAGCTTCTCGTGCGTCAATTAGTCGGATTAGAGATTTTTATTTTTTGATGAAATCGTGAAAAAAAACATGACTGGAAATTTTGTTAAAAAATGCAACTTTCTTAAAAATCATCGTAGACTATTGAATTTAACTTTATTTTCATCAGAAAGACGAGAGAAATTGATTGCCGTTAAAAAATTTCAGCTATCTTCAATAGCAAAAAAATTAGTCAGTCACAGTGAACATTTTTGAAAATTTACGAAAATAATTGATTTTTCAGACTTTGATCGGCCGTAGCGGCCAAACGAAAACTCCAAATTGAACGCGGTTTGCAAATCTGAGCTCCTCGTACGCCAATTAGTCGGATTAGAGATTTTTATTTTTTGATGAAATCGTGAAAAAAGACATGACTAACCCCCTTGGAAATTTTGTTAAAAAATGCAACTTTCTTAAAAATCATCGTAGACTATTGAATTTAACTTTATTTTCATCAGAAAGACGAGAGAAATTGATTGCCGTTAAAAAATTTCAGCTAACTTCAATAGCAAAAAAATTAGTCAGTCACAGTGAACATTTTTGAAAATTTACGAAAATAATTGATTTTTCAGACTTTGATCGGCCGTAGCGGCCAAACGAAAACTCCAAATTGAACGCGGTTTGCAAATCTGAGCTTCTCGTGCGTCAATTAGTCGGATTAGAGATTTTTATTTTTTGATGAAATCGTGAAAAAAAACATGACTGGAAATTTTGTTAAAAAATGCAACTTTCTTAAAAATCATCGTAGACTATTGAATTTAACTTTATTTTCATCAGAAAGACGAGAGAAATTGATTGCCGTTAAAAAATTTCAGCTATCTTCAATAGCAAAAAAAATAGTCAGTCACAGTGAACATTTTTGAAAATTTACGAAAATAATTGATTTTTCAGACTTTGATCGGCCGTAGCGGCCAAACGAAAACTCCAAATTGAACGCGGTTTGCAAATCTGAGCTTCTCGTGCGTCAATTAGTCGGATTAGAGATTTTTATTTTTTGATGAAAACACGAAAAAAAGACATGACTAACCCCCTTGGAAATTTTGTTAAAAAATGCAACTTTCTTAAAAATCATCGTAGACTATTGAATTTAACTTTATTTTCATCAGAAAGACGAGAGAAATTGATTGCCGTTAAAAAATTTCAGCTATCTTCAATAGCAAAAAAATTAGTCAGTCACAGTGAACATTTTTGAAAATTTACGAAAATAATTGATTTTTCAGACTTTGATCGGCCGTAGCGGCCAAACGAAAACTTTAAATTGAACGCGGTTTGCAAATCTGAGCTGCTCGTACGCCAATTAGTCGGATTAGAGATTTTTATTTTTTGATGAAATCGTGAAAAAAAGACATGACTAACCCCCTTGGAAATTTTGTTAAAAAATGCAACTTTCTTAAAAATCATCGTAGACTATTGAATTTAACTTTATTTTCATCAGAAAGACGAGAGAAATTGATTGCCGTTAAAAAATTTCAGCTAACTTCAATAGCAAAAAAAATAGTCAGTCACAGTGAACATTTTTGAAAATTTACGAAAATAATTGATTTTTCAGACTTTGATCGGCCGTAGCGGCCAAACGAAAACTCCAAATTGAACGCGGTTTGCAAATCTGAGCTCCTCGTACGCCAATTAGTCGGATTAGAGATTTTTAATTTTTGATGAAAACACGAAAAAAAGACATGACTAACCCCCTTGGAAATTTTGTTAAAAAATGCAACTTTCTTAAAAATCATCGTAGACTATTGAATTTAACTTTATTTTCATCAGAAAGACGAGAGAAATTGATTGCCGTTAAAAAATTTCAGCTATCTTCAATAGCAAAAAAAATAGTCAGTCACAGTGAACATTTTTGAAAATTTACGAAAATAATTGATTTTTCAGACTTTGATCGGCCGTAGCGGCCAAACGAAAACTCCAAATTGAACGCCGTTTGCAAATCTGAGCTCCTCGTACGCCAATTAGTCGGATTAGAGATTTTTAATTTTTGATGAAAACACGAAAAAAAGACATGACTACCCCCTTGGAAATTTTTAAAAAAAATGCAACTTTCTTAAAAATCATCGTAGACTATTGAATTTAACTTTATTTTCATCAGAAAGACGAGAGAAATTGATTGCCGTTAAAAAATTTCAGCTAACTTCAATAGCAAAAAAATTAGTCAGTCACAGTGAACATTTTTGAAAATTTACGAAAATAATTGATTTTTCAGACTTTGATCGGCCGTAGCGGCCAAACGAAAACTCCAAATTGAACGCGGTTTGCAAATCTGAGCTTCTCGTGCGTCAATTAGTCGGATTAGAGCTTTTTATTTTTTGATGAAAACACGAAAAAAAGACATGACTAACCCCCTTGGAAATTTTGTTAAAAAATGCAACTTTCTTAAAAATCATCGTAGACTATTGAATTTAACTTTATTTTCATCAGAAAGACGAGAGAAATTGATTGCCGTTAAAAAATTTCAGCTAACTTCAATAGCAAAAAAATTAGTCAGTCACAGTGAACATTTTTGAAAATTTACGAAAATAATTGATTTTTCAGACTTTGATCGGCCGTAGCGGCCAAACGAAAACTCCAAATTGAACGCGGTTTGCAAATCTGAGCTTCTCGTGCGTCAATTAGTCGGATTAGAGCTTTTTATTTTTTGATGAAAACACGAAAAAAAGACATGACTAACCCCCTTGGAAATTTTGTTAAAAAATGCAACTTTCTTAAAAATCATCGTAGACTATTGAATTTAACTTTATTTTCATCAGAAAGACGAGAGAAATTGATTGCCGTTAAAAAATTTCAGCTAACTTCAATAGCAAAAAAATTAGTCAGTCACAGTGAACATTTTTGAAAATTTACGAAAATAATTGATTTTTCAGACTTTGATCGGCCGTAGCGGCCAAACGAAAACTCCAAATTGAACGCGGTTTGCAAATCTGAGCTTCTCGTGCGTCAATTAGTCGGATTAGAGCTTTTTATTTTTTGATGAAAACACGAAAAAAAGACATGACTAACCCCCTTGGAAATTTTGTTAAAAAATGCAACTTTCTTAAAAATCATCGTAGACTATTGAATTTAACTTTATTTTCATCAGAAAGACGAGAGAAATTGATTGCCGTTAAAAAATTTGAGCTATCTTCAATAGCAAAAAAATTAGTCAGTCACAGTGAACATTTTTGAAAATTTACGAAAATAATTGATTTTTCAGACTTTGATCGGCCGTAGCGGCCAAACGAAAACTCCAAATTGAACGCGGTTTGCAAATCTGAGCTTCTCGTGCGTCAATTAGTCGGATTAGAGATTTTTATTTTTTGATGAAATCGTGAAAAAAAACATGACTAACCCCCTTGGAAATTTTGTTAAAAAATGCAACTTTCTTAAAAATCATCGTAGACTATTGAATTTAACTTTATTTTCATCAGAAAGACGAGAGAAATTGATTGCCGTTAAAAAATTTCAGCTAACTTCAATAGCAAAAAAATTAGTCAGTCACAGTGAACATTTTTGAAAATTTACGAAAATAATTGATTTTTCAGACTTTGATCGGCCGTAGCGGCCAAACGAAAACTCCAAATTGAACGCGGTTTGCAAATCTGAGCTTCTCGTGCGTCAATTAGTCGGATTAGAGATTTTTATTTTTTGATGAAAACACGAAAAAAAGACATGAGTAAACCCCTTGGAAATTTGTTAAAAAATGCAACTTTCTTAATAATCATCGTAGACTATTGAATTTAACTTTATTTTCATCAGAAAGACGAGAGAAATTGATTGCCGTTAAAAAATTTCAGCTATCTTCAATAGCAAAAAAAATAGTCAGTCACAGTGAACATTTTTGAAAATTTACGAAAATAATTGATTTTTCAGACTTTGATCGGCCGTAGCGGCCAAACGAAAACTCCAAATTGAACGCGGTTTGCAAATCTGAGCTTCTCGTGCGTCAATTAGTCGGATTAGAGATTTTTATTTTTTGATGAAATCGTGAAAAAAAACATGACTAACCCCCTTGGAAATTTTGTTAAAAAATGCAACTTTCTTAAAAATCATCGTAGACTATTGAATTTAACTTTATTTTCATCAGAAAGACGAGAGAAATTGATTGCCGTTAAAAAATTTCAGCTAACTTCAATAGCAAAAAAATTAGTCAGTCACAGTGAACATTTTTGAAAATTTACGAAAATAATTGATTTTTCAGACTTTGATCGGCCGTAGCGGCCAAACGAAAACTCCAAATTGAACGCGGTTTGCAAATCTGAGCTTCTCGTGCGTCAATTAGTCGGATTAGAGCTTTTTATTTTTTGATGAAAACACAAAAAAAAGACATGACAAACCCCCTTGGAAATTTTGTTAAAAAATGCAACTTTCTTAAAAATCATCGTAGACTATTGAATTTAACTTTATTTTCATCAGAAAGACGAGAGAAATTGATTGCCGTTAAAAAATCTCAGCTAACTTCAATAGCAAAAAAATTAGTCAGTCACAGTGAACATTTTTGAAAATTTACGAAAATAATTGATTTTTCAGACTTTGATCGGCCGTAGCGGCCAAACGAAAACTCCAAATTGAACGCGGTTTGCAAATCTGAGCTTCTCGTGCGTCAATTAGTCGGATTAGAGATTTTCATTTTTTGATGAAATCGTGAAAAAAAACATGACTAACCCCCTTGGAAATTTTGTTAAAAAATGCAACTTTCTTAAAAATCATCGTAGACTATTGAATTTAACTTTATTTTCATCAGAAAGACGAGAGAAATTGATTGCCGTTAAAAAATCTCAGCTAACTTCAATAGCAAAAAAATTAGTCAGTCACAGTGAACATTTTTGAAAATTTACGAAAATAATTGATTTTTCAGACTTTGATCGGCCGTAGCGGCCAAACGAAAACTCCAAATTGAACGCGGTTTGCAAATCTGAGCTTCTCGTGCGTCAATTAGTCGGATTAGAGATTTTCATTTTTTGATGAAATCGTGAAAAAAAACATGACTAACCCCCTTGGAAATTTTGTTAAAAAATGCAACTTTCTTAAAAATCATCGTAGACTATTGAATTTAACTTTATTTTCATCAGAAAGACGAGAGAAATTGATTGCCGTTAAAAAATTTCAGCTAACTTCAATAGCAAAAAAATTAGTCAGTCACAGTGAACATTTTTGAAAATTTACGAAAATAATTGATTTTTCAGACTTTGATCGGCCGTAGCGGCCAAACGAAAACTCCAAATTGAACGCGGTTTGCAAATCTGAGCTTCTCGTGCGTCAATTAGTCGGATTAGAGCTTTTTATTTTTTGATGAAAACACGAAAAAAAGACATGACAAACCCCCTTGGAAATTTTGTTAAAAAATGCAACTTTCTTAAAAATCATCGTAGACTATTGAATTTAACTTTATTTTCATCAGAAAGACGAGAGAAATTGATTGCCGTTAAAAAATCTCAGCTAACTTCAATAGCAAAAAAATTAGTCAGTCACAGTGAACATTTTTGAAAATTTACGAAAATAATTGATTTTTCAGACTTTGATCGGCCGTAGCGGCCAAACGAAAACTCCAAATTGAACGCGGTTTGCAAATCTGAGCTTCTCGTGCGTCAATTAGTCGGATTAGAGATTTTCATTTTTTGATGAAATCGTGAAAAAAAACATGACTAACCCCCTTGGAAATTTTGTTAAAAAATGCAACTTTCTTAAAAATCATCGTAGACTATTGAATTTAACTTTATTTTCATCAGAAAGACGAGAGAAATTGATTGCCGTTAAAAAATTTCAGCTAACTTCAATAGCAAAAAAATTAGTCAGTCACAGTGAACATTTTTGAAAATTTACGAAAATAATTGATTTTTCAGACTTTGATCGGCCGTAGCGGCCAAACGAAAACTCCAAATTGAACGCGGTTTGCAAATCTGAGCTTCTCGTGCGTCAATTAGTCGGATTAGAGCTTTTTATTTTTTGATGAAAACACGAAAAAAAGACATGACAAACCCCCTTGGAAATTTTGTTAAAAAATGCAACTTTCTTAAAAATCATCGTAGACTATTGAATTTAACTTTATTTTCATCAGAAAGACGAGAGAAATTGATTGCCGTTAAAAAATCTCAGCTAACTTCAATAGCAAAAAAATTAGTCAGTCACAGTGAACATTTTTGAAAATTTACGAAAATAATTGATTTTTCAGACTTTGATCGGCCGTAGCGGCCAAACGAAAACTCCAAATTGAACGCGGTTTGCAAATCTGAGCTTCTCGTGCGTCAATTAGTCGGATTAGAGATTTTCATTTTTTGATGAAATCGTGAAAAAAAACATGACTAACCCCCTTGGAAATTTTGTTAAAAAATGCAACTTTCTTAAAAATCATCGTAGACTATTGAATTTAACTTTATTTTCATCAGAAAGACGAGAGAAATTGATTGCCGTTAAAAAATTTGAGCTATCTTCAATAGCAAAAAAATTAGTCAGTCACAGTGAACATTTTTGAAAATTTACGAAAATAATTGATTTTTCAGACTTTGATCGGCCGTAGCGGCCAAACGAAAACTCCAAATTGAACGCGGTTTGCAAATCTGAGCTTCTCGTGCGTCAATTAGTCGGATTAGAGATTTTTATTTTTTGATGAAATCGTGAAAAAAAACATGACTAACCCCCTTGGAAATTTTGTTAAAAAATGCAACTTTCTTAAAAATCATCGTAGACTATTGAATTTAACTTTATTTTCATCAGAAAGACGAGAGAAATTGATTGCCGTTAAAAAATTTCAGCTAACTTCAATAGCAAAAAAATTAGTCAGTCACAGTGAACATTTTTGAAAATTTACGAAAATAATTGATTTTTCAGACTTTGATCGGCCGTAGCGGCCAAACGAAAACTCCAAATTGAACGCGGTTTGCAAATCTGAGCTTCTCGTGCGTCAATTAGTCGGATTAGAGATTTTTATTTTTTGATGAAATCGTGAAAAAAAACATGACTAACCCCCTTGGAAATTTTGTTAAAAAATGCAACTTTCTTAAAAATCATCGTAGACTATTGAATTTAACTTTATTTTCATCAGAAAGACGAGAGAAATTGATTGCCGTTAAAAAATTTCAGCTAACTTCAATAGCAAAAAAATTAGTCAGTCACAGTGAACATTTTTGAAAATTTACGAAAATAATTGATTTTTCAGACTTTGATCGGCCGTAGCGGCCAAACGAAAACTCCAAATTGAACGCGGTTTGCAAATCTGAGCTTCTCGTGCGTCAATTAGTCGGATTAGAGCTTTTTATTTTTTGATGAAAACACGAAAAAAAGACATGACTAACCCCCTTGGAAATTTTTAAAAAAAATGCAACTTTCTTAAAAATCATCGTAGACTATTGAATTTAACTTTATTTTCATCAGAAAGACGAGAGAAATTGATTGCCGTTAAAAAATTTCAGCTAACTTCAATAGCAAAAAAATTAGTCAGTCACAGTGAACATTTTTGAAAATTTACGAAAATAATTGATTTTTCAGACTTTGATCGGCCGTAGCGGCCAAACGAAAACTCCAAATTGAACGCGGTTTGCAAATCTGAGCTTCTCGTGCGTCAATTAGTCGGATTAGAGATTTTCATTTTTTGATGAAATCGTGAAAAAAAACATGACTAACCCCCTTGGAAATTTTGTTAAAAAATGCAACTTTCTTAAAAATCATCGTAGACTATTGAATTTAACTTTATTTTCATCAGAAAGACGAGAGAAATTGATTGCCGTTAAAAAATTTGAGCTATCTTCAATAGCAAAAAAATTAGTCAGTCACAGTGAACATTTTTGAAAATTTACGAAAATAATTGATTTTTCAGACTTTGATCGGCCGTAGCGGCCAAACGAAAACTCCAAATTGAACGCGGTTTGCAAATCTGAGCTTCTCGTGCGTCAATTAGTCGGATTAGAGATTTTTATTTTTTGATGAAATCGTGAAAAAAAACATGACTAACCCCCTTGGAAATTTTGTTAAAAAATGCAACTTTCTTAAAAATCATCGTAGACTATTGAATTTAACTTTATTTTCATCAGAAAGACGAGAGAAATTGATTGCCGTTAAAAAATTTCAGCTAACTTCAATAGCAAAAAAATTAGTCAGTCACAGTGAACATTTTTGAAAATTTACGAAAATAATTGATTTTTCAGACTTTGATCGGCCGTAGCGGCCAAACGAAAACTCCAAATTGAACGCGGTTTGCAAATCTGAGCTTCTCGTGCGTCAATTAGTCGGATTAGAGATTTTTATTTTTTGATGAAATCGTGAAAAAAAACATGACTAACCCCCTTGGAAATTTTGTTAAAAAATGCAACTTTCTTAAAAATCATCGTAGACTATTGAATTTAACTTTATTTTCATCAGAAAGACGAGAGAAATTGATTGCCGTTAAAAAATTTCAGCTAACTTCAATAGCAAAAAAATTAGTCAGTCACAGTGAACATTTTTGAAAATTTACGAAAATAATTGATTTTTCAGACTTTGATCGGCCGTAGCGGCCAAACGAAAACTCCAAATTGAACGCGGTTTGCAAATCTGAGCTTCTCGTGCGTCAATTAGTCGGATTAGAGCTTTTTATTTTTTGATGAAAACACGAAAAAAAGACATGACTAACCCCCTTGGAAATTTTGTTAAAAAATGCAACTTTCTTAAAAATCATCGTAGACTATTGAATTTAACTTTATTTTCATCAGAAAGACGAGAGAAATTGATTGCCGTTAAAAAATTTCAGCTAACTTCAATAGCAAAAAAATTAGTCAGTCACAGTGAACATTTTTGAAAATTTACGAAAATAATTGATTTTTCAGACTTTGATCGGCCGTAGCGGCCAAACGAAAACTCCAAATTGAACGCGGTTTGCAAATCTGAGCTTCTCGTGCGTCAATTAGTCGGATTAGAGATTTTTATTTTTTGATGAAATCGTGAAAAAAAACATGACTAACCCCCTTGGAAATTTTGTTAAAAAATGCAACTTTCTTAAAAATCATCGTAGACTATTGAATTTAACTTTATTTTCATCAGAAAGACGAGAGAAATTGATTGCCGTTAAAAAATTTCAGCTAACTTCAATAGCAAAAAAATTAGTCAGTCACAGTGAACATTTTTGAAAATTTACGAAAATAATTGATTTTTCAGACTTTGATCGGCCGTAGCGGCCAAACGAAAACTCCAAATTGAACGCGGTTTGCAAATCTGAGCTTCTCGTGCGTCAATTAGTCGGATTAGAGCTTTTTATTTTTTGATGAAAACACGAAAAAAAGACATGACTAACCCCCTTGGAAATTTTAAAAAAAAATGCAACTTTCTTAAAAATCATCGTAGACTATTGAATTTAACTTTATTTTCATCAGAAAGACGAGAGAAATTGATTGCCGTTAAAAAATTTCAGCTAACTTCAATAGCAAAAAAATTAGTCAGTCACAGTGAACATTTTTGAAAATTTACGAAAATAATTGATTTTTCAGACTTTGATCGGCCGTAGCGGCCAAACGAAAACTCCAAATTGAACGCGGTTTGCAAATCTGAGCTTCTCGTGCGTCAATTAGTCGGATTAGAGCTTTTTATTTTTTGATGAAAACACGAAAAAAAGACATGACTAACCCCCTTGGAAATTTTGTTAAAAAATGCAACTTTCTTAAAAATCATCGTAGACTATTGAATTTAACTTTATTTTCATCAGAAAGACGAGAGAAATTGATTGCCGTTAAAAAATTTCAGCTAACTTCAATAGCAAAAAAATTAGTCAGTCACAGTGAACATTTTTGAAAATTTACGAAAATAATTGATTTTTCAGACTTTGATCGGCCGTAGCGGCCAAACGAAAACTCCAAATTGAACGCGGTTTGCAAATCTGAGCTTCTCGTGCGTCAATTAGTCGGATTAGAGATTTTCATTTTTTGATGAAATCGTGAAAAAAAACATGACTAACCCCCTTGGAAATTTTGTTAAAAAATGCAACTTTCTTAAAAATCATCGTAGACTATTGAATTTAACTTTATTTTCATCAGAAAGACGAGAGAAATTGATTGCCGTTAAAAAATTTGAGCTATCTTCAATAGCAAAAAAATTAGTCAGTCACAGTGAACATTTTTGAAAATTTACGAAAATAATTGATTTTTCAGACTTTGATCGGCCGTAGCGGCCAAACGAAAACTCCAAATTGAACGCGGTTTGCAAATCTGAGCTTCTCGTGCGTCAATTAGTCGGATTAGAGATTTTTATTTTTTGATGAAATCGTGAAAAAAAACATTAAAAAATGCAACTTTCTTAAAAATCATCGTAGACTATTGAATTTAACTTTATTTTCATCAGAAAGACGAGAGAAATTGATTGCCGTTAAAAAATTTCAGCTAACTTCAATAGCAAAAAAATTAGTCAGTCACAGTGAACATTTTTGAAAATTTACGAAAATAATTGATTTTTCAGACTTTGATCGGCCGTAGCGGCCAAACGAAAACTCCAAATTGAACGCGGTTTGCAAATCTGAGCTTCTCGTGCGTCAATTAGTCGGATTAGAGATTTTTATTTTTTGATGAAATCGTGAAAAAAAACATGACTAACCCCCTTGGAAATTTTGTTAAAAAATGCAACTTTCTTAAAAATCATCGTAGACTATTGAATTTAACTTTATTTTCATCAGAAAGACGAGAGAAATTGATTGCCGTTAAAAAATTTCAGCTAACTTCAATAGCAAAAAAATTAGTCAGTCACAGTGAACATTTTTGAAAATTTACGAAAATAATTGATTTTTCAGACTTTGATCGGCCGTAGCGGCCAAACGAAAACTCCAAATTGAACGCGGTTTGCAAATCTGAGCTTCTCGTGCGTCAATTAGTCGGATTAGAGATTTTTATTTTTTGATGAAATCGTGAAAAAAAACATGACTAACCCCCTTGGAAATTTTGTTAAAAAATGCAACTTTCTTAAAAATCATCGTAGACTATTGAATTTAACCTTATTTTCATCAGAAAGACGAGAGAAATTGATTGCCGTTAAAAAATTTCAGCTAACTTCAATAGCAAAAAAATTAGTCAGTCACAGTGAACATTTTTGAAAATTTACGAAAATAATTGATTTTTCAGACTTTGATCGGCCGTAGCGGCCAAACGAAAACTCCAAATTGAACGCGGTTTGCAAATCTGAGCTTCTCGTGCGTCAATTAGTCGGATTAGAGATTTTTATTTTTTGATGAAATCGTGAAAAAAAACATGACTAACCCCCTTGGAAATTTTGTTAAAAAATGCAACTTTCTTAAAAATCATCGTAGACTATTGAATTTAACTTTATTTTCATCAGAAAGACGAGAGAAATTGATTGCCGTTAAAAAATTTCAGCTATCTTCAATAGCAAAAAAAATAGTCAGTCACAGTGAACATTTTTGAAAATTTACGAAAATAATTGATTTTTCTGACTTTGATCGGCCGTAGCGGCCAAACGAAAACTCCAAATTGAACGCGGTTTGCAAATCTGAGCTTCTCGTGCGTCAATTAGTCGGATTAGAGATTTTTATTTTTTGATGAAATCGTGAAAAAAAACATGACTAACCCCCTTGGAAATTTTGTTAAAAAATGCAACTTTCTTAAAAATCATCGTAGACTATTGAATTTAACCTTATTTTCATCAGAAAGACGAGAGAAATTGATTGCCGTTAAAAAATTTCAGCTAACTTCAATAGCAAAAAAATTAGTCAGTCACAGTGAACATTTTTGAAAATTTACGAAAATAATTGATTTTTCAGACTTTGATCGGCCGTAGCGGCCAAACGAAAACTCCAAATTGAACGCGGTTTGCAAATCTGAGCTGCTCGTACGCCAATTAGTCGGATTAGAGATTTTTAATTTTTGATGAAAACACGAAAAAAAGACATGACTAACCCCCTTGGAAATTTTGTTAAAAAATGCAACTTTCTTAAAAATCATTGTAGACTATTGAATTTAACTTTATTTTCATCAGAAAGACGAGAGAAATTGATTGCCGTTAAAAAATTTCAGCTAACTTCAATAGCAAAAAAATTAGTCAGTCACAGTGAACATTTTTGAAAATTTACGAAAATAATTGATTTTTCAGACTTTGATCGGCCGTAGCGGCCAAACGAAAACTCCAAATTGAACGCGGTTTGCAAATCTGAGCTTCTCGTGCGTCAATTAGTCGGATTAGAGATTTTTAATTTTTGATGAAAACACGAAAAAAAGACATGACTAACCCCCTTGGAAATTTTGTTTAAAAAATGCAACTTTCTTAAAAATCATCGTAGACTATTGAATTTAACTTTATTTTCATCAGAAAGACGAGAGAAATTGATTGCCGTTAAAAAATTTCAGCTAACTTCAATAGCAAAAAAATTAGTCAGTCACAGTGAACATTTTTGAAAATTTACGAAAATAATTGATTTTTCAGACTTTGATCGGCCGTAGCGGCCAAACGAAAACTCCAAATTGAACGCGGTTTGCAAATCTGAGCTTCTCGTGCGTCAATTAGTCGGATTAGACATTTTTATTTTTTGATGAAATCGTGAAAAAAAACATGACTAACCCCCTTGGAAATTTTGTTAAAAAATGCAACTTTCTTAAAAATCATCGTAGACTATTGAATTTAACTTTATTTTCATCAGAAAGACGAGAGAAATTGATTGCCGTTAAAAAATTTCAGCTATCTTCAATAGCAAAAAAAATAGTCAGTCACAGTGAACATTTTTGAAAATTTACGAAAATAATTGATTTTTCTGACTTTGATCGGCCGTAGCGGCCAAACGAAAACTCCAAATTGAACGCGGTTTGCAAATCTGAGCTTCTCGTGCGTCAATTAGTCGGATTAGAGATTTTTATTTTTTGATGAAATCGTGAAAAAAAAACATGACTAACCCCCTTGGAAATTTTGTTAAAAAATGCAACTTTCTTAAAAATCATCGTAGACTATTGAATTTAACCTTATTTTCATCAGAAAGACGAGAGAAATTGATTGCCGTTAAAAAATTTCAGCTAACTTCAATAGCAAAAAAATTAGTCAGTCACAGTGAACATTTTTGAAAATTTACGAAAATAATTGATTTTTCAGACTTTGATCGGCCGTAGCGGCCAAACGAAAACTCCAAATTGAACGCGGTTTGCAAATCTGAGCTGCTCGTACGCCAATTAGTCGGATTAGAGATTTTTAATTTTTGATGAAAACACGAAAAAAAGACATGACTAACCCCCTTGGAAATTTTGTTAAAAAATGCAACTTTCTTAAAAATCATTGTAGACTATTGAATTTAACTTTATTTTCATCAGAAAGACGAGAGAAATTGATTGCCGTTAAAAAATTTCAGCTAACTTCAATAGCAAAAAAATTAGTCAGTCACAGTGAACATTTTTGAAAATTTACGAAAATAATTGATTTTTCAGACTTTGATCGGCCGTAGCGGCCAAACGAAAACTCCAAATTGAACGCGGTTTGCAAATCTGAGCTTCTCGTGCGTCAATTAGTCGGATTAGAGATTTTTAATTTTTGATGAAAACACGAAAAAAAGACATGACTAACCCCCTTGGAAATTTTGTTAAAAAATGCAACTTTCTTAAAAATCATCGTAGACTATTGAATTTAACTTTATTTTCATCAGAAAGACGAGAGAAATTGATTGCCGTTAAAAAATTTCAGCTAACTTCAATAGCAAAAAAATTAGTCAGTCACAGTGAACATTTTTGAAAATTTACGAAAATAATTGATTTTTCAGACTTTGATCGGCCGTAGCGGCCAAACGAAAACTCCAAATTGAACGCGGTTTGCAAATCTGAGCTTCTCGTGCGTCAATTAGTCGGATTAGAGATTTTTATTTTTTGATGAAATCGTGAAAAAAAACATGACTAACCCCCTTGGAAATTTTGTTAAAAAATGCAACTTTCTTAAAAATCATCGTAGACTATTGAATTTAACTTTATTTTCATCAGAAAGACGAGAGAAATTGATTGCCGTTAAAAAAATTTCAGCTATCTTCAATAGCAAAAAAAATAGTCAGTCACAGTGAACATTTTTGAAAATTTACGAAAATAATTGATTTTTCTTTTCAGACTTTGATCGGCCGTAGCGGCCAAACGAAAACTCCAAATTGAACGCGGTTTGCAAATCTGAGCTTCTCGTGCGTCAATTAGTCGGATTAGAGATTTTTATTTTTTGATGAAATCGTGAAAAAAAACATGACTAACCCCCTTGGAAATTTTGTTAAAAAATGCAACTTTCTTAAAAATCATCGTAGACTATTGAATTTAACTTTATTTTCATCAGAAAGACGAGAGAAATTGATTGCCGTTAAAAAATTTCAGCTAACTTCAATAGCAAAAAAATTAGTCAGTCACAGTGAACATTTTTGAAAATTTACGAAAATAATTGATTTTTCAGACTTTGATCGGCCGTAGCGGCCAAACGAAAACTCCAAATTGAACGCGGTTTGCAAATCTGAGCTTCTCGTGCGTCAATTAGTCGGATTAGTGATTTTTAATTTTTGATGAAAACACGAAAAAAAGACATGACTAACCCCCTTGGAAATTTTGTTAAAAAATGCAACTTTCTTAAAAATCATCGTAGACTATTGAATTTAACTTTATTTTCATCAGAAAGACGAGAGAAATTGATTGCCGTTAAAAAATTTCAGCTAACTTCAATAGCAAAAAAATTAGTCAGTCACAGTGAACATTTTTGAAAATTTACGAAAATAATTGATTTTTCAGACTTTGATCGGCCGTAGCGGCCAAACGAAAACTCCAAATTGAACGCGGTTTGCAAATCTGAGCTTCTCGTGCGTCAATTAGTCGGATTAGAGATTTTTATTTTTTGATGAAATCGTGAAAAAAAACATGACTAACCCCCTTGGAAATTTTGTTAAAAAATGCAACTTTCTTAAAAATCATCGTAGACTATTGAATTTAACTTTATTTTCATCAGAAAGACGAGAGAAATTGATTGCCGTTAAAAAATTTCAGCTATCTTCAATAGCAAAAAAAATAGTCAGTCACAGTGAACATTTTTGAAAATTTACGAAAATAATTGATTTTTCTTTTCAGACTTTGATCGGCCGTAGCGGCCAAACGAAAACTCCAAATTGAACGCGGTTTGCAAATCTGAGCTTCTCGTGCGTCAATTAGTCGGATTAGAGATTTTTATTTTTTGATGAAATCGTGAAAAAAAACATGACTAACCCCCTTGGAAATTTTGTTAAAAAATGCAACTTTCTTAAAAATCATCGTAGACTATTGAATTTAACTTTATTTTCATCAGAAAGACGAGAGAAATTGATTGCCGTTAAAAAATTTCAGCTAACTTCAATAGCAAAAAAATTAGTCAGTCACAGTGAACATTTTTGAAAATTTACGAAAATAATTGATTTTTCAGACTTTGATCGGCCGTAGCGGCCAAACGAAAACTCCAAATTGAACGCGGTTTGCAAATCTGAGCTTCTCGTGCGTCAATTAGTCGGATTAGAGATTTTTATTTTTTGATGAAATCGTGAAAAAAAACATGACTAACCCCCTTGGAAATTTTGTTAAAAAATGCAACTTTCTTAAAAATCATCGTAGACTATTGAATTTAACTTTATTTTCATCAGAAAGACGAGAGAAATTGATTGCCGTTAAAAAATTTCAGCTATCTTCAATAGCAAAAAAATTAGTCAGTCACAGTGAACATTTTTGAAAATTTACGAAAATAATTGATTTTTCAGACTTTGATCGGCCGTAGCGGCCAAACGAAAACTCCAAATTGAACGCGGTTTGCAAATCTGAGCTCCTCGTACGCCAATTAGTCGGATTAGAGATTTTTATTTTTTGATGAAATCGTGAAAAAAGACATGACTAACCCCCTTGGAAATTTTGTTAAAAAATGCAACTTTCTTAAAAATCATCGTAGACTATTGAATTTAACTTTATTTTCATCAGAAAGACGAGAGAAATTGATTGCCGTTAAAAAATTTCAGCTATCTTCAATAGCAAAAAAAATAGTCAGTCACAGTGAACATTTTTGAAAATTTACGAAAATAATTGATTTTTCAGACTTTGATCGGCCGTAGCGGCCAAACGAAAACTCCAAATTGAACGCGGTTTACAAATCTGAGCTTCTCGTGCGTCAATTAGTCGGATTAGAGATTTTTATTTTTTGAAGAAATCGTGAAAAAAAACATGACTAACCCCCTTGGAAATTTTGTTAAAAAATGCAACTTTCTTAAAAATCATCGTAGACTATTGAATTTAACTTTATTTTCATCAGAAAGACGAGAGAAATTGATTGCCGTTAAAAAATTTCAGCTATCTTCAATAGCAAAAAAATTAGTCAGTCACAGTGAACATTTTTGAAAATTTACGAAAATAATTGATTTTTCAGACTTTGATCGGCCGTAGCGGCCAAACGAAAACTCCAAATTGAACGCGGTTTGCAAATCTGAGCTTCTCGTGCGTCAATTAGTCGGATTAGAGATTTTTATTTTTTGATGAAAACACGAAAAAAAGACATGAGTAAACCCCTTGGAAATTTGTTAAAAAATGCAACTTTCTTAAAAATCATCGTAGACTATTGAATTTAACTTTATTTTCATCAGAAAGACGAGAGAAATTGATTGCCGTTAAAAAATTTCAGCTATCTTCAATAGCAAAAAAATTAGTCAGTCACAGTGAACATTTTTGAAAATTTACGAAAATAATTGATTTTTCAGACTTTGATCGGCCGTAGCGGCCAAACGAAAACTCCAAATTGAACGCGGTTTGCAAATCTGAGCTTCTCGTGCGTCAATTAGTCGGATTAGAGATTTTTATTTTTTGATGAAAACACGAAAAAAAGACATGAGTAAACCCCTTGGAAATTTTGTTAAAAAATGCAACTTTCTTAAAAATCATCGTAGACTATTGAATTTAACTTTATTTTCATCAGAAAGACGAGAGAAATTGATTGCCGTTAAAAAATTTCAGCTATCTTCAATAGCAAAAAAAATAGTCAGTCACAGTGAACATTTTTGAAAATTTACGAAAATAATTGATTTTTCAGACTTTGATCGGCCGTAGCGGCCAAACGAAAACTCCAAATTGAACGCGGTTTGCAAATCTGAGCTTCTCGTGCGTCAATTAGTCGGATTAGAGATTTTTATTTTTTGATGAAATCGTGAAAAAAAACATGACTAACCCCCTTGGAAATTTTGTTAAAAAATGCAACTTTCTTAAAAATCATCGTAGACTATTGAATTTAACTTTATTTTCATCAGAAAGACGAGAGAAATTGATTGCCGTTAAAAAATTTCAGCTAACTTCAATAGCAAAAAAATTAGTCAGTCACAGTGAACATTTTTGAAAATTTACGAAAATAATTGATTTTTCAGACTTTGATCGGCCGTAGCGGCCAAACGAAAACTCCAAATTGAACGCGGTTTGCAAATCTGAGCTTCTCGTGCGTCAATTAGTCGGATTAGAGATTTTTATTTTTTGATGAAATCGTGAAAAAAAACATGACTAACCCCCTTGGAAATTTTGTTAAAAAATGCAACTTTCTTAAAAATCATCGTAGACTATTGAATTTAACTTTATTTTCATCAGAAAGACGAGAGAAATTGATTGCCGTTAAAAAATTTCAGCTATCTTCAATAGCAAAAAAAATAGTCAGTCACAGTGAACATTTTTGAAAATTTACGAAAATAATTGATTTTTCAGACTTTGATCGGCCGTAGCGGCCAAACGAAAACTCCAAATTGAACGCGGTTTGCAAATCTGAGCTTCTCGTGCGTCAATTAGTCGGATTAGAGATTTTTATTTTTTGATGAAATCGTGAAAAAAAACATGACTAACCCCCTTGGAAATTTTGTTAAAAAATGCAACTTTCCTAGAAATTATCGTAGACTATTGAATTTAACTTTATTTTCATCAGAAAGACGAGAGAAATTGATTGCCGTTAAAAAATTTCAGCTATCTTCAATAGCAAAAAAAATAGTCAGTCACAGTGAACATTTTTGAAAATTTACGAAAATAATTGATTTTTCAGACTTTGATCGGCCGTAGCGGCCAAACGAAAACTCCAAATTGAACGCGGTTTGCAAATCTGAGCTTCTCGTGCGTCAATTAGTCGGATTAGAGATTTTTATTTTTTGATGAAATCGTGAAAAAAAACATGACTAACCCCCTTGGAAATTTTGTTAAAAAATGCAACTTTCTTAAAAATCATCGTAGACTATTGAATTTAACTTTATTTTCATCAGAAAGACGAGAGAAATTGATTGCCGTTAAAAAATTTCAGCTATCTTCAATAGCAAAAAAAATAGTCAGTCACAGTGAACATTTTTGAAAATTTACGAAAATAATTGATTTTTCAGACTTTGATCGGCCGTAGCGGCCAAACGAAAACTCCAAATTGAACGCGGTTTGCAAATCTGAGCTTCTCGTGCGTCAATTAGTCGGATTAGAGATTTTTATTTTTTGATGAAATCGTGAAAAAAAACATGACTAACCCCCTTAGAAATTTTGTTAAAAAATGCAACTTTCCTAAAAATTATCGTAGACTATTGAATTTAACTTTATTTTCATCAGAAAGACGAGAGAAATTGATTGCCGTTAAAAAATTTCAGCTATCTTCAATAGCAAAAAAATTAGTCAGTCACAGTGAACATTTTTGAAAATTTACGAAAATAATTGATTTTTCAGACTTTGATCGGCCGTAGCGGCCAAACGAAAACTCCAAATTGAACGCGGTTTGCAAATCTGAGCTTCTCGTGCATCAATTAGTCGGATTAGAGATTTTTATTTTTTGATGAAAACACGAAAAAAAGACATGAGTAAACCCCTTGGAAATTTGTTAAAAAATGCAACTTTCTTAATAATCATCGTAGACTATTGAATTTAACTTTATTTTCATCAGAAAGACGAGAGAAATTGATTGCCGTTAAAAAATTTCAGCTATCTTCAATAGCAAAAAAATTAGTCAGTCACAGTGAACATTTTTGAAAATTTACGAAAATAATTGATTTTTCAGACTTTGATCGGCCGTAGCGGCCAAACGAAAACTCCAAATTGAACGCGGTTTGCAAATCTGAGCTTCTCGTGCGTCAATTAGTCGGATTAGAGATTTTTATTTTTTGATGAAAACACGAAAAAAAGACATGAGTAAACCCCTTGGAAATTTGTTAAAAAATGCAACTTTCTTAATAATCATCGTAGACTATTGAATTTAACTTTATTTTCATCAGAAAGACGAGAGAAATTGATTGCCGTTAAAAAATTTCAGCTATCTTCAATAGCAAAAAAAATAGTCAGTCACAGTGAACATTTTTGAAAATTTACGAAAATAATTGATTTTTCAGACTTTGATCGGCCGTAGCGGCCAAACGAAAACTCCAAATTGAACGCGGTTTGCAAATCTGAGCTTCTCGTGCGTCAATTAGTCGGATTAGAGATTTTTATTTTTTGATGAAATCGTGAAAAAAAACATGACTAACCCCCTTGGAAATTTTGTTAAAAAATGCAACTTTCTTAAAAATCATCGTAGACTATTGAATTTAACTTTATTTTCATCAGAAAGACGAGAGAAATTGATTGCCGTTAAAAAATTTCAGCTATCTTCAATAGCAAAAAAATTAGTCAGTCACAGTGAACATTTTTGAAAATTTACGAAAATAATTGATTTTTCAGACTTTGATCGGCCGTAGCGGCCAAACGAAAACTCCAAATTGAACGCGGTTTGCAAATCTGAGCTTCTCGTGCGTCAATTAGTCGGATTAGAGATTTTTATTTTTTGATGAAATCGTGAAAAAAAACATGACTAACCCCCTTGGAAATTTTGTTAAAAAATGCAACTTTCCTAAAAATTATCGTAGACTATTGAATTTAACTTTATTTTCATCAGAAAGACGAGAGAAATTGATTGCCGTTAAAAAATTTCAGCTATCTTCAATAGCAAAAAAATTAGTCAGTCACAGTGAACATTTTTGAAAATTTACGAAAATAATTGATTTTTCAGACTTTGATCGGCCGTAGCGGCCAAACGAAAACTCCAAATTGAACGCGGTTTGCAAATCTGAGCTTCTCGTGCGTCAATTAGTCGGATTAGAGATTTTTATTTTTTGATGAAAACACGAAAAAAAGACATGAGTAAACCCCTTGGAAATTTGTTAAAAAATGCAACTTTCTTAATAATCATCGTAGACTATTGAATTTAACTTTATTTTCATCAGAAAGACGAGAGAAATTGATTGCCGTTAAAAAATTTCAGCTAACTTCAATAGCAAAAAAATTAGTCAGTCACAGTGAACATTTTTGAAAATTTACGAAAATAATTGATTTTTCAGACTTTGATCGGCCGTAGCGGCCAAACGAAAACTCCAAATTGAACGCGGTTTGCAAATCTGAGCTTCTCGTGCGTCAATTAGTCGGATTAGAGATTTTTATTTTTTGATGAAATCGTGAAAAAAAACATGACTAACCCCCTTGGAAATTTTGTTAAAAAATGCAACTTTCCTAAAAATTATCGTAGACTATTGAATTTAACTTTATTTTCATCAGAAAGACGAGAGAAATTGATTGCCGTTAAAAAATTTCAGCTATCTTCAATAGCAAAAAAATTAGTCAGTCACAGTGAACATTTTTGAAAATTTACGAAAATAATTGATTTTTCAGACTTTGATCGGCCGTAGCGGCCAAACGAAAACTCCAAATTGAACGCGGTTTGCAAATCTGAGCTTCTCGTGCGTCAATTAGTCGGATTAGAGATTTTTATTTTTTGATGAAAACACGAAAAAAAGACATGAGTAAACCCCTTGGAAATTTGTTAAAAAATGCAACTTTCTTAATAATCATCGTAGACTATTGAATTTAACTTTATTTTCATCAGAAAGACGAGAGAAATTGATTGCCGTTAAAAAATTTCAGCTAACTTCAATAGCAAAAAAATTAGTCAGTCACAGTGAACATTTTTGAAAATTTACGAAAATAATTGATTTTTCAGACTTTGATCGGCCGTAGCGGCCAAACGAAAACTCCAAATTGAACGCGGTTTGCAAATCTGAGCTTCTCGTGCGTCAATTAGTCGGATTAGAGATTTTTATTTTTTGATGAAATCGTGAAAAAAAAACATGACTAACCCCCTTGGAAATTTTGTTAAAAAATGCAACTTTCTTAAAAATCATCGTAGACTATTGAATTTAACTTTATTTTCATCAGAAAGACGAGAGAAATTGATTGCCGTTAAAAAATTTCAGCTATCTTCAATAGCAAAAAAAATAGTCAGTCACAGTGAACATTTTTGAAAATTTACGAAAATAATTGATTTTTCAGACTTTGATCGGCCGTAGCGGCCAAACGAAAACTCCAAATTGAACGCGGTTTGCAAATCTGAGCTTCTCGTGCGTCAATTAGTCGGATTAGAGATTTTTATTTTTTGATGAAAACACGAAAAAAAGACATGAGTAAACCCCTTGGAAATTTGTTAAAAAATGCAACTTTCTTAATAATCATCGTAGACTATTGAATTTAACTTTATTTTCATCAGAAAGACGAGAGAAATTGATTGCCGTTAAAAAATTTCAGCTATCTTCAATAGCAAAAAAAATAGTCAGTCACAGTGAACATTTTTGAAAATTTACGAAAATAATTGATTTTTCAGACTTTGATCGGCCGTAGCGGCCAAACGAAAACTCCAAATTGAACGCGGTTTGCAAATCTGAGCTTCTCGTGCGTCAATTAGTCGGATTAGAGATTTTTATTTTTTGATGAAATCGTGAAAAAAAACATGACTAACCCCCTTGGAAATTTTGTTAAAAAATGCAACTTTCTTAAAAATCATCGTAGACTATTGAATTTAACTTTATTTTCATCAGAAAGACGAGAGAAATTGATTGCCGTTAAAAAATTTCAGCTATCTTCAATAGCAAAAAAATTAGTCAGTCACAGTGAACATTTTTGAAAATTTACGAAAATAATTGATTTTTCAGACTTTGATCGGCCGTAGCGGCCAAACGAAAACTCCAAATTGAACGCGGTTTGCAAATCTGAGCTTCTCGTGCGTCAATTAGTCGGATTAGAGATTTTTATTTTTTGATGAAATCGTGAAAAAAAACATGACTAACCCCCTTGGAAATTTTGTTAAAAAATGCAACTTTCCTAAAAATTATCGTAGACTATTGAATTTAACTTTATTTTCATCAGAAAGACGAGAGAAATTGATTGCCGTTAAAAAATTTCAGCTATCTTCAATAGCAAAAAAATTAGTCAGTCACAGTGAACATTTTTGAAAATTTACGAAAATAATTGATTTTTCAGACTTTGATCGGCCGTAGCGGCCAAACGAAAACTCCAAATTGAACGCGGTTTGCAAATCTGAGCTTCTCGTGCGTCAATTAGTCGGATTAGAGATTTTTATTTTTTGATGAAAACACGAAAAAAAGACATGAGTAAACCCCTTGGAAATTTGTTAAAAAATGCAACTTTCTTAATAATCATCGTAGACTATTGAATTTAACTTTATTTTCATCAGAAAGACGAGAGAAATTGATTGCCGTTAAAAAATTTCAGCTAACTTCAATAGCAAAAAAATTAGTCAGTCACAGTGAACATTTTTGAAAATTTACGAAAATAATTGATTTTTCAGACTTTGATCGGCCGTAGCGGCCAAACGAAAACTCCAAATTGAACGCGGTTTGCAAATCTGAGCTTCTCGTGCGTCAATTAGTCGGATTAGAGATTTTTATTTTTTGATGAA
This sequence comes from Ocypus olens, assembly GCA_910593695.2. Lineage (NCBI taxonomy): Eukaryota > Metazoa > Arthropoda > Insecta > Coleoptera > Staphylinidae > Ocypus > Ocypus olens. Next base: position 6,730,953 of record OU343060.1, on the reverse strand, counting down.
ATCGTGAAAAAAAAACATGACTAACCCCCTTGGAAATTTTGTTAAAAAATGCAACTTTCTTAAAAATCATCGTAGACTATTGAATTTAACTTTATTTTCATCAGAAAGACGAGAGAAATTGATTGCCGTTAAAAAATTTCAGCTATCTTCAATAGCAAAAAAAAATAGTCAGTCACAGTGAACATTTTTGAAAATTTACGAAAATAATTGATTTTTCAGACTTTGATCGGCCGTAGCGGCCAAACGAAAACTCCAAATTGAACGCGGTTTGCAAATCTGAGCTTCTCGTGCGTCAATTAGTCGGATTAGAGATTTTTATTTTTTGATGAAAACACGAAAAAAAGACATGAGTAAACCCCTTGGAAATTTGTTAAAAAATGCAACTTTCTTAATAATCATCGTAGACTATTGAATTTAACTTTATTTTCATCAGAAAGACGAGAGAAATTGATTGCCGTTAAAAAATTTCAGCTAACTTCAATAGCAAAAAAATTAGTCAGTCACAGTGAACATTTTTGAAAATTTACGAAAATAATTGATTTTTCAGACTTTGATCGGCCGTAGCGGCCAAACGAAAACTCCAAATTGAACGCGGTTTGCAAATCTGAGCTTCTCGTGCGTCAATTAGTCGGATTAGAGATTTTTATTTTTTGATGAAAACACGAAAAAAAGACATGAGTAAACCCCTTGGAAATTTGTTAAAAAATGCAACTTTCTTAATAATCATCGTAGACTATTGAATTTAACTTTATTTTCATCAGAAAGACGAGAGAAATTGATTGCCGTTAAAAAATTTCAGCTAACTTCAATAGCAAAAAAATTAGTCAGTCACAGTGAACATTTTTGAAAATTTACGAAAATAATTGATTTTTCAGACTTTGATCGGCCGTAGCGGCCAAACGAAAACTCCAAATTGAACGCGGTTTGCAAATCTGAGCTTCTCGTGCGTCAATTAGTCGGATTAGAGATTTTTATTTTTTGATGAAATCGTGAAAAAAAACATGACTAACCCCCTTGGAAATTTTGTTAAAAAATGCAACTTTCTTAAAAATCATCGTAGACTATTGAATTTAACTTTATTTTCATCAGAAAGACGAGAGAAATTGATTGCCGTTAAAAAATTTTAGCTATCTTCAATAGCAAAAAAATTAGTCAGTCACAGTGAACATTTTTGAAAATTTACGAAAATAATTGATTTTTCAGACTTTGATCGGCCGTAGCGGCCAAACGAAAACTCCAAATTGAACGCGGTTTGCAAATCTGAGCTTCTCGTGCGTCAATTAGTCGGATTAGAGATTTTTATTTTTTGATGAAAACACGAAAAAAAGACATGAGTAAACCCCTTGGAAATTTGTTAAAAAATGCAACTTTCTTAATAATCATCGTAGACTATTGAATTTAACTTTATTTTCATCAGAAAGACGAGAGAAATTGATTGCCGTTAAAAAATTTCAGCTAACTTCAATAGCAAAAAAATTAGTCAGTCACAGTGAACATTTTTGAAAATTTACGAAAATAATTGATTTTTCAGACTTTGATCGGCCGTAGCGGCCAAACGAAAACTCCAAATTGAACGCGGTTTGCAAATCTGAGCTTCTCGTGCGTCAATTAGTCGGATTAGAGATTTTTATTTTTTGAAGAAATCGTGAAAAAAAACATGACTAACCCCCTTGGAAATTTTGTTAAAAAATGCAACTTTCTTAAAAATCATCGTAGACTATTGAATTTAACTTTATTTTCATCAGAAAGACGAGAGAAATTGATTGCCGTTAAAAAATTTCAGCTATCTTCAATAGCAAAAAAATTAGTCAGTCACAGTGAACATTTTTGAAAATTTACGAAAATAATTGATTTTTCAGACTTTGATCGGCCGTAGCGGCCAAACGAAAACTCCAAATTGAACGCGGTTTGCAAATCTGAGCTTCTCGTGCGTCAATTAGTCGGATTAGAGATTTTTATTTTTTGATGAAAACACGAAAAAAAGACATGAGTAAACCCCTTGGAAATTTGTTAAAAAATGCAACTTTCTTAAAAATCATCGTAGACTATTGAATTTAACTTTATTTTCATCAGAAAGACGAGAGAAATTGATTGCCGTTAAAAAATTTCAGCTAACTTCAATAGCAAAAAAATTAGTCAGTCACAGTGAACATTTTTGAAAATTTACGAAAATAATTGATTTTTCAGACTTTGATCGGCCGTAGCGGCCAAACGAAAACTCCAAATTGAACGCGGTTTGCAAATCTGAGCTTCTCGTGCGTCAATTAGTCGGATTAGAGATTTTTATTTTTTGATGAAATCGTGAAAAAAAACATGACTAACCCCCTTGGAAATTTTGTTAAAAAATGCAACTTTCTTAAAAATCATCGTAGACTATTGAATTTAACTTTATTTTCATCAGAAAGACGAGAGAAATTGATTGCCGTTAAAAAATTTCAGCTAACTTCAATAGCAAAAAAATTAGTCAGTCACAGTGAACATTTTTGAAAATTTACGAAAATAATTGATTTTTCAGACTTTGATCGGCCGTAGCGGCCAAACGAAAACTCCAAATTGAACGCGGTTTGCAAATCTGAGCTTCTCGTGCGTCAATTAGTCGGATTAGAGATTTTTATTTTTTGATGAAATCGTGAAAAAAAACATGACTAACCCCCTTGGAAATTTTGTTAAAAAATGCAACTTTCTTAAAAATCATCGTAGACTATTGAATTTAACTTTATTTTCATCAGAAAGACGAGAGAAATTGATTGCCGTTAAAAAATTTCAGCTAACTTCAATAGCAAAAAAATTAGTCAGTCACAGTGAACATTTTTGAAAATTTACGAAAATAATTGATTTTTCAGACTTTGATCGGCCGTAGCGGCCAAACGAAAACTCCAAATTGAACGCGGTTTGCAAATCTGAGCTTCTCGTGCGTCAATTAGTGAGATTAGAGATTTTTATTTTTTGATGAAATCGTGAAAAAAAACATGACTAACCCCCTTGGAAATTTGTTAAAAAATGCAACTTTCTTAATAATCATCGTAGACTATTGAATTTAACTTTATTTTCATCAGAAAGACGAGAGAAATTGATTGCCGTTAAAAAATTTCAGCTAACTTCAATAGCAAAAAAATTAGTCAGTCACAGTGAACATTTTTGAAAATTTACGAAAATAATTGATTTTTCAGACTTTGATCGGCCGTAGCGGCCAAACGAAAACTCCAAATTGAACGCGGTTTGCAAATCTGAGCTTCTCGTGCGTCAATTAGTGAGATTAGAGATTTTTATTTTTTGATGAAATCGTGAAAAAAAACATGACTAACCCCCTTGGAAATTTGTTAAAAAATGCAACTTTCTTAATAATCATCGTAGACTATTGAATTTAACTTTATTTTCATCAGAAAGACGAGAGAAATTGATTGCCGTTAAAAAATTTCAGCTAACTTCAATAGCAAAAAAATTAGTCAGTCACAGTGAACATTTTTGAAAATTTACGAAAATAATTGATTTTTCAGACTTTGATCGGCCGTAGCGGCCAAACGAAAACTCCAAATTGAACGCGGTTTGCAAATCTGAGCTTCTCGTGCGTCAATTAGTCGGATTAGAGATTTTTATTTTTTGATGAAAACACGAAAAAAAGACATGAGTAAACCCCTTGGAAATTTGTTAAAAAATGCAACTTTCTTAATAATCATCGTAGACTATTGAATTTAACTTTATTTTCATCAGAAAAACGAGAGAAATTGATTGCCGTTAAAAAATTTCAGCTAACTTCAATAGCAAAAAAATTAGTCAGTCACAGTGAACATTTTTGAAAATTTACGAAAATAATTGATTTTTCAGACTTTGATCAGCCGTAGCGGCCAAACGAAAACTCCAAATTGAACGCGGTTTGCAAATCTGAGCTTCTCGTGCGTCAATTAGTCGGATTAGAGATTTTTATTTTTTGATGAAATCGTGAAAAAAAACATGACTAACCCCCTTGGAAATTTTGTTAAAAAATGCAACTTTCTTAAAAATCATCGTAGACTATTGAATTTAACTTTATTTTCATCAGAAAGACGAGAGAAATTGATTGCCGTTAAAAAATTTCAGCTATCTTCAATAGCAAAAAAAATAGTCAGTCACAGTGAACATTTTTGAAAATTTACGAAAATAATTGATTTTTCAGACTTTGATCGGCCGTAGCGGCCAAACGAAAACTCCAAATTGAACGCGGTTTGCAAATCTGAGCTTCTCGTGCGTCAATTAGTCGGATTAGAGATTTTTATTTTTTGATGAAATCGTGAAAAAAAACATGACTAACCCCCTTGGAAATTTTGTTAAAAAATGCAACTTTCCTAAAAATTATCGTAGACTATTGAATTTAACTTTATTTTCATCAGAAAGACGAGAGAAATTGATTGCCGTTAAAAAATTTCAGCTAACTTCAATAGCAAACAAAATAGTCAGTCACAGTGAACATTTTTGAAAATTTACGAAAATAATTGATTTTTCAGACTTTGATCGGCCGTAGCGGCCAAACGAAAACTCCAAATTGAACGCGGTTTGCAAATCTGAGCTTCTCGTACGCCAATTAGTCGGATTAGAGATTTTTAATTTTTGATGAAAACACGAAAAAAAGACATGACAATTTTGTTAAAAAATGCAACTTTCTTAAAAATCATCGTAGACTATTGAATTTAACTTTACTTTCATCAGAAAGACGAGAGAAATTGATTGCCGTTAAAAAATTTCAGCTAACTTCAATAGCAAAAAAATTAGTCAGTCACAGTGAACATTTTTGAAAATTTACGAAAATAATTGATTTTTCAGACTTTGATCGGCCGTAGCGGCCAAACGAAAACTCCAAATTGAACGCGGTTTGCAAATCTGAGCTTCTCGTGCGTCAATTAGTCGGATTAGAGATTTTTATTTTTTGATGAAATCGTGAAAAAAAACATGACTAACCCCCTTGGAAATTTTGTTAAAAAATGCAACTTTCCTAAAAATTATCGTAGACTATTGAATTTAACTTTATTTTCATCAGAAAGACGAGAGAAATTGATTGCCGTTAAAAAATTTCAGCTAACTTCAATAGCAAAAAAATTAGTCAGTCACAGTGAACATTTTTGAAAATTTACGAAAATAATTGATTTTTCAGACTTTGATCGGCCGTAGCGGCCAAACGAAAACTCCAAATTGAACGCGGTTTGCAAATCTGAGCTCCTCGTACGCCAATTAGTCGGATTAGAGATTTTTAATTTTTGATGAAAACACGAAAAAAAGACATGACTAACCCCCTTGGAAATTTTGTTAAAAAATGCAACTTTCTTAAAAGTCATCGTAGACTATTGAATTTAACTTTATTTTCATCAGAAAGACGAGAGAAATTGATTGCCGTTAAAAAAATTCAGCTATCTTCAATAGCAAAAAAATTAGTCAGTCACAGTGAACATTTTTGAAAATTTACGAAAATAATTGATTTTTCAGACTTTGATCGGCCGTAGCGGCCAAACGAAAACTCCAAATTGAACGCGGTTTGCAAATCTGAGCTCCTCGTACGCCAATTAGTCGGGTTAGAGATTTTTAATTTTTGATGAAAACACGAAAAAAAGACATGAGTAAACCCCTTGGAAATTTGTTAAAAAATGCAACTTTCTTAATAATCATCGTAGACTATTGAATTTAACTTTATTTTCATCAGAAAGACGAGAGAAATTGATTGCCGTTAAAAAAATTCAGCTATCTTCAATAGCAAAAAAATTAGTCAGTCACAGTGAACATTTTTGAAAATTTACGAAAATAATTGATTTTTCAGACTTTGATCGGCCGTAGCGGCCAAAAGAAAACTCCAAATTGAACGCGGTTTGCAAATCTGAGCTCCTCGTACGCCAATTAGTCGGATTAGAGATTTTTATATTTTGATGAAAACTTGGAAAAAAGACATGAGTAAACCCCTTGGAAATTTGTTAAAAAATGCAACTTTCTTAATAATCATCGTAGACTATTGAATTTAACTTGTTTTTCATCAGAAAAACGGGAGAAATTGATTGGCTATCTTAATTTACAGGGAAAATGGAAAGTGGAATGCAATGGTATAATGAAATACTTCAACGTCAAAAGATACATCTTACCGCGCTTCAAAGTAGAACTGTCCACACCGAAAACTCTTTATATAGAAGCAGAAACCATGAACGTCACAGTTTGTTCAAAGTATGTGAAGACACAACAAGGCTTAGCTTGAGACGTTTTGGGTCACCAGTTGTATAATATGAAGGCATAGTTTTTTCGCCGCACCCTACTTAAGAGTATTCTGCACTAGAGCAATAAGTAGCGAAGCGCACCGTAGATCAATTGTTCCATTATATGTATTCTATATGTGGAAGGCGTTGCGTTGCGCTTCGCTGCTGCAAAGTGCTCGTATTCACAAAATAATGCATATATTTGAAAAATCTTCGCGCTTCTCTTTTCTCTTGTAGATGGCGCGATAGAATACGATGCGCTTCGCTGCTATAAGTTCGCTGCCACCGACGCGCTAGTGCGGCCAACTTTATATTTGCGTATGTTCAATCCCTATTGAAGTGGCAGCGAACGTGTTAAGCGGTGCTTCTCGTTGCTCTAATGCGCGATAGCCTTAACTCTATTGTCACCACTAGTAAGTACCCTGGCCGCCTAAGACGTCCTGCCACCACACGCCACCGAAAGATATTATTGCATTCGTTTAATAAATAACATTTGCAGATATTCATTTGAAAAGTTCGTTAAAGGAACGGTCCTGATAAAAATCAGTCATTCGCATATAAAAAACCGCTCGATCACCAAACTGAAGAGGGTAAGCCGCAACCGCAACAAAAATCGACGGCAAAGTTGGCGTTGGAAATCTCGAGTCATGTCAGATATAATTAGGGGTTATTAACATCTGACTTGTCAACATGACAGCCAGTGATCTTAGTTCAGACAAGAGTTTAGATTTCCAGCACCAACTTCGTCGTCGATTTTTGTTGTACGCTCGATATAAAATCCGTATTGAAAATTTTTAGGTACAAAACGAATGCGCAATTTTCATTTTGAGCAACAGCGACCTTCACCTGACCGCTTCAGATTCCGAAAACCAGGCCCACTTCACGCTCAGCGTGGTTGCCATAGTCACCGAAGACGGTACGAATCAGATAGAAACGGAATCGGCCAGCATCCAAGTGAAACTGCAGCCGTTCGAACTGAAATTCTCGGAAGAAAATTCGTACTTCCAGCCCGGGTTGCCTTACAGGGGAAGACTGAAGATGCTGGACGCCAACGTCGAGAATGTTGAGGGCGAGTACGTGCAGATTTGTTATCAGTTGGCGATTAAAAAGACTTGGAACATAAAACCGGAGGAGTGCGGGAGTTTTGGTTTCGAGGAGGATGGTACGCTTACGTTTCACATGTTGCCGGTGAAGGAGAACGTAGTTGAGGTTATGTTAACAGTGAGTATTTATCGATTTTATATTTTAGGATGTAACAATTGAAAATTATAGTTAATTAAAGGTGCGGACGTACAGCATTGTCGCTCTAGCCAGTAGTTGTAATCAGCGGCGGCTCGTGGATTTCCGTAGATGGGGCTAAGACAAAGCACCACTTTCCGTTGCTTTTTCGGTCAAATTTTCTTCCGTTGCCTTCTCGCCAAACATTCACGAGCCACCGCCGGTTGTACTGGTACAGAGTTGTTCCGAGCGCTCGAGGGTGTTGCGCAGTGACCATCCAACGCCGCGCCGCGCAGACGTGTACGGCGTACGCGTACATGATTCGCGTTCGGCGCATGCGCGCTGCGAATTGTAATTTTAAAACCTTTACATTGCTAACTATTTTCAAGGCAAAATCATTAAATCACACCACCACCGATATAACCGCAGCGCTGGCTTTAAAGAAATGGTACTCCATTAGCAACAGTTACATACATATCGGTAGAAATACGAAGCTGCTCTCAAAATGTAAGTCCACGCAGCAATTTACAGTTTATTACACCACAAACAAAATCAGACAACACGAAAACCTCACATTTTTCTACATGGTGAGACCGCACGGAGATACAATCCGGAGGAATTGGAATGATGTTCAGTGTGTTTTAGATTAAGAGCAGGCACGCGATACTGCAGATGCGGAAGATCCAGCACGTGCCGAGAAGGAGCAGCCTGAATTTCAAGCAGGAACTCGCCAATATCATCGGGAAGGAGAATCGATTCGTGAAGGCGGAGAGTTTCGTGGATAGGTTTATACTGAAATTCAGGCTGCACAATGCTATAGTTTCAAAATCGCAGCTGATCGTTTTCTACTTCACCAGGGACGAGACTGTGTCGAATAGTATTGATATTTATGTTGAGAAATGTTTGACTAATCCGGTAAGTGATTTTAAATAGGTGCGTGCCGCTTCATACTTATGGGTACGTGCCGCTCTATAGACAAGTGTGAACAATAAGTTGCCTAACTGACGCCAATGACATTTGATGGAATAAAATTTGATATTCATTTTGTCCAAAAACTGACGCCAATGACATTTAATGGAATAAAATTTGATATTTATTTTATTCAAAAACTGACGACAATGACATTTAATGAAATAAAATTTGATATTTATTTTGTCCAAAAACTGACGCCAATGACATTTAATGGAATAAAATTTGATATTTATTTTGTTCAAAAACTGACTCCAATGAGATTTAATGGAATAAAATTTGATATTTATTTTGTCCAAAAACTGACGCCAATGACATTTATTGAAATAAAATTTGATATTTATTTTATTCAAAAACTGACTCCAATGAGATTTAATGGAATAAAATTTGATATTTATTTTGTTCGAAAACTGGCGCGAATGACATTTAATGGAATAAAATTTGATATTTATTTTATTCAAAAACTAACGCCAAAACATTTAATGGTTAAAATTTGTTAGAAGGAATGAAGGTTTGATCATATTTCAAGTTGACCTTGAATCCGGTCAGGAATTAAAATTCACCCTTTATATTACGCGTTGTATTTTTTTTTTAGGTGGAGGCCACTTGGATGGACAAAAACATGTATCCCGGAGAATACGCGACCTTGAGACTCAATACGACGTCGGACTCCCTGTGCGCGATTTCCGCGGTGGATAAGTCGAGTACGCACTTGGGCAACTACAAAATGCTGAACGTGCACAGCATTTTGCAGCCCTTGTTGCAACCGCGCGAAATGAAGAACGGCAACAAGTTGAACTGTCTGACCAATCAGAAGAAGAAACTAGGTGCGTGTTTTTCCTTTCTAGTGCGAGTTTTGAGTAAATTGTTTGTTGTTTAGAGTCGATGTATCTGGAGCAGTTTGATGATTTGAGGAGGAGAAGGTCTTTGGCGATGATCGTGGCTTCTAAGGATTTTGACAGTTACGAGATTTTTAGTGTGAGTATTATTTTATTTGTACTAGCCAATAGCAGAAAATTGCAAACCGTTGGAGTCAGCTTTCAGCTCAGAAAATTCATGAGATGAGTTGGATTCAGCTCAAAAAATTGCAAACAGTTTGAGTCAGATTTTAGCTCAGAAAATTCATGAGATGATTCTGTTTTAAACTTAGAAAACTCATGACTTGAGTCAGTTTTAGCTCAAAAAATTGCAAACTGTTTGGGTCAGTTTTCAGCTCAGAAAATTCATGAGATAAGTCAGTTTTAGCTCAAAAAATTGCAAACTGTTTAAATCAGTTTTCAACTCAGAAAATTGTAAACCGTTTGAGTCAGTTTTACCTCAAAAAATTACAAACTGTTTGAGTCAGTTTCCAGCTCAGAAAATTGCAAACCGTTTCAGTCAGTTATTAGCTTAGAAAATTCATGAGATAAGTCAGTTTTAGCACAAAAAAATTGCAAACAGTTTGAGTCAGTTTTCAGCTCAAAAAATTACAAACTGTTTAGTTAGTTTTCTAGTTTATTATTGTGCTTGGATTTTTTAGTAAAACCAAAGCCCAATTATTTCTGAGTAATTTTGTAAAACTTGCAAGTCTGCACTTGTTTCAGGTTTTGAGAAATCAACACTTTTTAGATTTTCGAACGCTGAAAATGTCATTTCTTGTGTTTGCTGGTGATTATCCGAAAAACCGTTTATAATTGTGATTGCATCTTTTGGTAATATCAAAGCTCAATTATTTCTGAATAATTTTCTAAAAGTTGTAAGTCTGCACTTATTTCGGAAAAATCATGGATAAGTCTGTTTTCAGCTCAGAAAATTGCAAACCGTTTTAGTCAGTTTTTAGATCGGAAAATGGATGAGATGGGTCAGTTTTAGCTCAAAAAATATCGCAAACAGTTTCAGTTTTTAGCTCAGAAAATTCATAAGATGACTCTCCTTTCAGCTCAGAAAATTCATGAGATGACTCTCTTTTCAGCTCAAGAAATTGCAAACTGTTTGAGTCTGTTTTTAGCTCCGAAAATTCATGAGATGGCTCTGTTTTCAGCTCGGAAAATTCGCGAGATGACTCTTTTCAGCTTAGAAAATTACAAACCCTTTGAATCAGTTTTTAGCTCAGAAAATTCATGAGATGACTCACTTTTTAGATCAAAAATTGCAAAAAGTTTGAGTCAGTTTTTAGCTCAGAAAATTCATGAGTCAGTTTTCAGCTCAAAAAATTGCAAACGGTTTGAGTCAATTTTTAGCTCAGAAAAATCATGAGATAAGTCAGTTTTGGCTCAAAAATTGCAAACGGTTTGAGTCAGTTTTTAGCTAAAAAAATTCGTAAGATGAATCAGTTTTCAGCTCAAAAAATTGATGAGATGAGTCAGTTTTCAGCTTAAAAAATTGCATACCGCTTGAGTCAGTTTTTAGCACAGAGAATTTATGAGAGATGAGTCAGTTTTCGGCTCAAAAAATTACAAAGGGTTTGAGTCAGTATTCAGCTCAAAAAATTGCCAATGGTTTGAGTCAGTTTTTAGCACAGAAAATTTACGAGATGAGTACAGTTTTCAGCTCAAAAAGTTGCAAACGGTTTGAGTCAGTTTTTAGCTCAAAAAATTTGTGAGATGAATCAGTTTTCAGCTCCAAAAATTATAAACGGTATGAGTCAGTTTTCAGCTCCAAAAATTATAAACGGTATGAGATAGTTTTCAGCTCAAAAAATCGTGAGATGTATCATTTTTCAACTAAAAAAATTGCAAACATTGTGAGTCTATTTTAGGCTAAAAAAATTCACGAGATGAGTCAGATTTCAGCTTAAAAAATTCATAAGGTGAGTCAGTTTTCAGCTCAAAAAATTGCAAATGGTTTGAGTAAGTTTTTAGCACAGAAAATTCATGAGATGAGTCAGTTTTCGGCTCAAATCATTTCAAACTAATTAAGTCAGTTTTCAGCTCAGAAAATTCATGAGAGATGAGTCAGTTTTCAGCTCAAAACATTGCAACCCGTTTGAGTCAGTTTTTAGCACAGAGAATTAATGAGAGATGAGTCAGTTTTCGGCTCAAAAAATTGCAAAGGGTTTGAGTCAGTTTGTAGCTCAGAAAATGCATGAGAGACGAGTCAGTTTTCGGCTCAAAAAATGCAAAGGGTTTGAGTGAGTTTACAGCTCAAAAAAATGTAAAGGGTTTGAGTCAGTTTTCGGCTCAAAAAATGCAAAGGGTTTGAGTTAGTTTTCAGCTCAAAAAAATACAAATGGTTTGAGTCAGTTTGTAGTTCAGAAAATTAATGAGATGAGTTAGTTTTCAGCTCAAAAAGTTGCAAACGGTTTGAGTCAGTTTTTAGCTCAGAAAATTCATGAGAGACGAGTCAGTTTTCGGCTCAAAAAATGCAAAGGATTTGAGTCACTTATCAGCTCAAAAAAATGCACACTGTTTGAGTCAGTTTTTAGCTCAGAAAATTCATCAGATGAGTCCGTTTTCAGCTCAAAAAATTCATAAGATGAGTCAGTTTTCAGCTCGCAAAATTCATGAGATGAGTCTGTTTTTAGTTCGGAAAATTCATAAAAAAACTTGCAATAGTTGGCGTTACTAGGCAATATACATAAATGTACAGGATTAATTAAATTAATCACTATTGTTGCTTAAGAGTATTATAGGCCCATGGGCCGTAACGGATAAATTATACCCGCTACTGATTTATAGTTACAAAATGAAATAAATAATATTAAATAGGTTTAACATGTTTGTGATTATGTTTTTCAGGCGCATGGTTTGTCGGCCATTACAAATATGAGAATGATATCAAAACCATGCAACAATCCCGAAGGTGAGTTTATTCTTGATACTTGAATATTGTTAAATAATATTTAAAGGTAGAAACGCCAAAGTGGCGGAATCTATTGCCTGAATGCTGTTCTGATGGGGGAACAATATTTAATGTTCACATTAACAATATTTATTTTTAGAATTCCAAAGGTTTCCAAAGGAAATGTCAATTACATCCACACTGTATGAAATTTTGAATGAAAACAGAGGCGTCTCTGTGAGATCGTATTTTCCAGAAACATGGCTATGGGAATTGGTGCCCACTGGGTAAATATTAAAATAATTAGAATTGAAAATGTGTATACAAATCAAAACACGAAATCGTTTGATGTTAACAAAGTGTTTTTATTTTTATTTCAAGATCTATTCTAAATGTTTAATTGAATTTCCATGTGAATTAAAACACGAAATCGTTTGATGGTTACAAAGAAAGTGTTTTAATTTTTTTTATTTTAAGATGTGGGAGTAACTGGAGAGGCATGCTTTTTCCCTCTTTTTTCAGTTTTTTTCTAAAATTTGTTACTATTTTGACAGCATGAATTTATTGGTTATAATATCCTTTAGGTTTTCACGTTACTGTACAGACTTAGTTCTAAAAATAAACCCGCTTTTGTGGATATTTTGAAAAATGATATTAAAGAAATTGGAAACAACCTTACTTGATATTATTAATCTTTCAGTTTTTTTTTTAAGTTATTATTTTGACAGCATGAACTTATTGGTTATAATCTCCTTTAGGTTTTCACATTACTATATACAGACTTGGTTCTTAAAATAAACTTTTGTGGATATTTTGAAAATCGAGACTGTCAACCTAAATTATTTTTGTACTGTTATAAACGGTTACATTATTTTTTTAGGAAATCTGGACAAACCTATTTCTCAAAATATTTACCCCACTCTATTACAACTTGGATTACCAACGTATTATGCGTGTCGCCAACAGAGGGAGTGGGTTTAAGCACAAGGCAAGATCTTGTCGTGTTCCAGCCTTTCTTCATTGAAGTACTTACGCCATATTCGATTAGGCGATACGAGGTATTGCACCTTCAAGTCGCCGTCTTTAATTATCTAAACTACAGCTTACCGGTAAGTAATAAATATCCTTTGATGAATAAATTTATAAATTATAAGCATACGAAAACACGTCGCAATGAATTCATAAATTATAATGCCCCTGGCGGCAACACGTCGAAATTTTTTTCAGTCGTGAATTTTTGTTTAGATTTATATATTTATTCTCTCGTTTTATAATATTATAATTAGTTGTGGTTAAAATGTTTACATTCATTATTTAATAAAATAAACATGATCGAAAGATTGGAATAAAACACTAACTTTTTTATACCACTATATTTTATTTATGTGACTAGTTTCGACCATTCACTGGTCATTTTCAAACATGAGTAACTTAAATTACGGCTTTACACTTCTTATATATTTATTACAACGCTTCAAACAGGGGCGATAAATAAAATATAGTGGTATAAAAAAGTTAAAGTGTTTCATTCCAATCTACAATCAAGATGTACCACGAAGTAAACGCCGCCAACATTAAACATATGATCGAAAGATCTTAGGTCGATAGCCCTCTTGGGTCTTGTATGTAAAAATTAAATTAAAAAAATGTAATCATGTAAATGGGCTGTCAATAATGTATAGTAGATAGTTTAATCCTCAACTAACGTTAGCGACAATAAAAAATATCTCGTATGCTCGCACCCGGCGCATGCACCAAAGTTCAATTCGCTTATAATAATAGTCAGCAAAGCGATGGTTGCGACTATTATAAACTCTATTAATATTCAGGAAACTTTTCGTTTTTATTTAATTTATTTTAAGCGTCTGCATAAAGTAAGGGTTTTCCAGGTTTTTCTTACACTGCTATTATTGATTACTTATAGTATTGTAAGTCAACGATAGTAATAAAAAAAATCTATAAATGTATTGTCGACTACCTAACCAGTGAACCAGTGGCGTAGCGTGTAGGGACCGTATAGTTATACTCTTCTTCTGTCATTTCTGGCAACTGGTAGTATTTCTAAACGTTTCAGATTCGAATTACATTAGGTGACGTAACTGGATTGGAGTTATTAGACAAGAAAAACGGCAAAAGGGTAACCGTATGTGTACAGCCTGACCAAAAGCACGTGCACGTCTTTCGGGTAAAGGGCGTATCTTTGGGGGCTGTTAACGTCACCGTCTTGGCTGAAGTTGAATCGTCGTATCCAAGTGAATGCGGGCCGGAAACCATAATTAATAAAAGGTATGTGTATTTTAAATGGACACCGTGTGTATAATCAATATTTTATCAATTTACCGTGAGATAAAAAAACAGCACTATTTCTGAAAATAGAGGTAATAATTCAAGTAATATTATATTGGCTGCCTGGAATTCTCCAGTGTAGTGCATTGTTAAATTGTTTTTTCCGCTACCGACAACGTAAATGAGAATTGCATCCATGGTTACGGGCACTGTAAGTGGCTGATAACATTCGTGGTGTTAACGTGAACTTAATTTTTACTTACGGACCTAGGAAAATAATAAACAGAAACGTAACGCTCCAACATATAGGCGAGCAACACATTTTCGTCTATACCTACAGCATCGGCATCCGTTTTACATAACCACTTACGGTACCTGTAACCATGGACGCAATGCTTATTTACGTTGTCGCTAGCGGAAAAAAAACATTAACAGTTCTTTTCAGAATTATTCATCATTATTTTTGCTCATGATATCAAAATAAACCACACTGGAGAATTACAAAATATGCTGCCAACTATTTTCGACTTTCTGTATGTATTTATTATAACTACAATTTTATAGAGACGTCGTCTACAAAAACTTACTGATCGAACCCGAGGGACATTCTGCTGAATTTTCAAAATCAGTATTATTATGCGATAATGGTAAGAACGGTATAGTATATTAAATCATAAAGTCCTGGGTGGCTATGGAATCGAACTTAAATGTAAAATAAAATTCCTACTTCACATAAAATTATTGAACTGAATATTTGTAAAATCAAAATCATTTCCTGAAAACTACAAACAAGGGGAGGATCAGATGTGTGACTCACCGATTTCATCCATCTTTGGCACACGTGTAGGTCATAACTAGGAGTGTAACAGGTGCAAGTAATAGACCGCACTATTCAGCCGTTTTCGAGAAAAAATGTTTTTTTAAAATTTGTTATTCGATCGTGTATTTATATACCTTTTGCGTTAACAAACATATGCCGACCTTTTGACGCATCGATAAAACCTCCGCTTCGTAGTCGGAAGGTCGAAGGATCGAACCCCATTCTTGAAGTTGGGTTCATTCATTTTCTTTTTATGGTTTTTATAAATTCAAGTGTATTTAAATATCTTAATTTCAGAATCAATCAATTTTTTTCTCGAAAACGGCTGAATAGTGCGCCCTATTATTTGCACCTGTTACACTCCTAGTCATGACCTACACGTATCAAATCGGTGAGTCGCACATCTGATCCTCTCCTTGTAAGACAAAGACAAGAAGCCTACCAGCACCTTTTCTGTATCACGAAAACACTCCACAATTGCTTTCACATCACGTAAACGAGTATTTGTTTGCTTACGTGATGTGAAAGTTTTAATTCATACTTTATGCAGGGGGGATTTACTATGAACTTCAATAATTTAAAAATACACAAGTAACATATTTGTTTGTTGTATATATATATAAATTAATAAAGTTCATTGAAAACCCCTTCTGCATAATTTTTTTTTGTTGTTAACCAACTTCAACTTTGTAGGTGGTATTAACAACATTACGTGGGATGTAGAAATACCCGGAGAGAGGGTTAAAGACTCGGAGAAAATCAAGCTTTCATTTAATTCTGATTTGATGGGGCCCACGCTACAGGTAAGTTAAAGTTATATACACCATTCAGAAGTTTATTTTTTTGGCCTCGGGCACGTAGCCCATATGGCCAGCTCAAGGCGGCTGCTATATTGTATATACAAATTGGTAAATAAATGAACAAATGAATAATGCTAGACGTATACACAACAACCATGGACCCGAGCGAATACTTCTCGATCCCCGAAAAATCTTTCGCCCGGGCTGGGATTCGAACCCACACGGCACGCGTTGCAACTCGCACAAGCGCTCGCCTGTACCCACTACACCAATTAAAATAATTGAAATATTTTAAATCTATGTAAACTTATTCATGGTGAAAAATACCAACGAGTTGATCATAAAATCCCATGTGTTTCCCGGCGCATGCACCAAAGATACTGTGCGATTTTTAATTGTATTTATGCAGAATCTTTCTGCAGGTGTATTTAGTAAATACAAACTATCAAAAAGCCATGAAAATTAATAAAAATATTTTTATTCAAAACCGTGTGTGATAAGCGGATTACTGCGCTCATTCGAGGGAAGTAATGTTGTTCATTACCCACTTGTGAGAGAATAACTCGGACTGACGGAATGATTAGGTCGTTCATAAGATTTTGAAAATCATTTTAACTGACACCACGTACGTCGTTGTGAAAAATTCTATAATAAGGGTTACGTAAAGATGCGACATATAAATATTTACACAAGAAATATAAAAGTGAACTTTAAATCAGTAAATACATTAAAATGAGTTGATATGTAAATTAAAAAATCGATAGATAAAATAACATCTTAAAATATAAAAATATTCTAAATGTGATATAACAAACATATTAACCCTTTCGGCCCTGGTGGTGGCAACTGCCACCGCAACATTTACATTTCTCTACTTACTATGACAATCCATATTTCTGCTGTTTATCACTAGATGTCACTTCAACAAAGCCTCACTAATTAATTCCTATACTAATTAAACAAATACGGTATTTATGGTATTAAGAAGCTCCCCATCAATAATAATTAACAAAAAAACGAACAGGTTGAATATTCATATATTCAGGCTATATTTCGTTTTATTGTATTTAAAAAAAAAATTCAAATTTAAAAATCCATGGCTGAAAGGGTTAAAAGTAATGTTCATGTGGCCCAAAAACAAAATTCCATGGCCAACTTTGCGAAAAATATCCACTGAATGGTGTATAATTATAAGAAAAAATAGCTTTTACTTAAGTTATTAAGTTTCAATGATTTCAGAATTTGGAAAGATTCGTCAACATGCCGACCGGATGTGGCGAGCAAATCATGGCCACAATGGCTCCAAATTTGTACGTGTTGAGGTATCTTAAGGCCACAGGAAGACTAACTCCGGCGATACGACAGAGATCAATAAAGAATTTGAAAATAGGTACGTGTTGAATTTTACAGATGAAATCTTTAAGTTTAGTCGTGTTAAATGTTTCAAAAATTAATAGATGTCGCCGTAACGATGACTTGAAGATCAGTAACTCCATGTTAAATACAGTTTCTGCGTCAATGTGTACAGGGTTAGTCAAAATTGCAAAAAAAACCTAAATAATTCTCGAACCGTAAAACTTTTCAAAGAAAAGTTTGTTAAAAGTAGCAAGCTATCGTTTAAATATATTTTTAATATACCGAGTGTTCATTTTATTATGGAAATTTTATAACCTTCCCGTTTTCAAATACCTTGCATATTTTTACATTTTTTTAATTTGATTCATTTTATAAAAAAACAAATGTTTTCTATAAAAAAATATACAGGGTGACCTATTTGAAAAAGGATTTTCATGATTAAATAAACACCCTATATAATAAAAATATAATATAATTTCAAATGGCACACCCTGTATTTAGTAACGTATTCTCAAGTAGAATCCAATTATCTTTCAGATTATAATAATTATTCCTGATATGATAATCGCCGAATATAAGAAAACTATTGAGATTAGGAACAGGGAACCCTTATACAATCTGAAAGATAATTGGATTCTACTTAAGAATACGTTACTAAATACAGGGTGTGCCATTTGAAAAAACGAAGTTATTTAACTTTATAAGTTCGGTTTTTCTACCGCATTTTTTTATCACCCTGTATAATTTTTTGTATGAAATCATGGTTGGCTCTATAGTTCGAACCTTCAAGCAAATAATTGAAATGATTTTAATCGTTCAACGTCAATCACTGGGGCAAAAATAAAATTTCACCCAGACCTTGCATTTCAACAAATCTTCAAATATTTCGAAAACGGCAAACAATAGGTATAGGGAGTATTGAAGTAACTCACATTTATTTGCTCCATATAATTCAAAAATGACAAAAAATACAGGGTGTTCCATTTAAAAAAAACATAAGTTTGGTCTGTAACTTTGTTATGAGACACCCTGTATAAATTTAAATATTTTTAGGGCGTGCAGCTCACTATTATACACAACTTTTGTATTAAACATTTTTCGAAATGTTGACAAATAAGGACGTGATTGACCGTTCCCAGAGCTCTGAAACACCCTGTATTTAAACTAGTTTGTTTACAACTAAGAAACTATTGTTTGACATTTTTTTTATGGTAGGAGAATTATTTATATTGCGCTGACGAGATCGAATAAAATCGAAACCGGTCCGCGGTTGTCTTAAAACTGTATTAAACGTTTTGCGCTGTTCAATATACAGGGTGTCAATTTGAAAACTTTCAATGCGAATATCTGTGAAAATAAAAGAGTTAGAAAAACGCAATTTGGTACAAATGTTATACAGGTAGGGGGAACTAGAACCACCATATTTTGGTTATGGGGTGAGTGACCCCTTGGGCCCCATTCACCCTAACCCCAAAATTTTAAATGGGATCACCCTTTTTGAGATTCCTTAAATTAAACGTTTTTTAGTAGTATTCACCAGCACAAGATTTTTTTTTTAAATTTAATACAGGGCCGAACAAAAAAGTATAATTAAAATAAAATAAATTCTATGAATTGCTATTTTATTTAATTGGATTCTTATAATTCATTCCATTTTGGGCTACGAAAAAGGATAATAATTTATAATTAATAATTTTTTTGCTCCAAATACTCGAAGCAGTGGGTCAGGTTTCAACAAATAACAATCAGCTATTTCAGTCAAGTGTCTAAATCGCAATTCTTTCAGCCATACTGTAAACCATGTCTAATACCGGATAAAAAAGAAAATTAAACAGTGAATTCGTCTGAAATTATTTCACTTCGATCGTTTTTTGAATTTGACGTACAATCTAACACACCTGACTGCAATAGGTGATTGTTATTTGTTGAAACCTGACCCACTGCTTCGAGTATTTGGAGAAAAAAAAATTATTATTCTTTTTTGTAGCCCAAAATGGAATGAATTATAAGAATCCAATTGAATAAAATAGCAATTTATAGAATTTATTTTATTTTAATTATCCTTTTTTGTTCGGCCCTGTATTAAATTTAAAAAAAAAATCTTATACTGGTGAATACTACTCTAAAAAACGTTTAATTTAAGGGATCACAAAAGGGGTGATGCCATTTAAAATTTTGGGGTTAGGGTGAATGGGGCCCAAGGAGTCACTCACCCCATAACCAAAATATAGTGGTTCTAGTTCCCCCTACCTGTATAACCATTGTACCAAATTGCGCTTTTCTAACTCCTTTATTTTCAGAGATATTCGCATTGAAAGTTTTCAAATTGACACCCTGTATATGTACTGTTACCAATCGAAAGTAAAACCCCTTAAATGTTTATTTAATGTAAAGCCGTCGAATTTCTATTCTGGCGCCATCTAAACGAAGCCACCAGAATTAAATAGCGTGTCCCGATATTCTATTTTAAAGTCACTTGAATAATAATAATTTACTGTATATGAATGACGCATCACATCAGCAACAACATTTTAGACGAGTCAAAAACCATTTGGTATTTGTGTAGATAAATAATTAGTACAATACCAATAAATATTATAAAATCAGGCGTTAACTACCCAAATGCAAATGATTGAAAAAATTTGACCAGTATAAAAAAACCTAAAATTTCAAAGCATAGTTGATTATATGATATATTCATATCAGTTTTGTCTTCTTTTAACAAACTATAGGATACCAAAGAATATTAGATTATTTGCACAAGGACGGCTCCTTCTCCGCCTTTGGATACCACGATGCTGCCGGTAGCATGTTTTTAACATCATTCGTCGTGCGAACCCTTCAACAAACCAAGGAGCACACGTACGTTGACGAGAAAGTTATACAGAAAGCCACAGACTGGGTTTTACAGCACCAATTGGAGAATGGCTGTTTTGCTGCAGTGTCTCATGTCTTTCAAGATATGGTGAGTATTTAATATTTGTAGAGTATTTTGTTAAAGGGTTGAGTTGAATGCAGGCGGCTCGTGGATTTCAGTAGGTGAGGCAAGGACAAAGATGCCGCTCGTGCTGCACTACTTAAGAGGAAGCAAATATTTCGTTGCTGTTTCGGTCAAATTTTCTTCCGTTGCCTCACGAGCCGCCGCTGGTTGGATGTATTTTATCATTATTATTATTATTATTGCAGGGAGGAACTAGTACAGAAAATAGTACCGCTGCCCTAACAGCTTATGTAATCATAAGCCTCTTAGAATCAAAAATCAATATACCAGAGTCAGTAAAGACGAATGCGAAATATTGCATCAGAGGGCAGCACAATCCTGATAAGTACACTTTGGCCATAAGTGCTTATGCGTTGTACTTGTTGGAGTGGGAGAACGAGGCCGATAGGTACTTGACCAGGCTGTTGGAAGTCGCCACCAAAGATGGGAAGTTGATGTGGTGGAGCAACCCCAGTGGTAATGCATTAATAATGCTTTTTGATAAGAGCGTTTGATAATTCGATTGCAGGTTCTTCTAGTGTCAACATTGAGATGACGGGATACGTACTGATATCGCTGCTGTATAAACTGTCAAATGAAAATCTGATACGTGCGAGTGCTGTAGTTCGTTGGTTGGGTACGCAGAGGAATTCCAATGGAGGGTTTATCACCACTCAAGTAAGTTTATTGAAGTAAGAATAAAGCGGGAAAAAAGCTTCACCTATCATCGTACCAAAAATAATTGCTCCACTCAATAACACACTTAGAGCCGAAATTTTTTTTTACACAAATTTTTGAATATATATTTTCATGTCGAATGCTATTTTCTACACTTTAGTAAGACACTGAGATTAAAAATAATTACGGTTTGAAATACTGGCACCTACTGTCAGAAAATGTTATTTTATATTCCGTGCACTGTTAATTTTAACCATCTGGAAAAATAAGGCAATAGCATTTTAAAAGAACGGTGGCAATATCTTGGTTAATGAAATAAAAATAAAGCAGAAAAAAAAAACTTCACCTATCATTGTACCAGAAATAATTGCCAAAATCCATGATGACGTATAGCGAGACCTTAGAGTGAAAGTTCGTGAGATAGTTTATAAACGTTTGCAGGAATTCACACTGGCGCGATACTATCAGGCTCCTCTAAACAGGAATTGGTTTCAACAAGTTTAATGAATGAAAATCATCAAAGATAATTCAAATAAAACGAATAACTTTGTTGGTATCACTTTATTAACTTGGAGTAACTATAGTTTCGACAATTTCAGCTTGTCATTTTCAAACTATAGTTGAATAAAGTGATACCAACAAAGTTATTCGTTTTATTTGAATTATTCAAAATGCATCACGAAGTGAAAGCCTCCACAATTACTTATTCCATCAAAGATGAGTTTCGGTTTACAGCATTGGGATTCTGAAAATTGTTACCAAATTTGTTTACATTCTTCTTTGTAAACTGAAAACTCGGACTGTGATTTATTGTTATATCATCTATTGAAGCAGTTTCTGCTCTTATCTTTTTGTGGTATTTATCATAGATATTGTATAGATGTTACATTCGGCAATTTACCTAACAGCTCAATCTTAATTTTAGGATACAGTCGTCGCCCTCGATGCTCTATCCCGCTATTCGGTGCTTATGAAGAACAGAGACCCCGAACTTCACATCAACATATTGGGCAACGAGGAGAAATACGAAGTTAACATCACCAAAGGTGATAGATTGAAGGCGAAGGAGATCTTTTTCGATTCGGTCCCCGCTGAACTGAAGATCTCGGCGTCCGGTCAAGGATGTGTTCTAGCGCAGGTAATTTTATTTTAGTCAGTTTAACAACTAATTTTACATTTACAAGCGAAAAACATTTAAAAAAAAATGTTTTCGGTTCTAAAGATATGTTCGGTTTAAATTAGAATCCGAGGCATGTTTAAAGTTATTTTGCGAGAACCAACAACTCAAGCCCCAATACCTGAAGGACCAAATATAATAACGTAATTAACAATAATTATTATTATCGGCTTCATCGGCTTCATTTGGACAGGACATAAGAATATGTCCTTATTTTTTATTAATTATTTATGTAATTGACTTATTCCACATCAAAGCTGTATTATCTTTAATTAATATTATGGTTTTATGATCAGTGAATAAAAATGTTTATAATGATTATTATTATATTATATAAATAATGTTGTAAGGTTCATGAAAATCGAAGAGAAATGTTTTCAGCTATCGGTGACTTACAACATGATGAGGATGGCGAGCAGTGAAGCATTCATGCTCGCAGTGGACGTGCATCCAGTATCGACCATTGATAAATGTTCGGTGGCTTTGGTGACTCCGTGTGTATCGTATAGAAACATTGGACACTCCAACATGGCCGTTTTGGAGGTCACGATGCCATCAGGATATGAACCGGACAGAGCTTCCCTTTATAAATTAGTAGACGAGGAATACACAAGTGAGTTAACACCGTTATCAACGAGTAGCTTATGTTTGACAAGTATGTCACCATCTATCGGGACATTTCTGTAACGCTATATCATCTAAACGGGATTTTCATCCTGCAATTTAGACACGATAAATGAACGTCGAGAGCAGGTAGGCGGAAAACAATGTTTGCAGATAATTTAAATTTCCCGCCGAAAAATCTGGGGAATTTGATCATGCTATGGCATAATTAAAAAAGAATCAAAAACTTCAAAATTTACTCAAAATACATTCAACATTATGAGCCGTATAAGAGTGCAAAAAACCCATCTTATAATACTGAAATATTTGCATATAAACGGAGGTGCAAAATCATAGAAAAATGTGCAAAAATTTGGTGACCGGAAAAAAAAAATACAGAAACAAGCAACAAATTTACACTTGACTCCTCGACTCACTCGTGAGTTACCCATCTCAAGTTTGCAGTAATGTTTAAACACTGTTTTATTTTTTTAGAAGTCAAACGGTTCGAGGAGTTCGAAAATCGGGTAGTTTTATATTTCACCGAACTAAACAAGGATCCAATCTGTGTTCCATTCAACATAAACGAAAATGTTATTATTGAGGAACAAGTGGAAGCGGTGGTTAAATTGTACGATTATTACAACCCCGAAATGAAGGTGTTTACAGTAAGTATATATTTACAGTATTAACCCTTTCAGCCCTTGAAAACAATTTTTTTTTTGTTAATTATTATTGATGGGGAGCTTTTTAAGACCATAAATACCAAATTTGAACTGATTTGATTAGTATAGGAATTAATTAGTGAGGCTTTGTTGAAGTGACATCTAGTGATAAACAGCAAAAATATGGATTGTCATAGTAAGTAGAGACATGTAAATGTTGCGGTGGCAATTGCCACCACCAGGGCCGAAAGGGTTAATTATATCGAGTTCTCACTAGATTCAAATTATGGTTTTTATGAAAGTTTCATTGTTTTAATATTTACGTATTTATTGAATGTATTTAATACGAAATACGTATTAACTTATTATTTTACCAAATAAAAACTCCAACGGTGGATTTCATAAACATTTATTTAAGCCAGGTTTTTCGTAAGCCGGTATTATATTTTCAGCTGTGTAAATATTCTTTAAGCGACATTGACTGTTACCGTTGGTCACAGTTTAAGCAAAAAAAAAATACCATTAAACGTGAATAAATTTTATGTAAAACTGTTATTTTACTTATTTCAGACATATGAAGTTAATAAGTGCCAACCAAATGTAATCTCCTTGATACCAGAATTAAAAGGTAAAATATGAAACTCATTCGTAGATTTTTTTTTTAATTTTCCACTTTGCAAATTTAATTATAAGCGATTGTATAAAAACTCAATCATTATACAATAGCAAATTGTGAATATATTTATAGTATGTATATTTATTTTTAAAGTGAACGTACTTTTCGTCATCAGTATGCATAAAAAAAAATACAATCCAAAAACTTGGAAACATCTTTAAAAAATATAAAAAATAATAAGGGACCCTCGAGGCAAAAACGAAAGCCGAGGGACCTTCGAAAATCTATACGTGCATTTGTATTCCTCTTCTCTCTCTGTATTCAGTGGTGTATTGGAGGGGGAACGTGGAGGAACGACGTTCCGGCACCTTTTTTCAGAAACAGAACGCGTTTGTGTTTGTTAATATTTTGTATAGTAAGAATAAAAAAAAATAAAAATGCTCACAAGGAAAACAATAGTTTGCTTAAAATAAGATGATCTCCGAAAAACTTTCAGCAAGCTGCTTGTGGAAAGTCACGGACTATTTTTTTGCTCTCACCATGCGTTCCCTTACTTCTTATTTTACCAATACACCGCTGTCTGTATTGCAAATTATTGTCATTAAACATAAGTTTTATACAGTGCGCACCTAAAGTTTGGAATATATTCAGTCAAACAGAAATAAAATATTTTTGGAAAAAATTCTCGGGACAGGTCGATTTCCTTTTACACATTTTTGCATGAAAGTCGATTTTCAGTCGTCGTCAATTTTGTTTTTAAATGGCACCCCCCTAATTTTGTTCTTGATTTTGAGAGATCTTTTCATTGTCGAACTGGAAGTATAAAAATGTTGCCATCTAACATTTTTCGAGTGAATGCCAAGTGAGGGTGAGAACTTGATAGTTAGTTTTTGCAACAAGACCTTGTTCCACCGCTCGAAGCAATTTTTTCAAACATGATCTTAACCTTCCGTATAATACAATATGGAAATAGCGCACTAATAAATCAACATAAATCAATAAATCAAAATCATCTCGATTTTGATTGTTCATTGTCGAACTGGAAGTATAAAAATGTTGCAATCTAACATTTTTCGAGTGAATGCCAAGTGAGGGTGAGAACTTGATTGTTAGTTTTTGCAAAAAGACCTTGTTCCAGCGCTTGAAGCAATTTTTTCAAACAACGATGATCTTAACCTTCCATATAATACAATAGGTTTGTTCCAACCCGCGATTCTCGTATCGCCCCAAGACCGTCACAGAACTGTTCGGATCGCTTTTATACGCATGCGTAAGCTTTGCACCGTCCCGTTGCCATTTACAAATATGCATGGGTTGGAACGGTTTTGGGATTGTTTTGCACATCGGTTATAACCCTACTTTTGATTGATTGTCAGTAAACAGACAGTGGTTTCAAAATTCAAGAAAATGTTGTGGCAAATTCCTAATCATCTCCACTACTTTCATCAGATTGAAAGTCACCATCTCTTTTGTCACTCATAATTCGTATAACAATTAATAAACGCGACAAATCGCCGTTCGTTCACCAGAAAAATACAGTGCGCATGTCAGTCCAAACAGTTTCTACTCCGGACCATGTACTGAAATGATCGTACGGGAACCGATCCGTGAACGATCCAAAGTTCGGTTGGAACAGAAAAATTATCGTCCGGCGTACGGTCCTTTCACGGTTGGAACACTATATTTCTACTGCGCATGACGACGACCGTACAGTGAACGGTTTTCTATGGGGTTGGAACAAACCTAATATGGAAATAGCGCACTAATAAATCAACACCACCATGTTTTTCTATCAGTGACGAGAAACAAGAGGTGGTAATACAGATAGGTAGGGTCAGTTGCAGAGACGGCTGGCTGCGTGACCCCACCTATCTGTATTATCACCTCTTGTTCCTCGGCCGTACCAGAAAAAACCCCGCGAACCGTCACTGTTTTCTATGCATAAAATTCCTACTGTTTACTACCTATTAATACCACAATACGACTTAAAATATGGTGACCCGAATAACGAATAAAATTAATCCATCAAACCAATGTAATAATACATAGAAAAATAATTTTCGAACCCACGCTACTTTTAAAACCCGATTATTAACTCAATACACCAGCGTGGCTACGATTTTATGCCGACAAAACATGCCCATTTTACTGGGGAATAAGAATGATGCATCAAACTCACCCTATAACACCTTCCGACGTGTAAAATTCCATCACAAACAGCACATTTTCAAAACAACACAGCCCCGGCACTCGAACAGGAACGAACAGGACGGACGCCGACGCGATCAAGTTGTTATCAATCTTCATGAATAATCGCGTGGATATTTAAAATAAATCCAATTAGAGATTAATCAAGCACTGATAAAACAATAAGACGTAATTACGAGAATATTTACGGCGATGCTATCACGCAATCACGTGTGTAAATTAACAAATTAGAAATTAGAGTGGATTTGATTTTTCAACGAGAGTGCAAGTAAAGATGAGCACGCGGACGATTGAAGCGCCGCCTGCTGTTTGTACGCGGAACTTGCAACACCCCGTTCATATAAGATGATTAATTAAACACGGATAAAACGATAAGACGCAATTACGAGAATATTTACGGCGACGCAATCACGCGTGTAAATGAATAAATTAGAAAATGGAGGAGTGGATTTGATTTTTCAACGAGAGTGCAAGTAAAGATGATCACGCGAATTATTGAAGCGCCGCCTGCTGTTTGTACGCTGAACTTGCAATATCCCGTTCGCGCAAGATTTGATCGGATGATGAAATGAAACTTTCTCGTATTTCGTAACGGAGAAAGTAAAAAATGGTGATGAGGCCATCATGTTACTTTCTCCGACTTGATGGTATCATTTCTATTTACGTTTTCATAGTTTATTTTCAATTTAAATCATATTTTTTTCTGCAGCCGTCCCGAAAATAAAACTGGGATGACTTATTAAATCGAAAGTACCACTTTACATAAATCGTACCGAAAGTAGTTATTTTCGGGACGATTTTTTTTCACTTTCGGAACGAT
Source organism: Ocypus olens (assembly GCA_910593695.2). Classification (NCBI taxonomy): domain Eukaryota; kingdom Metazoa; phylum Arthropoda; class Insecta; order Coleoptera; family Staphylinidae; genus Ocypus; species Ocypus olens. The sequence continues at coordinate 6,703,792 of OU343060.1, read as the reverse complement.
TTCTTTACTTTCGGGACGCTTTTTGTTACTTTCGGGACGATTTTGCGTTGATATGTAGGCGGCCTTGGCAAAAACATGAACTTCGTATTTAATTGTGACAACGCTTGTCATATTACACTCGTGTGTGTTTTTGCTTTTTTAACATAAAAAAACGGCTGCAGAAAAAATATTGTACGTAACACGTTCCAAAAGTGATTTTACAGGACTCGCAGGTTTCCTTCCTACTCATCCCGTAAAATATCACTTTCGGAACTTGTTACGTAAATTACTATAAATGTAAATCGAACGTTTCGTAGACTCAGATGAAACTGACGTTCAAAACGTCAAAATTATGAAAGATGGAAAAATTATACTTCAAATTCAAAAACTCGGTTTACTCAAAAACTAAAGGGATTTAGAAAAAAACTTATTCTTTATAAGTTGTTCATTTTAGCATTCTCTACAATTTTCATTAACATAAATTTGCCGTAACTATTATCGTTTCATAATTATAAACCAAAAATTAAAAAAAAAAAAAAATTATTTTCTCGAATAAAATTGATTTTATGAAAAATGTTTTCAAGCAAAAGATGTTCATTTCGTTGTTGTCTTCAATGTTTGTCTAAATGTTTTCGTGATATTTTTCATATTTAGGAAAATATTGGCAAAAAACAAAAAACAGTTAAGGTAAACACCCACTTCCGGTGTACGAAATTTTACCAAAAGCTTTTCAATTCTTCAGATTATCAAATAATACATATGTTCAAAGTTTCATATCAATTGCTCTATTAGTTTTTGAGATACAGCGCGCACAGACAGACACACACACACACAGACACAATTTTTTTTTTCCAGAAATTGTTGAAATGGCATCTAGGGATCCCAAAACGGATATTTCCGTAAAGAAAATTAAAAAAATCACAATACTTTCTTCTACTTCGTAACGGAAGAAGTAAAAATTTACACACTAACACGCTGTACTTTAGTAACAAATGCGGTATAACCATAATATTATATTTTAGTAACAAATGCATCAAGAAATATACACAAGAATTTTGTAAATAACACGGACGGACAATATAAGGCCCCCACAACAAAAAGAGACTTGAAGGCGAAATCACGTCCAAAATACGGTTTCAATTCCGACTTCGTTAACATGGATGTAGAAATGGAAACACCTTCGGGTAAGTTTAGTTGTTTAAACGCTGGAAAATGTACTAATTTACGTTAATATCTTGCAGGTGTGGAAGGAAACATCCCGACGTACGTAAAAGTGAATACAACTAATAAACATTAGTAGGAAGTGTACAAATATGTTATTAATTTAAATGATTATTTAATTGTTGTAATTGTAATATGATCTGCTCAGGTGTAGATATAGTTAACACGTTCGCTGCGTAAATGCAATCCCAATTGAAGGGTACAGGGAATAAACCGGCTTAGTCCGAAATTTCCAGTTTTTGCGATTTTGCCCCATCTTGTAGTGCAAAATATACTCTACCAGGTGGTGTAGGTACCAAATGACAGAACCGTCTAAGTCCGCTATAATAATAACTTAATAATTCATCAGCCTTTAATCTCATTTTTCTCAATTTTTTTCCAATGTAATAACCATATTGGTTTACATGATTGTAAAGAGAATAAAGAATACTATTATAATATGGAAAAAACAAGTCCAGTGCCATTTGAAAAAAAAAAGTTGAACATCACTGTCGAAATATGAGAAGAAATTTTTGAAAATTTTATTCTTATAATTTTAAAGAGTATTTGCTCCCATTTAAAAATATACATGGTTTTCTATATTTATCTTTAAAAATAAGAAAGTTATAGGCCTGGGGAGTCATGTCTGAGACACCCTGTATAGTGTATCAAGGGCCGAAAATAGGCTTTAGCAATTCGCTTCGCTCGCTCGTGTTGCTAAAAGTGAAGGGTTGCTATAGCATTTCGGCACGAGTTACACTCAATATTTTTTCGCCTGCCTTAAGTAAAAACAGTGTTTCAGGAAATTTTACATCGTGCACCATCGAACTGTCACTGTCAGATTTTTGCATAGCCTACTGTTATTCCACAGAAGGTTGTCTATTTTTTCGGCCCTGGATACACTAAATCGTAGTTTCGGGCCCCCATTTTTTGCCCGAGGCGAAAAATTATGTTTAGTGATTTAACATTGCCTACGCCTAAGCAGCTCATACGTAGAATTAATGTAATGGTTATTTTATTTATAAATATACAAAATCTAGAGATTAAAATTTAAAAACATTCATTAAAGGAATATTATTTAAATTTTTAAAATAAAAACAAAACCGATTTGATAAATTTGATATTTATTTATTTATGGGCAGCTTAACACGTTCGCTGTCACTACATTTGCGATTGGACATACGCAAGTATACTAGCGCGTCGGTGGCAGCGAGCGTCTTAACTTAATCTATGCCAATAATAAAAAAATAATGTGTAAATAAACTTTGACGAGAAGAGGGTGGAATCTCATGATGAAACCATATGTGTACCGCTTTATCGATGGCGCAGCATTTGTTCCACTTTACGAAAACAATTTTCTACAGTGCGCTTGCATCTCACAACCCAAGCAAGGCGTGAACGTGTAGCAGTAGTGATTTCCAGGACATGAATGTTCCGAGCACAAATCAAGGAGCTCGTGACAATTCCTGGTAGCTGAAATGATAAATTCAAGTTGGAAACAAAATTTACATCCTGACATAACCTGTATAACAATAAACAGGAAATAAAAAGGGGCGCGTTCGTCAGAATTTTCAACTGTCAACATGTTCATTTTGATTTACGCTGAACGTTGGTGTTTGATGAACACACTCCATTTCGGCGGCAACTTCAACACTTGATTCCAACAGCAATCAGTCTAATTTGGACGATTGGTAAAATGGGGATGATAGAATGTTTGAGGAGGAGAGGGTTGAGTGAGGGGATGATAGGATGGGTGAGAGAGGTGTATGAGGAGACATGGGTGGAGGCGAAAGTGGGGGGGAAGATAGCGGAGAAATTTAGGACATGGGTAGGACTGAGGCAGGGGTGCCCGTTGAGTCCGCTATTATTTAACCTGTATATGAGCGAGTTAGAGGGGGTGTTGGAAAAAGGTCAAGAGGGAGGGGTGGTAAGTGGGTCGAGAAAGGTATGGATGTTGGCATATGCGGACGATATGGTTTTGGTGGCGAAGGACTGGATGGGTATGAAAGGAATGATGAGGAGGGTAGAGAAGTATATGGATAAAAGAGGTATGTGTGTGAATGTAGAAAAAACGAAATGGATGAGATTCAGGAACAGAGGGAGAGTGGGAGGAGTGAAAGAATTAGAGTGGAAGGGAGAGTTGATAGAACGGGTGAAGAGTTTTAAGTATTTGGGGTTTGTATTTAAGGAAACGGGTGGATATGAGGAGCATGTAAGATGGGTGCAAGGCAAAGCGAGGAGAGCATGGGGGATAGCATGGGGGAAATGGGGAAGATGGATAGAGAATAATATGAGAGTGATGTGTAAGGTATGGGATGCGTGTGTGGGATCGGTGATGATGTATGGCGTGGAGGTATGGGGGACGAGGGAGTATGAATGGGTGGAGAGGGAGCAGGGTTGGTTTATAAAATGTATGTTGGGAGTGGAGAGGTCGACACCGAGTTATATACTTAGGCAGGAGACGAACAGGGACAAAATGGTGTGTGAAACGATGAGGAGGGTGGTGAAATACGAAGAGAAATTGTGGGGTTTAGGGGAGGAGAGATTGGTAAAGGCAGTATGGTGGGGGTGTGTGAATGGGGAAGAGGGGAAATGGAGAAGGGAGAGAAGGAAGATGTATGAGAGGGTGGGGTTATCGGAGGCAAAGGTGATAGAGTGGATGGGGAGGGGGGTGAAGGTGGCGGGATGGGTGAAGGAAAAAATGAGAGAGGTGGATATGCAGGAGAGACAGGGGCGGATAGAAAGGAGTGAATATAATGATATGTATGGGAGGTGGCAGGTGTACGGGAGAATACCAGAGTATTGGGGGGAAGAAGGATGGAGTAGGGAGGAGAGGGTGAGGTTGGCGAGGGCGAGATGTGGGTCAGGAGAGAAAGGGAGGAAGAGGTGGATGGGGGAGGATTATATGAGATGTGGGCTGTGCGAGTGGGGGAAGGATACATGGAAGCACTTGGCGGAAGAATGTGAGGGGGTGAAAGAAGAATGGGTAGGAGTGAGAGGGAATAGAAGGGTGACGGAATGGATGAGAGAGGATGGGGCAGGAGTGAAGACGCTGGAGAAGGTGGGATGGGAGAAAGAGGGGAGAGGGAGGGAGGGGAGGGGTGGAAGGGGGGGGTGAGGGATGTAAGGAATTAATTTGTTTTTTTGTTTTGTATATGGTTATGCCAATAAAGGTTCTTTTTTTTTTTTTTTTTTTTTGGTAAAATGGCAACTTGTTCACGATCAACGGTGCGTTCATCAGAAAATAGAAAATACCCCAACGGTTGGCAGTAAACATCTAACTGTTTGATTAATTAAAACACTTGGTTTTGTTTCACTGATTTATTTAAATTTATTTAAATAAAACCAAGTGTTTTAATTAATCAAATTATATCATTATGTTTCACCACGGGTCAAGTGAGAAATTAATTAATCATATCTAACTGTTTAGTCTGACGAACGACACCATCACTTACTGTCGACACAGATTGCATCAATGCAACATCCTCCGCAGCAATATTTATCATCGGAACACTAAAAATAAATTATACTTGATAATTACACGTCAATATTTTTTTTATACAACTTACCGTTTCGCCCCTAGTTTTGCAATCCTGCCCGAAAACGATGCAGGGGGACAATAACAGGAAACACGTTACCACGATCATTGCCGGCTTGTGACTGATAACATTCAGCCAAGCGAGTAGAAAGTTGTTAATTAAATTAGTGCATTTAAATGCGTACATACCCACATCGTACTCATTCATGTTTATCATGTTTAAATAATTTTCCTTTTTTAAATAATCCTTTGACGCAAAGATGAAATATAAATTATTATTCTAAAAACTAATTTCATTTAACCCTTTTGCTGCGGCGTTAGGAAACGCTGCATGTCTGTGGTATGGCTTTAGATTGGCATGGAACGTTATAAATATGTTAACAGCAACGGCATCTAGTAGGATAAAAAAACGTGTATATCTGTCAACAGTAAGAACTAGAAAGTAACTTTTTGACAAAAATTAAGAAACGTGTTGACGCAAAAGCGGAACGTAAATATGCGTCTACAGCAGCGAAAGGGTTAAGGAATTATAATGTTAAGAGGCAGAAAGACCGATGATCGATAGCCCAAACACGTTTCTTAAATGTTGTTCATTTTGTATTTCCGTAAATATATTGCCTGAAAACAGCGCGACCGAGCTCGCAAATATTCCGGAAAATATGCGAACCAAGTTCAATGACAAACGATGCTGACCAGATTATCTGTGTGTACATTCTTCTACAGACCGTTAGTTAATAAAAAATAGTAGAAAATAATAATAATCAATGAAAGATGTGTTATTGATTGAATGAATATTTTTTTATAAAGGTTTCATGAGCCATTTCTCTTGCAGTTCGGTGACCTCAAACTTTTGCAGGATAAAATGTTTAACGGTGTCGATTTTCAAATTGCAGGCTTTTTTGGCGTACTTTAGGGCACTGATCAGGACGAACCAGCCCTTGGGAATATTGGGGAAAGCGTGTACGGCGCTCTGTGCCGCTCGGAGACTCTCTTCGGAGTTTCCAGCCATCAACGAAGCCAGGGAAACCATACAAAGAACCTGAAATTATATCAATGAATTGATTGTTTAGAAATTTGCATTGATTCTCGGAAACTATTAGTACAGACTTACTTTAGTCACGTCCATTTTCGCCTGCCCCAGTTTCATAGCCGCCGACGCACATTTTGCCGTCACCTCCGTAACTTTCTTTTCTTTATATAAACGAAGGAGTAAAATCGATAAAGACAGCCACAGTGAGGCTTGATCGGGATGCCTGTGCACCAGTTTGCTCAATTCTCTAAGGGCTTTGACTTTCTCACCCTACGGATTTAAAATATGTTAAAAATGAAGAAAAAAATAGATGCAATTAAGCATATTTTAATAACGGGTGTTCAACAGTTATTGTAGTCATGGGTGGCTGTGGAATCAAACATGAATGTCGATTAATTATTTTTTTGACTTTCTCACCCAACGGATTTATAATATATTTCAGCTTATTCAGAATGAAGAAAAAATAGATGTAATTATATAATTAAGCATATTTGAATAATAAAATAAAGGGTGGCTGTGAAATCAAACATGAATGTCCATTATTACTTAATTTTTTAATTATTTAACACATTTAAAATATATTCAAAATAAGGAAAAATACAGATAAAATGGCTGAAAGACTTAGGTCGCTGCCCCATTGTATTCCTCTAAGGAGGGCAATAAACGATTATTATTATTTTTTACAGATAAAATTATCTTATTAAGCATACTTTAATAACGGGTGTCCAAAAATGATTGTAGTCATGGGCGACTGTGGAATCAACATGAATGTCGATTCTTGCTTAATTTTGTAATTATTTCACTGTCAATATCTGAGATGTCAGTGATAAAACTTTTCACTAAATATAAATAAAATTTTCCACTTCGTGTATTTTGAAACTCACCTGTATTAAATAAGCGTACGATAACAGTACTCCGTAATGCGGCAGACATTCCTTGGTGTCTTTTACCTCCTCCAATTCTTTGAGCACCAAATTAACTAAATTGGGGTCATTATGTAGCAGACCCAATGACAGCGTCGCGTACAATCCCCAAGGTGACCGCGGTTTCAAATCAGTGCTAGAGTGTATTATAAAGTTGATGAGCGTGAAACGTGTTAACATGGTTCAACAATTCAATTGTTTGATATTTTTTTAATGCGACATGAATAACTACTCAAAATGAGGAAAGAATTGCGAAAGCAACTAGAGTATAGTATAGAGTAAAAATTTTACCAGAGTATTTATTGGTATTATTATACAGGGTGGCCAATTTATCTGAAGATATTGGCCGCATTCAGGGAATTTGTAGCATTGCAGCGTTCCATCTCCCCGACGTTTACAAAATAGCTCTTCAGCAAACAAACAGGTTAGATTATTATTATTATTATTATTTATTAACACGTGTTTCACTGCTGCCACCTCTTTCAATTTTTCAGTGCTTCCGACTGCTTTTTAGTTTGCTACAACGCCTGTACAGCAGTAAAGCAGAATAATTATATGCTTTAACGCTTCATGAAGCGCTGCCAGTGCTTTAGATAAAGCGACACCATTCAGGACAAAATTTTAAGAAAGCGCTACAGTTCCATGAATGCAGCCATTGTAATATCTCAAAAACTACACATCGGATTAAAAAAAGTTCTGACTCAAATTTGTTCGCCTGGAAGAGGATCATCCAATGATAGCAAAGTCGACCCCCAATCCCTATATCTGGTGTTTTTCGAATCAAATTTGTTCACCTGGAAGATGGTCATCCAATGGTATCAATGAAGTCAACCCCTCCACTTTAAAATCTTAAATGGGAATCCCCATTTTTTATTGCAAAGTCAGATTCCCCATAAAAAGATAAGTAACTTTTATCTGAAACATTTCTTTCGATTCGTGATAGATGGCGCTGTAGAGTCGCAAGAAATCTGATTTTTAGGATTATCTTGAGAAATTACACATCGGCTCGAAAAACGAAAAAATTAAGGGGTGGGGGGTCGAATTGGTATTATTGGATTATCCTCTACCAGGCGACCGTTTTTTTTTATCCGATTTGTAGTACTCGAGTTATTTCAATGTCTTCAGATAAATCGACCACCCTGTATATATTGAAGGTTAAAAATTACATGAAATTTTTGTTTATGCACATGTTAAGTTGATTATATAAAGTACAATAAAAATCAAGGACATCATGATAAATAACAAAATTACTGTTTTTTCTGCATGGATGCAATCAAATTAGTGTCGAGGTTTTATATCTATGTCTTTCAATAATTCGTTAAGCCTGCGTAAAAAAAATCATGTAAAAATATACAGAGTGTTCCATTTGAAATGGAAAAGTTATGGTCATTTCCGGTTAAACCGGAAGTGGAATTTTTATGAAAAGTAGACGTGTCGATGCACTTTATTCCCTAAAAACACCAGACTAAATTTCATAAAGATATAAGTTCAAATGCAAATGACATTTGGGGTCTACAAGATTTCAGTTACACCCGGTATACAAGTTTACCTTGTTTTAGTTTATTTACGTGATTTAATATTTCACCATTTAACATCAACTTGATAAGACGGGATGTAAATATTTTTTGGTTATGTTATTGAAATTACCCCCACGCCCAAGAACAGTACCAACTGGAGAAAAATAAAACCCAAGGTATCAACAAAATTGGCGTACAGTCTTTTCCGAACATAATCAGTAAGTGGTAAGTAAAACACGTGTGTTGAGAATTTTCACAAATTTTTAATGGTGATTAATCATCTGCCTGATGAAGCCACTGTGTGGCGAAACATTTGTCGCAGTGTTTCGACATTAAAAATTTGTTTGTGTTTTACTTACCACATATATTATGGAATTTCACCAAGTAACAGCCTCATCAATCCAATACATAATCATTAACATTTCAGCATATTTATAATTACAGTCCGTCTACTGAGCCGCGGCCGATTGCGCAGTGACCATCTTAAATTTCAAGAGAGGGGATTTACTGTAAATACAGTAAGAGAACCGTCACAAAGTGATATTAAATTTGGTGGCGCGGCCACGTGTTGATATGTTATCTCTTCCACTTGAGAAAGTTTGCGCAGAGTGAGAAAGTATTTGGTGAATGCGACAACAAATCTCCGGGGCCAATTAAATTTAAGATGCTCCCTGCGCAACAACTCGTAGAGTGAGAAAGTCGAGTTGTACCAAACTCGATTTTATCACTCTGCGTAAACTTTACGTCCACCTGCCACAACTGGGTAGACAACCGGTAATCGTCTACTATATTTTTTATTTAAATATTTACCGCCTAATTTTGTTGTACCGAACTTGACTTTCTCACTCTGCGTAAACTTTACGCCCACCCGCCACGACTGGGTAGACAACCTGTAATTGTCTACTATGTTTTTTATTTAAATATTTACCGCCTAATTTTGTTGTACCAAACTCGACTTTCTCACTATGCGTAAACTTTACGTTCACCCGCCACGACTGGGTAGACAACCTGTAATTGTCTATTATATTTTTCATTTTTATAATTTTTTTTTTTTAGTTACCACTTCATCAGTTTTTTCGTCCTTTTCTTGTCTTTCTACTCCTACTATAATTATATTGTTTTTTATGTGTTCTTTTTCGGTTTTATCCAGTAGGCTTTCAATTGTTTGAATTCGTTCCTCTAATATTTCATTTTGTTTTTTATTGTCTTTGGTAATTTTTTGAGGTCTTTATTCTCTATTTAAATATTTACTGCCTAATTTTGTTATAATTAATTGTTACCTTTGTAATAATAATGTTTTTGTCACATCTGGTCCTTGAAAAAGATACGCCATCGATCCGAGGGCTACTAATAGATCCGATTGAAATCCTTGCTCCTCCGTCAGCCAGTGCAGTGCCGATTCGTATGCTACGTAAGACTCCTCATACTGTTCATCTGAAAGAAAACATTAGGACGGTGTTTTATTTTCCAAAAACCGCAAGGCGAGCATCGATTATTCACCATCAGACAATTACAATTTTAAACCGGCCTGTTTGATTTAAATTAATTTTATAAGGTTATGAAAACTTCTACAGGACTCATATCTATACCTCATTTAATAACCAGGCGGACTAAATCAAATTATAGCCGCGAAAATACGTTGTTGTGATTGGCTAAACGGGCGGCGTTTTTACACAGGCCAAAATTACTAAAACGGCAATGGCCGCTGTTATGATCAGCTGATCTGTTACCGTTTACTTGTGTCCCACCGGTTCCACGTATTTCGCGTCAGTTTTTGTGTTTTTAACCAGTTATTCCTCCCGTTGAAAGCGTAAGAATCGGTTCTATCAAAAACTCATCCTACGGCTTCTAGGAAATAGCTATTTCATTTTTAACTATGGATAGATAGCACTAGTTCGGAGTCATTTTCTACCCCCAAGAAACGGAAAAGGTTGGATTTGAGAGCATTAACGCTTGTTTAAAAACAATCCAAAATTAACGTATACAGTATGTTTTTTTTATCGTGGGCCATAGGATTTTACATGCTAAAAATTATACCTTGTGTTAATGTATATTTTAATATATAATTTTAAAGCAAATTTTAGTTAGTAATAAAACAATTACTTTTCCACATGATGCGCTTAATTAGATTAACTTAAACATGTTTGATTCCATTAAAAAATGAAATTCATTCACTAATCAATCTGACATTTCGTAAATTCAAGGTACTTTGATTATTTTTGCTCAGTTATTTATTTTAAATAATTTCATATTTTAATGGAATAAAACATGTTTAAATTATTCTGACTAAGCGCATCATGTAGAAAAATAATTGACTTATTATTTTTATTAACTAAAATTTCCTTCAACATTATATGACAAAATATACATTAACACAAGGTATAATTTTTAGCATGTAAAATCCTATGGCCCACGATAAAAAAAATACCCCGTATAAACTTTTAACACAAAAGGCTTTAAAATCTACTGTCGTGGTACACAAAATTGTCGATTTATTAGGTAAGGGTAGTGCAAGTAATCAAATCATATACATGTATAATATTTAGGACAGGCTAGCAGTACGGTGTTTCGCAAAATTAGAAAGAAAATTTGCCTAAAATTTATGTATGTATTGTTAAAATTATTGAATGAATGTTTAAACGAATTTTAAATAATTTGAATTTTACCGCCAATTTCTGTTTGCTTTTTTGGTTACTTTTTATAGTGTAAATGTGACTCTTTTACAGTACCAGTAAGTACCACGTAATGACATGTAATAGTAGAAACAGTGGCTCTCAAAAGTTTACTGCAAAAATTATACAAAAAGAAACCAATTTTTCATCACTCTCACTCTCAGATGATTTAAAAACATTTTGGCTTATTGGAATTTCGACTAAGATCCGCTAGCATTTATACAAATTTTACAACTATAACTAAAGACACACAAAATTTTTGTTATTGAAATTGGGCAAGGTGTGATAAAACAACTATAAAAACAAACAGGACTTTTTGTTTCAAAATTGGCACGGTAATCAAATGGGTACTGTACCTTTAAAAAGTGCTAAAGCCAATCCACTTCCACTATTGAAGGTCGCCTCTTGCACATTCTTGAAACACTCGACGGCATTTCTGTCGTTACCCAGTGTCATTAAGGCGCGCCCGTAGTTGACATTCACGTGATCACGAGTCTCTTTGGAACAGTACCGTAACGCATTCTTGAACGCTTTGGCGGCGTCTCCTTTCAAACCCATCCTTTCCCTCATGATGCCCAGCATATTCCACGCGCATGGATCAACGGGATTATTTTCTGAAACAATAAACACAAAATAATAATAATAATAATAATAATATCAATTTATTCCCAACAGACAATTACAGCCTAAAAATGGAATTTTCGTAGATATATTACAAAATATTATATATACATATATAAGCAAAACATAAATTTCAAAACAAATTTAGCTTAATATACAATCAGTTTTAAAAATATAAAATAAAACACAATGGAAAAACTAAAAACTAAAAAAAAAAAAACTAAAAAACTAAAAACAAAAAAAGAGACATGAAAGTATAAAGCATAAAACATGAAAAAAAAGAAAAAAAAATGACTAACAGAGAGCAAGCAATCCAAGACCCTTGACTTGTACAAGGTAAAAGAAGAGAAAATATCCGCCCCGTATTGAATTTGATGGTAAGTACGAGTCATTTTTATTACAGGTGAGTTAGCGTGGTGAAGCGATTTTGGTGTCTTGTACGAAAAGGTCAGTGTATTTCTCGCATTACAACGAGGTATCCGGAACGTTAGTTGTTCAGTCAAAAATGGTGAGTCCAAAAGGCTATGTACCAGCTTATACAATGTAACAGCATTCAGGAACAGATGGTGGGTAGCAACCGATGGCATGTTATACTCTTCAAGTAAGTCTTGATATGGGTAGCCTTTGCAAGGGTACGTACCATGATCTCTGAAGTATAGCATTTTTAGAAATCTTTTCTGTATAGTTTCCACAAGCTGAATATAATGTTGTGTATATGGACTCCAAACAGTAGCGCAGTAATCTAGTTTACACAAGACCAATGATTTAAATAGAGAAATGAGTGTATTCCTATGTTTGAAGTCTCTGGTTGTCCTTATGATGAAGCCAAGTTGTTTATTGCAGCTTTTCACCACGTTAGTAATATGAGTATTGAAGGTCAATTTCTGATCAAAATAAACGCCTAAATCTCTAATACCGCTTGACCGATTAAGTGTATTATTATTGACTGAATAATTGTACATTATAGTGGAAAGATTTCTGGTGTAAGATACTATGGAACATTTATCCGGATTAAGGGCAAGTTTATTGTCAATGCACCACTGGCTCAAATTATCCAAGTCGAGCTGAAGGGCATAGCAGTCAGTAACGCTGGAGATACTTCTATAGATTTTGATATCGTCTGCATATACTAAAATGTTGCCATCCACCACATCCATTACATCATTAATAAATAAAACGAATAACAGCGGACCTAGGTTCGACCCCTGGGGCACCCCACTTTTAGCAATATAGCTCCTTGACAAATGACCTTTAAGTTCAACTTGCTGAGGCTTGCTGAGGCTAAACATTATAGAAACACTTACTATGTTTTTTACCACAATTTATTACTCGCAACCATCACCATAACAAAAACATTATTTATCTATTGTGTAATTCAATGTTTGCCAGAAAAATCGTTGTTGCAATAGATGATTCAGCGAACATTCTTTAACCAAGATTTTCGTGAAGTCCAACACAGACTCAAATCACATTTGCAATCACGATCATCATTCCCTGCCAATGACAAACTAAAGAACAGTACCGGACTATAGTTGACAACTAACGCCATTCTTAATGTGTTTGTGATCGTTCTCATAGTTTTATCGCTTTACATCCGGTTCATCAACCGTAATTTTAATTAACAACAGTAACAAACATGACTCTTCAAGTACTTTCTGGATGTAGCAACTATTATTTTTAACTATTTCACATGTAAGTAAACGTAAAATCATTTTTCTAAATTTAACACTGACGCACATTTTTCACAACATTTGTAGTGTAATTTCCCTGAAGGAGGAATAAACTGATTCCGAAAGCTTGGTTTTATGATAAAATAAATAGGACTTTTCTTGCCCCTTGGTCGAATCCCCGTTACGGAATAAGACTCCGAATTTCACATTTAACTCCAACAAGTGACGACCATTACTTCCCTCGGCCATTTTAATAACATATTTAGATTCTTCATAAAAATCTGCTTCAATAATGTCTTAATTAAAAATGCGTAGTATTCATGGTTTCGAAATTCATATTTTTAAAACAAAAAAATTAAATTTTTGAACGGGTTAGAATAAGTTAACCATTAGTGGAAACATTATTTACTTTTGAAAATGTTTCTGTAGCACAAACTATTTTACATACGACAACTTGAATATATGCTCATTACATGCTTGTTAATGATTAGTATATGTAGTGCATTGCTCACGCATTTCATGCTCGCATCGATTATCTGTGCGAGAATATATTCCAACACTGCACTGTCACGCGTGAAGCCTTCAATGTGTCAAAATGACGGAGTAGATTTAATAGTATATTATTAAACGAGTGAGAAAGTTGGCCATTGCCACAAGGGTGAAGTTTGCAATTCACCCAAGTGGCAATGGCCAACTTGCTCACGAGTTTAATACTATACTTTTTCGCATCATATTAAATAATTACCTAAAGAGTTTTCTGTTTGTTTTAAATTATAACTAATAATTTTTCTATTTGGAAATTGCGGCAGTTCGCTGACAAAAAACCAATCGTAACCATAGTAACAACTAAACTGTTGGGCAATGAAACCGCTATCATTTGATTGGACGTCACCTGTTGAATAATGAAATTGCTATCATTTGATTGAACGTCACCTATGGAGAAAATGATTCGGCCGAATAATGAACAACTTTCTCAAACAATGTTTATATTATTTAATAAGATGCGAAAAACCCTCACCCTCGTGGCAATGGCCAATTTTCTCACTCGTTTAATAATATACTATTCCTTCGCCTCTTCTACATGCATGGGACGTTAGTTGTAGTACCTCGGCAAATTTGTTGTTTTCGATGTTTGTCTCCATACTATTTATATATACTTTTAAACACTAAGAATGTATAAACTCGAGAAATGATATGAACCAAAAATAATGTTGCGGCTGGCGGCTTGGTTTTTGACTGACATTTGTTTCCGCGGTAACGTTGAGCAGGTGCCTCTGATAAAAGAACCTTTCGGCTCATGCAGCAAACTTCATACTCGCGAGAGATATATGTCGTTCCATGCTCGTTATACAATATACTATTGTATTCACTGCAGAACAGATATTCACCAAAATTAGTTTTAAAAAATATCTGAAATTCTTTTGAAAAAAATTGTGCCATTGAACGTATTGGGTTAAAGAAACACCCAATTTTCCCTTTCTAAAATTTATAACGTTTGAGTAGTTGGAGGAGGAACAAGAGCTTCACATCAATAACTTAAACTGGAATTAAAACAATTCTTGTTTCGGATAACATTGTCGTTCACACGAGGATAATTTATCTACTTGTCGTCTTAAGTGTAATTCTAGGTTTTATCGTTTGTAACACTGCACTCAAATGAATGATGCTGGTGCTAATAAATAAACACACGGCGGCGTAATTACACAATCATTACGTGTTAATACGGATCTAAATAGAAATGGGAAGTTTCACTCAATTCACACCCGCTCTAATTGAGGAAATCCTTGTGCCGAGATGAGATGGGCAAATATTTGTTGAAAATAAAAGTGGTCCAGAGTTTACAAAGAAAGCCAGGCCCGCACGTATATAAACACAACAACACGTTTTAACACAATCACAGTGCGCAGAAAAGCTTCAGGATGTACAACAGGATATTTTTGATAGTTCTCCTGGTATCCGTTTGCTTGGCCGAAGATGATTCCAATGGCGTCGCAGCGAGGAAACGATACAAACACAAGCACCATTTATTACGTAAGTGAATTAATTAATAAGGACGACGGATCTCTGTTGCACTCACCGAGTAAATCTTTATTGCCACCTCTACTATAAAAATGGGAGAAGGAGGGTAGAGGGCGGTAGGGGAGGGGTGGAAGGGGGGATAGGAGGGGGAAGGGAAGCCAATAAAGGTTTTTTTTTTTTTTTACTATAAAAATAAAGTGAGTGGCGGCGTTTCGGCGAACCCCTGAAATTCTGAAATTTCACATATGAGGCCGTTGCTCCAAAACGTCAGCAACGATTTTTGTTAAAATTTGGAGGGATGTTCCCCTCGGCGAGGGGAGTATTTTAAATAAAAATTCTTTGGAATCGGACCGTACGTTTTTGAGTTATAACACTTCATTTTTTCTTTGCCAGTCTTTTATTTCCGGGGGGCGGTGGGGTGGAATCAGAGGGGCGGCATCGGGAGGGATCGATAGAGCTGTCCATCGTGCATCGGACCGTGCCGGAAAAATTTCCAAAAAATTTGCCTCCGCCCCCCGGGGGTGACTCTTGCCTTCCGCCGCGGTACACTCAATAACTCCGAAACCGGTCAACGTACGACGGTCAGATTTAGTGGGGACGCGCGGGAGGAAGAAGAGAAGGTTTGTTGAAAAAATCAAAGCGATCGGCCTTCATTAGTCGAAATTAGTCATTTTTGACAGGAGGGGGTGATAAAAATTTTGAGGTTAGAAACAAAAATTTAAAAAAAGGAGTCAGAGTCTCTTTGAAATATTTTTCAAGGTCTAAAAAAATTTTGCGCCGCCCTCCACCTCCGCCGCCGGCCGACTTCTCCTCCGGCGCGTTTTTTCGATTTTCAAAAATACACCCAGAGGGCTCTGCAGGTTTTAGAGGGGCGGGAGCGGTCGGGATCGACTCGGTCGACAATTTTACACAATGTGAGAAAAAAAATCTCGAGCGTACGCGCAGGGGGCGTGGCCTACCCTTTGGGGGCGGAGCTTGAGTTTGAAAATTTAATAATTTTCTTCATTTCGCGCCCTGTATACGGTGTCAAAATTTCAACTCGATACGGCTCACGATATCGCCTTACTTGACTTACCACTGACTTTTTTTATACCATGGCCTTGCCATGATGATAAAAAAGGGTTAATCCAACAATAATAATAACTCAAATGCATTTGTTTCTAGACCACAGTGGAATCCTATACTACCTAGCATTTCTAGCGGTGAAAGTCAAAATAGCCTTCCTGGTCGGATCGATGATATCATTCTGGCTCTTCGCAGGAAAGCTATTCGGGATACTGAAATACGGTTTCGCCAATTTCAAAACCAGCGAACCGGAGAAAATTTTCGTGCAGTCCTCTCACCCCACGTACTACCCACCAACGTCGTCCAGTTATTTCGATCACGACAGTGGCGACAGAGGTGACGTTAAATACGGGCGTAGCTTGGAGGATGGAATTTATAATACGATAGAAGTATTCAGCAACGTCATTCACAAGTTCGTACCGCAATGTAAAAATTTGAGGATCACGCGTAATGCCAACTTTACTTGTAGGTTCGATTTGAATGATTACGCTTTTGACTCCATGGATATTAAAACGGAAGATTGCCGAAGGAGGTTCGTTTGTGAAGGGAAATATAAGGCCGGGAAGAATCCGCTGTTGATGTTGGGAATGTATCTGATTAAGTGAGTTATCGTTAGTAGCGGCTGGTGGTGTAACTCATGGTGCGGTCGGTGCAAGTGGAGATTGGTCAGGACAACGCTTTAGCCCTTTCGGCCCTGGTGGTGGCAATTGCCACCGCAACATTTACATGTCTCTACTTACTTTGACCATATTTTTGCTGTTTATCACTAGATGTCACTTCAACAAAGCCTCACTAATTAATTCCTATACTAATTAATCAAATTAGTTCAAATTTGGTATTTATGGTCTTAAGAAGCTCCCCATCAATAATAATTAACAAACATTTTTTTTTCAATTTCAAAAGTCCAGTATGATTAATTAATTTCTCACTTAACCTGTGGTGAAACATAATTATATAATTTGATTAATTAAAACACTTGGTTTTGTTTCACTGATTTTTTTTTTCCTTGAGAATGACCCAAGGTCGAAACTAGTTGGAGAGAAATATAAAATCAGTGAAACAAAACCAAGTGTTTTAATTAATCAAAAATCTAGAGCTGGCCACATGGACATGCATCACAGGCAAAAAAAAAAAAAAAATCCAGGGCTGAAAGGGTTAATAGGATTCGACTCGCTGAGTGAATGAGTCAACCCGCATGCACCACAGTGGCCGTACCATGAGTCATGCTACTAGTCACCAGGGGGCGCCTCGGTTAAAAGACTAGATTCTACACTCGAGCCAAATTACCTAATAAGGAAAATGTTTTCAAATGTTAAATTGTGGTGAATACCATAATTTAACATTAAATTCTTATTGATGTGTTAACACGTTGACCGCTTTGACAGTCACCGGTGACTGACACTGAAGTATTCCAATGGGGCCGCGTCAGTCACCGATGACTGACAGTGAGTACACAAAAAAAGCCCGTAATTTCGTCTAAAAAATACATCAAAATGAATTAAATAAGCATATTCTTACTCTTTTTATAAAATAACACTTAACCCTTTAACTGCGGCTGTCGTCAATAAGCGATTCACATATTTTTTGCCGTTCTTTTATGCCGTGAATCGCTTATTGACGACCACTAGTAACATGATACGTTGGTTCAAACGGAATAAAATTTATCGAATTTTCAGTCTTTGTTTTTTTGCGTTCAGGCAGCCAGTTTCTTGACAACTTTTTAGTAGCTAAAGGGTTAAAAACAAAGAAAACTTCTTTTGACATTTTACAAAAAAATTTGTTGGCAGCCAATGTGTTCAATTAAAAAACAAAAAACAACTTAATTAAACATCACAAATGGCAAAATGAAGAGACGAATGGCTCTTTATATGGAAAATAAATTATATTAAAAATGTGCGTCTTTCATCACTAGTGAGTACAACGGTTACAGGACGGCAAACGTAACTTGCCGTTGCGCAGCGGCAAAATTGTGGGCGGAACCTTCGAAGGGCGCTCTCGATAGATTTCTTGAAGAGTTCGCGCGCCTTGTACATTCATTTTCAAAAATGACAGTGCATTAATTATATAGAGTTGTAAATGAATAGCGCACGCGAAGAATATGTGCTTGCTTATTACAGACAGTACTCGGCCGGCTGTAAAGAGAGAGCTTTCGCTTGCTCTCTGTGCGTCTTGCCAACTTACATTTGCCATCCTGTAGGTCTGGACAATAATTTTTTTTGTTTAATTCTACTTCTACCGTAAATTTAATATTCTGATTTAATAAATGAATATTAATTTTTGTGAAATAATCTTAACACTTTGATTTCTTTTTAGTGACAATTCCTTGGACAAATACGAAACAACTGAGGTGATTGAAGAATTTGACGATTGTTCAAAATTGTACCCGGGATGTGAAAGTGAAAGTGAAACTAAAACGAGTGATATGTAATTAATGTTAAGTGCAAATTGTCCATATTTATTTTTATTTATTTATAGCATATTTATTTGCAATTAAATTATTTTGCTTCTTAGACAACTGACTACAAATTAATAACGATTACAAGTTTCATCCAAAGTTGATTTTTTGATTTTTTTTTTATAGCATTGGCAACTAGGTCATCTGCCACAATTTTTTTCATTTTAACCCTTTCGGCCGTGGTGGTGGCAATTGCCATCGCAACAATTACATATCTCTACTTACTATAACAATCCATATTTTTGCCGTTAATCACTAGATGTCACTTCAACAAAGCCTCACTAATTAATTCCTATACTAATTAAACAAATATGGTATTTATGGTCTTAAGAAGCTCCCCATCAATAGTAATTAACAAAAAAAATTTTTTTTAATATTTGAAAATCCAGGGCTGAAAGGGTTAACCAAATTTTCTTAGGGCCAGTTTTTCAATAGCGGCTTTAGCTAGGCTTAACCTTAAACTCTGTATAAAGTATTTGTAGGTGTTTTTCAATCATGGTTTTACGATAAGCGGAGCTTAAAATACGGCTTTCGTAAGCCATAGCTCGCGACGGTTTAGCGCGTTAAACGGCATTATATAACCTAAAATATAGTGACAGCAAATATGATGTGGATTGATCTCCTACACGAATTGACTGATGATGAGGACTTATTAGAAATAATGGACTTTGTGGATCCTCCACGTCAGCCGCAAAACATTAGGAAGCGACCTGATCACTTTCACTTGTGGAGTGAAGTGGAATTTATGGAAAGGTTTCGGTTATCAAAAGAAGCATGCGAGCTGGTGCTTGAATCGATTACACAAGAAATATCATCGCTAACTGAAAGGTAAATGCATATGAGCAAAAATTTAGGTAGTGTAATGTAATTTTAGAAATCATGCCTCGACGCCGATGACTATGTTGCTATTAACACTTCGGTTTTATGCGGAGTGGCGGATCCACATTGAAGAAATTTCTTTATCATTTTTTTTCGAAAATTAAAAGTTTATAAACCAAGCAGAACGAGATTTGTCATCCTACAATCCAAACAGTTGAACATAAGACGAGGTTTTCTCACGTAAATCAATTTACATAAACAAAAAATAACATTTCATTCTTTTGTTTGTCGTTCACTTCCATCTATAAAACCCTCATTGAAGTTCTACCGTTTGGATAGTTGGAGAGTTATTTAGGTGTTCTGGTACCAGTCAATATTTTTGGATGCGTGAATGACAACTACAAATTTTTTAATCAGAGTCAACGTAAAGTATGTTCATTAAAAAAAAACCTCAGGTGTGCCTTGATTTTTTATTTTTACAAATTTACGTTGGTAACACATATTGAGGTTATGTTACTTGCGGTGTGTTCCTACCGATAAATTAATTTGCTGTGATAAACGATGCAGGTTTACCTTCCAAAATTCGTACGTTTGACTGGTCTACCACTTCCTGGTTTACGGAGAATACTACCTGTTTCATGAAATAATACAACAGATCGTGATAAGGTATTTTTAAATTCATCATAAATAATGAGAACGTTGGGAAATTCTTCCTGAAACTCTGCCATAGGTGCGTCGAATGAATACACCCAATTTCCGTCCGCTTTAGTCCCATTTCGGAAATGACTAGAAACTAGAAGCTTGCTGTAAACTATTGTGACCACGGAATAATTGTGACTGACGTTTTGTATGTCAATTCCTAACATGTGTGCCAACTTAGATTTAAAAAAATTAAAAATCATGGCACACTTGGTTTTTTTTTAATGAATATACGATACTTCAATTCATAGCCGACTGCGATTAATTTCTTTTTTGAAACACATTGTAGATACCAAATGTACGTGCATAATTTGCATTGTTGACACTTACCCGTGTACCAAGTCAACGCATCGCAAGCAACCGGAACGGCGTGCATGTTATGGATGGAATATAAGATGGCGTCCGGCGGCGACTCGAGCAAGGTCTTGCAAACCCAGTAACCGTACCCAATCGCACCTTGCTGGTGGGGTCCGAGCTGGGTGGAGTGCCGGAATAAGTCCATGGTGTCCTCGTGACCGGCAGCCTCAGCAATTAACGCCTGTTAAAATGAGTACACATACAGCCCTGGCGCAAACATTTGAATAATAGTATATTATTAAATGAGTGAATTGCAACACTCGCCTACGGCTCGTGTTGCAAACTTCACCCTCGTGGCAATGGCCAACTTTCTCACTCGTTTAATAATATACTTTTTCGCATCATATTGAATAATTACCTAAAGATTTTTCTGTTTGTATTAAATTATAACGAATCATTTTTCTATTTGGAAATTGCGGCAGTTCGCTGACAAAAAACCAATCGTAACCATAGTAACAACTAAACTGTTGGGCAATGAAACCGCTATCATTTGATTGGACGTCACCTGTTGGGCAATGAAATTGCTATCATTTGATTGGACGTCACCTGTGGAGACAATGATTCGGCCGAATAACGGACAACGATTTAACAACGTTTATATTATTTAATAAGATGCGAACAATAAATATATCAACGTCTACTAATTTTGCGAGAAAAATAAATTACCTGTCCCACCCAACTTTGGATGTAGTTGGGATCCCCTCGTTGCGCCTGCGAAAAAGCCTCGTTTGCCAATTTAACGTCGCCATGGTGTAAATAAATCGCTCCTAAATTCGACCAGGCCACCGCACTGTTATGCTCCAATGTTACGGCTTTTATGAATGCGTGTTGCGCTAGTGCTAAATTTTTTGGCTCTAAAATAAAAATAGTGGATTAAAAAACGAGTTCAATAAGCATGATTTTTTCGCACGCGAAAAAAGACCTTATGAACGAGTTTTTTCACAGCATTTTTTCTGTTTTATTTCTTTTATTCCATTTCTAAATTTTAAAAATCGCCCAAACATATTTAGAAAATTGTATGGTGGTTGGTGACACTAATAATTTCAATGGGCGCGTTCGTCAGAATTTTTAACTGTCAACATGTTTGTTTCGATGTACGCTGAATGTTGGTCAGTGGCATAGCGAGCTTAACTCGCGCCCGGGGCACAATACCTTTTAGCGTCCCCCCCCCCCCCTTATTCGAAAACCATAGTGTTCCTTTTTTTCCTTTTTATTTACGCATTAACATTTATTATGTTACACTGGCACTAAATTTAAAATATATTTTCCAGAAATCAATTATAATAAAAATTCAAATTATCCAGCAATTTTTTGTTTTGCGAACCATTTGGCGCCCCTTTGTGAGTAGCGCCCGGGGCATGATGCCCCCCCTTGCCCCTCCCTCGCTGCGCCACTGATGTTGGTATTTGATGAACGCTACTTTTGTAACCTCCATTTCGGCGGCAACTTCAACACTTGATTCCACCAATCAGTCGTCGACCGCTGGACGAACATGTTCACGATCAACAGTGCGTTCATCAAAAAATACCCCAACAGTTGGCAGTAAACACCTAGCTGTTTAGTCTGACGAACGCGCCCATTTTGAAATTAGTTTGCGATTTCCACACATCACATAACCTCAAAACTGTCTCGCCGAAAATTTAGCACAGGTTGACAGCTCTGAATTTCAACGATGCCAACCTTGAAAAATTGATATTACCACACTGGGCAAGCCCTTAACGAACCCATATGAGTGCGTTAATGACTCTGTTTTAGATGCAAAATAGAAAAAATTATTTTGCTCAAGTAGTTGTTTCGTTGGACAATAAAGGCTATTGTTACTATTATAAGACACCTCTCATGTTTACTTCTGTAGTATTATATAAAGTACTTGAATTATGAATATCTATTTTAACCCGTTTTTGCCCAACGATGTTTTTCCTTCAAATTTTCCTATTTTTCTGTATAGTTTCTTATCACAGAAGATTCAAACGACAAATGTGCGTCATCCTTTAGTGCACAGTGGTCTTAACGATCATAAATTCTGGAAAAACAAGCGACACGGAACGCTGGTGCACGTGAAAGTCTTCCACTGATGGAACAGTGGCCACAAATGGGTTAATAACTTTACTATTATTGCATACTTATAATACGGTTTACCTTGAAAGTAAGCGATGTTGCCCATAACATTCCAGTGCTGCCAATACGCGGGATTATTATTGACGCAGTAATTTGCAATCGTCAGCGCCCTCTCTAATAAACGTTTCCTCTCATCTCCGTCTTGCAATTTTCTGGCATGCGATAAGTAGCAATTGGCTAAGTCGTGATATAAAAGTACATTTTCCTCGACTAGATTAATAGCCTTACAGTAACA
The DNA here is from genome assembly GCA_910593695.2 of Ocypus olens. Lineage (NCBI taxonomy): Eukaryota > Metazoa > Arthropoda > Insecta > Coleoptera > Staphylinidae > Ocypus > Ocypus olens. Next base: position 6,680,875 of record OU343060.1, on the reverse strand, counting down.
CCTGTAAAAATTAGTTTGGTAATAAATATATTCTTAAATTTAATAATTTTGAACAAGTTCTTGACATATTCTTATCATATTATTCTTTTGACATTTTTGTGTTTTGTATTGTTGATTGTTCTTACTAGTTTTTGTTACATTTAACCTCTTTACGCCCAGGTCACCACATTTGGCGACAAGCAAAAAAAAAATTTTTACAAATAAAATAAAAAATTACCGCTTCAGCGCCATCTATGGAATATTTTTCATATTTTTTTGCATAACTGAGTTTATGTCAGTGAAATAATATTACGTAAACGAAAAAGTATTTTTCTATAAACCTCAGATTATGCTATAACCCAATCAAAGCAGCATGGGCGCGAAGTGGTTAATAATCTAGTGATGGGTAAGATCGATAAAAAAAGATCGAGTACTCGATCTTTGCAAATGATCGAGCCGCTCGATCTTTTGGTCGATCAACGTTGCTCGATTATGGTGGATCGAGTCGACAAAATTCCGTAGACATCGTCAAACTTGGACAAGGTTTCCAGAAAAAAACTTTTTTTTTCACAGGGGCGCTAGAGGGGGGCGGAAGGGCTAACGTTAAATTTCGCATGCATGACTTCAAAGAAGACACTACAAAGGTTTTCGCCCTCAAAGATTCATCAAAATCGATTTAAAATACGCCGAGTTATGGCGATTTGAAAATAGTCGAAATTTCACGAATTTCAAGTATTTCATTTTTTTTTCCTTCGGTATATTTTAATTATTTATTATAGATAGTTTTGATCTCATGGCCTTCTTATAAATACATTCAAATTGTATTAACATTAACAATTAAATGCAGTTTTTATTTTTTATTAAAATAGCAAATGGCTAATTTGTTAATTAGTTTTGTAAGAGACCCTTAAAAAGTTTTTAATTATTGCTTTTGTTAACAACTAATATATATTGTTTGATCGAGCAGATCGCCTGGAAGTAAGGGTGCTCGATCTTTTCAAGCCGCTCGATCTTTACCAGCTGCTCGATCTTGACTAGCCGCTCGATCATTTCAAGCCGCTCAATCTGTTGATCGATCAACGTTGCTCGATATTCTTAATCAACGCGACTCGATCTTCTTACGGCGCTGGATCTTTTCGAGCCGCTCGATCTTTTGATCGATCAAAGCTGCTCGATCTTCACAAGCCGCTCGAGCGGATCGAGCAAAAGATCAAGCGGCTCGATACATCAACTGATCGATCACCGATTGATCGATCTTTGAGATACTCGATCTTTCCCATCACTATAATAATCTAGAATTATTAATTTTAGACGAGCGGTCCACTTACCTAGCAGCAAGTGCGTAAAGTTCATTCTCTTCCTGTATCACGGACCGATCCTCATCGTTCCCTTCGGCCAGCGCGGAGGCGACCATCAAGCAGCTGAACCTGACCGGTAAGCCCGCTACTAAATTGCAGCAGTCGGCTATAATTTTCCACAAGCAAGCCAAATCGCCGCGGTTTCTCAATGCGCTGAAATATTATTGGTAAATGAGGAACGCACACTTTTATGATCAATCGGTTTACAGAGTTATGTTGTCCACGGCGCACTGCGCGGCATCGCGGGCGAGTCCGTGCAGCTGCTGCCGGTGGTACTGCCTCGCTAGATGCAAGCAGGTCTCGGCCATGCCCTTCAGGGCGGGCGTGTAGATTTTGTCCAGTTTTAAGACGTTCTCGAATTCTTTCCTGGCTTCGGCGTATTCACCTAAAATCTAAAACGAATATAATTTTTGAGCGGCAAGTATTTAACCAAAAACCATGTTTTTAATCATGACGATGGTTGCAACTACTATAATATTTCGTGTTCATTAATAAAAAACCTCAAGTGTGTCATGATTTTTTATTTTGAAAAATTAAAGTTGGCGCACATGTTAGGAATTGCCACACAAAATGTCAGATCGTTCTAAAAGTCACAATTATTCCGTGATTACAATGGTTTACAGCAACCAGCAAAAGCGTTTCTAGTTGAAAGTTATTTCCAAAATGGAACGAAAAATGGGTGTATTCATTCGACGCAGCTATGGCAGAGTTTCGGGTAGAATTTCCTAACGTTCCCATTATTTATGATGAATTAAAAAATACCTTATCACGATCTGTTGTATTATTTCATGAAACGGGTAGTTTTCTCCGTAAACCAGGAAGTGGTAGACTAGTCAAACGTACTCAGGATGCTATTAACACAGCCCAAGGAATTTTGGAAGGTGATTTGCGACGTTAATCACAGCAAATGAATTTATCGGTACAAACAAGCCGCAAGTATCATAACCTCAACATGTGTTACCAACTTAAATTTTTAAAAATAAAAAATCATGGCACGCTTGGGGTTTTTTTTAATGAACATACTTTACGTACTTTTTTAATATTCGCAATTTGATGTAGAGAGTACAACGAATTGGGAATTAGTTCGACTGCCCTCTGATACGACTTCAGCGCCGAAGTGTAGGCTCCTCTGGCTAAATAAGCATCGGCAAGAGTTTCCCAGCAATTACTAAAACAAGTCAATTTGTATAAAAAATCGCATTTTCTGCGTATCTGCGTCGGTTTTAATTAATGAAAAAACTGTAAATAAATTTTATTTTATCCTATAATGTTATAATGCCAATAACTCCTTAGCAACAAGTTAAGTCAAGGTGCCTTTAACAACACTAGTGTTGTTAAGAATTCCTAACAACACTAGTGTTATTATATTTATCTTAAGGCAACTCGTTGCTATGGAGATATTGGCAAACAAACATAATTTCGCCCATGGCGTTTTTCATTAAACATTTTTCGGGGGTAAATAAACAAGAGGTTATTTTTTTCTCGGATGTAAATGCTATTATTACACGAATGTTTGGTTGGCACGAGAATCAAGGGCATGAAAAAATCACGACAGTGCGTAGCGCTGGAGAGATTTTTTCTTTGTCCCTTGATTCGAGAGTTTTTACCAAGTGAAAACCAAACTGAGTGCAATAATAGCATCTATATCCAAGAGAAAAAATAACATCGAGTTTATTTTAGGGAGATTAATAAACGACTCAAATATAACATTTTATTAGAGAAACGTCAAATTTGAAAACCTACTTCGATATTTTTAACAAGGAACATGGACCTTTGCCCCGAATATAGAACCTTCTATATTCGCTGTGAAAGGTGACATTGCTAGGAGATGTAAACAAAATTCTGTATTTTGATTGGTGGATTACAAGAGCCGTTTATTAATCTTATTAAAAAAATAGAAATAGGATAAAATAAACCGTGTTACGACACACGTAACGTTATTTGTTTTTACATTACTCGAGAATTTAAAACTTTTCTTTCGTAATGTAAAAACCTTCATAACGTTACTTGTATCGTCAATTACTATTACAGAATGGGTTAAATCGGCTAGAATTACGTCCTGATGGCTATGGCAACCCAAAAATTTTATTATATTTACCTGTTGTTAGGATCCACTCGAATAACGAAGCGTAAACTGTTTATAGCCTCCGCGTAATCCTCCTTTTCCAAGTAATGAATGCCGACTTCCAAATAAGCCCACTTCATGTTGGCGTCGATCTTTCCGGAGGTTAAGCTTTTTAGAAGATTTATATTTTCATCCTGTAAACGAATTGCAAAATATTATAATATTTGTAGTATAATACCCCTGCCACACACTCGTCGAGTGGCAACATTACTCATCATGCTCCTCGTCATTCCCACTGCTCCCTGTTTTGTCGGTTTTTGGACGCGAGTCAAAGGACTGGTAATATGAACGCGTACGACGTAATTCTGTCTATTTTGGGTGTTATTGCAAATAGGGTAACTCTTATGTAATAGGGTTTGCGTACAAGCTGCGATTGTAGCTTCTGCAGTCGAAGAATGATTTGTTTTTTGTTTTATTTAAGATGAATCTGTATAATTTAAGATTTGTAGCATTTTTCTTAGACAGAATAAATATTATTATTATTATTATTATTATTAATGCAGAGCGCTTAGATTAATTGCACGTGTAGAGCAGGCAACATCGCGACGGCGTGAGGAACAGAGCGATGAGCAGCGCGAGGAGCATGTTATGGCCGAGGCATAAGAAACAGTCAATTGCGATACACACCCACATCTTCTGTTTCCTGTACATTTTGCTCAGTTCAATTCCGGCCTCCGAACACTTATTGTTTATCCTGAAGCATTTTTCGTAGCACCTCCTCGACTTGTCCAACTCCCTAAACTTTTGGTAGTAGTTGCCGAGGTGCAGGAAGCATTCGTACAAATTTTGATCCAATTTTGTTGCCTAAAAGTGAAATATACAAGTAATCTCGCCGCAATTTACTTTTGAAATCAAGTTTATCTCCAAATTGGGAATAACCTTACTTGTTGCAGAAAGCATTAGATAAATACAATAAAACGAAATGTAGCCTGAATATATAAATATTCAACCTGTTCGTTAATCTGCAAGCAAAAATTAAGTTTATTAAGTTTATCTCCATCTTAAGTTCGGAAGCGAATTGTGAAATTTCGTAGGTTAGGTGAGATGTTAACGTTTCTCAAATGCTACTACGGTGTGTTTCAGAAGGGAATTAATCGCAAATTATTTAAACAGATGTTGAAGATAGTGAAAAACTGAACACTTTTTGTTCACTATTATTTTATACTTTTTTTCGGCATTATGCCTGGCTTTGGTACTATGACCATTAGCCATCATCTACATATTTGTTTAAGTTATAAATTAAATGAATAAATAAAGAAATTATAGTCTGTCCACGGTACACATAGAGTTGTAAAAACGCCTACAATCGCCAACGCATCATTCTTACTGGCCGATTCGAAAAATTGCGGGAAATCTGCACGTCCAAATCACCCAGTACGAATGCAAATGGTTGACGCGATCGTCAGCTGATTGCCTCATTGTATTGTCTGTTTGCGATCGAGTACCTTTCTGCTTGTTTCACTATAATGGCTCTATCTCCACCAAAACGACGCCGTGTGAAGCATTTTTCAGTGTCCACGAAGGAATCTATACTTAATATTTTTAAGGTGTGTCAGGAAAATTATCCTTAACGCACCAAAGTTGAAAATGTGGTATTCACCGCAAATGCAGGAGGTACGTTCTTATTTTTTAAACGTACTGGTTCCATGGGCTATATTAATATATTTGTAGGTGTTTGTGTGGCCTGCGTTTATAACATACTCAGGGAACATCAATCGGCAAATAAATTTCAGCCTCCCAAAAACATTCTACGAAACAATATACTAAGCATCATGCAGAGCACGACCAAGACAAAAACTGAACTTTTACAGTTTGGACTGTTCCTAACAGGTGGCGGCACTCTGTTTAAATAAATTTACATAGTGTAAATCAGACTTTTGCTCAGAACAAATAGCGATTGTGGGCGTTTTTACAACTCTATGTGTACCATGGACAGACTATAATAATGAAAGACGTATACAAACAACCACGGACCCGAACGAATACTTCTCGACAGAAAAGTTTTTCGTCCGGGCTGGGAATCGAACCCACACGGCCGCGGTGCAACTCCTGTACCCACTACACCAACGGGCCGCCCTTTACACACGTAATTTATATAGCAAAGTGCTTTATCCATATTTTTATAGTTTAAGTAAAATATATTATATTTATACCATGTTATATTTTTATGCAAAATTTTTATCAAAATATTATAACAATTGTATTTTATAGCAGCAGTGCTAAATAAAGTTTATTATTATTATTAAATAAACTTATTATTATTATTAATAAATTTACTTTCAAGAAAGGAACCAACGACTTCTCGTACATTCCCAAATCCCAATAGGTGTTCCCGAGGAGCAGCCAGTAATCGAAACTCTCGATCGGATTCTGCTCCAAGGTCCGTAGAGCGCCTTCCAAATCGGACCGTCCAATCTGCAGCCGCGCCCTCGCAACGGTCCTCGAATCGCTCGATTCCAATTTCGGCAGCAACTGCTCGGCCTCCGCATAATTGCCCATGTTTACCTGGGCCTCCACCAGGGAAGAAAGTATGGCGGTTTTCCCCCCTTCTTGTTCTTTGATTAACTGTGAAATTAAAATAAGAAATGATGTCCCGTGTTAAAACTTAATATTAGTCAATATTTTGTTTGAAACAAAATGTGTTTGTTTAGTTTCCAAGGCATTCTAGATGTAGCGAAATGGTTTCAACGTGTGATAATCATTAAATTCACAAAAATATTGACTCACGAAAAATATTAAAATCCAAAATGGCGCCTATAAAAAAAAAAAAGTTGGTCACGCTTTCTCAATAATATTTAAGGTTATCCCAATGCGTTTTTATAGGTGAATAACTGTTTGCATATTTGTGCTGTATTTGTATACATATTACATTTAAGCTAGTTTAAAATAATTGTTTTGTTTATATATTGGAGATGTTCCGTCTATTTGAAATAAATAATAATAATTAATCCTGATATGATAATCGCCGAATACGAGAAAACTATTAAGATTAGGAACAGGGAACCCTTATACAATCTGAAAGATAATTGGATTCTACTTAAGAATACGTTACTAAATACAGGGTGTGCCATTTGAAAAAACGAAGTTATTCAACTTTATAAGTTGGGTTTTTCTACCACATTTTTTTTATCACCCAGTATAATTTTTTGTATGAAATCATGGTTGGCTCTATAGTTCGAACCTTCAACCAATTAATATAAATAATTTTAATCGTTCAACGTCAATCACTAGGGTAAAAATAAAATTTCACCCAGACCATGCATTTCAACGAATCTTCAAGTATTTCGAAAACGGCAAACAATAGGTATAGGGAGTATTGAAGTAACTCACTTTTATTTGCTCCATATAATTAAAAAATGACAAAAAATACAGGGTGTTCCATTTAAAAAAACATAAGTTTGGTCTGTAACTTTGTTATGAGACACCCTGTATAAAGTTAAATATTTTTAGGGCGTGCAGCTCACTATTATACACAACTTTTGTAAATAAATTTTTTCGAAAAAACACCCTGTATATATATCTAAAGATAATGTACTCTGGCCGGAAAAAATTTCACTATACGAGAGTTTTCTCAAGTTTTACCTTATTATTATTATTATCGGGATTGGTAAATATTTCTAGAAATAATCACTTACATTAGTGGATAAATTAATAGCATCTTCCAGATCTTTCTTGTCTCGTGACTTGCATAAACATCGGCACAAACACTCGTTCACGATATTCCGCAACATGGCGTTTGAGTTTTCCAGCGATTTAAGTAACTGGTCGGCTCTGTAGGCCGTTTCAATGGCTTCGGTGTAAAAATGTAGGGCCGTGTAACATTTCGTGAGGAAAGTCCAGGCGTGTAAAAGGCCGGGTTTTAGTTTCGTTGCTGAAACAGAAAATTATTACACTTATTGGTTGTGCAATTGTTTTGCAAATGTTAACAAATACAGCTGCACCTGTTTACTAACTGTAACAGTCATCAACTATTAAAAATTCCGATTGTAACAAAAGTTATGAATTTTTTTAATTGTCGCTGCTCGAAGGTTAAAATTGTAGGTGGAGTTAAAAAATTGAGAAAACAATTTAAATCGTTGTGCAATTGTTTTGCGAATGTTAACAAACACAGCTGCATCTGTTTACTGGCTGTAACAGTCATCAGCTGTTAAAAATTCTGATTCTAACAAGTTATGAATTTTTTTAATTGTCGCTGCTCGAAGGTTAAAATTGTAGGTGGAGTTAAAAAATTGAGGAAACAATTGAAATCGTTGTGCAATTGTTTTGCAAATGTTAACAAACACAGCTGCATCTGTTTACTGGCTGTAACAGTCATCAGCTGTTAAAAATTCTGATTCTAACAAGAGTTATGAATTTTTTTAATTGTCGCTGCTCGAAGGTTAAAATTGTAGGTGGAGTTAAAAAATTGAGGAAACAATTTGAATCGCTGTGCCATGGTTTTGCAAATATTAACAAACACAGCTGCATCTGTTCACTAACTGTAACAGTCGTCAGCTGTTAAAAATTCCGATTGTAACAAGGTATGAATTTTTAAAATTGTCGCTGCTCGAAGGTTAAAATTGTAGGTGGAGTTAAAAAATTGAGAAAACAATTGAAATCGTTGTGCCATGGTTTTCCAAATGTTAACAAACACAGCTGCATCTGTTTACTGGCTGTAACAGTCATCAGCTGTTAAAAATTCCGATTCTAACAAGAGTTATGAATTTTTAAAATTGTCGCTGCTCGAAGGTTAAAATTGTAGGTGGAGTTAAAAAATTGAGAAAACAATTGAAATCGTTGTGCCATGGTTTTCCAAATGTTAACAAACACAGCTGCATCTGTTTACTGGCTGTAACAGTCATCAGCTGTTAAAAATTCTGATTCTAACAAGAGTTATGAATTTTTAAAATTGTCGCTGCTCGAAGGTTAAAATTGTAGGTGGAGTTAAAAAATTGAGAAAACAATTGAAATCGTTGTGCCATGGTTTTCCAAATGTTAACAAACACAGCTGCATCTGTTTACTGGCTGTAACAGTCATCAGCTGTTAAAAATTCCGATTCTAACAAGAGTTATGAATTTTTAAAATTGTCGCTGCTCGAAGGTTAAAATTGTAGTTGGAGTTAAAAAATTGAGGAAACAATTTAAATCGTTGTGCCATGGTTTTGCAAATGTTAACAAACACAGCCGCATCTGTTTACTAACTGTAACAGTCATCAGCTGTTAAAAATTCCTATTCTAAGAGTTATGAATTTTTAAAATTGTCGCTACTCAAAGGTTAAAATTGCAGGTGGAGTTAAAAAATTGAGGAAACAATTGAAATCGTTGTGCAATTGTTTTGCAAATGTTGACAAACACAGCCGCATCTGTTTACTGGCTGTAACAGTCGTCAGCTGTTAAAAATTCCGATTCTAACAAGAGTTATGAATTTTCAAAATTGTCGCTGCTCGAAGGTTAAAATTGTAGGTCGAGTTAAAAAATTGAGGAAACAATTGAAATCGTTGTGCCATGGTTTTGCAAATGTTAACAAACACAGCTGCGTCTGTTCACTAACTGTAACAGTCATCAGCTGTTAAAAATTCCGATTCTAACAAGTTATAAATTTTCAAAATTGTTGCTACTCGAAGGTTAAAATTGGAGGTGGAGTTAAAAAATTGAGAAAACAATTGAAATCGTTGTGCAAATGTTAACAAACACAGCTGCATCTGTTTACTGGCTGTAACAGTCATCAGCTGTTAAAAAATCCGATTCTAACAAGAGTTATGAATTTTGTTAATTGTCGCTGCTCGAAGGTTAAGATTGTAGGTGGAGTTAAAAAATTGAAAAAACAATTGAAATCATTGTGCAATTGTTTTGCAAATGTTAACAAACACAGCTGCATCTGTTTACTGACTGTAACAGTCGTCAGCTGTTAAAAATTCTGATTCTAACAAGAGTTATGAATTTTTTTAATTGTCGCTGCTCGAAGGTTAAAATTGTAGGTGGAGTTAAAAAATTGAGGTAACAATTGGAAATGTTAACAAATACGACTAACTTTAATCAGTGATTAGTACTTCTTTAAAAAACACAACAATTTGATTCGCAAATTGTTTACACAATAACATATCGATCAAAGAGATACCTTACAAGTTTACAACGATTTTATATTCCCGAATTTTGATTTAATCATGATGAACTTCTTAACCACGATTAAGTACCTGCGGTACAAGTGGGCCTTGCACAAATTTTAATCAGCGTGGTGTTTTCACTGTAACAGTATTGTGAGTGTATTTATGCTAGATTGCACAATAAGAAAATTATCACACTTACAGAAAATATTGACGGCATCGTATTTTCACAGTAACAATGAATATATTGTGTGGTGTTAAGTGTATTGCATAAATTGCGCGTATCGCCGCTAGATGGAGCTACGAGTTGGGGAATTACCTCAGTGGGCTTAGTACGCGTAAAGCACGCAATTGTTAATAGTAAACAAGAAACGCCCAAATTAGAACCAAGTGCCATAATTCCGGTGTAAAAGTTTTAATTATTCTAAATATCAGTTTGAATACCTGGAGAAATTTAGTAAAGTGACTGTGGGGTAACATGAAAGAAATTCAGTTTTGCAAGTGAACAACTAATCCAAGTGAAATTGAAAAATAGAGTGTGCTCTGAATACATCGAAGTATGAAAATAAACTTCTTAAATCAGGTATGGATTATTAAATACTTAATGCGATGGAGACATTTTATTACTTGCTTTTATTTCAAGGCAAGAATGATCGATGATTAATATTCATTGTTATTGTCTTTATCGTTATTATTAACAATAATAATAATAATAAATCAATCCTTATTCTTATTAAATTATCTACAATTACGTCTGTAATCTTACATTATGTTTACATTATAATTGTACTCATCAATCTCTTGTTATTGAACGATGTGTGATAAATATTGTCACAAATCTAATGTTATTGTCTCTATCGTTATTGTGTTTACATTGTAATTGTACTCAACAATCTCATGTTATTAACGATATTTATGTTTATATTATCTATAAGATATACATCTTTGTTAAATTTATTACTTGTTTACGTTACGCTCGTCATTCTTTATTGGTTAAGCAAAAAAACAAATCAAATGTGCCGTGCTCAAAGATTATAATTAAATACGTCGGCAACTTGGCCTCCATTGCGGAGCAGCAGTCTAGGCGGCTGCAGACCAATTCGTTTGTGTAAACAGAGAGGGCCCCACGTATCTACTCACGATTTGAACGACGATCATTTCACGGTGGCTGCTTCTTCAATACATTACATATGCGTAAAAAAATGCAATGACATAACCAAATTGTTAATCTTGAATTACATTATACTTTTTCCGTCTTTTTTCGTCTAGATTCTCCTTAGATTTTGCTTCGAGACAATCTAGTATGAATGTAATTCGAAAAATTCCATCCAATTTCCGTTCAAGTTTCTTGAATAGAAATATGCAGCCGGTCCTATTTGCCAACGACGAAAAAAAAACAACAAGCATGAGTTGTTTGTGCAAGCATACATAACCTATATAACCTGGTGACCGGTTGATGTTTTCAATTTGATTCATTTTTACAATCTCAACTCTTAACGTCAGTTGGACTTGGACACCCGAACACAAATACTTTTTACTTAGTGGGTTGGTAATTACGTCGTCCGCTAGCGGCGCTCTCTATATCGAATGCAATGAACTATAAATCGAAAGCAAAACTTGAATGAGAATCTAGACGGAAAAAGTATAACGTAATTCAAGCTTTAGTAACTTTTTTACTACCAATAAATAAAATGTTTAGTACACCTACCTTCTAACGCACAATCTCTGGCTTCAATCAACCGCCCCGTATTACAATGCATGATGCTTTTAGTCAATAATCCAATCGCCGATTCATTGTATAGTTCGAATAATCTATCACAGTATTCACTTATATCGTCCGCCATATTATCCGGTACGCTTCCTTCGATTGAAGTCTCGTTGTATATCTTGCACATCCATTCCAGCGATATGGTATCTTTTTCGAACATTCCGTGCATCTTCTTAGATTCCGAAATCACTGCGTCGTACTTTTTTAGTTTGTACAACAATTTTAAATAATCGGAGTGGAGATCGACGGACGCGTTCGATTGTTTCTTGAGAAGTTCTCTGAAACTCTCTTCGTACTAAAAAAATAATTTCCAAAGATATTAATTAATCACAATGTGAAGTTAATCCCAAACCAAATGAAGAATTTAACCGCTTCGCGCCCATGCTGTTGTTATTAGTCCACTGTCGCAATCTAACCCAGTGATGGCGAAGCTTTTAAGCTCGGTGAGTCGAAATTTTGAAAAATCAAAATGTAATTTTTGTCACAAAAGTAAAGACTAAAAAAATTGAAATATTTATAATTTTTGTATTAATTAATCATTAATTATTATTAACGTAAGTAATAATAATTATTAATAACCAACTCTGGCCGTTATGAAAGACAAATATTTTAATTATGAATTTTTTTATCTTTGAAGATGCGTGCCATCACTGATCTAACCTATTTATGCAAAAAAATATGAAAAAAATATTCCATAGATGGCACTAGAGCAGGGGCCCCCAAATTTTTTTGATCATCAACCACTATACAGGGTGTCCTAAATAGAGTAGGATTGCATGGGTATCTTTCTTATTCTTAAAGCAAGAGATCTGGTTAAATGGGCAAAAGTTGTGCAGTTTTCTATGCTGATTCAGATTATGTTGAGAAATTTTCAAAATTCCGAGCAGTTTAGAAAATATTTTAAAAAAACTGAAAATCGCGATTTTCAAAAAAATCAAATATCTCAATAATTATTAAAGATGCGAAAAAAAGTTTTAAATAAAAGTTACTTGGTTTAATTAGGCAAACATAGAAATCAAGTCAAAATAAAATTCAAGATGGCGGTTTCCTAGATATTAATACCAACTTTCTTATTTCAAATGGCCGCCATATTTGATTTTTACACGCATAAATAGACTTTTTTTTTCTCTTTTCAACGATGTACAACAACCTATGTCATGCAATCCTACTCTATTTAGGACACCCTGTATACTATTTTGTAATATATCTACGAAAATTCAATTTTTAGGCTGTAATTGTCTGTTGGGAATAAATTGATATTTTTATTATTATTGTTACTATTTTGACTGTCACTTGTGTCAACTTCTATCTGAAACATTTTTTGCCATGTCGGTCAAGTTTCGAGATATTTGCAGTGGCAATTTAAACTGGGACACCCTGTATAATACTGTTATACTTTTTAGACTTACGATTTTTAAAACCGACTCCTCCAATTGCTTCCGTTTACTCAAAAATTCTATGATCGCCTTGTAAGCCTCGTCGCGCACTCCCTCCGAGAATTTTTCATTTTTAGCCACTTTATACAGACTCTTGATTATGGGGTCGTAATCTCCTATTTCTAAGGCGATCAGTTTCTTCATGAATTCAATCAATTTCCCGTCATTACTGCAAGATAATAAATAAATAAGTGGGGAGTAAACAATAAAAAAGACAAAAATTAAAAAAATCGGGCGGATGTCGGCAAAGCACACTATTTGTATTTTTCACCTCCAAAGAAGAGTCATTTTGCAGGAATGCAATTAATAAATTACCATCACACCGGGACATTAGTAATGATCAAAAAATATTGTTCAGTAAATGATAATAAATCAATTGTTTTCTATAAAAATCTACAAACATCATGTCACTAGATTTCAGGATAATCGCACGAGAACTGAATTTGTAAATATTTGTATAGTTTAATCAATCTTTATCTTTTCATGTGCGTCGTTACCAAAAACAAAGTGTTCTCTCCTTGCATCTCATTTAACTTTACTACCTTTCTATTCTATCTCGCATACAATTCTTGTTTTCATTAATCCCTTGCACTCGTATGTCGCCACAATACGTTTTACCATTGCAATCTCAAATCTAAATACGAGTGCAAAGGGTTAAAATATCCAACGCTTTTCTTAGAACATAATTTAAAATATATGCGTAGATCTAATGTAATCTTACAAAAAAGTTTGTATTTCTTCCCGTAGAATACATACAAATTATTACCTTTCCAACTCCAACATTTTAGCGTAAACCGAAACCAGCTCCTTCGGTTCGGAAGCCCCATGCTTCTCGTAGTAATTAACCAAACCGTTCCAAGCCAAAATATTCTCCTCGTTCAGATGCACGGCCTTTTGGAAGGCCTTCTGGGCCTGATCGATCGGACCCACCTCCTGCAACGATATCCCAAGCAGGACCAGGCCCATGTAATTCGATTTGTCCTCTCGTAAAATTGCCTGAAAATGTAAACACTTGTTATTATCTATTAAACAACGTGCGAAATAACTTGCCTTGCATAATTTAAGTGATGTCTTGAAATCCTTGTTCTTAATCGCTTCCCTCGCCTCCTTCAAATTTGATTTTACATCCATTTCTTGACAGCAGTGGCGTTAGGATAACCTCAAAAATCGGTCGGAATTTCGGAAAATTATTTAATAAAAAAAATATATTTTCCATAAAACTCTCTTTGATTATTGTTGTATTATTATCATTCTGCATTTTTAATTACTTCAGTAATAAACAGTGACGGTTCGCGGGTTTTTTTCGGGTACAACCGAGGAACAAGAGGTGGTAATACAGATAGGTAGGGTCAGTTGCAAAAACGGCTGGTTGCGTGACCGCACCTATCTGTATTACCACCTCTTGTTCCTCGGCTGTACCAGAAAAAAACCCGCGAACCGTCACTGATTATATTCAATCTTGGCAACGTCGTAAAAAAACAAACGGTAAAATTGGAAATGCTTAAAATACATAAAATTATCTTTAATTATCAGGATTATTATTGTTGAACTATTATTTTTCTGTATTTTTAGTTACTTGAGTAATAGATTTCAATTGAAATAGTTCATTCATAAAATAAAGAGATGGCACTATTGTTATAATTTTTAAATCTTGCGCCATCGGTAAAACTAGCTATTAACGATTGCAGATGACATATTTTATCGCGATTTACGTGCGATAAAACACCATTTATTCACGCACGTGAAAAAAACTTCAAATTTAAAAGTAGCACACTGATGGTTGATCAATAAAATAAACAGGTGGCGCCGTAATCACCTTTAAATTCTGCGCCATCTGTGAATCCAACTATTAACGATTACAGGTGACGTTTGGGGAATTCGATGAATGGTTGTTGTTTTTTCGGATATTTATTTTGAAAATGGCTACAGGACCCAGGGAACCAATTCAAAAGCAAATCCAACAGGACTGGGCGAACAGGGAGTACATTGAGGTCATCACGGTCAGTATCAAGAAGATTACGGACTTTCTAAACTCATTCGGTAAGTTGTACCAAAAATTTGCTACAGATTTAAATTAAATGTTTCAAAAATCAACAACTCCTATGTGCGGGTATTGTTAGTTGAAAAACGTGCCTCAATTGATCGTCACGTTTTTAATTGGGATTTAGGTGTGAATTTTAAGGTTAAAGGTTATGTTGATATACACACCCTTTTTAGTCACTAGAGATAAGGACACCGTGGTCAAGGATTAGATACTAGGCCATTAATCATGAAGAAGTACGTGTATAGATATTTTCAGAATTTAACTTAACACGTCAATTATCACCTACGAGATAACTCGTAGTCTACGTTCTGGTCGAGAAAGCCGACTACGAGTTATATCGTACTTAATTTTCTTAGCGTTGCCGTGCAATTGCAAGTAAATTACTAATAATTACTTTTATATTCACGCACATATTATATACATACTTTTACATGATTTAATAACGTTGGCGGTAGAATTTTGTAGTTTTTTTTTTCACACTTACAAATAGTATTTTCTTTGTAAAAAGGGGCTTCCCGTATATATTTTAAATAAATAAATAAATTTATGGTATATCGGGAAGCATAGACGGATTCTGGAAAGAGAAAACGTGGCGCGAATGACCTTAAACCCAAAATTCAAAAGAAAATGATCACGTTAACACGTTGATAACCACATTAATAAAAGAACAAAAAGCACTTCAGGCCGCCAATTAATTATATATTTTTCATTAAATTACTAGAAATTAATTACATTGTTTAATATTACTTTAAGTTCATTTGTAATGCGGAATCATGTTCGTGCCACAAGATCTAAACATAAGATTTTTCGCGTTGAATCTGCACGGCATGCACACTATGCAATTTCCGCTACTAGGTCATCAAACGCCTTGTACATAAATGTCAATATGGTAAATTTTATAATCTAATCAAAGAAATTACGATGTAATAATGGTGTTGAGCAACAACAAAGAAAATTGTCGGATGAACTTTTATCCGACGATGATGAGGTGGAATATTTCAGAGGAGGCGACTTCGCAGATGAATATGTACCGGGTGATATCTACAGATAAAACTGACTCTATAATATTTATCGAGTATACTGCAATAGCGAAAGAAAGAATTCAAGAAACCCAAATGTTTTCAGGCCATCTGGGGCCTCAAATGCAAGTTCACTGCGGCACAAAGGGAATGCCGCATGACAATCAACGTGAATATTTTTTCAAAAACATCTCATTTTTGTCCTTTTTACTTTCTCCATTACGAAGTACGAGAAAGTATTGTGATCGTGATTTTTTTTTCAAAAATTATTATTATCCGTTTTGGGATCCCTAGATGCCATTTCAACAATTTCTGGAAAAAAAAAATTGTGTGCGTGTCTGTGCGCGCTGGATCTCAAAAGCTAATAGACCAATTGATATGAAACTTTGAACATAAGTTTTATTTGATAATCCGAAGAACTGAAAAGCTTTTGGTAAAATTTCGTACACCGGAAGTGGGTGTTTACCTTAACTGTTTTTTGCCAATATTTTCTTAAATATGAAAAATATCACAAAAATATTTAAACAAATATTGAAGACAATAAGGAAATGCGATTATTTTGTTTGAAAACATTTTTCATAAAATCATTGTTATCCGAGAAAAAAATTTATTAATTTTTTTTTCATTTTTGGTATACAATTATGAAACGCTAATAGTTACAGCAAATTTATGTTAATAATAACTGTAGAGAATGCCAAAATGAACAATTTATGAAGAATAAGTTTTTTCGAAATCTCTTTAGTTTTTGAGTAAACTGAGTTTTTGAATTTGAAGTACATCTTTCATAATTTTGACGTTTTAAACGTCAGTTTTATCCGAGTCTACGAAACGTTTGATGCACACTTAAAATATGATCTAAATTGAAAATAAACCATGGAAGCGTAAATATAAATGATACCATCAAGACGGAGAAAGTAACATTATGGCCACATCACCATTTTTGGTGATCACTATACAGGGTGTCACATCGATACCGTACATAAAAATAATAATTACAATATTTTGTTATAAACAACTGCAATTGTTTTACTTTCATCTTTTTCGTGGTTAATTATTTTTTGATTTATAATAAAACGTAAAAATGACTGTAAATCACTTATTTTTAAAAATAACTATGTCATATGTAATATCGGATTAAAGAGAAAAAAATAGTCTTTCCAATGAGGTTAAAGCCAACTAAGGTTTCCATTTAAAAAAATGTAAGTTTGAGTCATACCTCGGAAAATAATGGCGTTAAAAATTTTCTAAATTCATTTTATTAAGCTGCGTAAAATTATCTACAACTTTGTCCTTTACAGTTTTTTTCTATCTGTCACAATATCTGAGATATATTTATTTGAAAAAATTGACATTTTTCAAAATATCTGGTTACCCTTCACTTTTTTGAAAACTTCGCAAGTGTTATTTTATTGGGCTCGTAAAACCGCACTTCTTTGCCCATTGAACCGTTTCTCTATCTCCTATAGTTTCCGAGATCTCCATAGAGAACATCGAAAAAAAACTCACCCTGTATATTTCTACAAACGTATTGATATCTTCAAAATGAAAGAAAACGCCAGTATAGATCAATGCAGAATTAAATTCTGCATCAGAATACGTAAAAATATACAGGGTGTTCCATTTGAAAAAAAATTGTTTTTATGACTGGAATTTTGAAAATTAACGTGGCAGTGTGTGTCACATTAACCCTGCAGTGATCGTGTGGACTACATATGTAGTCCACTGATACAAAATCAGTTTTATTTCGTAAACGGTAAGCGTTAGTTTTTTGTACTGTCAAATGACTAATCGCGGGACGCTGTTATTTTTGTGCCAATTTAAAGAAGAATTTTTGTTTTTGTTTAATAGTTATAAAAAAGAGTTTATAACTAAGTTTCGCTGATTTTATATAGTTATGCAATCTGTACTGATTATAATTCCATAAGTAAAATAAAGAAGTTATATAAAAAACAAAAGTTATTTCAATTTGAAAATGGACTACGTATGTAGTCCGCGCGACCACTGTTGTCTCGTTTAGATGCGCGACCACTGCAGGGTTAAGGAATTACTTAAATAATTAATTTGGATGTCTGTATAATTTATACAGTCATGACGTGACTGGAAAACTGTACGCACTGACTAGTTATAAATATCGCCACCCTGTTTTCAGACTTATCGTGTCGATCTAAACTGGCAGTCCTCAATGAAAAACTGTCGACCCTGGAGAGGAAGATTGACTATTTGGAAGCTTGCGTGAGTATAACGGCCACCGGAAATAAATTAAACACTTTACGTACGTTTTAATTTACAGGTGACCAAGGGAGAAACGCTGACCTGAGTTGTAACTATAGTACGGAGCACACTAGTTGTAAGAATATATGTAAAATGTATTATTATTTATACTTTGAAAATATATAGCTAAAAAATACGTGCGATTTTATAAAAACTTTTATGACGGAGTAGTTCAGCACTTGAAAAATAGATGTCAGATTGATAATGTAATTAATTATAAAAAGGGTTATACAGTTGAGTGGCGTTTTAGTACAACTGTTGCGTGGGGAAAGGTGAAGTCGGCAAATATTTGGGAGTCGGAGTCCGGAGTCAGTGAATTGGAGGGGTTGGAGTCGGAGCCATTTAAAATTAATCTGACTCCGACTTTTTAAAACACAAAAATTAAGAAATGGTATACAGGGTGTAGTGGAACAAAACGGAACATAGGATTTTCAATGTTGATTTCTTTATACTGGAATATTATCTTCCCTGATCATTTTAGAGGAAACATGTAAATAAATGTTTTATAGAGTAAAAATTCCTGCATGCAGTCATGCTATTATTTATTTTTTAGCATTCATAAAAACCCTAAAAAATGATAAAATAAAAATGATCATTTTCACGAAAATAATAGTTGCCATGAAATTAAACAAAAACGGTGCACTGTTGATTTGTTGGCTTCTGTCAAGTTTATTGAATATTTCATTAAAAATGTATTCTATTCAAGAAAAAGTGCAAATTGTGAAGTGGTGCTATGCTGGTAGCAGTTTTCGTGAAGTGGGGGATATGTTTGCCATCAACTATCCCGACCCTCCAATGCAATGATCTAAAGGTTGACTCATAAATTTGAAACGACTGGCTCAATATTATGCAATTCTAAGAGGACATCAAATGCAGAGCAGAATAGTTTACCAATAAATGGGAAGGATATTTAAGGTATTTAAAGAATCATCATTTTGACTCGTACAAATACCAGTGCCACCAAGAAATATTACAACGTGATAACCCGCACTTCATGAAAACTGCTACTAGCATAGCACCACTTCACAATTTGAACTTTTTTTTTAATAGAATACATTTTTAATAAAAAGACAGTTATGAAGTGTTCAATACGTTTGACAGAAGCCAACAAATCAACAGCGCACCGTTTTTGTTTAATTTCATGGCAACTATTATTTTCGTGAAAATGATCATTTTTTAGGGTTTTTATGAATGCTAAAAAATAAATAATAGCATGACTACATGCAGGAATTTTTACTCTACAAAACATTGATTTACATGTTTCTTCTAAAATGATCAGGGAAGATAATATTCCAGTATAAAGGAATTGACATTGAAAATCCTATGTTCCGTTTTGTTCCACTACACCCTGTATAATAGTATTAATTTATAAAATGAAATACGCTCTTAGGAAGAAACCTGCCGATAATACGAAAGAAATAAATAAAACCGGTGAAGGACATCGAGTGAAAGTGATTTCATGCTATTGATAATAAAGGAACGGATGGTATTCGAGATATCAAATAAGTTTCACAGCAATTCTTTTAAGAACGTTATAAATGCGGGCACACGATAAGGTTTACCGGAGGCCGTGCCTTCCGGCGGAGGCTAAACCCGTACTCTCGGCTCAGACATACATTCTACATTTTTGCAGCTGGTTTTAGTTTAGTCTTTATTAAAGCGCTGACTATGCCCTCGGCTGTAATGAGGTTTTTCCCGACTCGGTATGTAATATACTATAATTTACCTGTTAATGATTATTAACCAGTGCAACCAAATAAAATACCCACAGTGTTTTTTGAAGTAATTAAATGTGGAGCTAAATCAAAATTTGATAGTTTATAAAAGTGAGAATACAACTCATGGCCTACTAGAATGTATTTTCAGCCAATCAGATGCTACAAAATGCATAGCAACGTGTGTATCACCGCGATGATAAAAAACAAAAGTAGCGGTGATATTTTATTGTGGTCCTGTCAGAATTTTAAACCTCAAAATTGACATACTAAATTATCGGGATGCAGTTTCTAACAGTGAAATCAGTGAAATGGCGAAAAATACGACGCCCAGAAACACCGCGAGGAATAAAGAGTCGCAGTGCCGACGACAGTTTACGGAGTCTTTGTGCTGCAAGAAACTACAAGACGAATTTAAACATTGCAATATGTGAGTTGTGATCAAGATTATAAAACGTTATTCGTTATATTCTCTCACTAAATATAAGTGAAGCAGCACATTCAACTCGCGCTAGCGCTCGTTGAATCTGCAGCTCGGTTTCAACTCCAAAATATCATCGGTAATAATCATACCACTTGTTGTATTATGGCTGAGAATTTTTAAGTTGCGACTTTCTTCCATAGATGGAGCAAAATAGTGTCGTCTACTCTACCCACCTTGTGAAGATGATACTTCACTGGGCAACGTCTTGCGACTAGTCTTACCTCGGCGATAGTATAAGGAGAAGGCACGGAAAAAAAAAAACAATAAGGCAAGTTACACAATTCAATTTGTACTTTGCAAGGTTTGCAACCTAAGAATCCGAAAAACTTGGTTTTTTAAGATTCATTCATTCATTTGTACATTTTATAAAATGTTACATATGTTTTTCTTTATTTCAAATCAGATCTTATAAAAGTTAATATAATATATATATATGTGAACGTGCAAATCAACATTTACTTTAGAAAAATAGTATTCGTGTATTGTCATTCAAAACTTAACCACGTTTATAAAATATTTTATGTGGCTCTTAAAAATTAATGTGAGTTAACACGTTCGCTGCCGCCGACGCGCTAGTGCAATCTCAATTGTAGTGGCAGCGAACGCTTTAATGATGGTTTAAAAACAAACTCGTGGAATTAAGCTCGAGTTGCAACTGTAGTCTTAAATGTAAGAATATATTTGCCCCGCCCAATCGTTCTGTTAGCAACCAATAAGCAAAAAAAGTAAATAATGAAACCTATTTTGATGTCGGTCAAAATTTGCCTTTGTTTTGTCGATTCACAATTATAGAATTCCAATATCTCCATGGTGATTTGAGATATTTCTTTAAGACGGCTTTTCAAGTGAATTAGGACCGCACCTAAATAAAACTATTAGGTTATGTTAGGTTAGGAATTCCTGAACAGCAATGCTATGATTTAGAGAAACACATTTTAAATAAATTTTAATTTGTTTGTATATGTATGATTGACTTAACATATCTGTTGCTTTGTTTGTACAACTGTAAGTTCGATAATGGCACATTAAAGTTGCCTAAACCAGGCATGTCAAACTCGTTTACCAACAAGGGCCACATCAAGTATTACACACAAGCCGCGGGCCGCATTACCAAAAAAAAACTACAATTGAAACCAAATAAAAAATAATTATTTTTACCTTGTATATAATTTTTTTTTTAAATATTTGATACCAACCTTGCCGGGCCACAGACAACTTGTAAGCGGGCCGCATGTTTGACATGCCTGGCCTAAACTATAGTCACGGAAATAATAAATTTTCAAAAGTTATATAAACAAAGCAACAGTGTTTTATTTATTTAAAGAATAACGTTTAGTGTTTAAGAGTTAAGTTCGTATCAACGGCATCTTCCCCTTAAACTTTCAATGCTGAAAGATAATCACTAAACCCTAAACATCAAGCGCCTGGCAAACTTAGCATTAAAATCCGTAAACTTTGTATGAACACGGACATAATTTTTTTTTTTTTGTTGTTTTTGGCGTCGACTGAGAGGTCATCTGCCACCACTGTTTGTGTTAATATATCATCAATGCTTAAAAATATGTAATTTATATAGCAAAACATGCTAAATAAATAAAATTATAAATCTGGCAACAGTGTAAATAATCATTTCTAGAATAATGCGGTTTCGTTGGTAACCAATGGCGGATGGAAAAATGTATTCTTACGTTTAAAATACTACGGCTTAAATATTTTGCGATTGCGAATCATCATCGCTCTCGCTCGCGTCCGTGTCTATCTGGAATTCATCGCTGGAATCATCGAGGAACGGATCGTTCAAATCGTAATCGTCGAGGGGAGATTCCGTGAGGGTTTTATTGTTACGGCGTCGTTTACTGCTGACGATATTCGATTGACTCAGGCCGTCGCCGGCATCGCCCACGTCGTCTTTGTCGGTGGTTTTCTTGGCTTTACCTGGAAAATCCACATACGTGTAACTAAAATATTCATCGTGTTTTAACCACAACCAATTATTATACCGGGTGTACCATTTAACCTGAGAAATCAAAATAACTCGAAAAATATAATTTTTGCTCTGGATGAAACATTTTCATTTTGTAATAGATGGCGCCGTAATGGCAAAAATTAATTATGATGATGGTTGCGACACTTACCATGTTTTAAAACCACAATTATTTGTTGTAAGATATATACAATATTACATTGCTGTAAATACAATGACGAGACGTAAGTTTCGGCGTTCGACGGTCATTTTTAAGTGAAAATTAAAATGACCATCGTACGTCGTGTCATTGTATTTATAGCAATGTAAAATTACATCGTGTGAGCCACAAAATTTTGTTTCAGAGTTGGCTGTGAAATAAATGACATATGTCATATGTCGCATATTATTATTAGTTCAATTGAATTAGATTTATAAAAAATGAATTAATGCTATGTTTCTCTCTCTCAGGCATGGCCAACTCTGAAACTAAATTCTGTGGCTCACACCTTATACAGGGTGTTTCAGAACTCTGGGAACGGTCAATCACATGCTTATTTTTCAAAATTTCGAAAAATGTTTTAAACAAAAGTTGTGAATAATAGTGAGCTGCACGCCCTAAAAATATTTAAATTTATACAGGGTGTCTCATAACAAAGTTACAGACCAAACTTATGTTTTTTTAAACGGAACACCCTGTATTTTCTGTCATTTTTGAATTATATGGAGCAAATAAAGGTGAGTTACTTCAATACTCCCTGTACTTATTGTTTGCCGTTTTCGAAATATTTGAAGATTTGTTGAAATGCATGGTCTGGGTGAAATTTTATTTTTGCCCCAGTGATTGACGTTGAACGATTAAAATCATTTTAATTATTTGGTTGAAGGTTCGAACTATACAGCCAACCATGATTTCATACAAAATATTATACAGGGTGATAAAGAGAATGCGGTAGAAAAACCGAACTTATAAAGTTAAATAACTTCGTTTTTTCAAATGGCACACCCTGTATTTAGTAACGTATTCTTAAGTAGAATCCAATTATCTTTCAGATTGTATAAGGGTTCCCTGTTCCTAATCTCAATAGTTTTCTTGTATTCGGCGATTATCATATCTGGAGTAATTATTATAATCTGAAAGATAATTGGATTCTATTTGAGAATACGTTACTAAATACAGGGTGTGCCATTTGAAAAAACGAAGTTATTCAACTTTATAAGTTGGGTTTTTCTACCGCATTTTTTTTATCACCCTGTATAATTTTTTGTATTAAATCATGGTTGGCTCTATAGTTCGAACCTTCAACCAAATAATACAAATGATTTTAATAGTTCAACGTCAATCACTGGGGCAGAAATAAAATTTCACCCAGACCATGCATTTCAACAAATCTTCAAATATTTCGAAAACGGCAAACAATAGGTATAAGGAGTATAGAAGTAACTCACCTTTATTTACTCCAAATAGTTCAAAAATGACAAAAAATACAGGGTGTTCCATTTAAAAAAACATAAGTTTGGTCTGTAACTTTGTTATGAGACACCCTGTATAAATTTAAATATTTTTAGGGCGTGCAGCTCACTATTATACATAAGTTTTGTATAAATTTTTTTTGCGAAATTTGGATTGACCGTTCCCAGAGCTTTGAAACACCTTGTATATCTTACAATAAATAATTGTGGTAAGTGTTTTATTAAGTGGATTATGGATTACCAAGTAATAAGCATCGCAACCATCATCATGTTTAATTTTTGCCATTACAAAATGAAAATAGTGTTTCAATAAAATCCCATGTAGTTTTTCCTGTAGAATCCGATTCTGTAATAAAAACTGGGGGTTCCTATTTGAGATTTTAAAGTTGCCCCACCCACTGGGGGCGGAGCAATAGGCTGAATTCAGAACAGGACGATGTCCCCTTAGGAGATATTAATTTTTGATCTGGAAACATATTTTTCAAGTTATTTTTATTTTTCAGGTTAAACGGTACACCCGGTATAATGTGAGAAGATTTTTCATGATTAAAGTTTTGACATGTTACCGTCATTATCAAGTACACTTCGAAACTACGCAGAGTCGTACCAAGCACTCGAGGCGGGTGGCGCCGTGACATCTTAATTTTTTTGTTACCGCATACTCCGAATACTATCTCACTCTGCACACGTCTCGAGTGCTCGTACATAAAGCTGCGGCATCCGTCAGGATGTACACTCGATATTACGTTTTCTAGTTTTTGTCGGAGATCGCCTCTTCTTTTTTGGGGAAGGTGGAGATGGCTGTTGCTGTTGTTGTTGATTCGTGACCGTCTTCCGCGAATGCTGGAAGTTTTTCCTGTGATCCTTGTTTCTCCTGTAACAGCCACCGCCGTACGAACAGGAAGGTCTCGGATCGTCGGGGTCCGTATCGTAGTCCTTGTCGTTTGGATGACTAAATTTCAATCGGTGATCGTCATTTTTTCTAAAATAAATAAAATAAATTCGTCATGTGGTTGAATCATCATTGAAACACTACTGCCGATATTAATTCTTTGCACTTTGACCATAAGTTACTTATCGAAAATTTTTACTTTAGTTTTGAGAATTGCCGAAACTGTAGTAAAACGTCACACTTTTGTGGGACACCCTGTATAAAAAAAATATTTTCCTGAAATACGCCCTAGGATACAGGTATAGTCTGCAAAATATAAAAATCCCCGCTTAATTAATAACTGAGCTATAGAAATACACAATCCTGTATAGTAATACTGGTGGATGCGCCTGGCAGCATAGTTTTTATTTTTTTTAATGCAGATATCACTGAACCGATTTCAATACAATTTTAGGGGCATATAGGCAACGATAAAATCAGCAATAAAATATAAAGCAAAGATAAATAATCACGGTGTCAAACTTTTTTGGGACACCCTGTATATAAAAAAAATCCTGAAATGTGCACTAGGACACAAGGAGAGTCTGCAAAATATCAAAATCCAAACGTAATCAATTAACAGTTGTAGAATTGTAGAATCCTGTACAGTAATTCCGGCGGATGCGCCGCCGCCGGGCAATGCGGTTTTTATTTTTTATGCGGATATCACTGAACCGATTCCAATCAAATTTTAGGGGCATACTGGCAACAATAAAAAGCAAATGAGCAATAAAATATACAGCAAAGGTATATCACACCCTGTATAATTTTTTTTTTTTTCTGAAATACGAACCAGGATACAAAAAGTCTGCAAAATATCAAATTCCTAACTTAATTAGTAATTGAGCTATAATTAAACAAAAATTTTCTAAAATAAACAAAAAATGCAGCATGTAATCTAAAAACGTCACACTTTTTTTGGGACACCCTGTATAAAAACAATATTTTTCTGAAATACGCTCTAGAATACAAGTAAAGTCTACAAAATGTCAAAATCCTAACTTATACAGGGTGTTTCAGAGCTCTGGTAATGGTCAATCACGTGCTTATTTTTCAAAATTTCGAAAAATGTTTTATACAAAAGTTGTGTATTATAGTGAGCTGCGCGCCCTAAAAATATTTAAATTTATACAGGGTGTCTCATAACAAAGTTACAGACCAAACTTATGTTTTTTTAAATGGAACACCCTGTATTTTTTGTCATTTTTGAATTATATGGAGCAAATACACACAACTTTTGTATAAAACATTTTTCGAAATTTTGAAAAATAAGCACGTGATTGACCGTTCCCAGAGCTCTGAAACACCCTGTATAATAAAAAAATATTTTTCTGAAATACGAACCAGGATACAAAAAGTCTGCAAAATATCAAATTCCTAACTCAATTAGTAATTGAGCTATAATTAAACAAAAATTTTCTCAAATAAACAAAAAATGCAGCATGTAATCTAAAAATGTCACACTTTTTTTGGCACACCCTGTATGATCAAAAATATTTTCCTGAAATACGCCCTTGGGTACAAGTAAAGTCTGCAAAATGTCAAAATCCTAACTTAACCTCTTCAGGGACAAATTCATTTTGAAGTTTCAAATCCTTTAAGAAACAATTGATATCTCGCCAGTAGAACCGGACAGGAGGTATCTGCATGGAAATGTGCAACTGTAGCAGCTTTCAGAGCTTGACATGAGATGGCAGTATTGAGCTAAATCAAATTTGTTTGTAATGTGTTCGTCATTTATTAAAACGTACACAAATGTGTTTCTGTCCTTGAAGAGGTTAATTAGCAACCGATATAATTATTTAGCATTTACCTGTAACAAGTAGCGCCGTACCAACATCGATCTCGAGGGACTTTCGCACCTGCAGCACCGCTAGTCGAAGCTGCATTAGGATCGGCTTCATCTTCGTCATTATCATCGGCAGCGGCAACTTCCGGCTCGACCCCGACGTTATCATCTTCCGGTTCCCGTTTTATTTGTACATTAGCTGAACTGTCAGTTTCCGTATTTTCCGCATCGCCTCGTAAATCTTGACTGATATCGTGCACGCTCTCATTTTCGGCCAAAGTTGTTTCCGCACTGTGAATGCTTGTTATGTGATTCAAGGGTAAATCTTCATCGCCGTTGTCTTCCACGTTGTTGGGGTTTAATAATAGATCTTCCTCGTCCACCTCCATGTTTCCATCGCTAGTGTTGGTATTTACGGGTAAAGCACTTTCCTCATTGGTTGCGTTTAAAGCTACACGGTCGACATTTTCTTCGATGCGGGATTCATCTCCGTTGGCCTCTTCTCTCTCACAATTAACGTTGGCTACATTGTCGGAGGCATCTTCAGCATCTGTTTGAATGCTTCTTGCATTCAAAGTGGAGTTATCTTCGTTAGCCTGAACGTTACTTCCAATATTTGTTTCATTTGTGTGAATATTACTTTCAATATTTGTTTCGTTTGTGTGAACATTACTTCCAATATTTGTTTCACTTGTGTGAACATTACTTCCAATATTTGTTTCGTTTGTGTGAACATTACTTCCAATATTTGTTTCACTTGTGTGAACATGACTTCCAATATTTGTTTCGTTTGTGTGAACAGTACTTCCAATATTTGTTTCACTTGTGTGAACATTACTTCCAATATGTGTTTCACTTGTGTGAACATTACTTCCAATATTTGTTTCATTCGTGTGAACATTACTTCCAATATTTACTTCATGTGTGTGAACATTACTTCTTACATTTGCTTCATTTGCGTGAATGTTACTTTCAACATTAACTTCATTTGTGTGAAGATTGTCTTCAAAATTTAAGGGCAAATACCCTTCGTTAACTTCAAAAGCATTCGAGGGTGAACCCCGTTCATTACCTCCAAAACTACTCGAGGGCGCCCCTTCTTCATTTTCTTCGATAATTTCCTCGACCTTGATCTCAACATCATCAGCATCGGGTATTCCTCCCACCACGTTGCTTTCATCATTTCGTACGGATCGCTGAAAATTATTCACGGTCTCCCGATTTCTTAAACTACTATCACTTTTATTAGACTCGTGGCTCTCGTTCAGGTTCTCGTCCACACCCAACGACGTTCTGCCGTTTGCGGTTGCCGTTATCTTAATTTGGAACCAGTATTTATCGGGGAAGAAGCCGAACTTATCGCCGCTGCTGAGCTCCACCGGACGGTCATACTTTAGTATCGAGATGTGGTTTCCCTCGGCGGCCCGGTAGAAACACGGGTTAATGTGATGTTTCTGAAACGATAATTAACAGTATGTTTACATTTCGTTCTCGCCGCAGTAGGCTTTGTTAGGGTGGCATTTTTGTTGGTGGTAAAAAAGTTACCAACAGTTTGGTTATGTCATTGCTTTTTTTTGGTTACGTGTAGTGCAATGTTGCATTTTTTAGGTTATGTGTAGTGCAATGTTGCATTTTTTTAGGTTATGTGTAGTGCGATGTTGCATTTTATAATATCCCTCATTCACATGCAAAAATATTGTTTGACAGCGTTTTGTTAAAACTAGGTTAACAATATACTTCAATTAATGGGCGCGTTCGTCAGAATTTTCAACTGTCAACATGGTTATTAAGTCGCAGTAGGCTTTGTTAGGTTGACATTTTTGTAGGTGGTAAAAAAGTTACTAACAGTTTGGTTATGTCATTGCATTTTTTTTTCTTACGTGTAGTGCAATGTTGCATTTTTTGGGTTATGTGTAGTGCAATGTTGCATTTTTTAGGTTATGTGTAGTGCGATGTTGCATTTTATAATATCCCTCATTCACATGCGAAAATATTGTTTGACAGCGTTTTTAACTATAGGTTAAAACAACATACTTCAATCATTGGGCGCGTTCGTCAGAATTTTCAACTGTCAACAAGTTTATTTTGATTTACGCTGAATGTTGGTATTTGATGAACGCTACTTTTGTAACCTCCATTTCGGCGGCAACTTCAACACTTGATTCCAAAAGCAATCAGTCGATTGGTAAAACGGCGGCCGCTGGACGAACTTGTTCACGATCAACAGTCCGTCCATCAGAAAATACCCCAACGGTTGGCAGTAAACACCTAACTGTTTAGTCTGACAAAGCGTTCATCAAATACCAACATTCAGCGTAAATCAAAATAAACATGTTGACAGTTGAAAATTCTGACGAACGCGACCAGTGCTATTACAATACAACATGCCAATTTAAGGACAAAAAACACCCCGACTGCAGCGGGAATAAAATGTGAACAGAGTATACGATTACAGTTAGCGGCGGCTTGTGACGTGACTCTTGGTGGGGTCTCAGTGAGTCGAATTCTACTATTGCGATAGAGATGCGTTGTCCTGACTGATCTTTACTTCCGCTGGCCCCACCATGAATCACACCACCAGGCCCCACTGATAATATCAATTATTCAAGTTTTCAAATAGCAAAAGCGCCATCTGCAAGTTTTTATTGGAAGCCGCACTTAAATCACCGCTGCATTCGCTCAGACCCATCAATCAACATCGGAATACTTACAGCCGTAATAGTGGCAGCATTCTCAGACACATCTATTTGCGCATGCTTTCTCGAAATCCTCTTATCGGAACACTAAAATTAATAAACAATAGAAACAGGGATAGAACGGTTTGTCAAAAATGCTTATTATACGTTTAATGAATTCGTAGAGGATTGTAAGTTCGACGGATTGAAAACCTTAAATGCCTTCATGTGATCAAACGCTTTATTGTGACATTTTGAAATTTGTTTCAATTCCATGGCATGTCATTATTTTTATAAAATCAGATTACTTTTTCTTAATTATTTCAACTTGGAGAAACGTAAAGTGTTAATTATAATAAAACACTTTTAACTTTGTTTTGTATAACTTATATATTTATTTTTGTGACTTAAGTTTCGGTAACTTCTTGTTTGAAAATGGTAATTGTATTACCGAAACTTAAGTCACAAAAATAAATATATAAGTTATACAAAACAAAGTTAAAAGTGTTTTATTATAATATTTAAAATGTATAACGAAGTAGAAGCCTCCAGCATAAACAATAGTAAAGTGTTAAGTGTGAACATTAATAAATTCAAAATTTTTCCCTCTATAAAAAAGTTAAAATACATTTCGTCCCTAAAATAAATATGGGGGCCGATATTTGAACGCTTCAAAATTAACATGCGATTTTCTATGTTGCTGGGCTAAGGACGCTGGAGAAGCTGGTGAGGGAGAGGGAAAACAGAAGGAGGGTCGGAGGTAGAGGGGTAATAGTATAGTTTTTTTGAGGTTGTAAATAGTATAGTACTTAAATTATTGGACGTTTCACATCCGCTTGAATATTTCCTTATGTAGAAACGCCAAAGTGGCGGAATCTATTGCCTGAATGCTGTACTGAACCAAATCCGGGTGGCTTTAACACCGACAAGATATGGACATTGCGGCGGCAAATATAACAATATTAATGTGAACATTAAATATTGTTCCCCCATCAGAACAGATTCCGCCACTTTGGCGTTTCTACCTTTAACGGTATTTGGAATACTTATATTCCAATAGTAATCTCCGTTTCCCCATCAGCAACTAACTACACTGATGAGACCTGAAAGGTCGAAACTGGTCTGTAGGTGTTCTGATAGGGGAACAATATTTAATTTCCTTATTGTAAATATTTTTCCATGTAGTGGCTATTGCGAATAAAGATTTATCTTATCTCAGTCAATCCAAGCAAGGCCCTTAGTTACTGATCAAACGTGCACCCTTAACACGTTGACCGCTTTGTCAGTCACCGGTGACTGACACCGAAGTATTCCAGTGGGCCGTGTCGGTCACCGGTGGCTGACACTGAAGTATTCCAATAGGCCATGTCGGTCACCGATGACACAGTGAGTACTATTTAGCGCTGTCAGTCACGAAAATAAATTCATTACTCATTTTATAAAATTAAACTTAAAAACAAAGGAAACTTTTTTTGACATGTGTTAAAGCAGTGTTTCTCAAACGCATCAAGTCGCGGAGTTCAGTATAACCAAGCACTCGAGATGTATGGGGGCACAGTTTGCGCAGAGTGAGAACGCAACAACAAAGCTCCGGAGCCAATTTAATTTAACCCTTCAAGTCCGAATTTTTTTAATTTAAAAAAACCTTATATTTAGATCAATTATGTTATTGTTTTCGGTAAATTGTGGCTTAAATATTGATTGGCTAGCTTGTGATATTAGGAAAACATTTCAAGCGTCATCTGGCAATTGTAGCTTAAATTTATTTTATTAACAAATACAGAAACCTGTTACAATTACGTTGCCGTACGGTAACGCTAGCGCTTGAAGGGTTAAGATAGTCACCGCTCAACACGTCTTGATAGTGTGAGCCGCAAAATTTTGTTTCAGAGTTGGCTGTGCGATAAATGAGGTACGTCATGAGACTAGAATTAGATTTAAAAAAATTCATTAATCTCAGACATGACTGTTAAGTTTCTCTCTCTCTCTCGGGCATGGCCAACTCTGAAACAAAATTCTGTGGCTCACACCTTAAGGTGAGTATAGACTAGAGCATTTACTAGTAACAGAACGAGCCGCTCTATGATATGTTCTATATAGTGTATCACCCTCACGAACCAGACGTCTTTTGACGACAGCTTTTGAAACTGAGCATTTTCCTGTATTGTACCGTTCGTTAGAACGTTACATTACATAGAAATGCTCTAGTGTATATCCACCCTTACTTGTTAAAAGCATATTATCCCAAGGCCCACTAGCTCCGTGCATAACTTGCTTTTAAAAATAAAGGCGAAACAAAAAAGAAGATTTTTCAATGTCATTCTACGCGGAAGAAGTACAATATGTAACTTCCTCGGTGATTTCTAAATATCAAGGCCGTTCTACTCAGAAGAAGTACAATATTTAATTTCCTCTACGAAGGGAGCAAGAGTTTCCCCTGACAACAAGTTTACTTATTCATGCAATCGGAAAAAAATTCAAATTCTAACCTAAAAAGAAAAATGTACCTTCAACGGTTCCCCTCTGCCGATAACATGTTCACCGTGGCCAAAGGAACATATCGGCTTCCCGGAAATATCGTCCAGATCATATATCGTTAATAACATTTTAAAAAATAATAAATATTATAATAAAAACACCACTTGCACAATGTTTCTCATTTTAAACAGCTGACAGCCGACTTACACAGCTGAAAAAATTATAATCACATTTTTTTTAATATTTCCGTAATAATTTTAGCAACTGCATTATTAAATAAGTCAAACATAAATTAGCAGTAAGTCAAGCCGAAAAATGAGTTGATTGCCTCTAAAAATAATTAATGAACAAAAATATATTGTGTAAAACAGTGACGGTTCGCGGGTTTTTTCTGGTAAAGCCGAGGAACAATAGGTAGGGTCAGTTGCAGAGACGGCTGGCTGCGTGACCGCACCTATCTGTATTACCACCTCTTGTTCCTTTGTAAAAATAACCTTCAAATTAATATGTGGAAAATTAAATTTCCAGGATTAATATGCAGCGGCAATAACGGACACTTAAATTTAAATATACACGTGAATAAAAACACCGCTCGCACAATATTTCTCATTTTAAACAGCCGACGCATGACTTACACAGCTAAAAAAATAGCCAATTTTTTTTAATACTTCTGCAGCAACTGCATTATAAAATAAGTTAAATATAAATTAGCAGCAAATAAAGCTGTAAAAATTGGTTAATGCCTCTAAAAATTAAATAATTAATAAATAGTATATTGTAATTTCCAGGATTAATATGCAGCGGAATTAACAGACACTTAAATTTAAATATACACGTGAATAAAAACACCGCTTGCACAATATTTCTCATTTTAAACAGCCGACGCATGACTTACACAGCTAAAAAAATAGCCAATTTTTTTTAATACTTCTGCAGCAACTGCATTATAAAATAAGTTAAATATAAATTAGCAGCAAATAAAGCTGTAAAAATTGGTTAATGCCTCTAAAAATTAAATAATTAATAAATAGTATATTGTAATTTCCAGGATTAATATGCAGCGGAATTAACAGACACTTAAATTTAAATATACACGTGAATAAAAACACCGCTTGCACAATATTTCTCATTTTAAACAGCCGACGCATGACTTACACAGCTAAAAAAATAGCCAATTTTTTTAATACTTCTGCAGCAACTGCATTATAAAATAAGTTAAATATAAATTAGCAGCAAATCAAGCTGTAAAAATTGGTTAATACCTCTAAAAATTAATTAATGAATAAATAGTATATTGTACTACGAGCATATAAATCACGAGAGCTATGTTTGCGGAACGAGCCGTAAGGTAGAAACCTCATCCACCCTGTTACCGTACCTTCTGCGTTGTGTTTATAATTATATACATTCATACAAACGATAATTAAAACAATTTTGCACTGTATCACAAAGTCGGACGTTTTAAGCAATAATGAGATTTTCAATATTGATTATAGAAACCCCAGAAATTTATTGCCTTTGGAGCTGGCTCCTAAGTCGCTCGTGCTTTCAAACTTTCAAACGTTTCCCGCCAACTAGTCTAGGGGGGGGGGTAAACTAAAAAAGAAGGTACATAAACTGGTGCTTCCGCTCTTATACACCTGTTCGGTGAAATCTCCCTATTCTTTTCCAACGTTTTAAAGCGTTGGAAAAATTTACCGGTTATATAATTTGTTTGGAATACGGAATATCGGTAATTTCTTCAACCTACAGTTTTGATAATAATTGCCACCACAGAACACATACCTTTAGAAGTGAAACCTGCATGTTAAATTTCGGAAACACGATTTTTGGCGCCGCCTGGTGTCGGGGTGGCAAATTACAACGATTTCTGCCAAAATTTAAAAATGTCATATTCGTCTACACGGTATATTTCAATTTAATAACACTAAAAATATAATCAATTATGTTTTTTGACCACATAATTGATTATACTTTTAGATAGTACATAAATGAAGAAGTTACTGGTTTTGGTAAAAGAAAAAAGATCGGATTTCACAAAATTGCCACCGCCATCTACCGCTTTTTCTGGCAACACTGTCTCTGGTGTGAAGCGCGAAACCATTTTGTAAACATAACCCTCAAATTAATTTGTGGAAAATGAAATTCCGAGGATTAATATCCGATGTGGCTGCAATGAGGGACTTTACTAGTATTACGATTGTAAATTTAAATGTACACAATTTCACGCGTCCTTGTTTTAAGATGTATCCAACGGGATTTCCAAACTATCGAAAGAATCCATAATGCGGATGACCGAACAGAAGGTGTATTTCATCGTGTCCAGTGAGGATGGAGGTCCCAGAAGGCCTTACGTTTGGTGCGAGCTGCCGGTCACGTTTTACTTCAAGGAATATACGCTCGAGGGTGCGAGCAAGGAATATAACGAGATATACTTATCGTTCGATACTGGTAAGTTGTACTAATGTTAACGAGTTAACCGAGTGACGAGTTTACTCGTCATGAACGAATTGGCAATATTTTGTGTTATGTCTAGTAGGTACTTGTCATATTGCCATTTTTTTGTTTACTCGTCAAAAATAGAAAAAATAGCTATTATTACAACTAGGGAAATATGGAAATGTATTCATATTTCCCGTGTTATAATCTGATTGAAAGTATATTGTTCCGTAAATGGGAAAATATTGGATTGTTAATTTTTGAATTTATCGGATTGGTAACGTTGCTAAGGGCCTTGTTTGTAAATATCATGGTTGACTTGTTTTGGTATTTGCGTTGTTTCATAAATTGGTGAAATGTCAAACTATGTGTTAACGCAAGCAACGAAAGACCGTCGATGTTTGGTTCCCGTAAAATTCAAAGCTGTAAAATCCATAAAGGATACCTTCCCAAGAAATCGGAGGTGTTGTCCCGAGCAATTAAAACAATTCTTGCGAGAAGCTCCTAATGACAATTGTTTGATGTCTATATTTCCCTAGGGAAATATGAGCACTTCATATTTCCCTAGGGAAATATAAGAGTGTTATGACATATCGTAACTAAGGCAATATCACTCCATATTGTTTCAATCAGAAACAAAGACAATATTTTGTGTTTATATCGAGTAGGTACTCATAATACAAAATATTACCATTTTTCATGTACTCGTCAAACACAGCTAACTGGTTAATATGCATTATTATTAAAAAAACACAGGAACGAGAGATAAAGTTAGAACTGCGGCTCTTATTGATGGTTTTTTGTTTTTATTAATAGGTATGCTTGCCCGATCATTAACAACGCTGAAGAACAACGCGAAGTCCTTGAAAATCAAGCTCACCCATAAGCAGACGCCCTGTATTACTCTCCACATTGAGCAGGTGCTCGTTTCGTGTGTCGCTTTCCGAGCGTTTCGATAAACGTTGTGCGTTACAGATTTCGGAGCTGAATGTGGTGAGTCGGCAGTGCGTGCACGATATACCGGTCGAGGTGATACACAGGAGAGAATGGGATGATTACGCGGAGCCTAGGTTTAATGACTTTCATGTAAGTGGTTTGTTTTGTATGTTTCTAAAAAAATATTTGATAAATTATATACAGGGTGTTGAATAAAGCAGGCCAAAGGCATTTACATGTAAAATTTGAAATGTGTTAATTTTGGTTCCAGATGCCAAAAAATTATAGCAATACAATTGAAACAAAGTAAACAATGGAATGATTACGCGGAGCCCAGGATTAATGACCTAAATGTTTTGTTTCGTATGTTTCTTCATTTTAAAAATCATTTGATTAATTATATACAGGGTGTTCAATTGTAAAGCAGGTCAAAGGGATTTACATGTGAAATTTGAAGATTTTGTTGTACTATTTTCTGACAGATTGTTGCGTTGAAAGCCGCTCCGCGCAGATGTCTACAGCGTTCGCACACTTGATTTCCGTTTGGCAAATTGTTGACAGTCGATCCGTTTATAATTACTATAAGCGGGCGTTATGGAAATAACGCCCTAGAGTGTTATTTGTCATTTAATATACATTGTTGCCACGCCAATATGATTTCAATAATAAACAAGTATGACATAAATGTCATTTGTTTTCCTTAAGTTCTCTTCCAAGGTCGTTCCAAAATCTCCCCGTGCTCATTCTTTTGGCTGCGTAAAAAGCATCCGTAAAGATCGGTTGAAAATAAAATGAGGTTCCCGTAAAATGTTGATTTATCCCCTTTTACAAGTAAACACCGGCGAGATGACTTGACGCCTGCACTTTTTTCTTTTTTAGATTTCCATACAGATGCCAAATTTAAAATCGATCAAAAACATTGTGGAACGGATGAAGACCGTCAACAACGTTGTAATGGTTTCGGCCAACAAAAACGGCAGATTGACGTTGAGGGTCAAGACGATTATGGCAACGATTTCGGCACATTTCCCGGACCTAAGTGTCCACTCGTTTGCAGGTTTGATATTTCTTAAAACACTGTTGTTTACTC
The DNA here is from genome assembly GCA_910593695.2 of Ocypus olens. Taxonomy (NCBI): domain Eukaryota; kingdom Metazoa; phylum Arthropoda; class Insecta; order Coleoptera; family Staphylinidae; genus Ocypus; species Ocypus olens. The sequence continues at coordinate 6,644,819 of OU343060.1, read as the reverse complement.
TATACGGGTTATAAGTTGATCGTGAACGGATTATATTTTTTTTAGCCGGACGGTTTGATATTTCTTTAAACACCGTTGTTTACTTTGTGCGGGTTATAAGTTGATCGTGAACGGATTATACTTCAGAACTGAAATTGTTTGATATTTCTTTGAACTCTGTTGTTTACTTTGTGCGGGTTATACGTTGATCGTGAACGGATTATACTTTAGAAATTTTTTTAGTCGGACTGGGAGAGACCGCTCTGAATCAAACGGAATCGGATGAGGAAGAGGACTCGGAGACCGTGACGACCACGATCGACACGAAAAAATTCCTGATGTTTCTAGCCGGAATGCAACTGAATAATTGCCGAACCGTTTGCAGTATAGTCCACGGACGGATGTTGAAACTGCATTTGGAACAACCGGGCGCTTTGTCTTTGCAGTGTTTTCTGACCGAAACCAGCGACTAAGGTTAATTTATTTGTAAGTTACTAATGTAAGTCTAATAATAATAATAAAACTATATATATATATATATATATATATATATAACAATCTTTATTCTCAGTTTATCTACATTAAATACAGTACAATATATTTTCATTTTAACTTTTGACCGTCAGTCTTTCTGCCCTAATAAAACAATATTTTTCCTTTTCCTGTATTTCAGTTATACCACTACGAATTGTCTGTATTTATTTTTTATTATCCAATTGTTTCGTTTGACATATTTTCAATTTTTGAAATATTATTTGACATATTTTTACTTTCTCCGTTACGAAGTACGAGAAAGTATTGTGATCGTGATTTTTTTTTCAAAATTTTTTTTTACGGAAATATCCGTTTTGGGGTCCCTAGACACAATTTCAACAATTTCTGGAAAAAAAAAAAATTGTATCTGTGTGTGTGTGTGTGTGTGTGTGTGTCTGTCTGTGCGCGCTGTATCTCAAAAACTAATAAAGCAATAAATATGAAACTTTCAACATCCGTCTTATTTGATAATCTGAAGAACTGAAAAGCTTTTGGTAAAATTTCGTACACCGGAAGTGGGCGTTTACCTTAACTGTTTTTTGTTTTTTGCCAATATTTTCTTAAATATGAAAAATATCACAAAAACATTTAAACAAACTTTGAAGATAACAAAGAAATGAACATCTTTTGCTTGAAAACATTTTTCATAAAATCATTTTTATTCGAGAAAAAAATTTATAAATTTTTTTAAATTTTTGGTTTATAATTATAAAACGATAATAGTTACAGCAAATTTATGTGAATAATAATTGTAGAGAATGCTAAAATAAACAACTTGTAAAGAATACGTTTTTTTCGAAATCCCCTTGGTTTTTGAGTAAACTGAGTTTTTGAATTTGCAGTATAATTTTTTTTTGTATCTCAAAAACTAGTAGAGCAATTGATATGAAACTTTATACATCCGTCTTATTTGATAATCTGAAGAACTGAAAAGCTTTTGGTAAAATTTCGTACACCGGAAGTGGGCGTTTACCTTAACTGTTTTTTGTTTTTTGCCAATATTTTCTTAAATATGAAAAATATCACAAAAACATTTAAACAAACTTTGAAGACAACAAAGAAATCAACATCTTTTGCTTGAAAACATTTTTCATAAAATCATTTTTATTCGAGAATTTTTTTTTTTTTTTTAATTTTTGGTTTATAATTATAAAACGGTAATAGTTACAGCAAATTTATGTGAATAATAATTGTAGAGAATGCTAAAATAAACAACTTATAAAGAATAAGTTTTTTTCGAAATCCCCTTAGTTTTTGAGTAAACTGAGTTTTTGAATTTGCAGTATAATTTTTTTTGTATCTCAAAAAACTAATAGAGCAATTGATATGAAACTTTATACATCCGTCTTATTTGATAATCTGAAGAACTGAAAAGCTTTTGGTAAAATTTCGTACACCGGAAGTGGGCGTTTACCTTAACTGTTATTTGTTTTTTGCCAATATTTTCTTAAATATGAAAAATATCACAAAAACATTTAAACAAACTTTGAAGACAACAAAGAAATGAACATCTTTTGCTTGAAAACATTTTTCATAAAATCATTTTTATTCGAGAAAAAAATTTATAATTTTTTTTAAATTTTTGGTTTATAATTATAAAACGATAATAGTTACAGCAAATTTATGTGAATAATAATTGTAGAGAATGCTAAAATAAACAACTTATAAAGAATACGTTTTTTTCGAAATCCCCTTAGTTTTTGAGTAAACTGAGTTTTTGAATTTGAAGTATAATTTTCCATCTTTCATAATTTTGACGTTTTAAACGTCAGTTTCAACCTCTCGATGCATATTTAAAATATGATTTCAATTGAAAATAAACCATGAAAACGTAAATATAAATGGCTATGATACCATCAAGTCGGAGAAAGTAACATGATGGCCACATCACCATTTTTTATTTCAATTTTAACATATTATATTTATTGCACTCTTGTATACAGGGTGTCCCAGAAGTTGACGTCAAGCCGAAATCTTTTAACAGACCAAGTCATGAGAGTTATCAGAAAAATATTTAAAAAAATCCAAATAATGTATTTAAAAAATTGTGGCTATTTAAAAAAAAATGAGAAAATCTACAGCCTGTGACGGTCTTTGATTTATTACAAACATAACATATGTTTAACATCAATTAAAATTACAAAAGATGTTCAAACTGCCTTCCTTCAGCCTCAATACAGGCTCGAAACATGATCTTGTTATCCGACGGGCGAATCTTCCGTTCTTGATTGATTCAGCCGCTCGAGTTAATCTTTGCCTTAACTCGGCTAAATTTTCTACTGGCTTACAATAAACTAATGGCCATAATTTTTAAATACATTATTTGGATTTTTTTTTATATTTTTCTGATAACTCTCATGACTTAGTCTGTTAAAAGATTTTGGCTTGGCGTCGACTTCTGGGACACCCTGTATACTTATTTCTTGAGAAAAAATAAGTTTTGATTTTGATATTTCTTATCTTTGTTTAAACATAATCCTATGCAACGGTCTGATTGGCTCGGGGGCGGATAAAAATAACAAGAACTTATCGTTCCCTTAGCCGGTGATGTAATTGTTGCATAAACAACTGTCAAATAAACATTAACCTCAAATATTTTTGTTTTAATTCATTGGCAACCTAATAAATTTATATTGTTTATGCTGGAGGCTTCTACTTCGTTATACATTTTAAATATTATAATAAAACACTTTTAACTTTGTTTTGTATAACTTATATATTTATTTTTGTGACTTAAGTTTCGGTAATACAATTACACTTCTTGTTTGAAAATGGTAATTGTATTACCGAAACTTAAGTCACAAAAATAAATATAAAAGTTGTACAAAACAAAGTTAAAAGTGTTTTATTATAATAATAAATTTATCCTGAAAATTTGTAAGCATTTTTTATGATCAAAAAATCTTTAAGATTATTTATCTCGATAACGGGGCCAGGATAGTGGAGGTGGAAATAAAGATGGTTGCAATTTCTATTAATGCTTTAAAGATGCGTTGTCCTGATCAGTGACGGCTTGCGGGGTGACTCATAGTACGGCTGAGGTATCCAAGGTAGTATTGCCAGTGGTGTATTGGAGGGGGAACGACGTTCCGCCACCTTTTTCAGAAACGGTGCGCGTTTGTGTTTGTTAATATCTTGTATAGTAAGAATAAAAAAAAATAAAAAAGCTTACAAGGAAAACAATAGTTTGCTTAAAATAAGATGATCTCCGAAAAACTTTCAGCAAGCTGCTTGTGGAAAGTCGCGAACTATTTTTTTGCTCTCACCATGCGTTCCCTTACTTCGTTTTTTACTAATACACCACTGAGTAATGCAACCGACTGCACCTATCTATATTGCTACCTGGGTCTTACCGAGCTGTCGCTGGTCCTGACCAACCTCTACTGCTGCTGGCCCCACTCTGAGTCATGCCACCAGCCGCCACTGCCATTACATTTAATTATAACAAGGTAACGGTGATATCACACAATGCGTTTTTTTTTTAAACACACATTTATTGATAAATTACTGTAAAAGATAAACACTTGATTTATGTTAATAAACCAAACCACATCACCAATAAAACGAATAAACTATAACCGTCACCCAAACCATGATCAACAGCGGACCCCACGTTTTCAAAAACCCCCAAAAACTGACGTATTTACTGCAGCACAACATCAGCAAAGCCAAGTAGACCATGTTCCACCGCGACGAATTCTTGTACTCCATGATGCACAGCGCCGTGGCGACGTGAGAGTGGCAATTGTCGCAGAATATGTTGTGCATCCTGCCGCTGTAGATCTGCGAGGCCTCCTTGACGGCGGAGTCCCAGCCGTAGACGCCCCCGTTGCACCTCGTCGGATCCAGCCGCCAGTACTTCGTCGGCCTGCCGAAGGTGAAGTTGTCCTCGGCCACGTAGTAGGGCCCGCCGAAGTCCCGGATCACGCCGTTGGACATCGCTATTCCCATGTGACCGATGAAGGGCAGGATCCAGGTGATTACGGGCAACGGCGTCCAGACTATGCAGAACGGGTATCTGTCGTTGAGCCTGTTGATCGGTGCGTCCGCTGACATTTCTGCTGCGGGCTGGTCTCGGGGCGATTCTTGCATGCCTCACTTGCTTGTATCCATTATGGTTTTTTTTTCAAACTGCGATGGGTAGTTCACAATTTAGAGAGTGTTTTCTACTTTGACTGGATGAATATGTAGTCGAAGGTTTTCTGCTAAATTTTCTTGGTATTTGGGATTTAAAAAACAGCTGTCAAAGAGGATTGTTATTATGTGACGTCATATCGATTATTTATTCAATTACTTAACTTTGGAAATATAATAAGTAAGTTTTAAGGTGTGTTGATGTATTTTAAAATCATATTTATTTATTAATCGTTCAGTTGATGATGTTGTGGTGAAATGTTAAGGTCCCCCTTTTGTGAAAGATGGGTTGCCTAATTTAAAAAAAAATAAAACATAATCAACTCATTTAATACGAAATAAGAAATATAAATCTTTGCTAATATTAGTTTATCAATTTATTATTTAGTTTTATACGTTGCCCATTTTTTCTGTGACTACAGTTGTAATGACAATTTCAAGAAAAACGCTTCATATAAAAATCACAAAAATAACATTTAATTGACCTGAGTATTTGGATATCATGGAAAAGAAATAATAAAAAAACGGGGTATGCAAAAGAGAAATTTTAATAAATGAGACATAACCTAGAAAAATTTGAATTTAACCAACGAAAGTGCAAGCAGAAATAAGTAGCTCTAAGTTATAAAAATTCAGCTGTTTTGGGTAAGATGGCGCCAGTCGTGTACAACTTATTAGAGTGTTGGCGCATTAATAATTACTATTACAATACTGAATTAGTCGCATTTTTAATGTTGGCTTCATTTTATTCACATTATCATTAAAAATAAAGGATTAAAAGCTGATTTTATTACTTTATTGTTGGTATTGCACCTTCTTTTTCTTGGTTGAGTTACTTATCCATGATAACTTTTCTATTTTTCTGCAAAGTCACCGACTAATATTTAACCTACTATGTGAAGTGACCTAAAACTTTTATAAATAATACTGTAGTGCTCTCTTTCATACTTAATCCCAATAATGCGAATTATAAAAACCATGTGTATTGCTTCAGTGTTCTAAGAGCCCATACTGAGTTGGATATGGATTATAGTGCAATTTTAATAAATGAATAATTTACCATTAGTGAATGATCGTCAAATCTCCAATGAAATAATGTATATAGCAATTGTGCGACTCTTGTGAAGAAACTTCCAATTCAAAAATTGTAGGAAAAACATTATTACATCTACTTCCCTAGTTTTATATTCCATAATTCTATATAACCAACACAAATCAAATTCAAATTCACAAAATGGGACGGAGATCACTGTGGTGTTATGCATTTCGTATTTTATTGCCGTTTCTTCTCATTACTATTACCAAATACTAATGCGCTAATTTATAAAATGAGCGACGTAACAGAGGGGGAGGAATATATTCTAACTTATAATCTATTATTGATTTTCTGGTAACAACGGTCATGTACTTATTGTATCTTATATAAATAGCATGCAATCGGACATATGGTTCTTCAACTATATACATTTTCATTTAATACGTTTACTCGAAATATTTTTTTAACTTATATTTGCACCCATGCGGATCGGAACGCATGAAGAAATCAATCTATTCAGATGTGTACATTTGATGTTCCCGCTGTTCATTTCTACCAACTCGCAGTATATGTGTGAGTGTGTGCGTATGCGTGGGTGATGAGATTGTGGTGGAAACCGACCGCAACTGGCGGTAACCCTGATTTTATTAAAATAAGTGTATTGGAGCTACATTTTACTAGTGGCGACATCTGCACTCCATTCTTGCATGTCAGCAATTACAGGGGACCCTTAAGATAAATTGGTTGTAATCACAGATTAGAACAGATAGGCAACTCAATGTAACTTTTTGGATTCATATAATCCTCGATGGCGGTAGAGGTCGCGATGGAAGGAAGCCCACGTTCAAATTTCGCGGGCGCGCAACATGGCGGTGGAAATGGCGGGAAAAATTTAAAACAAGTAAATCATTATGTTAAAAATGTTGATGGTTTTTCCAAGATATTATGTCATATTGTATGCAAAAGGTAAAGATGTTTTTCCAAACCTTTTTCATACAATTTAACATAAAACCTAGGAAAAACCATCCAAAACGAAATTATAATCGTATGTAAAACTTCGGTTGACATTAATAAATGAATTGAATTGAAAAAAAGAGTTAAAGATGCGACGTATTCCGAGTTTTCCTGGAAGCACCACCCACAACACAAATCCCACCAAAGGAGTTATTTTAAGCATTTTGTAACAATTTTTCGATTACAATGGCCGCACTGTCGTCGGCACTTTTTTTTTTCATTTTTCATTCGCCGCCGGTTGGTACGCGCGTTTGTTGATTGAAATTGTTATTGCAATGCACTTGTGTTTGTTTAGTTGATTTTTAAGCGATGGCATCGTCCCAAGATGCTTGGTATCTATCGCTGTTGGGATTGGCGGAGCACTTCCGCACGTCCAGCCCCCCGGCGATCAAGTTCTGCATACAGTGCCTCCAAGCGGTGTTCACGTTCAAGCCGCCGCCGAGGGTCGAGGCCCGGACGCACCTGCAGCTGGGGAACATCCTCCTGACCCACACGAAGAACACGGAGTTGGCCAGGAATCACCTGGAGCAAGCGGTACGGTAACAAAATTTTGCTCGTAACATATGTCCACGGATTGGTTATATAGGTTAATTAAATGTTCGGATGTCAACAGTAACAGGTACTGCTGAATAATTACCAGTGATAATGTTAGTAATGAAGAAGTTCTTATCAGGACTTGTCAGGCAGACCAACCGCAACCTCATACACAATTGCGCTGAAGTTGAATGGATGAACGGTTACGAAAACAATGAAGTTGAAGTAACACGCTTAGTTACACAAACAAGCAATTTGAAGGCTGTTTTACACTGCACAATTTATTGTACGGGAAATTTACTTGCGCAATTTATATCGTCTGGTTTCACATGGTAAATTGTTCCAAAAATTGAGTCCGATTGTAAAATTGCATAAAAATGGAACTCTATTTGGCATACAATTTTCCACACAATCTGTAAAACGGCTTTAAAAACCAATTTATTTTGTCGGCAGTGGAAATTGTCATTTTTAGTTTGAAAACATTATTTTTGACGGTAAAAAGTGTCATTTTTGATTGTGGAAGAATATCATTTTTACTATCGAAAGATGTAATTTTTGATGGAAGTGTCATTTTTAGTAGTTGATTTTTTAAATTTTTGGCTTCTAGTATGATTTTTACTATGGAATATGTCATTTTTAACAAGAAATGAGTAAGTTTCTTGTTCAATTTGAATTGCCTAGTTTCGTACAGTAAATTATCCCAAAAATTCCGTCCGATTGTCACTTCTGTGCAATAAAATTAAGCACAAGTCTTATCCAGTTGTTAATTCAGGTCTGCAATATTCTCAATAAATGACAAAACGCAAATTAGAGCATCAACATTTAAACATAAACGGTTCTAGGTCAGTGGACATGAGAAACGCTCATTAACGCCCGATTTTGATTTCAGTGGATGCTATCGCAAGTGATAAACTCCTTCGACGACGTCAAATTCGAGGCCGCCAGCGTCCTGGCCGAACTGTACGAACAACAGAAACAACTCAATCTGTCGAAGCCGATATTAAGGAAGGCCATCGAATTATCCCAACACAACGTGTACTGGCACTGCAGATTAATCTTCCAATTAGCTGTGAGTAAACATTATTACAACTGCGACAACTAATGGTGTTATTCTGAACAAAAATGTTGGCGTTAACAGCGGCGCCATTTGCTAACATCGACGGATGTACGATTCTGTACACAATGTCCATCAACTAACATCGATGTTAAGCAAACGATCGACGATATAAGATTGTTAACCTCTTCACGCCCAGGTTGCCACTTGTGGCAACAAGCAAAAAAAGAAAGTAAAAACATTGTACAAAAAAATTTAGCGCCATCTATGGAATATTTTTTTATTGTTTATGCTGGAGGCTTCTACTTCGTTTTACATTTTAAATATTATAATAAAACAATTTCAACTTTGTTTTGTATAACTTATATATTTATTTTTGTGACTCAAGTTTCGGTAATACAATTACCATTTTCAAACAAGAAACTTATAAATAAGTTATACAAAACAAAGCTGAAAGTGTTTTATTAGAATGTTTTTTTCATATTTTTTTGCATAAATGGGTAAATTTGTGACGGTGAAATAATATTTCGTAGAAAAAGGTAACAACAACAACAAAGAAGTAATTTTTCATCAGCTCTGGGATTAAATCAAAGCAGCATGGGCGCGAAGTGGTTAACGGTGATATTTTGAGGTTATTTCGTCGTTTGTGTATTTCATCAACAAAAAACTCAAATGGATAATAATATTATTCCAATATTCACATACATGCTTTATGAAAATTTTATCTCCAAAAATATCCTCAAAAACTCATTATCAATCATCTCTCATAATATACATGAAGTTGGTCGCGCTGTAGACATTGCACTGTTGCCAATTCGTGTACATCCGGTTGTTCGGAATACAGTTTTTAACAGCGCTGTTCAACTTCACATAACATCCCAACGTTAATAACAGTTATTCAGAATAGCACTATAAACATCATAAATGATTTCGTTGTTTTTATAATTTCCAGCAAATACACGCCACCGAAAAGGATTACCAATTAGCCAGTAGCTTGTTAGGCGTGGGCGTGGATTATGCGCACATTTCCAACGCCTACTACACCAGGGTTTTATTTTTGTTGAGTAAAGGAATGGTGAGTGTTTTTTTTTTTAAGGTTAACGAAAGATTAATTTTGCGCTCGGTTTTTTTTAGCTATTGTTGATCGATAAAAGGGTGCTCGACGTGCAGCCGGTGTTAAATCAGGCCGGAGTCTTGATAGAGCAGTGGGGCGGCGGGCTGTATCAGAAGGAGTACTTGAAAGTGTATTTTCTGGTGTTACAGGTAAGCCCTCAATGAGTTTTTCGTTCGAAACAGAAAAAACGTTTTTTGACGCTAATATCCAGAATATCGTCAGCGCCATCTGTTATTTTTTTATTCCAATAAGTACGTGCAGTGAGTATTCATTGACATCTGACAGGAAGACGAATGGAATTTAGCCGAACATTTTTCTAACAGTGCTAGACGTCAAAAATTATAAACCCAAAATGAAAACAACATAAACTTTTTTGTTTTTCATATATTTTTAACCCAGATCTGTCTATAGTTTAATATGTAGGACGACTATTCCAAAATTAAATCTAGAATATCGTCAGCGCCATCTGTTATTTTTTTATTCCAATAAGTACGTGCAGTGAGTATTCATTGACATCTGACAGGAAGACGAGTGGAATTTAACCGAACATTTTTCTAACAGTGCTAGACGTCAAAAATTATAAACCCAAAATGAAAACAACATAAACTTTTTTGTTTTTCATATATTTTTAACCCAGATCTGTCTATAGTTTAATATGTAGGACGACTATTCCAAAATTAAATCTAGAATATCGTCAGCGCCATCTGTTATTTTTTTATTCCAATAAGTACGTGCAGTGAGTATTCATTGACATCTGACAGGAAGACGAGTGGAATTTAACCGAACATTTTTCTAACAGTGCTAGACGTCAAAAATTATAAACCCAAAATGAAAACAACATAAACTTTTTTGTTTTTCATATATTTTTAACCCAGATATGCCTAGAGTTTAATATGTAGCACGACTATTTAAAAATTATATCTAGAATATCGTCAGCGCCATCTGTTATTTTTTTATTCCAATAAGTACGTTCAGTGAGTATTCATCGACATTTGACAGAAAGATGAAAAATAACCTCTCCACATCTTTAAATCCTAATTACTTAATTGAGAGAAACTTATCACTTACTTTCCTTTAATTTAAATCTTTGGCAAACATGGGTTAACCCCTAATTGTGTGTGGAACGGCAATTTTAAATACCATCCTACAATTTTACTTTAAAAATTATCAGCGCCATCTATCATTTTCTCTTCGTTCTCCGTGTTTATTGATTTTTGACAGAATAAAAAACAATATTTCTATGTTTCTTAGATCCAAATTACTTATTTAATTTTAATTTCGGGCATATCTGGGTTAACCAAAAACTGTTAACATTTTAGGTGTGTCATTATCTGATGGCGGGACAAGTCAAGAGCGTGAAACCTTGCTTGAAACAACTGCAGCAAAGTATACAGACGATAATGGCGACCGATGAGCGTAAGTTTTGTTTTTGATCGTTGCACAAATTGAATCGTAAATGTTATGTTTTTTTTACAGCTACCGGTCAAGCCCCCGGTGATATGTTTCTGTGGTTGCCCAAAGAACATTTGTACGTTTTAGTTTATTTAGTGACGGTCATGCACAGCATGCAGTCGGGATATATGGAAAAGGCGCAAAAGTACACCGACAAAGCGTTAATGCAGATAGAAAAATTAAAAAGTAAGTATTGCTCAATATTTTGTTTTATTTTCATTCCTACATAATATAAAGGAGTTACAGTAGTTGCGTTTTTGAAAACTTATATTCCTTATAATTTTTTCTTTGAGACACCGTACAGCTATTTATAATTGTTGCAGTTGTTGATAACAAACCGATCCTGTCAGTATTTCAATTGATGCTGCTGGAGCACATAATCATGTGCCGACTGGTCATGGGAAACAAAACCCAGGCGCTTCAGGAGATCACATCGGCCACGGCGATTTGCAAGCAGAGCCAGCACCTGCTGGAAACTCACGGTCCGCAGCTGCACACGCTGCTGGGTCTGTATTCGATGAGTATGAATTGCATGGAAGCGGCGGAGTCCCAATTTTCGGCGTGCTTAATGGTAAGCAATGAACGAAAATACTGGGATTTACAGCCAGAAAAACTTTCCAAAACTTTATCTTAAATGGAAATTCTTTTACATTTATTTCATTTGTGACTAGTTAAGGTTTTCTATTTTAATAATAATTTCAAAATCTTTTGTTTTACACTCACAAAACTTACTGTATGCAAGGATATTTGAATTTGGTGATTTTTTTCTAGGTGTCCCCCGAACGAGAGTTGTGCACCTTCGCAAACTTGAATTTAGCTATAGTTTATTTAAGAGGAAAACGTGAAGCCGAGTTTAACGCCATCTTGGAGAGGATAAATCCGGAAACGCTGCAGACGCACTCCCATAGTTTAAGAGCGGCTGCTTATTACGTACAGGGTTTACAGGCGTTTTTTCAGGGTAGATACAACGAAGCCAAGTAAGTGTGAAACGAGACGATTTATCTTGCTTGAATGAAGATTTATTGTTATTTGTCGAGACAAATTATTTTAAATCGAAACGGATCAAACAAAACCTTATGGTTTTACACATATATTTTTGGCCTTGAACTAAACAAGAGCTGGAAGTGTGAGGGGTATAACGAAACAAGATCAGAAGTGAGCAGACAAGACAGGAACTAGATCTAAAATCAATGAAGCAATAGAGTAAATTAAAGACGAGAAATAGCCTGAATATTCAACCTGTTCGTGACTGCAAAATTACGTCTTACTAAGACTACAAACAAATAAATAAAAATGCAGCTGGTTACCTGATTTGTTGCTGTTAATGCCACTAGATGGCGTAATCCTGTTACTCGTCGCTGCCAATAGATGGCGTTGTCAATCCGACAATATTAAAATCTTGAAAATGAGGGGTTTTACTTTAAAAAAAAAGGTGATTTGTGATGTTGTGCCACTAGATAGTGTTATCCTGTTACTCGTCGCGGCAAATATATGGCGTTGTCAATCCAACAATGTTCCAACCACGAAAATGTGAAAAGAAATTAGGGTTTTTTGCTTTAAAAATCAATGGTGATTTGTGGTGTTGATGCCACCAGACGGCGTTATCCTGTTACTCGTCGCGGCCAGTCTAACTATTACAACCTTGAAAATGTGAAATGAGGGGTTTTTCGTTAAAAAAAGGTGATTTGTGATGTTTGTGCCACTAGATGGCGTTATCCTATTACTCGTCGCTGCCAATAGATGGCAGGCCAATAAAATCAAACGTTCTACACCCTTTGGATGGAAAGGGTTCCAGGTTATACAAACATGTATATAAAGAAAACTAAAAATTTTCTGGCGGTTAATAAATGTCACGTTTGACAGTTGATAAATGTCATTTTTGACAGTTAACAAATGTCATTCTTGGCAGTTGATAAAAGTCATTTTTGGCAGTTAATAAATGTCATTCTTGGCAGTTAATAAAAGTCATTTTTGGCAGTTAATAAATGTCATTTTTGGCAGTTAATAAAAGTCATTTCTGACAGTTAACAAATGTCATTTTTGGCAGTTGATGAATGTCATTTTTGGCAGTTAATAAATGTCATCTTTGGCAGTTAATAAATGTCTTTTTTGACAGTTAAAAATGTCATTTTTTGGAGTTTGTAAATGACATTTTTGGCAGTTAATAATGTCATTTTTGGCAGTCAACAAATGTCACTTTTGGCAGTTAATAAACTGTAATTTTTGATAGTTAAGAAATGTCTTTTTTGGCACGTTTGATTTGATAAATGTCTTTTTGACAGTTAACTATATAACTATAACCTTTTCAGAAATGAATTGTTATTTTTTTTTATCAGATACAAATATAATCCTTTCTCGTCTTTTTGTAATATTTATAATAGAACCATTTGCCCTGCGTTCGACATATATTCTCATTATTGCTTGATTTTACTTCTGCATTCTGTGAGCAGTTTTTTAAATTAAATTCCGCAGTTAACAGGTTAAAAAGTGTCTGACTTTTTTGACAGTTAATAAATGTCATTTTTGGCAGTTAATAAATGTCATGTTTGGCAATTAATAAATGTCGTTTTCGGCAGGTAATAAATGTCATTTTTTACAGTTTACAAAAATCACGTTTGACAGTTGATTAATGTCTTTTTTTGGCAGTTAATGCAAGTCACGTTTGACAGTTGATGTCTTTTTTGACAGTTAAATAGCATTTTGCCAGTTAATAAATGTCATTTTTGGCAGTTAATAAAAGTCATTTTTGGCAGTTACTAAATGTCACGTTTGATAATTGATAAATGTATTTTCTGATAGGTGACAAATGTCATTTTTGGCAGTTAAAAAATGTCATTTTTGGCAGTTAAAAAATGTCATTTTTGGCAGCTAATAAATGTAATTTTGACAATTAACATATGTAATTTTTTGGCAGCTAATAAATGTCATTTTTGACAGTTAACAAAAATCACGTTTGACAGTTGATTAATGTCTTTTTTTGACAGTTAACACATGTCATTTTGGCAGTTGGTAAACGTTATTTTTGGCAGTTTATAAATGTCTTTTTTGACAGTTATCAATGCCATTTTTGACAGTTAATAAATATAATTTTTGATAGTTAACAAACTTCATTTTTGGCAGTTAATAAATGTCATTTTTAGCAGTTAATTTCACATTTGACATTTGATAAATGTTTTTTGACAGTTAACAAATCTCATTTTTGGCAGTTAATACAAGTTACGTTTGGCAGTTGATGAATGTCTTTTTTGACAGTTATCAAATGTCGTTTTTGCCAGTTAATAAATGTCATTTTTGGCAGTTAATAAATGTCTTTTTTTACAGTTAACACATGTATTTTTTGGCAGTTAATAAATGTCATTTTTAGCAGTTAATTTCACATTTGACATTTGATAAATGTTTTTTTGACAGTTAACAAATGTCATTTTTGGAAGTTAGTACAAGTTACGTTTGGTAGTTGATAAATGTCGTCTTTGACAGTTATCAAATGTCGTTTTTGGCAGTTAATAAATGTCATTTTTGGCAGTTAATTAATGTCATTTTTGGCAGTTAATAATTATTTTTTTTTAGGTTAACAAATGTCTTTTTTGACAGTTAATAAATGTCTTTTTTGACAGTTAATAAATGTCATTTTTAGCGCTTAATTAATGTAATTTTTGGCAGTTAATAAATATCTTTTTTTACAGTTAACAAATGTCTTTTTTGCCAGTTAATAAATATCATTTTTGACAGTTAACAAACGTCATTAGTGGCAGTTAATTAATGTAATTTTTGGCAGTTAATAAATGTCTTTTTTTACAGTTAACAAATGTCTTTTTTGCCAGTTAATAAATATCATTTTTGGCAGTTTACAAACGTCATTAGTGGCAGTTAAAACATGTTATGTTTCACAGTCATCAAATGCCTTTTTTTTAAATGACATTTTTGGCAGTTACTAAATGTCACTTTTGGCAGTTAATAAAAGTCATTTTTGGCAGTTAATAAATGTCACGTTTGACACTTGATAAATGCCTTTTTTGACAGTTAACAAATGCCATTTTCCGTTTAGAGAAATACACAAGGCCAAAGCGGTGTATTGGTGGTCACATCCACATACTGTTACATTCATCAACCAAAAGAAAAAAAAATAAAGGGGTTCTTTTCTCCCCTGACATGGATCACCACGCACGATAAACACGCAAGTGGGTCGTGTCTTCTGTAACGGCCACAAGATTAAGCAAAGACAAACAGAACCCGTAAAGGAGGGACCAAGAATGAAGAATATACAGGACGGGGGCACTCTACTCATCGGTCGCCTCTTACGAGCTGCCGAGTGAACATTGGGTGTATTCTAACCCTCACCCGCAGGGGTAAGCTGTCGAGCCTCGCCGGAGATTGCGCCTGTGCTTGTTTGAATAACGCGCGCAAAGCTTATTCCCATCTCTAAATGTAGGGACATTTCCAATTGCACAAAAAATTCCTAGGGAGAGAAGTAATTATTTCTCTTCCTACGAGGTTCCATTATTTAATTTAACTGTCAGTCTGACAGAACATTTTTATAGGTTAGGTTTAAGAAACGAACGTAGTAAATAAATTTTATTCATTACCAATTTGTGACTTCCTTCACATCACTCATTAACGTGTTCCCTTTTTAATTGCAGAAGGTATCTGAGGGAAACTTTGAAGATGGCGAACGCCGAGGATATAAATAGGCTGACTTCTTGCTCATTAGTGCTGTTAGGACATATATTTTTATCGCTAGGAAACAGCAGGGAAAGTATGAACATGGTGACGCCGGCGATGCAATTGGCGAGTAAAATACCGGACGTGCATGTACAGCTTTGGGCATCTGCAATTTTGAGAGGTACATTAGAAAACAGTCAACATCTTATTATTTATTATTTCTTACCTTAGTTATACATATATTGTTGCGTGGGGGTCGTTGCAGCTTTAAGGTCAGAGACAATAATAAAATTTAGGGTACTTACCTAAGCTAATCTAGCTGGTGCATCAATTTAAAAAAAACTGTTCAACTTCAAAGTAAAATTATTATTATCTGTATGTAATGTTTTACGTAATAATAATCTCGAAAGATTTTTTAGTAATCTTGGAAAGTTTCAAATTGATGGCAATTGTTTTTGTATTTATTTCAAGCCACTAAAATTATAACAATTTTTATGACTAGTAGTTTATTTATTATTTTTACTGCTGAATTTTAACCTGGTCAAAGTGTTCAAAATATTTTTGTAGCATATAGTTCTGGAAATTTCAAAGAAAACTCCACACTTGTATGGAAATTGAATGTTGGAATCGTTTCAGATTTGTATAGACTATGTGGGGATCCCACCAGTGAAAACGAGGCCTTCCAGAGACACTTGAACTTTTCGCAAATGTTGCTGAACGATCACTTTCAAGCGTCCCAAATGAGCGAACACAACCTGATCCATTGGACTGTAGGACCGTTGCCATTGCCGCAGCCGAACGTGGCGAGTACTTCGGCGGTGATGATGTAATACTTGAGCTATAGTTGAAAGTCCACCTATACCTTATGCATATAAGCCGAATGCATGCAATTTTCACGGGCTTTTGGATTTTTTTAATATCGAAGGTACTGATGATTATACTCTGTTCTCATTTTATTCTTGCGGCAGTAGGCGACATTTTTGTTGGTAAGAAGAAAGTCACTAACAATTTGACTATGTCATTGCGTTTTGTAACATGTCAGCCTCAAGATTTTTATTCAGAGTTGGCTGTGAGATAAATTAGGAATGTCGCATATTAAAAATTAGGACATTAGCCCATTTATTGGAACCAATATCTATTAAGAAAAAGGGCTACTTGGAGAAAATCAAAAATTGTAAGATGTTTATGAAAGCCATTATTTAATAACACAAATTGTCTCGACTTGTCAGTTTGAATTTAATTTAACAATTCACGTCATAGAAGACTAGATTAGTACGGTTGAATTAAAAAAAATAATTAATCTGTTTCTCTCTCTGGCATGGCCAACTCGGCAGCAAAATGCAGTGGTTCACACCTTTTAACATCCCTCATTCACATGTAAAATTTTGTTGAAATTACAGATTAACAAACAAATTAGAAACAACCTTACTTGTTGCAGAAAGCATTAAATAAATTCAATAAAACGAAATGTAGCCTGAATATATGAATATTCAACCTGTTCGTTAATCTGCAAGCAGATTAACAATCATTATTATCAAAAATACAACATAAGGACGAAAGAACACCCCGACTGCGGCGAGAATAATATGTGAACAGAGTGTAAGTACGATTGTAACCTTTCAGCCCTGGATTTTTAAATTTGAAAAAAAATTTTTTTGTTAATTATTATTGATGGGGAGCTTCTTAAGACCATAAATACTAAATTTGAACTCATTTGATTAATTAGGGAGGCTTTGTTGAAGTGACATCTAGTGATAAACAGCAAAAATATGGATTGTTATAGTAAGTAGAGAGATGTAAATGTTGCGGTGGCAATTGCCACCACCAGGGCCGAAAGGGTTAATTGTCAGGTTCTGGCTATTCGAATTAATTTTTACTAATAACTGTGTTCCTTTAAAAAAAAAGTTACTTACAGTTGTATTCATCGATTACTATATTAACATTCTTAACCATTATCGTTATCAAAAATTGAACTCTATGATTATTAAAAGCAACAGATGAATGTTGCCTTATCATTGCGAGGGATAAAATAATACATTTTAACGTTTGTGCTTTTTCTTTCTCACACAAATCATTTTCATTTGTAAACTATTAGTCATCATTACGACTTGTTTATGACAAATATACAGCGGTACAACAGACTTTAGAATTGTGTATCATTTTATCCCACTATCGAAACTTTTGCTACAGTCGGAGCGGATATTCCGGTGAGCTAGTTCAGAATGAGCTCGTCCAGCGTGACCGTGAGATATTTCTAGTAGTTGTGGAATATACACGACATGATCTCGCTGATGTAGAGGTAGGCGAGGAGTTGCCCGGGTCATGAGTTACCTACCTGTACTCTGGTGCAGGATAAATACAAAATCCTTGAATTTTCGGCCCAAATGCTTATTTTAAAGACGTTGTTTATACAGCAACTAAACCATATTAATTTTATAAATAAGGTATAGAGTGGCCTTGAGATGAAATAATTGTATTGTACATAACGACCACAAAACAGATATTTTATTTTTTAATGTTCCAAACATAAAGTAAAATTTATATAATAATTATCTCCAAGAAATTGTTAGGTACTAAAAATTCATTTCCGTCATATTTATTTATTTATCACCGTTCACAATATTTTTTTTTGTAACTTTATTTTGTATCAACTTTTCAATAAAAAAAAAAGTTAAGTAATATCGACAGTGTTATTTAAAAAGTAAAACAACAAAATATATTTACAAGAATAACACATTTATATTCTTATATAATTATTATTATAAATAAATATTAACTAAATGCGTATTTAGTAGAATATTGATGCCTTATTTATCTCACGTGATCTCTCGTTCCCTTTGTCATTTTGTTAATTAGATCAGAGGTGCAACTAAATATCACAAGAAATTTTTTAGTAGTTTCAGTACCGTTAAATAGTTAAAAATCCGCCCTACGAGTTCGAATACATAATAAAAAATAGTGATATTTCGTGTATATTGACATTATCTTAACGTACCTTATGCTATACATCACAAGCCTTTCTAAATCGTCCGATCGAAACTTTTTTTGCTCGTATAAAAATGTGTAATCAATATTTTACCCTATTAATATTTAATTATAATAATCGATAACGTACGTAAATCAATGCATGCCTTAAATTTAAGACCTGAATGGCTCATTAAAAGTTACATAAGTACATTAAATTGTGCTCTATGTTATGGTTATAACTAAAAAAGGAAAAAAAAATCGATAATAAAAATCAAAATTAATTTCTTATAATAAATGGCAAATTAAAGCAAGTATTACATAACACCTGCCTACATCACATTTAGTGTGAGATTAGAAAATGAAAAGAAAAAAAAAACGTTCCGTATTATACAGGGTGTCCCAAATTCAGCTCTGCGTTAGATAATCGTTTCGGAAAAAATTCCAGCCCTACACAAGAAATGGTAGAAAGGGAAAAAAATTAACCGTATGCAGGGTGCCGCAAATTCAGGTTTTTAGGGGGGAAAAAAATTCAAGCCTTGCGCAAGAAATGGTAGAAAGGCAGAAAAATTAATATAAATAAATAAATTATAATTTTGTAAATCTCAATTATATAATCCCAAATTTAGCTCTGTTATATAATCATGTTTGGGAAACAAAATTCAAGCCTTACACAAGAAATGGTAGAAAAGCAAAAATTAAATTACAATTTTGAAAATCTCAATTATATAATTAAAGTAGGCAGGCGAAAAATTTTATTTATAAATTTTTTTCATCCGATGCGTAGTTTTTGAGATATTCCACTGTCTCAGATAAATCGGCCACCCTGTATATTGATAATGTGGTGACACGAGGTTTTCAGATAAAAATTCTCATCTTGACTTATAAAATGGTTTAACACATTGAAGGACAGTATTTCGGGTTGTGCGAGTTGTTTACTTTTTGGGGTAGTACGGTGGAATGCCATTCCAAAAAAAAATCAAAAATTTTCCATCATAATAATCGGTACAACAGATGGCGCCACATTGGCAGATGTGCCAATATGATATAATAATAAAAAAAAAT
The DNA here is from genome assembly GCA_910593695.2 of Ocypus olens. Lineage (NCBI taxonomy): Eukaryota > Metazoa > Arthropoda > Insecta > Coleoptera > Staphylinidae > Ocypus > Ocypus olens. Next base: position 6,625,280 of record OU343060.1, on the reverse strand, counting down.
CCATGGCCAACTTTTTTTTTGTTTTGGTTTTGCATTTTTCTTAAAGAAAATGTACCTCAAGCCTATGAAATGACTACATCGTTGAACATTCTCTATAAAAAATTTTTGGTGCCATTTAAAAAAATGGCTGCTCTCTAAAAAAAATCTGTTACAAGCAGATTGTAGCAATCGAGATGCGATTTAATATTATATTTGTTTTTTTTTCAATTCAAGTCAAAAATAAAGTCGCTAGAGCTTGGGGCCTTCTTCATGAGATACACTGTATAGGAAGTACTTATTTAACCTTCACGATTATAACTAAATAAATTCATCAGACATCTCAATTTCGGATACCCCATAAACGGAAAAAAAAAATATATAAAGCAACTTCGTAATCCTCGATATATATACAGTAGATATCTTAACCTTATCGCCTAAAAAAATAAAATTGGAACCTACTTTCTATCTATCACTGGGAGCGCTAAAATACGACGGCGGGCGGCTTCCGTCCGCACCTCCTGGTAAACGGTTCTCTAATCTATTTGGTATTCCACCCGCGAAGCGCGAAGGAAGCCCGCCCCCCGCCCGACACTATTTTATTTGCTTCAAAAATATAGGCACCAAACAGTATATATATAGATATTTCGTAAATAAAATCTGTAAAGTACAACTTCACGTAAAAATTTCAATGCCCGCCCGAAAGAGTGGGAGGGGGGGGTGACTGTACTTTTGAATTAGAATAGTGCAAAAATATATATATGTATATATCGGATAATAGAGGTGATGTTACACTTTCGTGTTCGTTTTCAATTAGGCTACCGACAGTACGCTTCTAGCATTTCTAGGAAAAGCTTGTTCATCGGCACCAAGTCCTGCTGGTGCACGTCCGACCAGAATCTCCTCACCACGTGGTCGGCCTGCCGGAGGGCCGGCATGCATAACAGTAATTGTTGTACTTGATTAAATGCACCCGTTGGTCTGGAAAAGAAAAACGCCATCTTACGGTAAAATGTACAATTAGTTTTGATAACAAGTGACAAATGATGTACCATAAGATCGGAAAGCCAAAAGTACATTCTCTAAAAATCCCTATAATCATTCAAGTAATTTATATGTGCAGTAACTCTGTATTTATGTTTCGTATTATATTTTTTTAAATGAAATTTGTTTATACAGGTACTATTTTATGAAATGCAAAGGAAGTACCTGTAGATACACATTTCATATCGCAACACTTTATCGCCATCTATGAGATGTTTTTTCATGTTTTTTATGCATAAATAAGTAAATTTTCAAAAATTTGGTAATTTTATAAAAGCAATTTTTTTTTAACACTTTATCGCCATCTGTGGGAGGTTTTTCCATGTTTTTTTGGATAAATGGGTGCATTTTGAAAATTTGATATATTTGTAAAAGCAAAATAAAATGTTTTTATTGCCATTTATAAGATGTTTTTTATGCATAAATGGGCAAATTTAGAAAATTTGGTATATTTATAAAAGCAAAATCTTTTTTTAAACACTAGCGCCATCTGTGAGAGGTTTTTCCATGTTTTTTTTAGCATGTGAGAAGCTTTTCCATATTTTCTTTTTGGATAAATGGGTAAATTTTGAAAATTTGATATATTTATAAAAGCAAACATTTTTTTTTAACATAGTGCGATCTATGAAATGTTTTTCATGTTTCTTTTTTTGCATAAATGGGTAAATTTTGAAAATTTGGTATATTTATGAAAGCAAAATTTTTTTTGTAACACTGGGAGGTGTTTCGATATTTTTTTTGGATAAATGGGTGAATTTTGAAAATTTGTTATATTTATAAAAGCAAAAAAGCGTTTGTTAAACACTTTATCGCCATCTATAAGATGTTTTTTCATGTTTTTATGCATAAATAAGTAAATTTTGAAAATTTGGTATATTTATAAAAGCAAATTTTTTTTTTTAACACTGGCATCATCTGTGGGATGTTTTTTCCATTTTTTTTTTATAAATGGGTAAATTTTGAAAATTTGTTATATTTATAAAAGCAAAAAAGAGTTTGTTTAACACTTTATCGCCATCTATAAGATGTTTTTTCATGCATAAATGAGCAAATTTTGAAAATTTGGTATATTTATAAAAGCAAAATTTTTTTTAACACTTTAGCGCCATCTGTGAGAGGGTTTTCCATATATTTTTTTTGGATAAATGGGTAAATTTTGAAAATTTGATATATTTATAAAAGCAAACATTTTTATTTAACACATTAGCGCCATCTATTATATGTTTTTTCATGTTTTTTTTGCATAAATGGGTAAATTTTGAAAATTTGGTATATTTATAAAAGCAATTTGTTTTTTCAACACTTTAGCGCCATCTGTGGGAGGTTTTTCCATATTTTCTTTTTTGGATAAATGTGTAAATTTTGAAAATTTGATATATTTATAAAAGCAAAATTTTTTTTAACACATTGGCGCCATCATCTATGATATGTTTTTTCATGTTTTTTTTGCATAAATGGGTAAATTTTGAAAATTTGATATATTTATAAAAGCAAAAATTTTTTTTAACACTTTAGCACCATCTGTGGGAGGTTTTGCCATTTTTTTTTTGATAAATGAGTAAATATTGAAAATTTGGTATATTTATAAAAGCAAAACATTTTTTTAACACATTAGCGCCATCTATGATATGTTTTTTTTTCATAAATGGGTAAATTTTGAAAATTTGGTATATTTATAAAAGCAAATTTTTTTTTATCGCCATCGCCATCTGTGGGAGGTTTTCCATATATTTTTTTTTTTTTGATAAATGGGTAAATTTTGAAAATTTGATTTTATAAAAGCAAAAAAAAAATTAACACATTAGCGCTGTCTATGATATGTTTTCATTTTTTTTTTGCATAAATTGGTTAATTTTGAAAATTTGGTATATTTATAAAAGCAACATTTTTTTTAACACATTAACGCCATCTATGATATGTTTTTTTTTTGCATAAATGGGTAAATTGTGAAAATTTGGTATATTTATAAAAGCAATTTTTTTTTAACACTAGCACCATCTGTGGGAGGTGTTTCCATATTTTTTTTTTGGATAAATGGGTAAATTTTGAAAATTTGGTATATTTATAAAAGCAAATTTTTTTTGAACACTTGCGCCATCTGTGAGAGGGTTTTTCCATATTTTCGTTTAGGACAAATGTGTAAATTTTGAAAATTTGATATATTTATAAAAGCAAAAAAAATTTTTAACACATTGGCGCCATCTTTGATATGTTTTTTCATGTCTTTTTTTTGCATAAATGGGTAAATTTTGAAAATTTGGTATATTTATAAAAGCAAATATTTTTTTAACACTTTAGTGCCATCTGTGGGAGGTGTTTCCATACTTTTTTTTTGATAAATGGGTAAATTTTCAAAATTTGATATATTTATAAAAGCAAAACATTTTTTTAACACTTCAGCGCCATCTATGAGTAAATTTGTGGCAGTGGAATAATATTTCGGTAACGACAACAAAAAAGTAATTTTTCAAAAGATCTGGGATTATGCTATAGCCCAATCATAGCAGCATGGGCGTGATGTGGTTAATGCAGTGTAGGTTTTTTTATATTTCACCTCATGAGAATGCATGTACTATAGAGCAGTGACGGTTCGCGGGGTTTTTTCTGGTACGGTCGATGAACAAGTGGTGGTAAAACAAATAGGTGCGGTCACCAGCCAGCCGTCTCTGCAACTGACCCTACCTATCTGTATTGTCACCTCTTGTTCCTGAGCCGTACCAGAAAAAACCCCGCGAACCATCACTGCTATAGAGTTACGAGCATTGCACAACTTGACGTTACGTTCCGTCACCAAATACCCTATTAATACATCTGAAAGAAAAAAACGTTTTCAATGTTTATAAGTCTGTACCTAAGAATTCCAATTGTATCTGATAGTGCGGTTAGTATCGAATCCCTGAATTTATTCAAAGAACGGTATTCTTCTAACCTGACATCGGAATTGGCTAAGACGAGTGCTTTTAAGAGGTAGTATTCTTCCTTCGTGATCGACAAGATCTCCAGCCTTTCGACCACATGGCAACACTGTAAATGCGAACAGAAATTGTCATCAAGGTTGTACACGTGGTAAAACATTTAAAGTTCGGGAATTAAAATCGAGGCAGAGGACAACAAAATTTCACCAATGAGTTGTAGGGAATTAGGAACGACGGTACGAAAGGCGATAGAAGTGGGAATAAGTAAAATACTTAACCCTTTCAGCACTGGCTTTTTAAATTTGAAAAAAAAATTATTAATGGGGAACTTCTTGAGACCATAAATACCAAATTTGATTAATTAATATAGGAATTAATTAGTGAGGCTTTATTGAAGTGACATCTAGTGATAAACAGCAAAGTGATAAAACGGCAATTGCCACCACCAGGGCCGAAAGGGTTAAAGAAAAATGTTCTCCGACAGTACAGGAAACAGTTGGGAATTTCAAATTTCACAAAAAAATTATACAGGGTGATTTTGAAGGAATTAGTAGGAGAAGAATTTTGTCTACAAAATGATACACACTTAAAATGTTGTAAGTCTGATAATGCAATGACAGCGAGGAGATTCAGATTTCACAAAAAAAATTATACAGGTCGATTCTTAAGGAATTGGTATGAGAAGAATTCTGCTGGCAGGAAGAAACCATTTGAAAACATCAAACAACATACCGTTTGAAATAATTAACTAAAATATAAGTCTGACAGTACAGAAACAGTCGGGCGTTTTAGATTTCACAAAAAAATAATGATACAGGGTGAGGAATTGGCAGGAGAAGAATTCCGTCGACAGGAAGAAGGCCTACCGTTTGATATAATTCAATCCCACCGCAATCCCTGGCCTGCTTCTCGTCCAGTGTGAAGTTGGACGCAAACTTCAGCCGCCCGTGCGCCAGCAGCGGCAGGCTCCTGTAGGCCTGCGTGAGCGTCAGTATCTCGGCCCATGTGCTCTGCAGCAGGCGCATCTGGTCGTTGAGCGGCAGGTCCGTGAAGCCCGGTATCTGCTTCGCCCAGCCGATTATCCCCACCAGCTCCCTGTCATACAGGTCGCTCAGTATCGACAGCGACTTCTGCTTCGTGCTGTCCAGGGAGTTGTTCATGTCCAGAATGTCGGGCTCGCACGAGACCAACGCTTCCAGCATTTTAATATCTACACAAAAACATGAGTATTAACACTTCATTGTGATATACACCATGAGATCAAAAAGCCGAAAATAGTTGGCAACCCTCGGTCACTAAGAATGAGAATTTTGGCAGGGAAAATCCTGAAATTTAAATAAAATAGCTGAATAAATAATCCTTAATGTATTATTGATGATGAAAGTAACTACTAATTCAAACATCAGGCAAAATCGGCAGATAAAAACACACGGAATTATTTTTAAAACACCACAAGATATCAAAATAACAAAATGTATAGTTGTTCACATTTTATTCTAGCCGCAGTCCAGGTGTATTTTGTCCTTATATTGGCATGTTGTAAATCTATAATTTCAATAAAATGTCAAACAATATTTTTACATGTGAATGAGGGATATTGTAAAATGCAACATTGCACTAAACATAACCAAAAAATGCGATGACATAACCCAATTGTTAGTAACTTTTTTACTACCAACAAAAATGTCACCCTGACAAAGCCCATGACATAACCAAATTGTTAGTAACTTTTATACTATCAACAAAAAGGTCACCCTAACAAAGCCTACTGCTGCAAGAATAAAATGTGAACAGAGTATACATTGCGCTGCATTGGCAAATTCCAGACAGCCATTATAATTTTACTTGAATTATTAAAGGGATTTTCAGAAAATGTGTTTTTTGATCTCACGGCACTTATTGCCTAGTGTTATACAGAGTGTGGACGACTAGTAAGAATGAAGGAAGAAACTCAAACGAAATCAATATGGAAAACTAAAACAGGGAATAATTAAAGAAATAATATTCAAGAACAAAATAGAAGAGCACAGCGAAAAACTGAAGAAACTGGAAAAATTTAATGACTACATTAGATATATATTATACAGGGTGACCCAGAGAGCTGGACAGATTTTCTAAAAATTACCCAACATCCGGAAAAAACATTATTTACCTTCCAACGCAAGCAGCGGCCTCTGTGCCGATACGACCTGTATCTGATACGGACTGTCCGGGTTCCTCCTGTACTTCTGCCTGCCCCCCCTGACCCTGTCCAGCCGCACCCCCTCCTTCAGCATGCCCGATATCAGGCACTTCCTGAACCTGCAGGCCTGACACGCTTTCCGCCTTCGTTTGTTTATCTCGCATTCCCCCGACGCGGGGCATGTGTATTCTATATTACCTGCACAAACGTGGGATTAACATCGTAGCGAGCAATTAAATGATGGTAGTAATTACCTTGAATAGTACGTTTGAAAAATGCCTTGCACGCCTCACACGAGGCAACGCCGTAGTGGAAACCGGAGGCCACGTCCCCGCACACGAGGCACAGCCGTCGCGGGGAGTCTTCTTCTTTTATTTCATCCTAATAAATACAGTTATTAATTATGTCGTCGTTAGATATACAAGATTTTTTCAGGCAAAATAGTTTACAAATTGTGAATTAATTTTTACACACTAGCGCCATCTATTGAATATAATTGTTCTTTTGGTGTTTTAACACAACAGATCTTAATTATGAGCTTTAATATTAAGCACGTGGAAAACATAACCTCAAATTTATTTTTAAGGCAAAAGTCAGAATAACAACCAGGATACCCAATATTATGAAAAATCACCAGATCTGGTTGGCCAATAAAAAAAAAACCTGGTACATGTACTACTCACTTCCATGATGTTAATTCCTGAGTCGTTATGAGGTTGTGTGGTTGAAGAACAATACTGCCTTTCTGGACTTTCTGGAGATCGCATCGTCGCGTCGTAGTTGTTTCCATCGGGAAAATCTGGCTGTAAATAATGTCACGTTTGGTAATAAAAATCGCCTTGATGCACAATCAAAACAAAGCAATAAAAATTGTTTTCGTGGCTGGAGGAAATGAGATACGGCTCGAGGGGTAACGTAAGGACTTTCGTGTCTTAGGTCAAAATGTTTTTCCGGGTCTCTTATTATCGATAAGTTTTATTTCATAAGTTGATACTACGAGAATTTTTGGGCAAGGGTCAAAATGTTTTTCCAGGTCTCTTAAGTTTTATTTCATAAGTTGGTACTATGAGAACTTTTAGGCAAGATTACCAAATAAATCTACAAATGTGCCTAAAATGTTCATCGACCATACCATAACATAATCAACACGATGCGATAGTATGTAGAATGCCTGTCATTTAACAATACTTCAAACTAAATTCCTGACTACAAGTATAGTTCTTGTTGTGGCCTCACAATGTGACCGCTATCTTAAAGCGCCCCCAAAAGACGTTGCAGTATTGAGACGGGCCGTGACAACAAGTGTGACAAACATCCGTCAACCGCTCAACACGTAATCGTGTTATTTTGTTTGTTATTTTATTTTATCCTATAATGTAAACATGTCAATAACTCCTTAGCAACGAGTAACGTTAAGGTACCTTTAACAACACTAGTGTTGTTATATGTATCTAACGCAACTCGTTGCTATGGAGATATTGGCAAACAAACATCATCGTTTCTTGACGTTTGTTATTAAACATTTTTTTTTAATTAAAAAAAAATTGAGATAGGATAAAATAAACCATATTACGATAGACGTAATGTTATTTGCTTTTACATTACTCGAGAATTTAACCCTTCAAGTCCGAAATTTTTTAATTAAAAAAAAAACCTTATATTTGGATAAATTATGTTATTGCTTTCGGTAGCCACAGCTTAAATATTGATTTTTGGGAGTTCTGTATTTTATTTTAGAAAAATTTGAAAGTTGTCATATGGTAACATTAGTACTTTACTGTGTAACTATTAACAAATACAGAAACCTGTTACTATTACGTTGCCGTACGGTAACGCTAGCGCTTGAAGGGTTAAAAGCACTCGCTCCTACGTCGCTTGTGTTTTCAAACTTTTCTCTCGTAATGTAAAAGCCTTCATAACGTTACTTGTATCGTAAATTACTATTTGTTTTGTGTGTGAAATCAATTACGAATAAACACATTAGTAAAATCATTCCACATTATTGTCGATTAATTTCGACTGGTCCTTCGGGTACGTAACAGTTCTCATTTTGAGGAAGTCTTTGAAATGTCTGCGTTTGACGTTTGACACCTTCAGAATGGCCCCATAGGTCAGGTCATTAAGCCAACCAACTGCAGGATTTGTATTTTGACGCTCGGGCAACGTTTTGTAAACTTATCTAAAGATAGGTTTACAAAACTAAAGAGTTGGACTCACTGGTAAAAAAAAAAAATTGTTTACCTATCTAAAGATAGGTTTAGAAAACTAAAGAGTTGGACTCTGGCAAAAAAAAATTGTGGTTTACAAAACTAAAGAGTGGGACTCATTGGCAAAAAAAAAATTGTTTACCTGTCTAAAGATAGGTTTACAAAACTAAAGAGTGGGACTCATTGGCAAAAAAAAAATTGTTTATGGATGATTTTGACACTCGGGCAACGTCGGAGTCACATTATGCAAGAAACGTTATAGTCCAAGAGCCGGCAAAGGGTTTGCAAACAGTATTTTTAACAAGCGTGCAATCATTGTGGAAGGTCCCTTTGAATGTACCGAGAATTATAAGGTGTGAGCCACAGAATTTTGTTGCCGAGTTGGCCATGACTAAGAGAGAGAAACATAGCAGACATGTCTGAGATGAATTCATTTTTTAAAATCTAATCTCATGACGTAATAATTTGCGACGTATCTCATTTATCTCACAGCCAACTCTGAAACAAAATTTTGTGGCTCACACCTTATTATAATTATAGAGAGAATTATAAAGTGTGTTTTATTTAATTAAAAATGTATCACGAAGCAAGTGCCGCCAACCTCAATCAGATAATTATATTTGTTTATGGATGATGTATGAAGATGTAAGTTGTATTGTGAATATGCATGAAACTTACTTTTGCATCGAGCATGACCGTCGTCGTGGGCGAGTACATATCGCTGTTGGATGGCGAGCACTCCGGAAACCCATCGTGTTCTTTCTTAATGTGGGACACTTCGCTGGAGACGACCTCGCCCGTAACACCACCGCCGGACATCATAGGCACCTGAAGTCAATAATGCAATCGGGTCAAATAGATTTTGATCGAGTCTTCTTATTCGGTTATTGAATTTTAGCCGCCACAATGTTAAAAAAAAATGTCCCCCGGGCCAAGTCACTTGTTCAGCTGATTTTACTTGTAATTGAGAAATAAAATCAGGCATTACTCTGTAATAGTTTATTTTAATTTTTTATTTTGCATATTTTTTGATGAGACACACCTTACATATCTCACGGCCCGAATGCCATTTGTTATCAGTGGAGGCCGCGTGATTCGCATAAATTTTTGAATTCATTTTCCTTAGTTATACGTTTTGTAATACAATTTTTTATTTTGCATATTTTTTGATGAGACACGCCTTGCATGTCTCACGGCCCGAATGCCATTTGTTATCAGTGGAGGCCGCGTGATTCGCATTAAATTTTTGAATTCATTTTCCTTAGTTATACGTTTTGTAATACATCTACGAAAATAATAATTCTCTTTTTTCCGAGGTAATGGTTTGATTGATAAAGATACAATATAATAATTGAATCATTTACAGGGTCCCGCAGGGAGGTATGGAAGATTTGAAAAAACTGCAACTCACTCATTTTTTACCTAAACTCAAATTTTATTTTTCGAATGTATACCTTAGATGTTGCTATTACAAAACCAGTTACAGTAAGAAAACAAAAATTGATTAGATACGAAAAATAACGTCAGTTAAGTGCCGAAACACTCCTGAAGACTTCCTCCGAAGCATTTCACGTGGAACTGCACGAATCTCTTGGGTTATTGTCTCACTTGGGGCTTCGAGTGTACGTGGCTTGTTTATGTACGCCCGTGCTTTGAGATAGCCCCATAAAAAGTAATCACATGGTGAGAGGTCCGGTGATCGAGGGGGCCACTCCACATCTCCTCGCAATGAAATCAGTCGTCCAGGGAATGTGTTCCTTAAAAAATCCATTGTTGCTCTTGATGTATGGCAAGTCGCCCCATCTTGTTGGAACCATACAGTATTCAGGTTGATACATCGTCTTCTCAAGTCTGGCAGAAAATAATCAAGCGACATCTGTAGGTAACGATCCGTGTTGGCAGTGACCGTTTTCACGAAAAAAGTACGGACCAATAATGAAGTTTCGACTAATGCCACACCAAACAGTTACCTTTTCGCTCATGGAACTGTTGCGGGTTTTCAGAGGCCCAATAGCGGAAGTTTTGTTTATTAACTACCCCTACTCATGAAAGTGGGCTTCGTTACTCATTATCAAAACAATGTCATCTGTCAAGATTTTCAACATCGCTTCTGCAAACCTCATCCATCTGCCGTAGTCGCTTTGCTGCAATTCTTGAACAACCATCATCTTATACGGATGAAAATGCAAGTCGAGGTGTCGAGGTGAGCAGTCTGCCATCCGTAGAGCCCGAGCGTGACTTACGGCTGATCGACGAGGGCTGGCTTCAACTGCTTGACGTTCCCTTTCAATGTTTAATGTTTTCCGGAGTCTTTACCGTTCGATCACCTCAGGTCTCAAAGATCCAGTTCTTTGAAAGGTATTCACCCACTTCATGATCGCTTCAAACTTCGGAACACGACTGTGACGGCCAACGTTAAAATGATTTCGGAATCGTCTCTGTGTTTGAATGACAGAACGACCCGTTTCAATGAAAACACACGATGTTCAATAGACCACGGCTCCATGGTAACTAAAATGGCATCTCGTGACGAGTAGATACGACCTATTCTGAAAACATTAGGTTCACCCCACCTTGCTTGGCGCCACGTTCAAATCTTCCATACCTGCCTGCCGGACCCTGTATATGACATTTCCCTTTGACTTGAAACTTCTATAAAAATAATGTAATTCGGGATATTAACGCTGCAATGGCCAGTAAGACACGTATGTCGGGGCGCATGAGACACAGCTCCCGTGCCTCGCGGCCTGTACGCACGGAAACCTGAGACACGCCATACGTGTCTCATGGCGATTAACGTGTTAATCGAGTATCAACTTAATAGTCTTATGATCTGGCCTGGTATTGTATATAAAGTTCATATGATGAGATACATTTCCTACATCAGCACGAGCGACATCTTTGTCTTAGCCCTTAGCCGCCGCTGATTGTTTATCACATTTTCACGGTTGCCTCATTTTTGAAACTCATTTTATTTCTCCAAAGCTGCAGTGCTAGGGGTGGTAAAAGACCCCCTATGTCGGAAATGCGAGCAAGAAGAGGAGACACCAAGACACATCCTGTGTGAATGCGAGTCACTCAAACAACTTAGGTGGTCCGTTTTCGGAGAGGAGTGGCCAGATTGGTCACAACTGGGCAACACTCCACACGGCCAACTACTTGACTTCACAAGAAGTTTAGGTTGGCTTGAGGAGTAGGGCTCAGGAGGCGGCACAAAGGACCAACTAATGGTCTAAGCGCTGCGACCATTTGGTCGCCCTCCACAAACCATCAATCAAAGCTGCAGTGCAATATGAAATAAAAATCCTTCTAATGGATGTTTCTGTAACTATATCGTGAAATGCTGAAGTCTTCCTACACCTCATTTATTAACCAGGCGGACACTACAAAAAGTAACCAGAAATATTTTGGCGGTAAAATTCAAATTATTTGAAATTCGTTTACCCATAACATTCATTCGATAATTACAAAAATACATAAATAAAATTTAGGCAAACTTTCTTGATTATATAGTCAATAATTTAGTACGTAATCTTAAAATATTAATGAAAATTAAGAATTTAGGGACACTGGAAAAACTCATGTTGTACATATTTTATTTACATATAAAGTGGATTGAGGGGTGGGGGGGACGAAAATGACGCCGAACTAGTGCTTGGTACATAACCATAGTTAAAAATGAAATAGCTATTTCCTCGAAAATCGCGGGATGATGAAAAGAATAGATTCTTACACTTTCAACGAGAGGAATAACTGGCTGAAAACACAAAAACTGACGCGAAACACGTGAAACTGGTGGGACACAAGTAAACGGTGATAGATCAGCTGATCATAACAGCGGCCATTACCATTTTAGCAATGGCGCCCGTTCAGCCAATCACAACAACGTATTTTCGCGGCGAAAATTTGATTTAGTCCGCCTGGTTATTAAATGAGGTATAGTATATATTTCTGCAATATTGCAATGGCGGACATTTAGTTATTTCTGCAATATTGCTGCAACATCTCTGACATGTTTTGAAACACAATTGCAATATTGCAATGCAATCTTTCTGCAACATTAATGTGCTGTGTGGGTGGGATCGTTTGCAGGGATCTGTATTACCACCTCTGCTACCTCGTCCGTACCCCGCGAGCCGTCACCGCTTGAACTGGCTTTTTGACCACAACATTATCGCTACAAACACATTGTAACCATAAGATATGTCTTTTATATAACACGGGCGCAATTGGAAATTCATGCATGTAAATGGTGTTGGATTTGCATGTTTCATAAGCGGCCAGATTTCCATGTCTAAGTTTAGCCTGGGAGATTTCGGGCGACCTTGGGGATTTAGTCTAGACTGTAGACAGCATGGCCCGCTCTCTTTGATTGATCATCCACCAACCATGTGGCAAGCCCAGTCATTAATCCTCCGTCCCACCGAATTTATTGATCCCACCACGAGCAAATTTACGGCCGTAATCAAACGCGCCCGCGAAACGATGATACCAACGCGCCACCGTTTATAATAACAGCAATAGGTCGCAGCGGTGACGGCTCGCTGGGCGAGTCATGGTACGGCCGAGGTAGCAATACAGATAGGTAGGGTCGATTGCAGAGTGGTGAATTTTTTTTAAATTTTATTTAACAAACAAAAATATTTTACAAAAAAAAATTACACCTTTAGCGCCATCTATGGAATTTTTTTTCATAAATTTCTTTGCATAAATGAGTAAATTTGTGACAGTGGAATAATATGTCGTAGAAAAAGGTAACAATGAGAAAAAAGTGATTTTTCAGGATTATCTTACAGCCCAGGGGTCTCCGAACTTTTTGCATCGCGGGCCATATATACAATTCCAACCTAGTGGGCCAAGATATAATCAATTTTATAACTAATTTCAAAACCTGTAACAAAAAATGGTGATGTGGCCATCATGTTACTTTCTCCGATTTGATGGTATCATTTATATTTACGCTTTCATGGTTTATTTTCAATTTGAATCATATTTTAAATGTACATCGAGCGCTTTGTAAACTCGGAGGAAACTGACGTTTAAAACGTCAAAATGATGAAAGATGGAAAAATTATACTTCAAATATAAAAACTCAATTTATTTAAAAACTAAAGGGATTTCGAAAAAAACTTATTCTTTGTAAGTTGTTCATTTTAGAATTCTCTACAATTATTATTAACATACATTTGCTGTAACTATTATCGTTTTATAATTATAAACCACAAATTAAAAAAATAATAATAGATTTTTTTCTCGTATAAAAATGATTTTATGAAAAATATTTTCAAGCAAAAGATGTTCATTTCTTTGTTGTCTTCAAAGTTTGTTTAAATGTTTTTGTGATATTTTTCATATTTAAGAAAATATTGGCAAAAAACAAAAAACAGTTGAGGTAAACGCCCACTTCCGGTATACGAAATTTTACCAAAAGCTTTTCAGTTCTTCAGATTATCAAATAAGACGGATGTTTAAAGTTTCATATCAATTGCTCTATTAGTTTTTGAGATACAGCGCGCACAGCCAGACACACACACACACAGCCAGACACACACACACAGACACAAAAAAAAATTCCAGAAATTGCTGAAATGGCATCTAGGGACCCCAAAACGGATATTTCCGTAAAAAAAATTTTTGGAAAAAAAATCACGATCACAATACTTTCTCGTACTTCGTAACGGAGAAAGTAAAAATCGTTATAAAATTTTAAAATGTGACATTTGCGGAAAATGTAACGCTTGCCGCGGGCCGGACTCGATGAGGTCGCGGGCCGTATTTGGCCCGCGGGCCGTAGTTTGGAGACCCCTGCTATAGCCCAATCAAACTACATGGGCGCGAAGTGGTTAACCTTAAGATATATACAAAAAAATATACATCAAATTCTGTGAGGTTACTTTACATAACAATTACTAAATAACCGTTTAATTAACTATTTATTTTTAAGTTACAGCCGTTACTGAATAATAACCGTTTGTCTCATCACTAGCCGTCACTGCTTCGCCGTCTACTGCTGCAGTGAATAATCACGCTGCAGAAGACTGTCGATTGCACTTTTCTACCTTCCAAACCTGTCGGGGGATAATCAACGAAAAAATTGGTGATGTGGCCATCATGTTATTTTCTCCGATTTCGTGGTGTCATAGTTATTTATATTTACATTTTCATGGTTTATATTCAATCATGCTTTAACCCTTTCGGCCCTGGCGGTGGCAATTGCCACCGCAACATTTACATATCTCTACTTACTATGACAATCCATATTTTTGCTGTTTATCACTAGATGTCACTTCAACTAAATTAATTCCTATACTAATTATTCAAATGAGTTCAAATTTGGTATTTATGGTCTTAAGAAGCTCCCCATCAATAATAATTAACAAAAAAGATTTTTTTTTCAAATTTAAAAATCCAGGGCTGAAAGCGTTAAACGAACATCGAGCGTTTTGCAGAATCGGATGAAACTGACGTTTAAAACGTCAAAATTATGAAAGAAGGAAACGACGAATTACACTTCAAATTCTAATGCTTCGTACACACTTTTCCGTGTGCATGCAGATTAAATAACCTTTTTGACATTAATCGAAAACTGCACGGTCGTTTATTATTCCGCGTGCGGGATTATTAATTCCCGCATTGTCAAAAAGCGCACAATGGGAAACGAAACGAATTCGTCATCGTGGAAGGAGCGCCGTCGACGACGAGGAGGAGTCGAACATCTGCCCAGACAAATGTTGCCGGTGCACGAAAAAAAAAAAAGCAGTAGCAGAAAAATTGCACGTGACGTCCCGAACCTGCCGTCCTTGACAGACTGTCGGACCTCGGCGGTTCAAGTGCAAGGCTAAAAGGACTAAACGCGAATGCAAATTCTGCACGAGCGTTAAATTTACGGCGCTTATTATTGCTCCTCTCGTTGAGAACGAGAGAAGACCAGTTTAACGGGACGTCTTAATTTTTCTCGCGACACAAAAAAAAAATACCCGTTATGTAACCAAACCCGGGGATTATCAGTCTTACTGTAACCGGCGTTATCGTTCTTGTGTACATACACGTATGTACGTTTCGTGCGATAAACTCTTTGGGTCAAGGAAGTGTATTTATTTCGGGTTGTTACAAATATTATTGGAAATTTTTTGTTTACATTTTGAAATTTTGATTATATATTATGGCTGCTATATTCTGGTGTTCAGTCAATCTCAGAAGTTATATTTAACAAACAAAAAAAATATGTTCTTTTTTCGCCAGAAAGAAATTTTGCGGATTTTTTGATAAGTTGGGCCAGGAATTAAAAATCTAAAGACTGTTCTCTAGTCCCAAAGATTTTTTTTTTGGGAATTAAAACGGTCATAACTTTTTTAGAAAAAAACTTTTCAATAACAAAGACCTTAGGATTTCGTCTAGTTTCCTTGTGGCGAGTTTAAAAAAAAATACGTTTTAAAATTGAAATCTGGGGCCGCGGTGGTCTAGTGGGTAGAGGTCCGGCCTCTGGACCCCGTTGGTGCGGGTTCGAGTCCCGTCCGGACGGTCACTTTTTCAACACGAAAAATGGCCGTACGGGTCCTTGGGTGTCTAGTGTTTGTCCCCATTTCATTTAAATATGAATATAATTACTATAAATTGGTTGTAGCTGGCTAAGCCAAGTCCCCATCATCCTCGATTCCCTAACCCGAACTCCTGTCAATCATCTTTCCTTAAAAAAAAAAAAAAAATTGAAATCGCCGAAGAGGCTTTTTGGGGGCAGTCGTGCCCTCTTGTATAATAATGGGCTATTGTAAAACTGATTTTTGGATTCCTTTTGGGTACTAAAAATCTGAAGACCATTGATGCATGCAAGTCACAAACATATGATTAAAAGAAATTTGGTTCAATCTAATTATAAGCGCAAAATGTTTGTGTTTTGATTTCGTGTTTGTGTGCACTTGACCTTGATTCGATTACACAGAAGTAAAAAAAAAAAAATTGCGCGGAGTGAGTGAGTAATAAACGAGTTGCATTAATAGTTTCCCCGGCAGCCACAATGCGTGTAATGACGCGGCGGCGGTTTTACAAATGAGAATGCAATTCGATTTATGCGGCGTGCCTGCCGTTTTCATTAGCGGGCGAAAATATCGCAGATAAGAAGTTTTAAATTAAATTGGCCCGGAGCGCCGCCTGTTGACACAATCGATTCGTTCCGGGCGCGCGAAATTCCGGAAATGCGGCAGACCCCATTGTCCTCAACATTCAACTTGGCGTTGTCACCGGTATTTCTTGGAACTGTGTGTAATTACGAAAATATTTCTGTATAAAAATTATACGAGGGTAAATTGTGGCACGAGTGAAATTAGAGTACACACCGAGTAAAAACACGGCTCTTTTTCGCCGCGAATAAAACATAGTATAGAGCTATTCAGCAGAGATGGCGTTCGGGGTGTCTTGTCCGTCCGAATCAAGTAGTGTCCGTTGCAATTTTCCACCATAGGATAAATCGCGCGCGCCTATGAATTAACCGGCAAGTAAGAGACGCCGTAAACTTTTTCTTTCTCCTTCTACCGCTCGGTCTGAGACCGAGCTACGCAGGCCGCGTGTGTGTTTTCTAGATACGGACGACGAAATCGTACGTCTTGGGAATATCCGCTCGGTTATCAGGTAGTAGAAAAGGATACCAATGTTCCGAACTTATTTCGTAAACCGCCCTTATTCGTGAATAGGTCTATAGTATATTGCACCCTCGCTGTTTCTTCCGTGCTATTCGTTTTGCAAACAAAGTGAGAGACAATCTTTATTCAGACAATAAAACATAAATTAACAAAAGTAGAGTAATTCGAAATATACAAAATGAGGTTGTTAGTCTGTCTGGGCTATCGACCGAAGGTCTTTCTGCCCTGCCACAAACAAAGTGATAATACATTAAATTACGAATTTCGCCGCGAGGGCGCTTCGGTGAATTCATGCGCCCGCCCGTTCACCGAGTTCCTAAAATTGCACAATATTACGCCCACGTTTTTTTTACCTTAGCGGTACTGGTGGCGAACTCCCAAATATGCATTATCGAACATGTTTAGTATGTAACGCATTGCAGGGTTCCCATTATCCTATAAATTATGGTTAACGGCAATTTTACATCTTGACGTCGACAACTGTCACGTTCAAGTACTGCCAATCGCGACAACTAAAATTTCGCCAGAATAGGTTCCCATTGTCCAATGAATTGAGGAGTTGAATTGCAAAACTCAACTAATCCAATTTTGGGCCAAAGTGAGCTTGGTATCTATTCTTACTGTCCAAACATGGATACATCCGAATATGTGTGAATTACCTTTCAAAACGCAACAAATCATATTTAAAAATGCGGCTAAACATTCATTTTTTTTAAGCAACAAATAGACTTCCTGAACGTTTTTTGCGGTTTCTGAACAAATTATAAAAGTGGATTTGTTGAGTTTTGCAGTTCAACTCCTCAATTATTGTTAACGGCAATTTTACATTTTGACGTCGACAACCGTCACGTTTACGTACTGCCAATCGCGACAACTAAAATTTTGCCAGAATACACTGTTTTTGATATAGCAATAAGTCAATTATCAATCCGAACTGTCTATCGATTCAAAAATTTTGTGATCCGACGTTCCAAAAGTCCCGTCGGTGTTTACTTTTAGTTTTAAATAAATTTGCACTTATTTCGCTCGTGAATATATTATGTGTACCGGCCATCTTGGCTCAGCGTGTAGTCCTGTTTGAGAGTCTAAACTGTCACGGACCTTGTTAATCATTTTTGAACACTTTCTGGTTTATACATCCCGCGTTGATTTTCATTTTGTTGCCCCCGAGACTAATTTGCGGTCTGGTGAGCCGTCTGCTCATTTTTTTTTACTCTCTTTGTTTCGTTATTTATTCACCGTCGCAACTACCGAAACGATGTTAATGGGAATACAATATATGCAGATATTTTTCGTCCTCAATAACCGAACTTCATTATACTAGGAACATTACAAAGTGTTTTAAGAAGACAACCGTAGAAATGGTTACTTAACCCATTCGGCCCTGGTGGTGGCAATTGCCACCGCAACATTTACAGGTCTCTACTTACTATGACAATCCATATTTTTGTTGTTAATCACTAGATGTCGTCACTTCAACAAAGCCTCACTAATTAATTCCTATACTAATTAATCAAATTTGGTATTTATGGTCTTAAGAAGCTCCCCATCAATAATAATCAACAAAAAATGTTTTTTTTTTCAAATTTAAAAATCCAAGGCTGAAAGGGTAAAGATTAGTTTTATGAAGTCAAAAAATATGCAACACCCAAAATGGTTTTTTTGTGCCAAAAAACGTACCGAAACGATTATAATAGGAACACATCCATTACAGCGGCGGCTCGTGGATGTTCGGTGGTGAGGCAACGGAAGAAAATTTGACCGAAACAGCAATGGAATATTTGCCTCCTCTATAAGAGTAAGTAGTGCAGCGAAAGCGGCATCTTTGTCTTTGCCTCCCCAACGGAAATCCACGAGCCGCCGCTGATCTATTATTTGTCCACAATAACCGAACTTCATTATACCAAGAAAATTATAGCGTAACTGATTATTGAGTGTTGTAAGTGGATAACCGATCAAAATGGTTGACTAAGATTAATATTTGTGCCAAAACGCATTTTTTTTAAGTCGCTCAACATATTCCAGCTTGAGCAAATGCAGCGCCTTACATAACATCCGAGGACACGTGATGTTTTTTTTAAATAATAAAACTCATAAATGCGTGCCGGCTGTTATTATTTTGTTTACGTGACCATGGTCATGGTCAATCGAATCAGCCGGCCTGGCCTGCAAACGGCATTGCAACAATGGCATGTGCATTGCCGAAAAACGAGAAGAGACCAACAAACCCTCCAGAAATCCAAGGCCAGCAGACGTTTATTTTGCAATGGGATTGTGTATACACACATCGCAACTGTCTATGGCTAATTGCGTTCATGCATGGAGTAGAGAGAGATGGCGAGTGCGGAGGTGTCGCGGATTAGAGAGAGAGACGCGCGGATGTGTGACGGTGTCGGCTTTTTGGCGCGGTCTGCGCGCCTTCGTGGTGTGGGCGTGATGAAGTCTAGTTTCAATGCCAAGGTCTCGCCGCAAGGGTGGGGGGACGTTTTTTTTTTTTTGGTGCGAATTTCCGCCACCCCAGACGGGCCGCTGTGCCGTCGTTTACGAGGAAATTACGGCAATTGATCGGCGGCGGAGTGTAACACTGTCTTCAATTTTAAATCGCTGCAATCGATAACAAGTAACCTCAAAGCAAAATAAACGGGAGAATTCCAGACAGCCAACATAATTTATACTTTAATTATTATCCCTATTTTCAGAAATGGTGCTGCCATCTGTTTTCGACTTCACGATCTCACGGTATTGTGATCTTTTTTGTATCCCAAAAACGAATCCTGAAATTTAAATTAAACTTTCCTAACCGAATTATCTTTTCTAGGCCAAGATGCCAACGATTCCTAAAGATGACAGCCTTTCTTTCAAAATCTCCAAAATCCCAATAGACGGTAATACAAATATATTTTTTCCAGAAATCGTTGAAATCGCCTCAGGGGGCCTCAAAACGGATATTTCCGTTTAAAAAAATGTTTTGAAATTTTTTCACGATCACAATACTTTCCCGTACGTCGCACCGGAGAAAGTAAAAAGGCTTGAAATCAAAGTTTTATTAATAGAAAAACTTGCAAAGAATCAAATTAACCATTTAATGTACATCCACGTGCCTGGCACGGGCGCAGATTGACAATTTTGTACGCGCACGAGTGATGCACTGCTGCACTAACAATAATGTACAGGGTGAATATAAAGCACAAAATGAATAAAACGTAAAATATTTATAAGTGATAATTCAACTCATGTATAAAAAGGTGCATTTAAAACGGCGGACAAACAAAATTTGCAAATGGTTAAAAAATTATTTACCTTCACCATGACAACGATCTCTATATTAACAATTTTAGCAAACGGATAACTTCAGTTGAACAGTGGCCGTTCGTGCCAGTTCTGAATACCTCTGCGGTGAAATATAATTGAAATCCGTTAAAAAAAAAATTCATTCTCGAAATTTGTGTCGATTCAATGGCTCGTGCAAACAAATAATTTATCCGGCTAAATCAAACCTCTTGTGGTATTACCCCCGAAAATAACGCAAAAAATGTCGATAAGTTCCTTTAAGCCCATAATTTTGACACATTGTAAAAATGCAAAATGTCAACAATATACAGGGTGAGTATAAAGTAATGTACAAAATACATAAAACGTAAAATATTAATTCTTGAAAAAAGGGCAAAAAAGACCATAATTTTGACACATTGAAAAAATGTCAATAAGATACAGGGTGAGTATAAAGTAACGCACAAAATTCTTAAAACGTAAAATCGTTAGAACTGAAAATAACGCAAAAAATGTCGATAAGTTTTTTTAAGCTCATAATTTTGTACAAATGCCAAAATGTCAATAATATACAGGGTGAGTTTAAAGTAATGTACAAAATACATAAAACGTGAAATATTAATTTTTGAAGAAAGGACAAAAAACCCATAATTTTGACACATTGAAAAAATGTCAATAATATACAGGGTGAGTATAAAGTAATGTACAAAATACATAAAGCGTAAAATATTAATTGTTGAAAAAATGGCAAAAAAGCCCATAATTTTAACACATTGAAAAAATGTCAATAATATACAGGGTGAGTATAAAGTAACGCACAAAATTCATACAACGTAAAATATTTATGGCTCAAAATACGCAAAAAAATAAGCCCATAACTTTGGTACATTGAAAAGAGTCAAAGATACGACGTCAGACAGGTCAATAATATACAGGGTGGGTATAAAGTAACGCACAAAATTCTTAAAACGTAAAATATTTATAACTGAAAAAACGCAAAAAATGAAGCCTATAATTTTGGTACATTGAAAACAAAAATTTCAAAGATAAGACGCCAGACAGATCAATAATATACAGGGTGAGTTTAAAGTAACACAAAATTTATGAAACGAAAAATATTTATAACTGAAAAACGCAAAAAATTAAACAGATAGTTTTGGTAGATTGAAAAAAATCAAAGATATGACCACATACAGGTCAATAATATACAGGGTGGGTATAAAGTGACGCACAAAATTGATAAACCGTCAAATATCAATTATTGAAAAATGGGCAAAAAAGCCCATAATTTTGACACATTGAAAAAATGTCAATAATATACAGGGTGAGTATAAAATAACGCACAAAATTCTTAAAACGTAAAATATTTATAACTGAAAGTAACGCAAAAAATGTCGATAAGTTTCTCTTAATCCCATAATTTTGACACATTAAAAAAAGGTCAATAATATACAGGGTGAGTATAAAGTTACCCACAAAATTCATAAAACGTAAAATATTTAAAGCTGAAAATATGCAAAAAAATTAAGCCAAAGTCAAAGATAAGACGTCAGACAGGTCAATAATATATACAGGGTGGGTATAAAGTTACGCACAAAATTCATAAAACGTAAAATATTTATAACTGAAAATAACGCGAAAAATGTTGATACATTTTTCTTAAGCCCATAATTTTGAAAAAAAAGTCAAAGATATGACGCCATACAGGACAATAATATACAGGGTGAGTATAAGGTGACGCACAAAATGTATAAATTATTTAATATTTTAATGAAAAACATTGAAAAAAGTCAAAGATATGACGTCATACATGTCAATTATATAAAGGGTAAGTATGATGTAATACCCAAAATTCATTATTGAAAAAAGGGCAAAAATGCCAATAATTTTGACACATTGAAAAGAAATGTCGAAGATAAGACGTCAAACAGATCAGTAATATACAGGGTGAGTATAAAGTAACATAAAAAATTCGTAAGACGTAAAATATTTATCATTGAAAAAAGGCAAAAAATGAAGCTTATAATTTTGGTACATTGAAAACAAAAATGTCAAAGATTAGACGCCTGACAGGTCAATAATATACAGGGTGAGTTTAAAGTAACACATCAAATTTGTGAAACGAAAAATATTTATAACTGAAAAACGCAAAAAATTAAACCCATAATTTTGGTAGATTGAAAAAAATCAAAGATATGACCACATACAGGTCAATAATATACAGGGTGAGTATAAAGTGATGCACAAAATTCATAAACCGTAAAATATTATTTATTGAAAAAAAGGGTAAAAAATGCTAATAGATTTTTTTAAGCCTATAATTTTAACACATTGAAAAAAAAGACAAATACAAGACGTTGGACAGATCAATAATATACAGGGTGAGTATAAAGTAACGTAGAAAATTCGTAAGACGTAAAATATTTATCATTGAAAAAAGGGCAAAAATGCCAACAAGTTTTTTAAGTCCATAATTTTGACACATTGAAAAAAATGTTGAAGATAAGATGTCAGAGAAGTTAATAATATACAGGGTGAGTGTAAAGTAACGTACAAAATTACTTAAACTACTACAAACAGACAGACGGGACAGACAAATAGACAGACAAGACAGACAAGCAGAGAGACAGACAGACACACAGAACAGACAGACAGACAGAGGAACAGACAAACAGACAGACATAGACAGACATAGACAGACAGACAGACAGGTAGGACAGACAGAGAAACAGACAGACAGGGCGCAGACAAGCAGACAGACAGACAGGCAAACATAGACAGACAGGCAGACATAGACAGACAGACAGACAGACAGACAGACAGACAGACAGGCAGAACAGACAGACAGGCAGAACAGACAGACAGACAGATAGACAGGACATACAGACATAGACAGACAGACAGGACAGACAAGCAGACAGACAGACAGACAGACAGACAGGACAGACATAGACAGACAGACAGACAGACAGGACAGACATAGACAGACAGGTAGAACAGACAGACAGACAGACAAGTAGGACAGACAGACAAACGGGACAGGCAGACAGACAAACAGGATAGACAGACACACACAGACAGACAGACAGACAAACAGGACACAGACAGACAGACAGACAGACAGACAGACAAACAGGACAGACACAAACAGACAGATACAGAGAGATAGACAGACAGGCAGGACAGACAGAGAAACAGACATACAGGACAGACAGACAGACAAACAGGACAGACAGACAGGCAGATATAGACAGACAGGACAGACACACAGGCAGATATAGACAGACAGGCAGGACAGACAGGCTGACAGGCAGGACAGACAGACTGACAGGCAGGACAGACAGAGAAACAGACAGGCAGGACAGACAGAGAAAAAGACAGACAGGACAGACAGTGAAACAGACAGACAGGACAGACAGTGAAACAGACAGACAGGACAGACAGACAGGACAGACAGACAGACAGACAGACAGACAGACAGACAGACAGACAGACAAGTAGGACAGACAGGTAGAACAGACAGACAGATAAGTAGGACAGACAGACAAACAGGACAGACAGACACAGACAGACAGACAGGACAGACAGACATAGACAGACAGACAGGCAAGTAGGACAGACAGACAAACACGACAGATAGACACAGACAGATAGGTAGGACAGACAGACAGACACAGACAGACAAACACAGACACAGGCAGACAGACAAACACAGACAGACAGGCAGACAGACAGACAGACAGACAGACAGACAAATAGACAGACAGACAGACAGACAGACAAACAGACAGACAGGGCATATAGACAGTCAGACACACACACACACACACATTTTTTTTCCTCACCTCTACGGACATCAAAACGGATAATTTCGTCAAAAAAATTCATCACGATCACAATACTTTCTCTACTACCAATAATGGAGAAAGTAAAGTTAAAACACGTAATACAAGATTTTCTATGGGCAGAAAGACCTTCGTCGATAGCCCGCTCAGTAGCAGAAACTAAACAAAAGACCTGTATACATGTAAGAGCTGTTATGTACGCATAGATTCTGAATAAATATGTTCTCTCTCTCTCGCAAGATTTTTTAGAATAGTATTTATTCAACGCAAACAACAGAGTTACAATACCAGGGCAACCAAAAATATGTTGAGGAATATTGTTTTAAGGCTACTGATAACAAAATGGTGTAAATAAAAATTCGATTTTGACTAGTTGCGCACAATTGGTTACAAAAAAACGACAATTATGTTTCAGACTGACCTTTTAGTTGTCGCGCCTTCAACTCAAATTTCACTCACTAGAGGTCATTTCGTGCAATTATTTTTACATCAAAAATCCACACCACGCGATGATTTTGAATAGTTTTTCAGAAATCAGTTGAAAATGAAAAGTCCACCGGGTTTTTCCAGCTTGCAAAAATTCACGATCACACATACATTTCCGCCCGAATCAATTATGAAAATATGAAAATTGCCGACTTTGTTTACCATATCCCAGACTTATTATTATGCCACATTTATTATAACGTACATATGCGCATTAGCGTATTTTTGTAAATAAGCCCCGCTCGCACGTAACACGTAACGTGTTTTGAATTCGCGCACTCTATTCGTGTTTACTAACCTACGACAACGCAACGTACATTAGCTATTCTATTTAAATTGATTGTCTCACTTTTTCCGAGGGCAACGCGAATTGCGCCTGTGTGCCGTGCAGTATGTACGTTCTAGAAAAAAAAATATATAGTCTCAAGGCCGCGGGTGCTAACAGCGATACAAATATAGAAGTCGCAACTGCAACTCTGTGTGCGGATTGAAAAAAAAACCCATCTTGTACCCCACACACCCAAAAATTCAATTGAACATAAAATACACCATGAAGGTAACTACAGGCACGAGTGGAAGATCATCAATAGAATGAACTCTGCCTTTTCCGCGTGTTATCAGCCGTACCATAAGTCACCTCGCTACCTGGTACGGCGGAGGTTACAGAGATGGACAGATCGGTTGCAGAGATCTGTATTACCACCTCTGCTACCCCGTGCCTTCATGGTACGGCTGAGGTAGCAGTGGTGGCGGACAACGGGGTGACGACCCATGATACAGAACAGATAGGTTGCAGAAATCTGTATTACCACCTCTGCTACCCCGTGCCTGCTGGTACGGCTGAGGTAGCAGAGGTGGCGGACAACGGGGTGACCCACGATACAGAACAGATCGGTTGCAGAGATCTGTATTACCACCTCTACCGTACCGCGACCCGCCACCGATACGCGGATAAAAAAAATACCCATCTCGTACCCCTCGAAACTTTTGACTCATAGATAAATATATTCTCTCCGCGCGAGAGCGAGATTGTCTCGATTGCTGATGAATTAATTTAATTGCGGTCTCTCGCCGCTCGTCGTTTGTTTTTTTACTGGCCAAACTGTTAATGAGTTGCTGGAGAGAAGAAGAAGAAGAAGAAGAAGAAGAAGAAAAGCTGCGGAAAAGTAAACGAGCGAGAGAGTTGTGGAGCAAGGACGCGCATTTCGCGAGGTGCATTGATGGCGGCCTTGATCTTGAATAATCCGGTTGCCAAGGCGCGCGCGTCCTTTGTTTTTATATTCGAGAGGCGAGCGCGAGCGCGACTCCCCATGCCAAAAAGTGTTGCGTTTCGGCGTGAAATATGCGGGCGTTTCGCGTAACCTCTTCCAAATTTTTGAAAAACGAAGAAGGAGACGAAGTTACATTTTTTGGGTCGATTTTCAATTTTTTAAGTACTTCCCATTCTTGGGAAGCAAAAGTTGGTTTATTATCTTTTTGGCAACAGTGTAGGGCATTTTAGAAAAAAAAAACTATCAAAAAGTACTGGCGGTCAATTGTAGAAAATAGAAATAATTAAGGAAATTTCTTAAAAATCTCAAGATACATTAACAAATAATGCATTTATGATTTTCCATTAAAAAATTGCCATTTTGTTTCTACTTACTAAACTGAAAATGAAAAATGCATTCAACGATTTGAAAAATTGTAAAAAATAGAAATAAGTAAAAATTTTCTTAAAAAGCTCAAGAAACATTAACAAATGATGCATTTATGATTTTCCATTCAAACAATTGCCGTATCGTAAGCAGAAACAAAACGGCAACAATTAAAACTTAAAATAAGAAAATTAAAAATGCATTCAACGATTTGAAAAATTATAAAAAATAGAAATAATCAAGGAAATTTCTTAAAAAGCTCAAGATACATTAACAAATGATGTATTTTTGATTTTCCGTTAAAACAATTGCCATATCGTACGTAGAAACAAAATGGCAACAATCTAAACTTAAAATGAGAAAATGAAAAATGCATTCAATGATTTGAAAAATTGTAGAAAATAGAAATAATCAAGGAATATTTTTTAAAAAGCTCAAGATACATTCACAAATGATGCATTTTTGATTTCCATTAAAAAAATTGCCATATCGTACGTCGAAACAAAATGGCAACAATCTAAACTTAAAATGAGAAAATTAAAAATGCATTTAACGATTTGAAAAATTGTAAAAAATAGAAATAATTAAGGAAATTTCTCAAAAAGCTCAAGATACATCAACAAATGATGCATTTTTGATTTTCCGGTAAAACAATTGCCATATAGTAAGTAGAAACAAAACGGCAACAATTTAAACTTAAAATGAGAAAATTAAAAATGCATTCAACAATTTGAAAAATTGTAAAAAATAGAAATAATTAACGAAATGTCTTAAAAAGCTCAAGATATATTAACAAATGATGCATTTTTGATTTTTCGTTAAAACAATTGCCATGTCGTAAGTAGAAACAAAACGGCAACAATTTAAACTTAAAATGAAAAATGCATTCAACGATTTGAAAAATTGTAAAAAATAAAAATAATTAAGAAAATTTCTCAAAAAGCTCAAGATACATCAACAAATGATGCATTTTTGATTTTCCGTTAAAACAATTGCCATATTGTAAGTAGAAACAAAACGGCAACAATCTAAACTTAAAATGAAAAATGCATTAAACGATTTGAAAAATTGTAAAAAATAGAAATAATTAAGGAAATTTTTTAAAAATCTCAAGATACATCAACAAACAATGCATTTATGATTTTCTGTTAAAACAATTGCCATATTGTTAGTAGAAACAAAACGGCAACAATCTAAACTTAAAATAAGAAAATGAAAAATGCATTCAAAGATTTGAAAAATTGTAAAAAATAGAAATAATTAAGGAAATTTCTCAAAAAGCTTAAGATACATTAACAAATGATGCATTTTTGATTTTCCGTTAAAACAATTGCCATATCCTAAGTAGAAACAAAACGGCAACAATCTTAACTTAAAATGAGAAAATTAAAAATGTATTCAAAGATTCAAAAAATTTAAAAAAATAGAAATAAGGAAATTTTTTAAAAAGCTCAAGATACATCAACAAATGATGCATTTTTGATTTTTCATTAAAACAATTGCCATATTTTAAGTAGAAACAAAATGGCAACAATTTAAACTTCAAATGAGAAAATTAAAAATGCATTCAACGATTTGAAAAATTGTAAAAAATAGAAATAATTAAGGAAATTTCTTAAAAATCTCAAGATACATCAACAAACGATGCATTTATGATTTTCCATTAAAACAATTGGCATATCGTAAGTAGAAACAAAACGCCAACAATTTAAACTTAAAATGAGAAAATGAAAAATGCATTCAACGAATTGAAAAATTGTAAAAAAATAGAAATAATTAAAAAAATTTCTCAAAAATCTCAAAATACATTAACAAACAATGCATTTATGATTTTCCATTAAAACAATTGCCGTTTTGTAAGTAGAAACACAATGGTAACAATTTAAACTTAAAATGAGAAAAATAAAAATGCATTCAACGATTTGAAAAATTGTAAAAAATAGAAATAATTAAGAAAATTTCTTAAAAAACTCAAGGTACATTAACAAATGATGCATCTTTGATTTTCCATTAAAACAATTGCCGTATTGTAAGTAGCAACAAAACGGCAGCAATTTAAACTTAAAATGAGAAAATTAAAAATGCATTCAACCATTTTAAAAATTGTAAAAAATATAAATAATTAAGAAAATTTCTCAAAAATCTCAAAATATATTAACAAACAATTCATTTACCATTTTCCATTAAAACAATTGCCATATCGTAAGTTAAAACAAAATGGCAACGCTTCAAACTACAAATAGGAAAATAAAACCACATTCAACGATTTGAAATCGATATACAGGGTGTGCCTCATTAAAAATCCTAAAAATCAAAATCTTCAAAATCTAAACCATCAAAATCAAAATTTTCAAAATCAAAACCATCAAAATCAAAATCTTCAAATCAGAATCATCAAAATCAAAGCCTTCAAAATCAGAATAAAAATCTTTAAAATCAAAATCGTCAAAATCAAAATCAAACTCTACAAAATGAAAATAGTCGCCTAACGTTTAGGGGTATCATTTTCGAGCAATATACGGGGTGTGCAAATAAATAAAAATTGCGATTAATTTCAAATCGATATACAGGGTGTGCCTCATTAAAAATCCTCAAAATCAAAATCTTCAAATCAAGAATCATCAAAATCAAAATCATCAAAATCAAAATTTTCAAAATTGAAAAAATGTTTCAAAAAAGCAAGACCAACGTAACAAAACGAAGACTAGATAATCATGCTGTCAATAATAGATTTCGGTACGGCGAACTTAGAGTGGATGTATCAAATCGCCCGGGCGCCGCGCCATTGCGGCGCCGCTCGAGTGCAAAAGGTTAAACGTATTGGCGATCAATTGTAAACAGTGAAGGACATTTTAGAAAAAAAAAAACTATTAAAAAGTATTGGCGGTGTTAATTGTAGGCAGCGTAGGACATTTTAGAGAAAAAGAAACTATTAAAAAGTATTGGCGGTCAATTGTAGAGTATTAGGGGTCAATCGTAGACAACGCAGGACATTTTAGAAGAAAAAAAAAGCTATTAAAAAGTATTGGCGGCTAATTGTAGACAGCGTAGGACATGTTAGAAAAAAAATTAAGTATTGGCGGTCAATCGTAGACAGCGCAGGACATTTTAGAGAAGAAAAAAAAAAACTATTAAAAAGTATTGCCGGTTAATTGTAGATAGGATAGGACATGTTAGAAAAAAGAACTTCTCAAAAATATTGGCGATCAATTATAAACAGCGTAGGACATTTTAGAAAAAAAAAAAACTATTAAAAAATATTGGCGGATAATTGTAGATAGCTTAGGACATTTTAGAAAGAAAAAAAACTATTAAAAAGTATTGGCGGTCAATTGTAGACAGCGTAGGACATTTTAGAAAAAAAAACTATTAAAAAGTATTGGCGGTTAATTGTAAACAGCGTAGGACATTTTAGAAACAAAAAACTATTAAAAAGTATTGGCGGTCAATTGTAGATAGCGTGGGAAATTTTGGAAAAAAAATTATTAAAAAGTATTGGAGATCAATTGTAGACAGCGTAGGACATTTCAGAAAAAAAAAACTATTAAAAATTATTGGCTATCAATTGTAGACAGCGTGGGAAATTTTCGATAAAAAAAATTATTCAAAAGTATTGGAGGTCAATTGTAGACAGCGTAGGACATGTTAGAAAAAAAACTATTCAAAAATATTGGCGATCAATTGTAGACAGCGTAGGACATTTTAGAAAAAAAAAACTATTAAAAAGTGTTGGCGGTTAATTGTAGACAGCGTGGAAAATTTTCGAAAAAAAAACTATTAAAAAGTATTGGAGGTCAATTGTAGACAGCGTAGGACATTTTAGAAACAAAAAATTATTAAAAAGTGTTGGCGGTCAATTGTAGACAGCGTGGGAAATTTTCGATAAAAAAATTATTCAAAAGTATTGGAGGTCAATTGTAGACAGCGTATGACATTTTAGAAAAAAAAACTATTAAAAAGTATTGGCGATCAATTGTGGACAGCGTGGGAAATTTTCGAAAAAAAAATTATTCAAAAATATTGGTGGTCAATTGTAGACAGCGTAGGGCATTTTCGAAAAAAAAAACTATTCAAAAGTATTGGCGATCAATTATTGACAGCGTAGGACATTTTAGAAAAAAAAACTATTAAAAAGTATAGGCGGTTAATTGTAGAGAGCGTTGGACATTTTAGAAAAAAAAACAATAAAAAGTATTGGCGGTCAATTGTAGACAGCGTAAGAAATTTTAGAGAAAAAATCTATTAAAAAGTATTGGGGGTCAATTGTAGACAGGGTAGGACATTTTAGAAACAAAAAAACTATTAAAAAGTATTGGCGGTCAATAGTATACAGAGTGGAAAATTTTCTAAAAAAAAATTATTCAAAAGCATTGGAGGTCAATTGTAGATAGCGTAGCACATTTTCGAAGAAAAAAACTATTAAAAAATATTGGCGGTCAATTGTAGACAGCGTGGGAAATTTTCGAAAAAAAAACTATTAAAAAGTATTGGAGGTCAATTGTAGACAGCGTAGGACATTTTAGAAACAAAAAATTATTAAAAAGTGTTGGCGGTCAATTGTAGACAGCGTGGGAAATTTTCGAAAAAAAAATTATTCAAAAGTATTGGAGGTCAATTGTAGACAGCGTATGACATTTTAGAAAAAAAAACTATTAAAAAGTATTGGCGATCAATTGTAGACAGCGTGGGAAATTTTCGAAAAAAAAATTATTCAAAAGTATTGGAGGTCAATTGTAGACAGCGTAGGACATGTTACAAAAAAAAACTATTCAAAAATATTGGCGATCAATTGTAGACAGCGTAGGACATTTTATAAAAAAAAAACTATTAAAGTGTTGGCGGTTAATTGTAGACAGCGTGGAAAATTTTCGAAAAAAAAACTATTAAAAAGTATTGGAGGTCAATTGTAGACAGCGTAGGACATTTTAGAAACAAAAAATTATTAAAAAGTGTTGGCGATCAATTGGAGACAGCGTAGGACATTTTCGAAAAAAATCTATTAAAAAGTATTAGAAGTCAATTGTAGACAGCGTAGGACATTTTCGAAAAAAAAAAACTATTAAAAAGCATTGGCGATCAATTGTAGACAGCGTGGGAAATTTTCGAAAAAAAAAATTATTCAAAACTATTGGAGGTCAATTGTAGATAGCGTAGGACATTTTCGAAAAAAAACTATTAAAAAGTATTGGCGATCAATTGTAAACAGTTTAGGACATTTTAGAAAACAAAATAAAAAATATTTGCGATCAATTGTAGACAGCGCAGGACATTAAAAAAACTATTAAACAGTATTGGCGGTCAATTGTAGACAGCGTAGGTACATTCTAGAAAAAAAAACATTAAAAACATTGGCGATCAATTGTAAACAGTGTGGGACATTTTATTTAAAAAAAAAACTATCAATTGAATTGTTTGTAGTTTTGACGGAAATATAATTTGGCTTATATTCTGAGTAAATTTAGAAAGTTTTAAGTCGTTGGCAATTGTTTTTATATATTTTTTGATCAACAAAATTGTCAAAACTTTTACAACTTCTGATTTAATTTATATGAAATTATCGCAAAATTTGGGGTTGAATTATTTGTAGTTTGGACGGAATTATAATTTGGCATGTATTGTGAGTAAATTTTGACAGTTTCAAGTCGTTGGCAGTTGTTTTTATATATTTTTTGGATGACCAAAATTGTTCAAACTTTTACAACTTCCGATTTAGTTTACATGAAATTATCGCAAAATCTGGGGTTGAATTGTTTGTAGTTTTGACGGAATTACAATTTGGCATTTATTATGAGTAAATTTTGAAAATTTCAAGTCGTTGGCAGTTGTTTTTATATTTTTTTTGACACCAAAATTGTTCAAACTTTTCAACTTCTGATTTAGTTTACATGAAATTATCGCAAAATTTGGGATTGAATTGTTTGTAGTTTTGACGGAATTATAATTTGGCATGTATTGTGAGTAAATTTTGAAAATTTCAAGTCGTTGGCAGTTGTTTTTATATATTTTTTTTGATCACCAAAATTGTTCAAACTTTTACAACTTCCGATTTAGTTTTGAATGAAATTATCGCAAAATCTGGGGTTGAATTGTTTGTAATTTTGATGGTATTACAATTTGGCATGTATTATGAGTAAATTTTGAAAGTTTCAAGTCGTTGGAAGTTGTTTTTATATTTTTTTTTGACACCAAAATTGTTCAAACTTTTCAACTTCTGATTTAGTTTACATGAAATTATCGCAAAATTTGGGATTGAATTGTTTGTAGTTTTGACGGAATTATAATTTGGCATGTATTGTGAGTAAATTTTGAAAATTTCAAGTCGTTGGCAGTTGTTTTTATATTTTTCTTTTGATGACCAAAATTGTCAAAACTTTTACAACTTCCGATTCAGTTTACATGAAATTATAGCAAAATCTGGGGTTGAATTGTTTGAAGTTTTGACCGAATTATAATTTTGCATGTATTATGAGTAAATTTTGAAAGTTTCAAGTCGTTGGCAGTTGTTTTTAAATTTTTTTTTGGATCACCAAAATTGTTAAAACTTTTACAACTTCTGATTAAGTTTACATGAAATTATCGAAAAATCTAGGGTAGTATATATCTGGATTAAACTTTCTCGTTCGTATTTATGATTATTCGAAATCGGCGCACTGCAGCTGTTGCCACAGTTAATTTTTTTACGATAATAAAATCTGGCGGAGGCCTACCTATGAGCAAAAAGGCTTTTTCATCGCGAGTTCTCGCGGCGCGCGCGGTATGTGCAGGAATTTATTTGGCTGCAAATGCACGTTCAAGAACGCATTCCCCCGCAACCGCGCACCTTCCCGCATGGCCTATATTCTAACGAAATGCCGTGCCAGAAGTAAGTTGGCTCCGTTAGCAGCACGCGGCGTTGCATTGAGGAACAAATCCATACCAAATTTTCTGCGCTCATTAAGACTTCGCAGGTATTGTCCCAATATTTTAAATGAAGTCAGTGTTTTTAGAATCAATTAAAAAATCTTGTTGAGCTTCAAATTACACAGCTGGAGAAGAACGGAAAAAACACACCGTCGACCAGTGCAAAGAACAAACAAACTTGACCCTCAATTTTGTCGCAAGTAATATCAACCGACGGATTGCAAAATGCGTTCAATCAAATTATCCGAGCTATTTATAGTTATTAATTACCACACAAATAGACCTCGCGTTCGCGAAAATACAGCTCGCGGCGAGCGAAGGTCCCGATCGAACTTTCGTTTGTGTTTCGAAATTAATTTCTGGAAAAGAAAAAACTTCTGGCGCGGACTCAACAGAAACGGAAACTTCGTTACGCAACTCTTATCAAATCGTATCGGGAGCAGTAATACAGCGAAAACACCGGCGAGGCCGGCAAACAAAACTAACCTACCCTACGTAATGCGTTCCTGATGCACACAACACCGCGTTCTGATTAGATATAGAGCTATAGCTCAATGTGGAATTTTTAAAACAACACGTTAATAATATTCCAAGGTCAAGGTAATATAAATACGCCGTCGGGCGCTCTCCAGTGTGTATTACGTATTTTCGCGGTGTTTTTTTTTATTTTTTGTTTTTGGAAAAAAGCGTAAACACGTACCACATCCTGCATCCAGAAATCCATTACAGTCATTCACTAAATCACGAAACACCACACTGCTCTGGCACTTTGGCGCGCGTGGAACATCCGAACGGAGGTTTCTCGTTTTGCGCGAAAGGCGTTAGTATGGTGGAATCGGTGCCGGTTTTGCGGACCCGGGACGATTATTCGCGACACTGCGAACTGAGCCGGTTCGTTACCAAGTGAAATGAGCACGTGTGTGCCGCGAACCAAGTGCAGGTCTTCGTTCGGCGGTGTTCGGGTGCATCGCGCGGCATCGCGGTATATTTTCAAAACAGATATCCTTTTTATCTCTCGCGAACCGCAAACTGTTTTCAATGCCAAGGCGATGATGTGATGTGAGAGGGGAGCGTTGGGGGGGGGGGGACTATCATAGAGGTACTACAATATTCCGTGGATGGCATAACTTACATTCTTCGCTGTCCGGTTGTGATTTATTGTAAAGGTTGGGAGGCGGCAGCACGTGCCCACCTTATGGCCAAAAATAATGAGCAACGTCATGAAGTATCAATGTTTCTGCACCTACTCTTATTGGTGTTATTAAAGATTCCCAAAATTCACCAATTTGGGCCAAAATCAGCAAAATGTTGATCATGTAACTTTTGATGGTATTTGGCGATTTGTTTGTTGTCTTCTTCAAAATTCAAAAACTAGAGCGATTTCTACAACAAAGTTCTTCATTTTGACATTCTCTACAATTTTTGTTGGCGTAAATTTGATGTGACCATTTTTTCCAAAATGAGTCAAAAAAGTCAAAAGTTGATCTTATAAAACTTGGAGCTAACAGCGGAGCGTTTGAAACGTTTTGTCGATTAGAATAATGTGGCGAAAGAATTTTTTTAATCGATTCATGTCTTCGCGAGGTACAGCCAAAAAAAGGTAAAAACAATTGAAATGTGTCGAATTGTTTTTTTTTTTGTTATATTTGGAATCATTTCGTTAGGTAGAGTAATCGTATTAAGATGTTTTTTAATGACTTTAATTCGTTTACGAGTGACGGCCAATAAAAGTAAAAACAATTAAAATTCGAACTCCAAAAATTTATCAATTTTTAGAAAGAGAAAGACGGAAGACTTTAGGTTTAAAAATTCTGTCTTTCTCTTTCTAAAAATTTATCAATTTTTTGTCTTTCTCTTCGATAGAAGACTTTATGACTAAAATTTTTGGATTTCTCTTTCTAAAAATTAATCCATTTTTTTGTAAGACAAAAATTTTCGGACATAAGTTATGTCTTTCTCTTTTTCTTCTAAAATTTGATCTTTTTATGTCTTTCTCTTCCTAAAAAATAAACAATTTGTAGAAAGAGAACGATAGAAGACTTTATGATTAAAATGTTTGTCTTTCTCTTTCTAAAAATTAATCATTTTTTTTGTCTTTCTCTTCCTAAAAAATAATAAATTTTTAGCAAGAGAAGGCAGAAGACTTTATGTTTAAATTGCTTGTCTTTCTCTTCCTAAAAATTAATCATTTTTTTTGGCAAAACAAAAATTTTCAGGCATAAATTCTGTCTTTCTCTTTCTAAAAACAGATCTTTTTTTTCAGTCTATCTCTTCCTAAAAAATGATCTATTTCTAGAAAAAGAAAGACAGACAGAAAGACACTATGTTTAAAAATTCTGCCTTTCTCTTTCTAAAAATTGATCCATTTTTTTGTCTTTCTCTTCCAAAAAAATAATAAATTTTTAGAAAGAGGACAGAAGACTTAATGTTTAAAATGTTTGTCTTTCTCTTCCTAAAAAAATAATCTTTTTTTTTGGTAAGACAAAAATTTTCAGACATAAATAGTCTTTCTCTTTCTAAAAATGGATCGTTTTTTTCAGTCTATCTCTTCCTAAAAAAATGATTTATTTCTAGAAAGAGAAAGACAGAAGACTTTAGTTTAAAAATTCTGCTGTTCTCTTTCTAAAAATTGATCAATTTTCTTGTCTTTCTCTTTCTAAAAATTGATCATTTTTTTAAAAAAGAGAAAGACGAGGGTCTGTGTTTAAACATTGTGCCTTTCTCTTGATCAATTTTTTTGTCTTTCTCTTCCTAAAAATTGATCATTTTTGTTAGAAAGAGAAAGTCTCTTCCTAAAAATGGATCATTTTTTAGAAAGAGAAAGACAAGATTTTATGTCTAAAAATTTTGACTAAACATTCTGTCTTTCTCTTTCTAAAAATTGATCAATTTTTTTGTCTTAGACTTAATGTCTAAAAATTCTGTCTTTCTCTCCTTAAAAATAGATCTTTTTTTTTAGAAAGAGAAAGTCTCTTTTTTTTAGAAGGTGAAAGACAAAACTTTATGTCTAAAAATTCTGACTTACTTTTTCTAAAAATTGATCATTTTTTTTGTGTTTCTCTTCCTGAAAATTGATCAATTTTTTTAGAAAAAGAAAGACAAGACTTATGTTTAAACATTCTGTCTTTCTCTTTCTAAAAATTGATCAATTTTTTTGTCTTTCTCTTCCTAGATCTTTTTTTTTTAGAAAGAGAGTATCTTCCTTAAAATGGATCATTTTTTTAGAAAGAGAATGACAAAACTTTGTCTAAAAATTCTGACTTTCTTTTTCTAAAAATTGATCAATTTTTTTGACTTGTTCTTCCTAAAAATTTATCCATTTTTTTAGAAAGAGAAAGACAAGACTTTATGTTTAAACATTCTGCCTTTGTCTTTCTAAAAATTGATCGATTTCTTTGTCTTTCTCGTCCTCAAAATTGATCATTTTTTTAGAAAAAGAAAGACAAGACTTTCTTTTTCTAAAAATTCTGACTTTCTTTTTCTAAAAATGGATCAATTTTTTTTGTCTTTCTCTTCCTTAAAATTGTTCATTTTTTTTAGAAAGAGCAAGACAAGACTTTATGTTTACAAATTCTGTCTTTCTCTTTCTAAAAATTGATCTTTTTTTTTGGTTTCTCTTCCTAAAAATGGATCATTTTTTTAGAAAGAGAAAGACAAGACTTTATGTATAAAATTTTTGTCTTTCTCTTTCTAAAAATTGATCAATTTTTTTTGTCTTTCTCTTCCTTGATTAATCAATTATCAATTATAGAGACAGAAAAATGTATGTTTAAAAATTCTGTCTTTCTTTTTCCAAAAATTGACCAATTTTTTGTCTTTCTCTTCCTAAAAATTGATCATTTTTTTAGAAAGAGAAAGACAAAACTTTATGTTTAAGCATTCTGCCTTTCTCTTTCTAAAAATTGTTTAATTTTTCTGTCTTTCTCTTCCTAGATTAATCAATTTATAGAGAGACAGAATAATGTATGTTTAAAAATTCTGTCTTTCTTTTTCCAAAAATTGACCAATTTTTTTGTCTTTCTCTTCCTAAAAATTGATCATTTTTTTAGAAAGAGAAAGACAAAACTTTATGTTTAAGCATTCTGCCTTTCTCTTTCTAAAAATTGTTTAATTTTTCTGTCTTTCTCTTCCTAGATTAATCAATTTATAGAGAGACAGAAAAATGTATGTTTAAAAATTCTGTCTCTCTCTTTCCAAAAATTGACCAATTTTTTTATCTATCTCTTCCTAAAAATTGATCATGTTTTTAGAAAGAGAAAGACAAGACCTTATGTTTAAAAATTCTGTCTTTCTCTTTCTAAAAATGGATCTTTTTTTTGTTTTCTCTTTCTAAAAATTGATCAATTTTTGGAAAGAGAAAGATAAAAGACTTTTTGTATAAAATTTTTGTCTCTCTCTTTCTAAAAATTGATCAATTTTTTTTGTCTTTCTTTTCCTAGATTGATCAATTTCTGAAGAAAGACAGAAAAAAATTATGTTTAAAAATTCTGTCATAAAGCATAAAATGGTATCGTAGCTTTAGCATAAAAGAGCGACTCCAGGCAATGCGTCATCTGAATAGACTAAATTAGCGTGACACCGCGTTGATGTCACGCCGTCCGGAGGGTTGGTGAAAGTGAGACCAAGCGAAACACCGCGTAGATATCGTATGCCATATATTCAGCATTTTTCTAAAGCTTCTGTGAAATTACTGTACACAAATTAATGCTAAAATAATTTCAAAACCTTGAAATGTTGACATTTGTTATATTATAACATT
Organism: Ocypus olens; assembly: GCA_910593695.2. Taxonomy (NCBI): domain Eukaryota; kingdom Metazoa; phylum Arthropoda; class Insecta; order Coleoptera; family Staphylinidae; genus Ocypus; species Ocypus olens. The sequence continues at coordinate 6,587,423 of OU343060.1, read as the reverse complement.
CTCAATGAATGCAAATATGTAATTCTCGCACATCTTTTCCATTCTATATAAACAATGAACAAACCAGGAAAAATTATACAGTAGCATTATCCATTATATAAAACCCTGCACCATTCATTCACACGTTATCTTCGCGATAAGAAGTACAGTTACATAATTTATAGCCAGAAGAATGAGAATCATACAAATCCATAACAAGTCACGAGAATTCAATTTCTGCAATCGATTAAATACCTAATAAGAATCATGCAAATCTACAGGGCTTTTATTTTAACACTGACGACTATGTTCAATTGTAAAATTATCACATCAACGCATAGCATTTAATTGAAATTGTATGCAACCAAGTACACAGCTTAAAGTTAGGTTAATAAAATGAAATACGGTTTCACAGAATTCCGTCTTCATTTGATAATTGCTGATGATTTGAAAACTTGTAAGCATTCTATTTAAATTCTTTTAATGTCTGAACTTATTTGAAACTGTGCTGCAATAACTCTTAAAGATGATACGTAACATAAAATGTTGAGTTTCATTTCTTCCGTTAAAAGGTGATTTCTTTTAGCCCTTTTACTATGAAAATTACTCAAGCAGCCAGTATTGTCAAAATTATGGACAATATTAAAAATTGTTCCGATGGATCGAAGTTTTCTGCTAGGGTATGCAACCGAAAACAAATGTCTAACACCTATTCATTATTTGTATTCTTTCATTTTCATTAATAATACAATTTTGTCAATTAAATACTTCTACTACCTATTTTATTTGATGTGATTATTTTACGATTGAACATAGGCGTTAACAATCACACGTTCAGAGTTAAAATAAAAACCCTGTATAACGTTCCATTTCTGCAAAACGATTAAATATTGCAATTCCGTAAAGGATGGTGCGAATAAATCAATTTATTAATTAAGCGAAAGACGACATTTTCGCGATACCGCCACCAGGTGTTGGCGAGTTACCTACTTCTGGCCCGGGTATAAACCTGACCTTCTTGCTGCACGGATTTACCGTTCGTATTTATATTCATCCGAGAAGAGGATAACCTGTATGAAAAAAAAAACAACAAACGACCGAAAGACGTCGCCGGTGACGTCTTGGAACGGAATGAGAAATGATTTCGTGTTATCGCATTCGAACACACGATCTGCATACAAGTGAGTCGTGTATCTAGGGAGGCTACGAATTGATGGAAGCTATTTTGATCGTCGCGATTGTATCGAGGGATACAAAAGGGCATTGTTTAGAAAAGCTATTCTGACAGATTATTATAATATATGAGGTTATCTTTATTATACGCTGATTACGCTTTAATATAGGGGATGCGTTGGTTTAGTTAACAAAAAAATAGGTTTTCCGCTTATAACGGATAACCCCGAAAGAGCGGGAAATTGAAATTTGGCGCCATTTTGTGCTTTAAGCATATTATGTATTAGTGCATATAGTGCTTTCTGAAGCTAAAGTGAAGCCGAGTTGGTCTCCCTCTTTTAGTTGAGTTGGAAATGAGGTCGGCGGTGTTTAAATAGTCAGCTGTTCTGTAACTTCTTATTGGTCATCGCTCGCGAACGACGCAAGCGCCAAATTTCTTATTGGTCATTGCTCGGAAACGACACAAGCGCTAAAACTCTTATTGGTCATTGCTCGCGAACGACGCAAGCGCCAAGATTCAAATTGGTCATTGCTCGGAAATGAAGCAAGCGCCAGGATTCGTATTGGTCATTGCTCAATAACGACGCAAGCGTCAAGATTCTTATTGATCATTGCTTGGAAACGACGCAAGCGCCAAGTTCTTATTGGTCATTGCTCGGGAACCACGCAAGCACCAAGAAGGCGCGCACGCTTATCCATCCATGTTTCTTGGCTTCACTAATGTTTAAGAGTTGCATACATTGTACGATAAATGCCTTTAATAGTTCAACCATTATGACAGCTCGATGGTTAACAGTCATGATTTATTATTTAAAAAAATGTTCATTTCGGCATCCTCCGCTATTTCCGTTATCATTTAAAAACGTTTTGTTTTCAAATATAATATGCAACGAATACCAACCATGAACACTTCGTCATTCCGAATTTCTCATGACGTTGAAACGTAACGTGAGTCATTTTCACGGACGTTATCTTTTTTTTTTGATGTTTGTGCGTACACTTGCATTCTTATTAAAATACCGTTCGTCATTCATTAGTTTTCCGATTATCGGATATCACTCCAGACACCGCTGCCAGAATCTGGTTCTAACCACATTCAGAAATATGATGATTCGGTCAACGACCTTTACATTTGACACATCACAAAAAATCCGAATCATTTTGCGGATACGAAAATTTTCGTATTTTATGCGGAGAAGGTAATAAAATGTCGATTTAATCTCATAAAAAGGATTTTTCATTTTGATCGATTTTTGGTCTAAAATTAAAAAAAAAAAAACGTATTCTTTCCACGTTGTTGCGAATCCGGAGATCAAAGTTGGCAGAAACTTCAAAAATGTACTCAAAATTGATCGTACTTGATGTCCCACGCAAAATCTAAAAACATCCCTTCGCTGGATTCCCAAATAACCACACGGGAACGGAACTAATTGTAACCCTGAAGTTGCGCGTTAAAAAAATACTAAAACAATTGAAACTTCAAAAATGAACTCAAAATTGATCGTACTTCATGTTCCGGGCAAAATCTAAAAACATCCCTTCGCTGGATTAACAGATAATCACACGTGAACAGAAATAATTGTAACCTTGAAGTTGCGCGTTAAAAAAATACTAAAACAATTGCCGCATCGTTGAAACTTCAACAATGCACTCAAAATTGATCGTACTTCATGTTCCAGGCAAAATCTATAAACATCCCTTCGGTGGATTAACAGATAATCACACGAGAACAGAACTAATTATAACCCTGAAGTTGCGCGTTAAAAAAATACTAAAACAATTGCCGCATCGTTGAAACTTCAAAAATGAACTCAAAAGTGATCGTACTTCATGTTCCAGGCAAAATCTAAAAACATCCCTTCGGTGGATTAACAGATAATCACACGAGAACAGAACTAATTGTAACCCTGAAGTTGCGCGTTAAAAAAATACTAAAACAATTGCCGCATCGTTGAAACTTCAAAAATGAACTCAAAAGTGATCGTACTTCATGTTCCAGGCAAAATCTAAAAACATCCCTTCGCTGGATTAACAGATAATCACACGTGAACAGAAATAATTGTAACCTTGAAGTTGCGCGTTAAAAAAATACTAAAACAATTGCCGCATCGTTGAAACTTCAAAAATGAACTCAAAAGTGATCGTACTTCATGTTCCAGGCAAAATCTAAAAACATCCCTTCGGTGGATTAACAGATAATCACACGTGAACAGAAATAATTGTAACCTTGAAGTTGCGCGTTAAAGAAATACTAAAACAATTGCCGCATCGTTGAAACTTCAAAAATGAACTCAAAATTGATCGTACTTCATGTTCCAGGCAAAATCTAAAAACATCCCTTCGGTGGATTAACAGATAATCACACGAGAACAGAACTAATTGTAACCCTGAAGTTGCGCGTTAAAAAAATACTAAAACAATTGCCGCATCGTTGAAACTTCAACAATGAACTCAAAAGTGATCGTACTTCATGTTCCAGGCAAAATCTAAAAACATCCCTTCGGTGGATTAACAGATAATCACACGCGAACAGAACTAATTGTAACCCTGAAGTTGCGCGTTAAAAAAATACTAAAACAATTGCCGCATCGTTGAAACTTCAAAAATGAACTCAAAAGTGATCGTACTTCATGTTCCAGGCAAAATCTAAAAACATCCCTTCGGTGGATTAACAGATAATCACACGCGAACAGAACTAATTGTAACCCTGAAGTTGCGCGTTAAAAAAATACTAAAACAATTGCCGCATCGTTGAAACTTCAACAATGAACTCAAAAGTGATCGTACTTCATGTTCCAGGCAAAATCTAAAAACATCCCTTCGCTGGATTAACAGATAATCACACGTGAACAGAAATAATTGTAACCTTGAAGTTGCGCGTTAAAGAAATACTAAAACAATTGCCGCATCGTTGAAACTTCAACAATGCACTCAAAATTGATCGTACTTCATGTTCCAGGCAAAATCTAAAAACATCCCTTCGCTGGATTAACAGATAATCACACGTGAACAGAAATAATTGTAACCTTGAAGTTGCGCGTTAAAAAAATACTAAAACAATTGCCGCATCGTTGAAACATCAAAAATGAACTCAAAATTGATCGTACTTCATGTTCCAGGCAAAATCTAAAAACATCCCTTCGGTGGATTAACAGATAATCACACGAGAACAGAACTAATTGTAACCCTGAAGTTGCGCGTTAAAAAAATACTAAAACAATTGTCGCATCGTTGAAACTTCAACAATGCACTCAAAATTGATCGTACTTCATGTTCCAGGCAAAATCTAAAAACATCCCTTCGGTGGATTAACAGATAATCACACGAGAACAGAACTAATTGTAACCTTGAAGTTGCGCGTTAAAAAAATACTAAAACAACTGCCGCATCGTTGAAACTTCAAAAATGAACTCAAAATTGATCGTACTTCATGTTCCAGGCAAAATCTAAAAACATCCCTTCGGTGGATTAACAGATAATCACACGAGAACAGAAATAATTGTAACCTTGAAGTTGCGCGTTAAAAAAATACTAAAACAATTGCCGCATCGTTGAAACTTCAACAATGAACTCAAAATGGATCGTACTTCATGTTCCAGGCAAAATCTAAAAACATCCCTTCGCTGGATTAACAGATAATCACACGTGAACAGAAATAATTGTAACCTTGAAGTTGCGCGTTAAAAAAATACTAAAACAATTGAAACTTCAAAAATGAACTCAAAATTGATCGTACTTCATGTTCCAGGCAAAATCTAAAAACATCCCTTCGCTGGATTAACAGATAATCACACGCGAACAGAAATAATTGTAACCTTGAAGTTGCGCGTTAAAAAAATACTAAAACAATTGCCGCATCGTTGAAACTTCAACAATGAACTCAAAATGGATCGTACTTCATGTTCCAGGCAAAATCTAAAAACATCCCTTCGGTGGATTAACAGATAATCACACGAGAACAGAACTAATTGTAACCTTGAAGTTGCGCGTTAAAAAAATACTAAAACAACTGCCGCATCGTTGAAACTTCAACAATGAACTCAAAAGTGATCGTACTTCATGTTCCAGGCAAAATCTAAAAACATCCCTTCGGTGGATTAACAGATAATCACACGAGAACAGAACTAATTGTAACCCTGAAGTTGCGCGTTAAAAAAATACTAAAACAATTGCCGCATCGTTGAAACTTCAACAATGAACTCAAAATGGATCGTACTTCATGTTCCAGGCAAAATCTAAAAACATCCCTTCGCTGGATTAACAGATAATCACACGTGAACAGAAATAATTGTAACCTTGAAGTTGCGCGTTAAAAAAATACTAAAACAATTGAAACTTCAAAAATGAACTCAAAATTGATCGTACTTCATGTTCCAGGCAAAATCTAAAAACATCCCTTCGCTGGATTAACAGATAATCACACGCGAACAGAAATAATTGTAACCTTGAAGTTGCGCGTTAAAAAAATACTAAAACAATTGCCGCATCGTTGAAACTTCAACAATGAACTCAAAATGGATCGTACTTCATGTTCCAGGCAAAATCTAAAAACATCCCTTCGGTGGATTAACAGATAATCACACGAGAACAGAACTAATTGTAACCTTGAAGTTGCGCGTTAAAAAAATACTAAAACAACTGCCGCATCGTTGAAACTTCAAAAATGAACTCAAAATTGATCGTACTTCATGTTCCAGGCAAAATCTAAAAACATCCCTTCGCTGGATTAACAGATAATCACACGAGAACAGAAATAATTGTAACCTTGAAGTTGCGCGTTAAAAAAATACTAAAACAATTGCCGCATCGTTGAAACTTCAACAATGAACTCAAAATGGATCGTACTTCATGTTCCAGGCAAAATCTAAAAACATCCCTTCGCTGGATTAACAGATAATCACACGTGAACAGAAATAATTGTAACCTTGAAGTTGCGCGTTAAAAAAATACTAAAACAATTGAAACTTCAAAAATGAACTCAAAATTGATCGTACTTCATGTTCCAGGCAAAATCTAAAAACATCCCTTCGCTGGATTAACAGATAATCACACGCGAACAGAACTAATTGTAATCCTGAAGTTGCGCGTTAAAAAAATACTAAAACAATTGCCGCATCGTTGAAACTTCAAAAATGTACTCAAAATTGATCGTACTTCATGTCCCACGCAAAATCTAAAAACATCCCTTCGCTGGATTCCCAAATAACCACACGGGAACGGAACTAATTGTAACCCTGAAGTTGCGCGTTAAAAAAATACTAAAACAATTGAAACTTCAAAAATGAACTCAAAATTGATCGTACTTCATGTTCCAGGCAAAATCTAAAAACATCCCTTCGCTGGATTAACAGATAATCACACGTGAACAGAAATAATTGTAACCTTGAAGTTGCGCGTTAAAAAAATACTAAAACAATTGAAACTTCAAAAATGAACTCAAAATTGATCGTACTTCATGTTCCGGGCAAAATCTAAAAACATCCCTTCGCTGGATTAACAGATAATCACACGTGAACAGAAATAATTGTAACCTTGAAGTTGCGCGTTAAAAAAATACTAAAACAATTGTCGCATCGTTGAAACTTCAACAATGCACTCAAAATTGATCGTACTTCATGTTCCAGGCAAAATCTAAAAACATCCCTTCGCTGGATTCACAGATAATCACACGACAACGGAACTAATTGTAACCCTGAAGTTGCGCGTTAAAAAAATACTAAAACAACTGTCGCATCGTTGAAACTTCAAAAATGAACTCAAAATTGATCGTACTTCATGTTCCAGGCAAAATCTAAAAACATCCCTTCGCTGGATTAACAGATAATCACACGTGAACAGAAATAATTGTAACCTTGAAGTTGCGCGTTAAAAAAATACTAAAACAATTGCCGCATCGTTGAAACTTCAACAATGAACTCAAAATTGATCGTACTTCATGTTCCAGGCCAAATCTAAAAACATCCCTCCGCTGGATTAACAGATAATCACACGAGAACGGAACTAATTGTAACCCTGAAGTTGCGCGTTAAAAAAATACTAAAACAACTGTCGCATCGTTGAAACTTCAAAAATGAACTCAAAATTGATCGTACTTCATGTTCCGGGCAAAATCTAAAAACATCCCTTCGCTGGATTAACAGATAATCACACGTGAACAGAACTAATTGTAACCCTGAAGTTGCGCGTTAAAAAAATACTAAAACAATTGCCGCATCGTTGAAACTTCAACAATGAACTCAAAATTGATCGTACTTCATGTTCCAGGCAAAATCTAAAAACATCCCTTCGCTGGATTAACAGATAATCACACGTGAACAGAAATAATTGTAACCTTGAAGTTGCGCGTTAAAAAAATACTAAAACAATTGCCGCATCGTTGAAACTTCAACAATGAACTCAAAATTGATCGTACTTCATGTTCCAGGCCAAATCTAAAAACATCCCTCCGCTGGATTAACAGATAATCACACGAGAACGGAACTAATTGTAACCCTGAAGTTGCGCGTTAAAAAATACTAAAACAATTGCCGCTTGTACAGGCCAATTGGCACAAATTGCATGAGCGTGTAAACCTACCTTCACATGGATTTTTAAAATTGTAGGATGTGATGAACATCGTACGATTTGGTACCGTGTTTTAATAATAAAAATAAATCTTGTTTCAATTGCTGATTTGTTTATTGTAGTCTTTCCAAGACTCATTTTGACAGTTGTCATGATGGTTAATTTAATTAAAAAGGAAGGATGGTTGATGGGATTGCGGGTAAAGGAGAGTGAATGCTATTAGGGAAATTGGCGTAAGCTACTTGGCTATTCTGCCACAACCGATTCTTTGTAATAAATTCATATATTGATATGAAAGGACAACCACTAGACATCCATGGACCCGTGCGGCCATTTTTCATTCAGAAAAAATGACCGCCCGGATGGGATTCGAACCCACGACCACGAGGCCCAGAAGCAGGAGCGCTACCCACTAGGCCACCGTGGCCCCGTCATGATGGTTAGATTTTTTAATTTGCCAATTGAACAACTGTTTAATTTCCTGATGCAATGAACAACTCTGATTCAGACATGGTTACTTCCAGGAGGTCTAATTTAGGGTCGTGCCTGCCCGCAGACCGCGTCCGCATTTGCTTTAAAAACCACTTCATCGCGGATTATGGTCACGAGCTTTTAAACCAGTTGGAAGTACTCTCTCGAGAGAGATTTGCAGGACCTGTACAAATTGGCCTCAATCGGCATGGCAAAGGGACGACCCCCTAAGTATCGGCATGTCATCGAAGATGTTTATTAGTAAACACGTCGTAAATCTCTCTGCGTTCCGGTCGCTCAGGGTATAACCATCTGTTCCCTTGCGTAAATATTTAGAGTGTCCCAATTCTTTCATTATTACCTTCACATAAGAGCGATCCCTCAAGCCCCAGTTCTTTCACTCCTATTACCGGAATATTTAATAGACTGGTGTTTAACGTTTAGAGATTATTATGGGGCCTCTCAAAACAATTAATTAAACATACTTAAGAGAATAAAGAATTTTGAAATACTGTAAATAAACTAAATCGGTTTGCTCGTTCAACAGATTAACGAGGGGATTATTGCTTAGTCTGAAGGCGGGTTCCAAGAAGTTAGGCTTTGTACCTTTTGTACAGTTGTGTAAAATTTTCATATTTTGGATTTCGGGGAATGAATGTTTGCATTCTAAAGAATGGTTAGAGAAGGAACTGGAGTTTTCATTTAATCCAAAAGCGCGGAAATGTTCAGAATATCTTTTTTTAGCGAATTTAGGACAAACTGGTCGTAGTTTCGAAAAAAAAATATTCTGAACATACATTAAATAAAATGTGGTAAAAAACATTGTAAGAGTTTTTATTCATACATATTTAACGACTGGATGTTCAAACTTTGAGGACTCGTGAAGGTTCAGAAAGCATGGTACAACATTTTAGAATTAAGATAAGCTGCTTAAAAACGTCGGAAGAATATCGGCGCGTGTGGATTCTCCACCAATTTATCCACACCCGTTATAATTCATAAATTATTTCAGTTTCTACGACAGTTAAACGGCTAAAATATAGTATGTTCTTAAACTAGATTTACACTCATAAACTTAAGTAGACATTTGTGTATTTTGCGCCTTCAAATATGCCCAAATTATTTATATAATATTTAATATTACTACTGAACATAAATAAATATAATTTTATTGATCTATTGTAACATTCAAAAGTAAATGTTTTGTATGTTATAATTGGCGTTGTAATTTAACTTAGATTTTCTATTTTTAGCGGAATACAATTATACTAAAAAGTTGCAACATGTGATTCTCACAGAAGGATAATTTAATACTCAAAATAAAAGCATTATTCTTCATGCCATTAAAGGGTTAATCATTGTTTTTTTCCTGCCTGGTAAAGTCAGAGCTTAATTAAATTATACAATGACTAAATCAAAGAAGTAAATGAACAAAGAGTATCATGTGTCTTCCATTTAAATTAAAACTCTAAAACGCAAGTGTAGTTTCAAACCGCAAAATACTTAAGAAAATTATTCATTTAAATAGCTATAATAAAAATCTATTTTGAAATAAGGAGACAAGTTGATGTTATGCAGATGGTATGCAGCTGTTTTTCACCCCCCAAGTTTTCTACCTGTTTTCGACCCTCCCTTAAAATTTTGAAAGGAATTCATTCGAATGTCGCAATACAAAATCTCAATATCCGGTCCAAACTAACATGCATGAAATAAACTTAATTTATATTTATTTCATATTATACGTATTTTTAAGTTTTAAATGTCAATTTAATAAAAGTATTAATACATTTCAAGTGAAATGAGAACGGATAATATAAACCATGAAATAAACATTAGATACATAATTGGGGCTTAATTTAAAGTGCAATATACACAAATTATCTATTTACATGAATTATAAGAATGTTTAAGGAATATTTATGGACTGGGGAATCAAATATAAAGTAAGGTAAGTGTGGTCGTAGATAAAGTATAGTACATAACTCCAGTTGTAACGCAATTACGCGCTCGTGAAATTGCGTTACTCGCCGCTACGCGGCTCGTACGCAATCTTTTTCACTTGCGCGTAATTTGCTATTTACAACTCTTGTTACGTAATATACTATTTCTATCTTGTTTGTATGCAATTATTTAGAAAATTACTACATTTTGTGACATTTATTAAACACGAATCAAGTATTATTATTATTATTATTATTATATAAGCTATTGTTTTTACGTAAGAGCAACTATTGTAATAATCGTAATAAAGAACAAGAAAGAATGATTATATTTGATTATATATAACATATAACTTCAATTTATTTAATTGTTACGCAGCAAAATATAATTCACCTCTTATTATTCTTTATTGCGATTAGATTTGTTACTGTTACATAAAAAAATAGCAGAGGATATCGATAATGAATTATTGTGTGATTGTAAATATACTGCGTTAAATGTATTCAATATTCCGGTAATAGGAGTGTAAGAACTGGGGCTTTTCAAGTGTTTACCGAAGGGACCAGATGGTTCCGTCGTGACGACAGGGGCACTCGGCAGAAAGATTAATTACTGTTTACCACAAAACTAGTGTTCGGCCCTTGAGCGGGCTCCTTTGAGGAGCCGAATGGGGCCAGAACGAATACGTCGCGATCTTGCCCCGTACGAGCATGTTGATATAATGTGACTTTATGTGTAACACAATACAATCACCGTTACGGCAGAAAGGCCGTCCAATTACGTACGCTAAAAATAATAAATGGCGGTTTGTTTATGTCCGCATGGGTCGATTTATTCTTCTCGTTAAGGGTAGATAATTATGTGATCGTTATTTGTTATGACGTAATATATTTCGTTTAACGATTTTCCATATGCGACCAGTAGCAATAATTGCGATGGAGAAACGTATACCTGGATGCAACACGCTTCACGAGCGATATGAGGTTGAACGTCTGCAGAAAATTAAGTCAATAATTTTGCTACTGTGAATCGTTTTTGCATATTTATCAGGGGTGTGGAGTTATTACAAAAATGTAGGCAAAATAATTAATTTGTTACGACTTAGATTTGACTCATTGACATAATATTGATTGTACATGATCAGAGGTTTCCATTTGAAAAACTTGGCTGTATAATAACCGTTTAAATAACTAGTTATTTTAGCCTTTATTTGTCGTTCAAAGAAAGAAAGAAAAAAAATTGCACAGAATCAGAACGCATAGTTTTCCGAGGTTGCATTAAATAACTGTTTAAATAACTAGTTATTTTACCTGTCCTTGTCGTGCAAAGAAAGAAAGAAAAATTTTTGCACAGAATCAGAACGCATAGTTTGCCGAGGTTGCATTAAATAACCGTTTAAATAACTAGTTATTTTAGCTTTTTTGGTCGGGCAAAGAAAGAAAGAAAAAATGCACAGAATCAGAACGTATCGTTTTCAGAAGCTGCATTAAATAACGGTTACTAAATAACCAGTTATTTTATACTGACACAAACCGTTATAACCGATACTGGAAATATTAATTCAGGACTTTATCGCTCCCTCAGCGATGGTATACCCGCATACAAAATAAACCGGCGGATTACCTCAAGCGGTCTGCGATGAATTATCATCTTTTATTATTCAGATAATGAAATTCAACTTCCACAAATGACGCCGGCAAAGTTTAGTTTAATAACTCGCTTTAATCCAATTTGAACGAGAGACACGAACGAGTAAACCGCACCCGGCACGAATTTTATTTTTTTTTGTGTTGAATCGACAACAAATCACGTGCGATCTTCTATTGCCCAGACCTGGCGAATTCATCGATTTGTTTGTTATGCTCTCCCAAAATAAACAACGCGAAAAAAATAACGTCTGGGAGGCAAATATATGGCCCATCAAATAATAATAAGCTTTATTGTGCCAATAGCTTTGCAATGCAATTCACAATTTAACACGTTGACCGCTTTGTCAGTCACAGGTGCCTGACACTTAAGTATTCCAATGGGGCCACGTCAGTCAAGGATGACTGACAGCGAGTGCCTACTTTAAACTTACTATTTAGCAAAAAAATGCATCAAAATTAATTATGTATGTGATTTCTGGGTAGTTGCAGGTGGGAATCCCAGATTTTCTCGATTCCAAGCGAATAATTCCTTTTGTATTATAACAATAACAGCAGTAGCTAACAAGTGCACTCGAGAAAATCAGGGATTTCCACCTGCAACAACCCAGCAATAAACATTTTTCATCACGTCAACATCGAAAAATCTAAATTTAAAGCCAAAACGGCAAAAGGTACACATCCCAAGTGAATAATTTTTATTTTTCCACAACAATAGCAACCATGGCTACCAACTACTGCCGAGAAAATCAGGGATTTCCACCTGCAACAACCCAGCAATAAACATTTTTCATCACTTCAACATCGAAAAATCTAAATTTAAGGCCAAAACGGCAAAAGGTAATCATCCCAAGTGAATAATTTTTATTTTTCCATAACAATAGCAACCATGGCTACCAACTACTGCCGAGAAAATCAGGGATTTCCACCTGCAACTACCCAGCAATAAACATTTTTCATCACTTCAACATCGAAAAATCTAAATTTAAAGCCAAAACGGCAAAAGATACACATCCCAAGTGAATAATTTTTATTTTTCCACAACAATAGCAACCATGGCTACCAACTACTGTCGAGAAAATCAGGGATTTCCACCTGCAACTACCCAGCAATAAACATTTTTCATCACTTCAACATCGAAAAATCTAAATTCAAAGCCAAAACGGCAAAAGGTACACATCCCAAGTGAATAATTTTTATTTTTCCACAACAATAGCAACCATGGCTACCAACTACTGTCGAGAAAATCAGGGATTTCCACCTGCAACAACCCAGCAATAAACATTTTTCATCACTTCAACATCGAAAAATCTAAATTCAAAGCCAAAACGGCAAAAGATACACATCCCAAGTGAATAATTTTTATTTTTCCACAACAATAGCAACCATGGCTACCAACTACTGCCGAGAAAATCAGGGATTTCCACCTGCAACTACCCAGCAATAAACATTTTTCATCACTTCAACATCGAAAAATCTAAATTCAAAGCCAAAACGGCAAAAGATACACATCCCAAGTGAATAATTTTTATTTTTCCACAACAATAGCAACCATGGCTACCAACTACTGTCGAGAAAATCAGGGATTTCCACCTGCAACAACCCAGCAATAAACATTTTTCATCACTTCAACATCGAAAAATCTAAATTTAAGGCCAAAACGGCAAAAGGTACACATCCCAAGTGAATAATTTTTATTTTTCCACAACAATAGCAACCATGGCTACCAACTACTGTCGAGAAAATCAGGGATTTCCACCTGCAACTACCCAGCAATAAACATTTTTCATCACTTCAACATCGAAAAATCTAAATTCAAAGCCAAAACGGCAAAAGGTACACATCCCAAGTGAATAATTTTTATTTTTCCACAACAATAGCAACCATGGCTACCAACTACTGTCGAGAAAATCAGGGATTTCCACCTGCAACAACCCAGCAATAAACATTTTTCATCACTTCAACATCGAAAAATCTAAATTCAAAGCCAAAACGGCAAAAGGTACACATCCCAAGTGAATAATTTTTATTTTTCCACAACAATAGCAACCATGGCTACCAACTACTGTCGAGAAAATCAGGGATTTCCACCTGCAACTACCCAGCAATAAACATTTTTCATCACTTCAACATCGAAAAATCTAAATTCAAAGCCAAAACGGCAAAAGATACACATCCCAAGTGAATAATTTTTATTTTTCCACAACAATAGCAACCATGGCTACCAACTACTGCCGAGAAAATCAGGGATTTCCACCTGCAACTACCCAGCAATAAACATTTTTCATCACTTCAACATCGAAAAATCTAAATTCAAAGCCAAAACGGCAAAAGGTACACATCCCAAGTGAATAATTTTTATTTTTCCACAACAATAGCAACCATGGCTACCAACTACTGTCGAGAAAATCAGGGATTTCCACCTGCAACTACCCAGCAATAAACATTTTTCATCACTTCAACATCGAAAAATCTAAATTCAAAGCCAAAACGGCAAAAGGTACACATCCCAAGTGAATAATTTTTATTTTTCCACAACAATAGCAACCATGGCTACCAACTACTGTCGAGAAAATCAGGGATTTCCACCTGCAACAACCCAGCAATAAACATTTTTCATCACTTCAACATCGAAAAATCTAAATTCAAAGCCAAAACGGCAAAAGGTACACATCCCAAGTGAATAATTTTTATTTTTCCACAACAATAGCAACCATGGCTACCAACTACTGCCGAGAAAATCAGGGATTTCCACCTGCAACTACCCAGCAATAAACATTTTTCATCACTTCAACATCGAAAAATCTAAATTCAAAGCCAAAACGGCAAAAGATACACATCCCAAGTGAATAATTTTTATTTTTCCACAACAATAGCAACCATGGCTACCAACTACTGTCGAGAAAATCAGGGATTTCCACCTGCAACAACCCAGCAATAAACATTTTTCATCACTTCAACATCGAAAAATCTAAATTTAAGGCCAAAACGGCAAAAGGTACACATCCCAAGTGAATAATTTTTATTTTTCCACAACAATAGCAACCATGGCTACCAACTACTGTCGAGAAAATCAGGGATTTCCACCTGCAACTACCCAGCAATAAACATTTTTCATCACTTCAACATCGAAAAATCTAAATTCAAAGCCAAAACGGCAAAAGGTACACATCCCAAGTGAATAATTTTTATTTTTCCACAACAATAGCAACCATGGCTACCAACTACTGTCGAGAAAATCAGGGATTTCCACCTGCAACAACCCAGCAATAAACATTTTTCATCACTTCAACATCGAAAAATCTAAATTTAAGGCCAAAACGGCAAAAGGTACACATCCCAAGTGAATAATTTTTATTTTTCCACAACAATAGCAACCATGGCTACCAACTACTGTCGAGAAAATCAGGGATTTCCACCTGCAACAACCCAGCAATAAACATTTTTCATCACTTCAACATCGAAAAATCTAAATTTAAAGCCAAAACGGCAAAAGGTAATCATCCCAAGTGAATAATTTTTATTTTTCCATAACAATAGCAACCATGGCTACCAACTACTGCCGAGAAAATCAGGGATTTCCACCTGCAACTACCCAGCAATAAACATTTTTTATCACTTCAACATCGAAAAATCTAAATTTAAAGCCTAAACGGCAAAAGGTACACATCCTTAGTGAATAACTTTTATTTTTACATAACAATAGCAACCATGGCTACCAACTACTGCCGAGAAAATCAGGGATTTCCACCTGCAACTACCCAGCAATAAACATTTTTTATCGCGTCAACATCGAAAAATCTAAATTTAAAGCCAAAACGGCAAAAGGTACACATCCCAAGTGAATAATTTTTATTTTTCCATAACAATAGCAACCATGGCTACCAACTACTGCCGAGAAAATCAGGGATTTCCACCTGCAACTACCCAGCAATAAACATTTTTTATCACTTCAACATCGAAAAATCTAAATTTAAAGCCTAAACGGCAAAAGGTACACATCCTTAGTGAATAACTTTTATTTTTACATAACAATAGCAACCATGGCTACCAACTACTGCCGAGAAAATCAGGGATTTCCACCTGCAACTACCCAGCAATAAACATTTTTCATCACTTCAACATCGAAAAATCTAAATTTAAAGCCAAAACGGCAAAAGATACACATCCCAAGTGAATAATTTTTATTTTTCCACAACAATAGCAACCATGGCTATCAACTACTGCCGAGAAAATCTGGGATTTCCAACCTGCAACTACCCAGCAATAAACATTTTTTATCACGAGAATTTTGCTAATTAATTGTCTAATTAAGATAAACGTTTAAATTTGTAGGTGATTCCAAGGGAAATAATTGATTTACATATATGGTGCAGGCGCCGAGCTATTGCTGGAAATATTGCCAACTTCACATACATAAATTAATTAAATAAGCGTTTTCTTGCTCATTTTATAAAATAAAACTTAAAAACAAAGAAAACTTTTTTTGACATTTTACAAAAAAAACTTATTGGCAGCCAATGTGTTAAATAACATATACTACTACCTGTGATGGCTCGTGGGGTGACTCATGGTACGGCCGAGTTAGCAGAGCGACCGCATCAGTGACGATTCGCGGGTTTTTTTCTGGTACGGCCGAGGTAGCAGAGAGAGCGCACCAGTGACGATTCGCGGTTTTTTTCCGGTATGGCCGAGGTAGCAGAGGCACCGCACCAGTGACTGTTCGCGGGTTTTTCTGGTACGGCCGAGGTAGCAGAGGTGATAATACAGATAGGTGTGATCACGTAGCCAACCGACTCTGCCTATCTGCTGACCGCGAGCCGTCACTGCTATACACTTAACTAAAATTAAAATAAAAAATGAGCGAATTTTCATTCCTTAATTGGAAAACCGTTCGGCGCCATCGCGTGCCTTCGATCCGACCCTGAACGGGAAAATGATCAGAAAAAAAAATTAATCCGCGGGGGTCAGGGTCATTATAATTATTCTCCATTTTTTTGCCATCTTCGAAGTTCAAATGTTAAGGACGTACGCCAGGCGATGTGTATTCGTAGGAATGAAATTTAAATTTATCGCCCGCCGAGTTAGGCGTGGCGGTGCAATTGGAAGAGATTAATTCGATCGCTGTGGCGTGAATTAAGAAGCCGCGGACGCATCGGCTTTTCAAAATGAAAATTTCATTATCGGGGCAGAGGCCTCCGTCGTTGGCCCTAACCCTTTCAGCCCTGGATTTTTAAATTTGAAAAAAAAATTATTTTTGTTAATTATTATTGATGGGGAGCTTCTTAAGGCAATAAATACCAAATTTTAACTCATTTGATTAATTAGTATAGGAGGCTTTGTTGAAGTGACATCTAGTGATAAACAGCAAAAATATGGATTGTAATAGTAAGTAGAGACATGTAAATTGCCACCACCAGGGCCGAAAGGGCTAAACTAGTTCATTCCAAAATTACGTATAATCCAAAAAAGCAACGCCTGCGTTGCGCGCCCCCCGATTTATTGAATGCATTGAATCGGTGAGTGGAAAAAGCTATACACATCACAGTTGTTTCATACTTACGTGCGTAATTAACAACAACACGACTTGTTACACAACACCCCATAGTCGGGATCAAATTAAATGTAGCACCATTTGCTGCAGCAGCAATTTCGGGGGCGGGGTACATTTTGAACACTTTCAAATCACACAAACACCGACACTCGCAGCAAATTGTACGCAAACTTTACAAATGGCCGTTCTTATTGACGCAATCACCATGGTTACGTGCAGTTTTAAGCGTATCAAGGAAACTGCGATTATTTCCATTCTTTCGTATAAATGCGAATTATTAATTTTCTACAAATCAACTCGAGGCGTCGTAAATGCAATTCTCTCGCGTTCTCCGAATACTTTCCCGCTCTGCGCAAACGTCTCGAGTAATGGTTTTGTCCCGCGCTGTTTAACCCTTTTACGCAACAATTACATGTCTCTACTTACTATGACAATCCATATTTTTACTGTTTAGCACTAGATGTCACTTCAACAAAGCCTCACTAATTAATTCCTATACTAATTAATCCAATCAGTTCAAATTTGGTATTTATGGTCTTAAGAAGCTCCCCATCAATAATAATTACCAAAAAATGTTTTTTTCAAATTTAAAAATCCAGGGCTGAACGAATTCATAGACGACTGCGATGAATTTCTTTTTTAAACACACGGAAAAGAATCAGCGGGAGTTTTAATTAAAATTCACATTACATTATACTCGTATTGTGATGTTAATAAATGTATGAATATTAAAAACTTCAAAAACTTCTGATGGGGGAACAATATTTAATGTTTACATTATTATTGTTATATTTGCCGCCGCTGGCAATGTTCATATCTTTTCGGTGTTAAAGCCACCCGGATTTGGTTCAGTACAGCATTCAGCCAATAGATTCCGCCACTTTGGCGTTTCTACCATTAAAAACTTCCTGCATTTCACGTTTAAATTTTGAATTTTGGGTTTCCAATAATAAATGTATGAATTAAATACCGGCCATTTTTACACGTTTAAATTTTGGGTTGGCAATCGTCATCGTCATTTCCTCGTTAGAAAATAATAACTGGAAGCAATTTTTTAAACACCGCCCACGACACAAATTGAGTTAACACCATCTTCGTGTCGATCGGTAATTGAACGATGATATCTTTGCAATTGCATCGTAACGTATTTTTTATTATTAAAATAATACTTCAGGGAATTCGTAATTGACGTTTGCATCTTGTTCATACTTAAAAATAACGTTGGTCGGCGTGGTGTGTTGTGTAATAAACAATTGGATGAACAATAGCAGAATGCATCAATCATTTTTATTTATATTAATATGATGTTTGTCCGCCATCATTTGTAACTATGGAAACGGACGCACGATCGATTGAAGGTGCTAAATATTAGATTTCCGCATTGAATTACAGTTTTAGAAATCGAATCAAAATTTTAACAAACAACCAAATTCGATGTATAAATGTTAGTTATTGAAAAAAATGAGCAATTGCGAAAATTTATAATTTTGCGATACCAGAAAAAAAAATTTTTTTTAAATTGGAAAATCGAAATTTCATGATAATTGTAGTAACTCTTAGTCAGAACCATCCAGAACTAGTGGTGACATAAAGTTTATTATCCAGTGTCGGTTCTAACAGTTACCGTTACTACGGAATAACTAGTTATTTAATAACCGTTATTTAACATAACTTTGCGTTCTGATTCTGAGTCAGTCTTACCATTATTTTAACGGATTCATATCGTCAAACCGCACCGCGATTTACATTTATAGTAACCGACGTTATCGAACATCTGCGGCGGTTCTTGTACGTCCACTAGAACTAAAAGGGTTACTGTTATTAAGAAGGTATTCGTTACTGTTACTAAGAAGGTTTTAGTTATTAAATCAGTTATTAAAGTTATTGTTACTAAGAAGTGATTCGATCTCCCTTCATAAAATCACCGTTAGTGGGATTTTTCAATAGCGGTAACTCTTATTATTCCACGGTAACGGTTACTGTTATTATTCCACGGTAACAAAGTTGCAGTTAGTCAAAATAACGCCTATGAAATTTATTCCAAAAATAAATAACGAAAGAAGATATTTATAGGGAATGCCAGTATAAATCGATGCATAATTGAATCCTCCGCCAGAATACGTAAAAATATACAGGGTGTTCCATTTCAAAAGATCGAGAATTATTGGTTTGAAATTTATTCCAAAAATAAATATCAAAAGAATGTCAGTATAGATCGATGCAGAATTTAATCCTCCGCCAGAATACGTAAAAATATACAAGGTGTTCCATTTGAAAAGATCGAGAATTATTGGTTTGAAATGTATTCCTAAAATAAATAACGAAAAAATGACAGTATAGATCGACGCAGAATTGAATCCTCCGACAGAATACGTAAAAATATACAGGGTGTTCCATTTCAAAAGATCGAGAATTATTGGTTTGAAATTTATTCCAAAAATAAATAACCAAAAAATGCCAGTATAGATCGACGCAGAATTGAATCCTCCGCCAGAATACGTAAAAATATACAGGGTGTTCCATTTAAAAAGATCGAAAATTATTTGTTAGAAATTTATTCCAAAAATAAATAACAAAAGAAGATGGGTATAGAGAATGCCAGTATAAATCAATGTAGAATCGAATCCTTCGCCAGAATATGTAAAAAATATACAGGGTGTTCTCTTATGAAGTATGAAATTTTTTCCAAAAATATATCACCACTGAGAACCTTCCGGTATTGACTTGTTATAACCAACATTGGAGGCACGTATTTTAAAAAGAGAATTATGAAAAGCACTACAAACTGATGCGAGAAAAAAATCTAATATACAGGGTGTCCCACCGTACGGTAACGAGATTTTCAACACACATGTAATCGAGTGTGCTCTTTTCAATTAAAATATTTTCAAGGTCGTGCGATTTCCGGTTACACCGGAAATCAACACCAACTTCCTTATTTTAAATAGAATGCTATATTTTTCATTGCAAATTTAGATTCTACATAAAATTCTGTTAAAAAATCATCAAGTATTTTAAGTAAATTAAATATCTCGAAAACTGTTAAATTTTGAGGTTATGTTACTTAATGATTTTTTCGCAGAATTTTATGTAGAATCCAAATTTGCAATGAAAAATATAGCATTATATTTAAAATAAGGAAGTTGGTGTTGATTTCCGGTATAACCGGAAGTCGCACGACTTTGAAAATATTTTCATTGAAAAGAGCACACTTGATTACATAAATGCTGAAAATCTCGCTACCATACGGTAAGATACACTGTATATTAAAGTTTCTTTCTCGTATCAGTTTTCCCGGCAAATATGCTTTTCTGCTCTGTTCAATCATATTATCTCCTTGATCATCTTGCTTCGTACAAAAGAGAAAAAGCATGTCAAATATCTTGAAAACGGTTAAATTTGGAGGTTATGTTACTTCATGATTTTTTCGCAGCATTTTATGTAGAATCCAAATTTGCAATGAAAAATATAGCATTCCATTTAAAATAAGGAAGTTGATGTTGATTTCCAGTATAATCGAAAGTCGCACGACCTTGAAAATATTTCAATTGAAAAGAGCACACTCGATTACATGTATGCTGAAAATCTCGTTACCATACGGTGGGACACCCTGTATATTAGATTTTTTTTCTCGTATCAGTTTTCCCGGTAAATATGCTTTTGTGCTCTGTTCGTTAATGTTTTCAATCATATTATCTCCTTGATTATCTTGCTTCGTACAAAAGAGAAAAAGCATGTCAAATATCTCGAAAACGGTTAAATTTTGAGGTTATGTTACTTGAAGATTTTTTCACAGAATTTTATGTAGAATCCAAATCCGCAATGAAAAATATAGCATTCTATTTAAAATAAGCAAGTTGGTGCTGATTTCCGGTATAACCGGAAGTCGCACGACTTTGAAAATATTTTCGTTGAAAAGAGCACACACGATTACATAAATGCTGAAAATCTCATTACCATTCGATGGGACATCCTGTATATTAGATTTTCTTGCTCGCATCAGTTTTTCTGATAAATACGCGTTCGTGCTCTGTTCGTAAATCTTTTCAATTATATTATCTCCTTGTTTATTTTGCTTCATACAAAGAAAAAGCATGTCAAATATCTCGAAAACGATTAAATTTTGAGGTTATGTTACTTGATGAATTTTTCGCAGAATTTTATGTAGAATCCGAATTTGCAATGAAAAATATAGCATTCCATTTAAAATAAGGAAGTTGATGTTGATTTCCGGTATAACCGAAAGTCGCACGACCTTGAAAGTATTTTCATTGAAAAGAGCACACTCGATTACATAAATGCTGAAAATCTCGTTACCATACGGTGGGACACCCTGTATATTAGATTTTCTTGCTCGCATCCGTTCTTCTGATAAATATGCGTTTGTGCTCTGTTCGTAAATATTTTCAATTATATTATCTTGCTTCATTACCCATTCGGTGGGACACCCTGTATATCAGATTTTCTTGCTCGCATCAGTTTTTTGAGAAATATGCTTTTGTCCTCAGGTCATAAATGTTTTCAATTATATTATCTCCTTGCTTCGTACAAAGGAGAATTCGTTTGTGGTTTCAACAAGACGGCGCTATCTATCAGACAATCAAATAAAAGATCACTTTGTTGTACTAAGAAGCCGTAACCTGTTAAAGGCGCTGAAGTTGTTACATTTGTCGTGTCAAATAATTTCCACGGTGTATTTCAAATAGTATTTTGCCCAGCAAGAGTTGTAAAGAGTACTTTACACACGAGTGGTTAAAATAGTACATTACATAGCAAGAGTTGTAAAAAACACTTTACACACAAGTGGTTAAAATAGTACATTAAATAGCAAGAGTTGTAGAAGGCACTTTACACACAAGTGCTTAAAATGGTATATTACACAGCAAGAGTTGTAAAACGCACTTTACACACGAGTGGTTAAAAAATGGTACTTTACAGAGCAAGAGTTGTAAGAAGCACTTTACACACGAGTGGTTAAAATAAAGACAAAATGGAATACAATATTTTTCAAAGTGATGTTTAAATCTTCAAGGCTCTGTAAAGACAAATTGAATTTTTTTCACGTGACGTTTAAATGTTCAAGGCTTTACTTGATTACTCGTGAATTCGGATAAATGATTGGCAGCATTGGGCGTTCCCATGGCAACCGTACGTAATATTATAACCGCACACTTTTTTGCATTACATTGCCGCGCTTACGATAGATGGAAACAGTGTGTAATTGATCAATTAAACGTCGAAACTTGTTTCATTTCAAGAGTGTAATTTATGAATTGAAGAAAACGTTGAAAGTTGTTTCATCTCAAATCATATTAGGCTGTGATTATTCAAGTTCACTTTTTTTAAGCTTGCTTACGAAATTGCCTCCTGCGTTGACTTGCACGACAAATGCTTTAGTTTCGCCACTTGAACACGTCCACGAGCCCATAAAAATAAAACCCGGGGTAACAATTATTACCATTATTATCCCAGACTGCACAATAGACGTAGCTAATTGCAGCGGTAAATGATCGCATCCGCGCTCACAAGGACAAGGTTAATATTAAATTGGAAATTTGAAATAAATTGAGTCCAATCAATGGAAAACTGACGTGTGTGTGCATGCCCTAGCACAATAATAAACGCGGAGTACCTTGAAACAGGCAGTGGTTCAATGTCAAGGCTTGCCAAAGGTAATAAAGGGACGTTGAGAATTTTTTTATTGAATCCACAACCGAAGGCGAAGAGAAGCCCAAACTTGCACGACTTTCGGATGACATAAACCAGTTACGTTATTATTATTTCGGCCTCGGAGATAAATAAATTGAATAGTAAATAGAATAGGTGCCAAGTAGGTGTTCTATTTTCCAGCAATAACAACTTCTGCACGGCAATTGTAAACTCGCGCGGCGGGGGTGATTCCGGGGGAGCGGGTGACCTACCTTTTATGTCAATCCAATGGTAATAAACTGCACATCAAACAACAAACAAAACGAACGCACCCCAACAACGGCGGCGGAGGCTCACACGCAATATTTCGTTACATAGACACACTCGAGCGCGGCGGCCATCTTGTTTTTACCACGGATAAGGTACGGCGCGAGAGCCAGCTATTGCATTGGCTGGTGGGATTCTGGTGGTGTTTCGGCCCGGCCGTAAGGTGGCAGCATTGTTGCGATGAGGAAATGGCGCGAACGGGGCTGAATTTGAATTTGCGATTATTTCGAAATTTGATGAAGGGGTGTTTTCAGATTTTCACATTAGGTTTTGAGCAAATTTGAAAAGTTTCACGGGCGTAGCAGTTGTTTTTGTATTTTTTTAATCGATCGGAAAATTGGCAAAATCAGAATTGCAATCAGCGCAGTTCTCATGTAATTATTTCGAAAACTGATGAAGGGGTATTTCGGATTTTTACTGGAACATGAGCTACATTAGGTTTTGAGTAAATTTGAAAAGTTTCAGTAGCGTAGCAGTTGTTTTTATATTTTTTAATCGATTGGAAAATTGGCAAAATCAGAATTGCAATCAGCTCAGTTCTCATGTAATTATTTCGAAAACTGATGAAGGGGTATTTCGGATTTTTACTGGAACATGAGCTACATTAGGTTTTGAGTAAATTTAAAAAGTTTCAGTGGCGTAGCAGTTGTTTTTATATTTTTTAATCGATCGGAAAATTGGCAAAGACAGAAGTGCAATCAGCTCAGTTCTCGTGTAATTATTTCGAAATCTGATAAAGGGGTGTTTTTGAAATTTTACTGGATCGTGAAGTATATTCGAAATTCCCGCTGAACAAATGTAGGTAAGCAGACAGAGGCGACATCTCTGTTCAAAACATCAAAGCGTCACCGGACGCGAAAATATCCGTCCCAATTTAAAATATAATTACCGCCAATTTAAACCCTATTAAACATGAAATACGTCCTTATTACGTTTCGGGAACGGCATGTGAAACGCGCTGCAGTTCCTCCAGCGAAGCAAAAATGGAACTCAAGCAGGTCGACGATTTCATGAACAGTTGGTGGCCCGTTATTATCTCTTTTATAATCACTGCGATTGCCACAATAAGGTGAGGATTTAATTATTTTTGTAACAAAATTATTATAAGCATTAAAACTCAACCCCGTACCTCTTTTAATTCCTTCCCCGTTCCACGAAAAAGTTCATTGTATATTAGTTGTTTTTCGGTGATCGAGAAGTATTCTCTCGGGTGGTTGTTGTATATGTCTTACATTATTCATTTATTCACATTTATTAAAAAAAATAATTCCTTACCCGTTCCACGAAAAAGTTCATTGTATATTAGTTGTTTTTCGGTGATCGAGAAGTATTCTCTCGGGTGGTTGTTGTATATGTCTTACATTATTCATTTATTCACATTTATTAAAAAAAAATGGCTAAAGCCTAAGTCAAAACAAAATTCAATTTCTGGTTTGCCTTCAATTAAAAAAAAAATGTTTTTGTAGATTGTACGTTGGTGGTACGAAATGCTCGAGTACTAACAGAATGGATAATAAAGTTATTTTAATTACTGGTGCATCGAGTGGTATTGGATTAGCCACAGCTAAAGAATTGGCTTTACGAGGTAAGAAAATTATGGAATGTTCTTAACAGTTTTAAACTTCATTAAGAATTAAACGAGGGCAAAGTTGTATTTTACTAGCTGTCCATGACACTCTTTACAAATATAATTTAAAATTTTGGTGTGATGAATTATAAACAAAAAATTGTAGTCAAAACTAGTCCAGAAATAATATATCAACAACTAATTGGAAGTACGTTCATTATTATTACCACAAAAAAAAGCATTAACACGTTGACTGCCAACTATGAGAATACTCGTAGTTTTTTATGCAGATAG
This sequence comes from Ocypus olens, assembly GCA_910593695.2. Taxonomy (NCBI): domain Eukaryota; kingdom Metazoa; phylum Arthropoda; class Insecta; order Coleoptera; family Staphylinidae; genus Ocypus; species Ocypus olens. The sequence continues at coordinate 6,562,258 of OU343060.1, read as the reverse complement.
CAAAGCTGCGGCAATCAACGTGTTAAAAAATGGTGATGTGGCCATCATGTTACTTTCTCCGACTTGATGGTATCATTTATATTTACCCTTTCATGGTTTATTTTCAATTGAAACTGACGTTTAAAACGTCAAAATTATGAAAGATGGAAAAATTATACTTCAAATTCAAAAACTCAGTTTACTCAAAAACCAAAGGAATTTCGAAAAAAACTTATTCTTTATAAGTTGTTCATTTTAGCATTCTCTACAATTATTATTAACATAAATTTGCTGTAACTATTAGCGTTTTATAATTATAAACCAAAAATTAAAAAAATTAAAATAATTCCTTTCTCGAATAAAAATGATTTTATGAAAAATCTTTTCAAGCAAAAGATGTTCATTACTTTGTTGTCTTCAAAGTTTGTTTAAATGTTTTTGTGATATTTTTCATATTTAAGAAAATATTGGCAAAAAACAAAAAACAGTTAAGGTAAACGCCCACTTCCGGTGTACGAAATTTTACCAAAAGCTTTTCAGTTCTTCTGATTATCAAATAAAATGGATGTTCAAAGTTTCATATCAATTGCTCTATTAGTTTTTGAGATACAGACACACACATACACACACAATGACAATTTTTTTTTCCAGAAATTGTTGAAATGGCATCTAGTGACCCCAAAACGGATATTTCTGTAAAAAAAATTTTTGAAAAAAAAATCACGATCACAATACTTTCTCGTACTTAAAAAGTAAGTAAAAATGTAAAAATCCAATATGGCGGCGATAAGAAAAACAAAAGTTGTCTATTGTTTCTCCGCTACCTTTAAAACTACAATAAAACCAATAACAAATCTAGATTCTACGTAAAGTTCTCACATCTTAAAATGCGTAGTATTAATGGTTTACATACAAAAACATTAAATAACGTTTGAGTATTTGCGAATTTATTTTTCGGACTGAAATTTTAGGTATTTAAATATTTCAGGTGGAAGAGTAATCCTGACCTGCAGGAGCAAATCGAAAGGCGAGGAAGCCGTTAGAACGATAAAATCGACCAACCCCGGAGCTTCGATTGATCTACGAATCCTGGACGTATCTTCGATGAAGCTGATACACAACTTCGCCTCGGAAATTAAACGAGACTACGATAAAATCGATGTCCTCATTAACAACGCGGGAATTATCTTTCATCAGTACACGAAAACTTCGGAGAATTTGGAACTGACGTTCGCTACGAATTATTTAGGCAGGTCTCTCTAAAAGCCGTTTTACACTACACAATTTTTTGAAGAGGAAATTAGTTCAATTCTTGTAAATTGTCTAGTTTCATACAGTAAAATTTATTGAAGAGGAAATTAGTTCATTACTTGTGCAATTTAAATTGTCTAGTTTCATACAGTAAATTTTTTTGACAATTTACGGTGTGAAACTAGACAATTTAAAATGCATAAGAAATTAACGGATTTTTTTGTAGAATAAATTGTGTAGTGTAAAATGGCTTTTAGTTCGCTCGTGGCAATTTTAATTAAAATTAGCTTTCATACAGTAAATTGAGTCAGATTGTAAAATTAACAATTTACCGTGTGAAACTGGACAATTTAAATTGCACAAGATATTAACGAATTTCTCGTACGATAAATTGTGTAGTGTAAAACGGCTTTTAGTTGGCTCATAGAAATTTCAATTAAAATTTGCAATATTTTTTTTAGGACATTCTTTTTAGAAGAAATTATTTGGGCACTTGTCTCTACGCCATGAGCTAGATTGTAATTAAAATTTGCAACATATTTTTAGGACCGTTCCTTCTGTCTCATCTGCTGGTGCCGTTGTTGAGTAAATCGGACAACGGCAGGATTATAAACGTGACATCCCTTGCACATTTCTACGCGAAAATGGACGTGGACAACCTGAATTTCAGCAAGGAGTTTATTTACAGGGAGGTGTACGGGCAGACCAAATTGGCGTTAGTTTTGTTCACGAAATATTTCGGAGGCTTACTGAAATGTAAGTATTATTCAGAATGACCCTTAAGAAAATGTTGTAACGTTTACAAAGATTACACTGTTTGAAGAATTTAAACATTTCTTTGGTGATGCTTAATTACCTTACTTAATTCTTGCTATCAATTAAAATGTAAGTGTTATTCAAAATTGTAAATTGCAACGCACGGTTGCAAAGATTATATTGTATGAAGAACTACACCACAATCGAAAGCCTTTGGCTATAAATAAAGTAATAATGACAAACATGATTGCCAACATCTGGAACGGATAGAAACCCGTAGAAGAACAATGACAAAATTCATCCTCCGAAGTAACAAGCTCAGTTACACACACACACACACACACAAATCTAGACGGCTGAAGGATCTCGCAATGGATGGCCAGTTAGGCGAGAGCCTAAACCACAACTGGCAGTAATTCCAAAATAACTCTTTTTCCTTACAGTAACAAATATTACCGTGAATTGTGTCAATCCGGGAATTGTAAGAGACACAAATCACTTGGAAAAATCACCACTGGGAAGTTCTTGGATGACCAGGGTTTCCGTTTATCCATGGACTTGGTTGTTCCTCAAAAACCCCAAGCAAGGATGCCAGAGTATATTATACGCAGCAATCGATTCTTCTTTAGATAAAGTTACCGGAGCTTATATAAGGTAGAACATTATAATAAAATTAAGCTTAACTTTTAATCAGTGGATTAAGGGAAGGTGACGAGATCACGGTATGTAGGCCCTTGTACGGACCCAATTCGGATTCAGAGAGAAAATCAATAACCGCTCAAAGTTTTACTGTTAAAAAAAAACAGTAGAGTTCTATAAAACAAGGCGTAGAACTAAGTTCTATTTTTCTATATGAAAATTGATTCTACCGGCATTGAGGTTTCAATTGCTCGGTACGAACGTAATTTGCTGTTTAAAAAATTCTCCCCAATAGAATTTTTTTTTTAAGGTCGTTGGCCTCCCCAAGGCTCAAGTGGCCCTCCTGAAAACTCACGTGTACCTCCTTCAGATCTTTTTTCTATATGAAAATTGATTCTACCGGTATTGAGGTTTCAATTGCTCGGTACGAACGTAATTTGCTGTCTAAAACATTCTCCCCAATAGAAGAAAAAAATTATTTAAGGGCGTTGGCCTCCCTAAGAAGGCCCTCCTGAAAACTCACGTGTACCTCCTTCAGATCTCAAGCATTTTTAAATATATCGGGTGTGTATAAATTGGCGGATAATCTACACATGGCAATATTCTTCCTAAAATTCTGAATAGAAAATGTCAACACAAAAATGTTGAATCATGCCTTATAGGCCATCAGGAGCCATTTAAAATAAACGTACATTTGGCAACATAGCGTTCACGAGCTGTCCTGTTGTTTCAATAATCTCATGATTGGTTATATGGGTTGGGTTAGAGTAGAAGAGTAATAACGATAGAATGGGGTTTATTTACAGATGTAAACTTTTAAACGGTTGAACAGATTTGAAAAACCTTCGAACAATGGGTAGAAATTATCAAAAATATGTGGATAAGATTAAATTAATTGTTTTGTAGTATTTATACGACAACTTTTAAAGGGATGACCAAATTGAAGAAACCATTATAGCAATGCTTTCCATTCATAAAGCATGTTCATTAAAAAAAAAACCTCAAGTGTGCCATGATTGTTTATTTTTAAAAATTTAAGTTGGTACACATGTTAGGAATTGCCATACAAAACGTCAGATCGTTCTAAAAGTCATAATTATTCCGTGGTCAGAATGGTTTACAGCAACTAAAACTAAACGTTTCTAGTTGAAAGTTATTTCTGAAATGGGAGTAAAGTGGACGGAAATTGGGTGTATTCATTCGACGCATCTATGGCAGAGTTTTAGGACGAATTTCCTAACGTTTACATTATATATGATGAATTTAAAAATACCTTATCACGATCTGTTGTATTATTTCATGAAACGGGTAGTATTCTCCGTAAACCAGGAAGTGGTAGACCAGTCAAAGGTACTTAGGATGCTATTAACACAGCCCACGGAATTTTGGAAGGTGATTTGTGTCGTTTATCACAGCAAATTAATTTATCAGTAGGAACATGCCGCAAGTAACATAACCTCAATATGCGTCACCAACATAAATTTTTAAAAATAAAAAATCATGGCACACTTGAGGTTTTTTTTTAATGAACATACTTTATATGCAAGGTAAAACAGATTATCAGTAAATAGTGTCGAGTGAAGTCTATTTTGACACACAGGAACTAACACAATCTGATAATAACGAGGAAAGCAGAATTGACACAAAATTGGAACAAGTTTTAATGAACTCGTCGTGTCAAAAGTGACAAGAGCGGGTGTCGGCATTGCCGTCTAGTTATTATGAAAATAAGCAAATTAAGAAGTCATTTAATAAAACACTAACACAGTGTATGGTTTCAAATTAATTTTATTGTTCTACAACAATTCTTTCACCACACAGTGGCTTCATCAGTTAGATGAAAAAAATCTAGAACAATAAAATTAATTTGAAACCATACACTGTGTTGGTGTTTTATTAAATGATACCATGGAGTTTCAACACGTAACAGCCTCATCGAACCAATAAATTAAGAAGTGTTGAGATAGAAATATAGCACACACTGAGAAATAATTTTCAAACTAGTTATACTATCGAAATTGCAGGGTTTTCTGTAAATTAATCACTTTCATCTTTTTCATGGCTAACTATTTTTTTATTTATAATAAAACGTAAAAATGACTGTAACTCACTTATTTTTAGAAATAACTGTGCCATATGTGATATTGGATTAAAGAGAAAAAAATTGTCTTTCAAATGAGGTTATAGCCAACTATGGTTTCCATTAAAAAAAAATGTAAGTTTGCGTCATATCACGGAAAGTAATGGCTTTAAAATTTTTCTGAATTTATTTTATTAACCTGCGTAAAATTATCTACAACTTCGTCATTTACTGTTTTTTTTATCTATCATAATAACCGAGATATATTTATTTGAAAAAATTGAAACTTTTTACATTTTTCAAAATATCTAGTTACCTTTCACTTTTTCAAAACTTTTAAAGTGTTATTTTATTAGGCTCGTAAAACTACAACTTTGTCATTTTCTGTTTTATTCTATCTATCATAATAACTGAGATATATTTATTTGAAAAAATTGACACTTTACATTTTTCAAAATATCTAGTTAGCCTTCACTTTTTGAAAACTTTGAAAGTGTTATTTTATTAGGCTCGTAAAACTGCACATCTTTGCCCATTTAACCGTTTCTCTATCTCTTATAGTTTCCGAGATCCCCATAGAGAAAATCGAAAAAAACTCACCCTGTATATTATAAATTGTATTCACACACTTGATTTAGTTTCCAAATAAACAATTTGTGACACGAACCAAGTGTGTTGTTACTATGTTAAAAAAATTAAAAATTAAAAATTAAAAACACAATAATTATATTTTGTTGGCGGAAAGACCTAAGGTCGATAGCCCTTCTCAGGAATCAAAATATGAAAAATTCTAACTGTAGGAATAAAAAAAAAATGTACTAAATGCAATTACTGATAATAAAGATTTCTTATATATATATTTTGTTTAGTGACTGTGAAGTAAAGGAACCATCGGAATCATCCAAAGACGAAATCCTATTGGAAAAACTGTACACAAAATCCTGCCTGCAGTGCAACGTTAAACCCGGCGCGGTGCTCGACGATCTCAAATAAAAAAAACAACAAAAATTAAGCTAAAAACATATTCACACCAAAGGGAGGTCCGCTGCCACCTGGGAAACCCGATTGCCATAACAATCCCGACAAAACCCGAAACATGATTCACATCATATATTCACACCATGTTTACACCGTTGATTCATTCGACGATCTCAAATAAAAAAGCAAAATCAATCTAAAAATATATTCACTAAACATTTACACCGTTGCATCATTGAGCCTGGTCCATTTCTCCGAGACCTTCCACAGCCAACTCGCCGTCGACACATCTTCGGCCAGGGAGGAAACTTTCGCCACCGAGCAATCGCTAAAATAAAAGTTTTGTAACACTCAAAATGATGCGTTTCTCTATAAACAGTACCTAAAATATTTCCCGGTTGCCTTTTCCAAGTCGGGTTCGAGCGCAACGTAAATGGCGGTCTGCGCGCCCTGGCGGGGGCTTTTTATGAAAGGCCAGACGAACGGCTTTATGAAAATCGTGGCTAGCCAACTGTTGAAGAAACTCATGTGCCGGATGATTTCCGTGTCGACCAAGCCGGGGTGTAATGAATTCGCGGTTACACCACTTCCTAAAAAAGGTATGTTAATATTGTTATTAATCCTCTAGTGCAGTGATTCCCAAAGTGGGCGCCACCGCCCCCTAGTGGGCGCTGCGGCGATTCTGGGGGGCGCTGATGGCCACAGATGCATTTGGGAGGCGATGAATAACTGTAAGGGGGTGGTGATAGTATAAAAGGAAGAAGAGAAGATTTAGTTGAACCTGGGTTCAGTGCGGTAATCAATTTATTATATATTTACAAAAAAAAAGAAACGAATTGCAAATAGTCAATCTTGGTGATTTAAGATTACTGCTGACGAAAATAGGGGGCGCTAAGTAATATTTTTTCTGGAAAGGGGGCGGTAGGACAAAGAAGTTTGGGAACCACTGCTCTAGTGGCATCATTACATTTCAAACCTCAAAAGTAACAGTTAAGTTAAATCTAGTTTTTAATTTTAATCTATGTTAACCCTTTGCACTCGAGCAGCGCCGCAATGGCGCCCGGGCGGTTTGATGCATCCAGCGCGCGACCTACGCCTGAACGTTAGGGAACTTCATATAGAAGGTCAAGGTCGTCCCAAGTGAGGCCGTTCCTACTTTTTCCAATTTTAAAGTACCTGTAAAATTCCCTAAAACAGTCAAAATCGTCTCGAGTTGCTGGTTCGCCTGAGCATAAAAGGCTTCGAGTGCAAAGGGATAATATGTAAGGCCTGAAAATTGATTGAATAAAGAACCTCAGGTCGAGGTTGCTCATTGCCAATGGCGTGCACATTTTGAGTAAATACACCGTTTGGAAGGGCGGAAAATAATGTGAACTAAGGCTTTTAAATAATAAATAAATGTTTGGTAGTACACGTGTGTTACATAATAACATTCTCAATCATTAACACATATCAATGTAAAACAAAGAACAATAAAAAGCAGTATGATACTCGGAAGCAGTTACACCAATGAGACACTGTTATACCAGTGGATAAAGCCTGGGTTACACTGGTACATCATAGGTTATACCGTTAAGTAAATTCTAGGCCAGGTAAAGCTTAGGTGCCACCGGTAAATCCTAGATTAGACTGTTAGGTAAATCCTAGGCCATACCAGTGGGTAAATCCTAGGCTAGACCAATAGATAAAGCCTAGGTTATACCATTAGGTAAATCTTAGGCCATACCAGTAGGTAAATCCTAAGTTATACCGATGGATAAAGCCTAGGTCACACCATTAAACCCGTTAAGTAAATCTCAGGACATACCAGTAGGTAAATCCTAAGTTATACCAATGGATAAAGCCTCGGTTATGCTGGCAAATCCCAGGTTGTACTGTTAAGTAAATCCTAGGCCATACCAGTAGGTAAATCCTAGGTTATACCGATAAGTAAAGCCTCAGTTACACCGGCAAATTTTAGCATCTACCCTAGTCAGGTGGAAACGCTCCGAAAAATGCTTGTAAACGCTGACTTAAATGCCAGTATTTACCAACATCAATAAGGTTAGGTAAGGTTACCAAATAGTTTGGTAAAAGCCCAAAATGGAACCATTTTTCCAACCACAACACCATGGTAAGAGCTAGGGTTTATCAACATTTACAGTAACAAATTAACTTGCTTACTTTCTACTTCTTAGTGACAGATTCCGAACTTACCTTCCAGCCTCTTCGCTAATTCTTTCGTAAATAACACGTTCGCCAGTTTGCTTTGGGAGTAAGCGTCGCCGGCATCGTAGGTTTTATCGCTGTTCAAGTCTTCCTTATTTATTTTACCTCTCAGGTGCGCTATACTCGAGACGTTAATTATCCTACTTGGAGCTGCAGCCTATCAAATCAACAAGTTGTATCGTGAGATCAAGAAGTCGAAAACAGTTAGCAGCACATTTTCTGAAAATAGGGATAACAATTCAAGTAATATTATGTTGGATGTCTGGAATTCTCCAGTGCGGTGCATTTTGTTTTGTGTTTATATCCACATTTTTCGTCTATTTTTAAGACAAGTAACCTCAAAAAATCACAAGATGTCAAAATAAATAAGACACACATGCACTCGAGAAATCAAGGCAGCCAATATAATATTACTTGAAATGTGATTTTAGGGATTTTCAGAAAATGTGCTGCCAACTATTTTCGACTTTCTGATCTCACGGTCTGTGTAATATGTTCAGCTTTGATATGAAGACCTGCATAGGACTTTTTAGTTCAAGCTGAGCTGGTCGAAAAAATAGAGTTTGATGTCTCAAAAATGCAAAACAATAATATAGGAGAAAATCGGAATCGGGTAACCAAAATAGTCATGTGATCTTATTAATATGTCAACATCAATCTATTCATCAGCGTAAAGACGCTCGTGGAGCAAGAGAGAAACGCTCCAGGAAGAAAATTTTAGCGAGCATGGTAAGGGATGGTGTAAGAGAGGAAGACTTATGGTAAAAATAGAGTGGAGTAAGATCACATGACTGTTTCCGATTTTCTCCCATTAGGTGTCGCTAGCGTAGGGACCAGAAAGTCATTAGAGTTAGCGATCCTTCTATTCATCTCCGATAATACTGATCACAACATTTAATAAACGACTTGCCTTCAATTTATCCAGTAACAAATTCGTCAAAAGAAAATGTCCCATATGATTAACGCCCAGCTGCATCTCGAAACCATCGCTCGTTTTCGAATTCGGCGTCCTCATCACCCCGGCGTTGTTAATCAGGACGTCCAGCTTCTCCTCCGCACCGCCGAACAACCTCACGAACTCCCTGATCGACTTCAGCGAGCCCAGATCGCAGGGTCGGCAGTACACGTACTTATTGGAGGTGTCGAGCACGATCTCCTCTCTGGTCTAAAAGCGGTTCCGAGGTTTCACATTTTTTCAATCGATCGAACAAGCAGCACCCCCTTACTTGTTCGCATTTCTTCATGTCGCGGCAGGCCATGTAAACTTTGGCGCCGCGCCTGGCCAGCTCCCAGGCGGTTTCCTTTCCGATGCCGGTGTTGGCGCCGGTGACTATCACCACCTTGCCCTCGGCGTCCACGTCTCTGGGGTAACGTTTGCCTCCCATCGCTTCTCTAAATAAATCGGCGTAAACAAGGTACCACTTTTTTTAAATAACATTTTCGTTGAAGAAAGGGAAACATAGGGAAGAGTAATTGTAAAAATGAGTAACCAATGCATTATGAAATAATAGTACCGTGTGAGCCCCAAAATTTTGTTTCGGAGTTGGCTCTGAGATAAATGAGATATATCGCATATTATTACGTCATGAGATTTAAAAAAATGAATTAATCTCAGACATAACTGCTATGTTTCTCTCTCTCAAGCATGGCCAACTTGAAAACAAAATTCTGTGGCTCACACCTTACTATTGTGATCCTAATAATTATCAATAAATGTTTAGCATAAAATGATGCTACAATAAAGAGTTTTTTCTGATTGAAACAATATTGAGCGATATTGCCTTAGTTACGATATGTCATAACATACTTATATTTCCCTAGGGAAATATGAAGTGCTCATATTTCCCTAGGGAAATATAGACATCAAACAATTGTCACTAGGAGCTTCTCGCAAGAATTGTTTTAATTGCTCTCGGGACAACACCTCCGATTTCTTAGGAAGGTATCCTTTATGGATTTTGCAGCTTTGGATTTTACGGGAACCAAACGCTCACGGTCTTTCGTCACTTGCGTTAACACATAGTTTGACATTTCACCAATTTATGAAACAACGCAAATATCAAAACAAGTCAACCATGATATTTACAAACAAGGCACACAGGAAATATGAATACATTTCCCTTGGTTGTCTATACAATGTAACTGGCCAACCTCGGGAAATATACTATTCATATTTCCCTAGTTGTAATAATAACCATAAAAAATGAATTAATCTCAGACATGACTGCTATGTTTCTCTCTCTCAGGCATGGCCTACTCGTAAACAAAATTCTGTGGCTCACACCTTACTATTGTGATCCTAATAATTATCAATCGATGTTTAGCATAAAATGATGCTATAGTTTGATCAATGGATCTTTGCGTGTGCGTCATTACCGAAAACCGAGATTTCTCGCCTTAGATGACATATGTACGCACATGATTGCCCCTGATTCAACTTGCCATAGAGAGAGAGAGTAAACGCATGAAAATATCTGAGCTAGATTCAGCTATCTATAGTTTGATCAATGGATCTTTGCGTGTGCGTCATTACCGAAGACCTAGCTTTCTCGCCTTGGACGACGTACGAACACACATGATTGCGTCTTATTCAACTTAACACAGAGAGAGTAAACGCATTAAAGTCATGTCAGAACTAGATTCAGCTATCTATGACGTGCACGCAAAGATCCATTGATCAAAGTATATCTATGACGTGCAAGCAACGATCCATTGATCAAAGTATACAATAAAGAGTTTAAGGTGCGAGTGTTGTATAACTCTAATGTTATTTAATATATACGTACAGATTGCTTTCCTCTGTAAATATTATTAATCGCAAAATAAATAATAAGTACACTTACTTAACAATGCAAGCCCCTCCGAACACAGCCGCAACTGCCGAACAGTAATAAAACGATTTTGGGAGTTTGCTGAATTTTAACCAATCCATTTTAAATATCAGCTATTCCTCTATTTCTTTGATAAAATAATAACCCAACAAAGTAGTGTTTTATAGGTTATGTTGAAATCATAGAGAAATACCAAGATGGATAATTCATTTTGTTTATTAGACGAAAAAAACCATAAACTTATTTATAATAAAACACTTTTACTTTATGGGTATAACACAAATTTTATTTTATTGTTGGCTATAGTTTCGGCAACTCAACTTGTAAACTTATTTCTCAATACGCGAGATGGCGCTAAAGAATGGCGAGTGCCAAAAGACTGTAGTTCGAAAGCCCCTTTGACTCAGTTAAATAAACCTCACCTTCGTGGCAATGGCCAATTTTCTCACTCGTTTAATAATATACTATTATCACCTTTTTTCACTGATCCCAGTTAGCACACTTGGATCAGTATTATTCATTTTTTCATTGATAAACAAATATATAGACAATTGCCAGAGATTTGAAACTTTGCAAATTTACTCAAAACAGATTCTGCTCTATAATTCAGTCATACTCTGAAAATATCCCTCCACCAAATTTGGAAATATCACATGAGAACACAGCTTGTAGCAGAGGCGGCTCGTTATATAGAGCCTAGGAGCCATGGCACTACCTGTAGTTTCAAGCTTGGCAAGAATTCTTAATTCATTCTTAAAACACTTTTTTGTCAGTCTAGAGGGAGATTAATCGTTCTTTCTTTCTTAAAAAAAAGGAAGGGAGATATTGTATAAGTGGCTCTATCATCAACATGTTCCACAAGCCGTCACTAGTTTGTGGTAATTTGAACTTGTTCATTTTCTCAAGGATAAAAAAAATATATAGACAATTGCCAGAGATTTGAAACTTTTCAAATTTACTGAAAACAGATTCTGTTCTATAATTCAGGCATAATCTGGAAATATCCCTCCACCAAATTTGGAAATAATCACATGAGAACACAGTTTGTGACAGGGGCGGCTCGTTATATAGAGCCTAGGAGCCATGGCACTACCTCTAGTTTCAAGCTTGGCAAGAATTCTTAATTCATTCTTAAAACATTTTTTCGTCAGTCTAGAGGAAGATAGATCGTTCTTTCTTTCTTCAAAAAAAGGAATGGGGATATTGTATAAGTGGCTCTATCATCAACATGTTCCACGAGCCGCCACTGGTTTGTGGTAATGTTGAACTTGTTCGTTTTCTCAAGGATAAAAAAAATATATAGACAATTGTCAGAGATTTGAAACTTTCCAAATTTACTCAAAATAGATTCAGCTCTATAATTCAGGCATAATCTGAAAACATCCCTTCACCAAATTTGGAAATAATCGCACGAGTATGCAGTTTATTTTTCATAATATACTGTTATTAAAAATTGTTTTTTTTTTTGTAAATACAGCAAATAATTGGACGAAACATGATCAAGACTTTTGTATACAGATAATGCATTAAAATTTAAATTAAATGTATGTATGTACGCCAAATTTAATTTAATTGAATTTCATGTAATTTATGCATTTTTCTTTGTATTATTATTTTTATATAAAGATTTCGTTAAATAAATAAATAATGGCTGAAGGACTCCGGTCGATGGCCATTGTATTTATTATTTATTATGTATTTAGTAAGTACAATCAACGTGTATTATTATTATTTAAATAAATAAATAAATAAATAAATGATTTCATTTAAAATTTTTGAATAATTTCAACTAAAATATCTGCATTTTCAAAACTGCTTGTTGTATCACTTAACAAGTTATCTATTCAAATAATTACTTTTCTGATAAATACAAGAAAACGAAATGTTTTATCTAATGCTTTCTGCAACAAGTAAAGTTGTTTCTAATTTGTTTAATTACTTTTCTGCTTAATACCTTAAATAATAGATTACAACATTTAATTCACAAAAAATAATATTCATTAATATTAATAGATCCCACCGAAACACTTCATCAATACACCACCGACGAGACGTAAACCGATTTAGCCGATCACATTAATGCATAATACAAATTAGATTAGTAAAGAGTTTGATTAATTAATCATATTTAATTTAACTACGGCACTGTACACCGGCGGCCATTATTAAATCCAATCATTAATCTCGCACCCCGTCCCAAGCGCGAACGCGCTTGCGCAATAAAACGAAGCTTCCTGTTTGCAGCCGCCAGTTGTTTCGTGTTCCGCGCCGCGAAGTTGTTAAGCTCGGGGGCTATGGTTCGCGCGCGACCCTTACTCAGCCCCCGGTCCCTTGCGAACCCTTAAAATCGGTAGTGAATTACAGCGGGGCCGGCCTTCTGCTCAAACGAAAAGCGTAACTTCGGTTTAAAACTCGGCAGTGCAGCGTTTCAACTTGTCCGCTCCCAAACCCGGCGAACGTGGTGTTGGCGTCGTCCCCGTTAACCGGAATCGTGTGCTACAAGGGATGCCGCGAAGTCCGGAGATCCGAGGTGGATGATTTCGTTGGAAATTCGGGGGCGAAGACGGCGATTTTTCATCAGTATACATGTAAGCGTTATCCAGCCATCTTTTTTTTTGATGCCCTGTTGCAAATAAGGTAAACAGATTTTGTTTTAATTGATGTGTAAAAATCACCGCCATCCTATTTTAGAAGATTTAGGATTTCCGGCACTCGAAGGCTGATATAACTATTATTTACCGATTCATACAATCAATTCCATAATAATAATAATTTATTAAATGTATAGAAATACGTATCAGTAACGGTTCGCGGGATTTTTTCTGGTACGGCCGAGGAACAAGAGGTGGTAATACAGATAGGTGCGGTCACGCAACTGATCCTACCTATCTGTATTGCCACCCTTGTTACCTCGGCCGTACCAGAAAAAAACCCGTCGCTGATACTTATGAAAATACAAAATAGCGATATAAATGTAAGTTTATCATTATTTATGATAAAAAATCTACAACTAGACAGGGTTTTAGCGAAATGATAAAAGTAGGTGTTTTCTAGTCTTGTCACTTTGATAATAATTTGCTCAGTTGATTTCAAACAAAATTTTGTTGCTGTACTAGATGTAGACTGCAAATAGGTTTTACATCATAAACTGAATATAAATTAGATCATTATTTACCATACTTTGAGTTAGGCAACTTATTGTTCACATATTATCCTACACACTTGGACGTTACTGTCTGCAGAAGCGTCTGTATGAAGCGGCATGCGGCCACCTTTTAAAATCACCCTGTATATCATGTTTATTAAATTTATGGTGCTTAGTTCTATATGAAATTATGCGGTGGGCACCTATTTACGATCACTCTGTATGTTCGATGAATTTACCAAACGTTGAGTTAGGCAACTTGTTGTTGGATGCTACTGTCTATAGAGCGTATAAGTATTAAGCGGCATGCGTAAACCCATTTGACATCACCCTGTATATTTGGCGTTTATTAAATTTATGGTGCTTTAGTTCAATCCGAAATTATGCGCAGCGAAAATTTCTTTGGAGCAATAAAAATTGTACCTGTTGCCACCATCGACCAAAACTTCAAAAAAAACGTAACCTCACTTTAATTCGGTTGAGAAATGCGATTCAAAAGTTGAAAATGATCCACGAGATCTTATTTTCGGTGTGGCACTGTCCCAGTGATATTTTTTGTGGTGATAATGAAGACGTAAGTACACTCCAATTAATAATAAAAATTGTTATTCACTTTGTGCAGTATTTTACATTCTGGTGCGGATAATCGAGTGATTTAAGTGAACAGGTCAAACCCCAATACAAGTGCCGCCCTCAAAAGCGAAACTGGTGGTTTTGGTGGCCCTTAACCGGCTTCGAAATTTTTAACCTGTGCACCGCCAACGATTGTACCATCACGGAGCAAATTGGTATTATTGTGCAAAGGCGGACCCACTTCTTCCAAACTTTTTCAAAGCAAATTTTCTGATATCGTATGCTTGGTCATCCTGTATTAAATAGTAAATAGAAACTTTATATTCTGGTATAGATAATAAAGCGATTTAAATAAACACGCTAAATCCCAATACAGGTGCCACCCTCGAAAGCGAAACCGGTGGTTTCGGTGCAGTTTTGAAATTTTTAACCCGTGCACCTCCATCGATGGTGCCATCGCGGGGCAAATTTTCTGATGATATTGTACGCTCGATCATCCTTCGCGGGGCAAATTTTCTGATCACATTGTACTCTCGATTATCCTGTATTAGATGGTAAAATTACTCGAGGTCCAAATTGTGCGAAGGAGTAATATTTTTATGACTTTTACGAATTGTCGTTTAGGAATGGCTAAGTTTAGAATGGAGGGAGTTTCTGCATCCGGGAGACTGCGAACTGCTGAAGAGGATCTTGAAGTTGGCAAATACGTACCACAAAATCGTCCAGTTTCAGGAGCTCGTGGCCAACAGGCAGACGATTCAGGACAAGTCGATTGTTCAAGCAGGTATGAAATTGTTGTTTAAATTAGCTGCAGAGATGAATTTTTATAGTCGAGACTTATTTACTAGATTTACGAACGTGTCGAATGTTTTTCAGGCCGTATTTTGTTGTTATTAAATTTATCCTCGTAATGTGAAACCGCAATTTTCAAACGATCATAACATTGCACCAAAATTTGGAGGAGTTAATTTCCGACAAAAAAGTATTTAATAATTTTTTTCGGGAAGTTGGTGAGAAATGAGAAAATTGCACTTTTTCAAAAATTCTCATTTCGATTTCAAAAATTCATAACGTTTGATTTCGTAGTCGGATTTTGATGATTGTAACTTTAAAATGTAGGGGATTTAACCGCTCACAAAAAAGTATTAGACAACTTTTACTGAAAATTTATGTGAAATGAGAAAATTACACATTTTCCTCGTCAACCAAAAATTTTTATTTTGTTAAAAAAAAAATCATAGCGTTTGATTCTGTAGTCGGATTTTGATGATTCTTACTTTAAAATGTAAGGGATTTAACTGCCTACAAAAAAGTATTGGACAACTTTTGCCGAAAATTTATGTGAAACGAGAAAATTGCACATTTCTCATGTTAACCAAATTTTTTTATTTTTATTAAAAAAAATCATAACGCTTGATTCTGTAGTTGGATTTTAATGATTCTAACTTTAAAATGTAAGGGATTTAACTGCCTACAAAAAAGTATTAGACAACTTTTACCAAAAATTTATGTAAAATGAGAAAATTTCACATTTTCCATTTCGTTTAAAAAAATCATAACGTTTGATTTCGTGGTCGGATTTTGATTATTGTAACTTTAAAATGTAAGAGATTTAACTGCCTACAAAAAAGTATTGGACAACTTTTGTCGAAAATTTATGTGAATTGAGAAAATTACACATTTTCCTTGTCAACCAAAAATTTTCATTTTGTTAAAAAAAAAATCACAGTGTTTGATTCCGTAGTCGGATTTTGATGATTCTTACTTTAAAATGTAAGTGATTTAACTGCCTACAAAAAAGTATTGGACAACTTTTACTGAAAATTTATGTGAAACGAGAAAATTGCACGTTTCTCATGTTAACCAAAAATTTTCATTTTGTTAAAAAAAAAAATCATAGCGTTTGATTCCATAGTCGGATTTTGATGATTCTAACTTTAAAATGTAAGGGATTTAACCGCCTACAAAAAAGTATTAGACAACTTTTACCAAAAATTTATGTAAAACGAGAAAATTTCACATTTTCCATTTCGATTTAAAAAATCATAACGTTTGATTTCGTAGTCGGATTTTGATTATTGTAACTTTAAAATGTAAGAGATTGAACTGCCTACAAAAAAGTATTGGACAACTTTTGTCGAAAATTTATGTGAATTGAGAAAATTACACATTTTCCTCGTCAACCAAAAATTTTCATTTTGTTAAAAAAAAATTACAGTGTTTGATTCCGTAGTCGGATTTTGATGATTCTACCTTTAAAATGTAAGGAATTTAACCGCCTACAAAAAAGTATTGGACAACTTTTGCCGAAAATTTATGTGAAATGAGAAAATTTCACATTTTCCACGTCAAAAAATTTTCATTTTGTTAAAAAAAAAATCATAGCGTTTGATTCTGTAGTCGGATTTTAAAGATTCTAACTTTAAAATGTAAGGGATTTAACCGCCTACAGAAAAGTATTAGACAACTTTTACCGAAAATTTATGTGAAATAAGAAAATTGCACATTTTTCACGTCAACAAAAAATTTTCATTTTGTTAAAAAAAAATCATAGCGTTTGATTCTGTAGTCGGATTTTGATGATTCTTACTTTAAAATGTAAGGGATTTAACTGCCTACAAAAAAGTATTGGACAACTTTTACCAAAAATTTTTGTGAAACGAGAAAATTGCACATTTCTCATGTTAACCAAAATTTTTTATTTTGATTAAAAAAAATCATAACGTTTGATTTCGCAGTCGGATTTTAATGATTCTAACTTTAAAATGTAAGGGATTTAACTGCCTACAAAAAAGTATTAGACAACTTTTACCGAAAATTTATGTGAAATGAGAAAATTTCACATTTTCCATTTTGATTAAAAAAATCATAACATTTGATTCCTTAATCGGATTTTGGTGATTCTAACTTTAAAATGTAAGGGATTTAATTGCCTCCAAAAAGTATTGGACAACTTTTACCAAAAATTTATGTGAAATGAGAAAATTTCACATTTTCCATTTTGATAAAAAAAAAATCATACAAAAAAAAAACGTTTTGTTTCACTGTTGTTATTATTTTTCTCAATCTTCCAATAAAAATAATACATAAATGTTTGATGCAAGAAATTAACCACTGAATTACAATTTCAGCTGAAGAAGGAGACACCGACCAAGAAGAGGAAATCAAATACGGCCTCTACCTGAAAGCCTTCTGCAACGGCCTCGACGAGGCCCTGGAAGACTACACGAACGAGATCATAAAGTTGGAAGAGACCGTCCTCCAAAACCCGCAGATCACCTTGGCCTACGTGGTTTCCTCGATCGAGAAATACTCCAGCCTTTTCGAGGCCCTGAAAGCGATGATAAGGACGGTCAAAGTCGAACACATATCCGGCTGTTTGTTGATCGGAAGGCTGCACATGTACACGCGCTGCGGCATCACGCAAATTGTGGACGCCGCCAATAAGTAATTATATAAGTGTTTCGATCGCTTTCGGTGTTACAGTTTGAATTTTTTTAGGATCGTGAGGTCGATAAATACGATGTTCTACAGACATTTGGCCAATTGGATCGTCTACGGGGATTTGGTGGACGTGTATAACGAGTTTTTCATCGAGGACTGTAAATGCGATGATGATAATTTTTTATTCCCGGAGCAGATTGACGCCGGTCAGGGAGAGCTTGATACGTCGGCTAGTGTTGTGGTATGTTTATTCCTGTCAACAGTTTTCTTTAACCTCTTCAGGTCGAAACCGGAACAATATTTCATGTTCACATTATTATTGTTATATTTGCCGCCGCTGGTAATGTCCATATCTTGTCGGTGTTAAAGCCGCCCGGATTTGGTTCAGTACAACATTCAGGCAATAGATTCCGCCACTTTGGCGTTTCTACCTCTTCAGGGACAAATTAATTTTGATACTTTATAATCTTATCCTTATCAGGAGAGTTTGCGTTAATACCAGGGGTGTATATTAATTTATAAAATATAAAATTTCAAAAAATCAGAACAAAAAATTGAGAAATCAGAACTGAAGTCGGAGTCAAAACAAAAAAGAATGACAGACTTCTCATTTTTTCTTTCAACTCAGTCTTCAGCTCTGATTTCTCAATTTTTTTGTCGGAGTCGGAGTCGCTACATTTTTCTCACGACTCCATACGCCTGTTTTAAACATCAGCAGTTATTTTCAGAACTGATTATCACTATTATAACGATACATTTAAGATTCATTATCTAGCAGTTTCATGCCAAAGTTCCCATTCGTAGTGACGCCACTGAACTTCTGTCAGTTACCTTATGTTTTAACCTCTTCACGCCCAGGTTCGCCACATGTGGCACCAAGCAAAATATGAATACAAAAACATTGTACAAAAAAAATTACTTCTTTAGCGCCATCTATGGAATATTTTTTCATATTTTTTTGCATAAATGGGAAAGTTTGTGACAGTGAAATCATATTTCGTAAAAAAAGTTAACAACAACAAAGAAGTAATTTTTCATCAAACCTGGGATTAAATCAAAGCAGCATGGGCGCGAAGTGGTTAAGGGTTGCCAACTATTTTCGACTTTTTGATATTTATGTAGCAATTTTTGCTATCGCTGTAGAGACCAACTGTTACCTCATGTTTTAAGGGTTGCCAACTATTTTCGACTTTTTGATATTTATGTAGCAATTTTTGCCAACGCTGTAGAGACTAATTCTTTCAGAAAAAATCCCGTGTACGTAAACCGTGGAGGATTCACAAGTTTATAATCAACACGGCGATGTTGCCGTCGACGTTGCCCCTGGAAACGGCCGAGACCATACTGTTCATCGGTCGGACGGTTTGGATTTTGCAAAACGATCCGAATCGAAATTACGACGTCCTTCAGGAGAAATTCAAGAGGGACATATGGGAGGGAGGGAGCGAAGAGTGCCACCGGAAGATTCTAAACATCGAGCAGCACTCGTTCGATCTGCAGCTGTTTCAGAGGACGATCAACGAATGCCGGCTGAGGTTAACAAAAGTACATCAATTTTCTTTATGTTAGAGGAGCCGTTTTTGGATGATGAAAATGTTTTCGATTATAAAGTATCACGGTATAATGAGTTTTCAAATTTTCAAAATGGATAAAATGCATAACTTTGACAGATACATCCTAAATAACATATCTTTATATGTGCTTAACCCTTTCAGCGCTGGATTTTTAAATTCGAAAAAAAAAATTTTTTTGTTAATTATTACTGATGCTTCTTAAGACCATAAATACTCATTTGCTTAATTAGTATAGGAATTAATTAGTGAGGCTTTGTTGAAGTGACATCTAGTGACAAACAGCAAAAATATGGATTGTCACAGTAAGTAGAGACATGTAAATGTTGCGGTGGCAATTGCCACCACCAGGGCCGAAAGGGTTAAAAAAATATCCGAACTTTGCTCTAATAAAACTTATTAGAGCTTAAATTTTGAAGAAAAAAATTGCACTTTTCCAGAAATCGCCCTGTAAATTCCACTATTTTGTCGACAGATGTTTTAAATTTAGACAGATACATCCTAAATAGCATATTTTTAGATTTGCTATGTAAAAAATTGACATTTGTCACTTTAACCTCTTCAGGAACAAATTAATTTTGAAGTAAATTTTTTTGTTAATTATTATTGATGCTTCTTAAGACCATAAATACTCATTTGCTTAATTAGTATAGGAATTAATCAGTGAGGCTTTGTTGAAGTGACATCTAGTGATAAACAGCAAAAGTATGGATTGTCATAGTAAGTAGAGACATGTAAATGTTGCGGTGGCAATTGCCACCACCAGGGCCGAAAGGGTTAAAAAAAATATCTGAACTTTGCTCTAATAAAACTGGAAGACAAATTTTGAAGACAAAAATTGCACTTTTCCCGAAATCGCCCTGTAAATTCCACCATTTTGTCGACAGATGTTTTAAATTTAGACAGATACATCCTAAATAGCATATTTTTAGATCTGCTATGTAAAAAATTGACATTTGTCACTTTAACCTCTTCAGGAACAAATTAATTTTGAAGTTTCAAATCCTTTAAGAAACAATTGATATCTCGCCAGTAGAACTGGACAGGAGGTATCTGCATAGCTTTCAGAGCTTGACATGAGATGGCAGTATTGAGCTAAATTAAATTTGTTTTAAATGTGTTCGTCATTTTTTAAAACGTACACAAATGTGTTTCTGTCCCTGAAGAGGTTAAACTTGCAAAACAGAAGCTTTTCATTGTCCAACGGTAACTAATGAGAAATACATTTTGACATACAGTAGTTTTGATATAATACCGTATGTCTAAATAAATTTCTTATCTTTCTACAGTATTTATGGAAAGTTATGGTTGAAGAAGCTCAGCTGTTGGAGCACCTCCAGCTCGTAAGAGATTACTACGCCCTGGGTAGGGGTGAACTGTTCCAGCAATTTATCGTCGTTGCCGACGAACAGTTGAGGCGGACGTCGAACTTGTACATGGTGAAAAATCTCAACATGATGTTCAACGAGACCGCCAGGAAAATGTACACGGAGAACGATCGCAGTTACCAGAAATTCGAGCTGGGCTTACCCAGGAATTCCGACGATGTTAATTGTAAGTATTCGTGTGGGGCGCCCCGTATTTCAATTAATTTTAAATAGTCGTCCAAAAAGCTAATTAGGACGAGATAATAATAATAATAATAATTACATTACATATTAACATAATTCTTATTTAATTAATTTAATTGAAAAGGTAATACAAGGTCTGTCTACAAAGTATTTTCCCTGGGGCCGTTTACAGATTTTTTTTTTTATTAACTCCACTTTTTATACAAACTGTCAACGTGACGAAAAGTATTTTTTTTTTCGAGCCATCGAGGTTGTTTTTGACCCTTAAAAGCGCTGAATCCTTATTGCTCCTATCCAGTCTGAACACGCCTTTGTCGTCGCCTGAAGCGATATCTTCATTCTTCAATTGCCTCGAAGCCATTTCTTCATTTTGCAATTTTCTCATATCGATATCTTCACTTTTCAATATTTGCGAAAAACCATCATCGTTCTTTAATTTTCTCAATATCTTCATTCTTCATATCCAATATTTTAGAAGTCCGGTTCAGTCTTCTTCAGCACCTCTGTTCTTCAATTGTTTTGAAATGGTATCTTCACAAATTCATTGTTTATCAAGAGTATTCATCTTGATGGTGTATCTTCATTCTTCAGCCGGCTTGAGCGTCAAGACGTCAATATTTGTTTTGCCTTCTGTTATTTTATCTTCACTCTTTAACTGCTTTGACGTGTTTACTTTGGATATATTCATTCTTGAATCGCTCCGAGGTCTTTTCGTAAATTACCTCCTTTGATAGCCTTGCAAGGCCGGCTTGAAGAGTTATCTGTGGCCAGGATCTGTTTCTTCAGTTGTGTCTTCAATGATGATAGGCTTGTAAGGTCGTCTTTTTTCCAAAATATCTTCAAAGATTCTTCGATTTATCTTTTCTGTCATCTTTTTTATTTAATCTGCCTTTGATATTACTTTGAACTTCAATATTCTGCTTTGGCGGGGGCGTGAAGGGTCATCTGTGGCCAGGATATCTTTCTTCAGTTGTGTCTTCAATGATGATAGGCTTGCAAGGTCGTCTTTTTCCAAAATACCTTCAAAGATTCTTTGATTTATCTTTCATGTCATCTTCATTATTTAATTTGTCTTCGATATTACTTTGAACTTCAATATTCTGCTTTGACAGGTGGCCGGGATCTCTTTCTTCAGTTGTGTCTTCAATAATATTTTTACTCTTCACTTCATGACAGGCTCAATGTATTATATCCGTTCTTCAATTTTTTCCTCGAATTACCCTCATTTGCATTTTCTTAATGTTTTGAAGAGTTGTCTTCATTCTTCAATTATTAGAGTTAAGTTTGTATTTTTGTATTTTCAAGTCTCGGACAGATATTATCTTCACTTTTCAAGTCAAATTATCATAATTTTCACTCTTCACTTCATCACAGGCTCAATGTATTATCTTTGTTCTTCAATTGTTTCCTCGAGTTATTATTTTTGAGGGACCAGAAGACATTTTATCTTTAGAACAATAAGATGTTTTATCTTCCGAAGATCTTGGTCATCTTTAGTTCAGGGCTCATTAACTGTAGTATTGTTCCTCGTTGAAGATATGTTATTTTTAGAACAAATGGAAGATATGTCATCTTTCGAAGAAACAGAAGCTATTTTATCTTTCGAAGAAATGGAGGATATTTTATTTTTTGAAGGACCAGAAGACATTTTATCTTTCGAAGAATAAGTTGTTTTATCTTTTGAAGATTTTGTTCATCATTAACTGTGGTATCATTCTTCGTTGAAGATATGTTATTTTTAGAACAAATGGAAGAAATGGCATCTTTCAAAAAACGGAAGATATGTCGTATTTCGAAGAAATGGAAGCGATTTTTTCTTTTGAAGAACTGGAAGATGTTTTATCTTTCGAAGAATAAGGAGTCTTGTCTTCCGATTAATGAGGGAACTTTTCTATTTGCAATAGAATTGCAAACTATTTTAACTTGTGGTGAAAGAGCATATAAATAATGATAATAATAAATATCTTTTGAATCTTTAGTTCAGGGCTCATTAGCTGTAGTATTATTCTTCGTTGAGATATGCGAAGATATTCAAAGAAACAGAAGCTATTATATCTTTCGAAGAAATGGAGGATATTTATTCTTTTGAAGAACCGGAGGATATTTATTCTTTTGAAGAACCGGAAGATACTTTATCATTCGAAGAATAAGATGATTTATCTTCCGAAGAATCAAGGGACTTTTAATTTTTCGAAGAATCGCAAACTATTTTATCTTGTGACGAAAGGGATTAAAAATAATTAATATTTGAATCCTTAGTTCGGGGTTCTTTATCTGTAGTATTATCCTTCGTCGAAGATATTTTATTTTTAAAACAAATGGAAGATATGGCATCTTTCAAAGAAACTGAAAATTGTCATTTTCGAAGAAACAGAAGCTATTTTTTTTTCGAAGAATCTGAAGATATTTGAAGATATGTCATTTTCGAAGAAACAGAAGCTATTTTATTTTGCATAGAAACCGAAGATATTTTATCTTTTGAAGCACCAGAAGATATTTTATCTTTCGAAGAATAAAATGTTTTATCTTCTGAAGAATCGGGGGACTTTTGATTTTTCGAAGGATCTGAAACAATTTTATAGAGAATATAAATAATAATAATAATAATAAATATCTATTGAAGAAACAGAAGGTATGCTAATTTTAAAATAATTGTTTTATTTAAGCCGATAGTCCGCTGCTAAATTTGGAATTGTACCTGGACATCAACTGGCCTCTGCACATTATCTTTCATCCGAAGGTAATATCCCTGTATAATAAGTTATTCGGGTTTCTCTTGAGGGTGAAGAAGACCCACATAGGACTGCACATGATTTGGCTGAATCATATGGTCGGAAAAAAGAAAATGTAAGTGCTGGTGAATCTTTTTAACACGTTGACCGCTTTGTCAGTCACCGGTGACTGACACTGAAGTATTCCGGCGGGGCCACGTCAGTCACCGGTGACAGTGGGTACCTACTTTAAACTTGCTATTTAGCGCTGTCAGTCACCGGTGACTGACATTGACATTTTAATTTATTTCAGGGATAAAGGCGTGTGGACCTTAAGACACAACCTAATGTTCTTGGTGAACAACATCCAGTTTTACTTACAAGTCGACGTAATCGAGGCGCAGTTCTCGTTACTCAAAGAAGCCGTAAGAAACGCAAACGAGTTCAACGACATCATACGTTTGCACTCGACGTTCCTCAGCAATTTACTGAGCAAGACTTTCGTCATGGTCGTAGACGAGGTAGTAAATCCGTTAAAATCAATCGCCGGACTCGATTATTAATAGTAACTTTACAGCAACCCAATGAAGAAACCGGGCATAATTTGTACCAGCTTCCGAATTTGAAACTTGAAGGCAAAAATATGGTAAGCTATAGACATTTTGTACTATACTCTGTTCACATAATTATTTTTCTTGCTTCTTTTGTGCACATCCCTAATATTTTCTGAAACACCCTGTATATTTCATTGATAATTTTCAGGTGTACAAGATAATATTAGTCCTCCTGCAGCTCTGCGATGAATTCTGCGTTTGGGCGAGCACGTGGGCCCCGGAATTGACGGAGGTGGAGCTGAACGGTTTGGAGGAACTGCAGAAGCGGGCCGACGTGACGATCGAGGCCCTGCTGCGCGAGCTGTACTCACTGCACAAGCAGGTTTCCGGCTCGCACTTGCTGCAGCTTCTGCACCGCATCGACTTTAACAGGTGGTATACTAAGTGTAAGCCGGATCTGAACTTAACGGTATCGTAAGGTGGACCAGCTTATAATTATTTATTTTTTATACTTCTTTAAGCTACTAATTCAATATACGTTTGTTAACGAGCGAGTTTATTTCCCTTGTGTATTTAAATTTTGCAGCAATTGTTATAATAATCTTTATTAGGTAATATTGCTGTCTAGGGAATTTTTCTTAGTTGTATACAAATCGGCTAAACTCCGTTCACGTTTTATTCTGTCCGCAGTAGGCTTTGTTGGGGTGACTTTTTTGTTGGTAGTAAAAAAGTTACTAACAATTTGGTTGTCATTGCTTTTTTTTTGGTTATGTTGCATTTTATAATATCCCTCATCATTCACATGTAAAAATATTGCGAAATTCTTGTGAAATTGGTTTTGGCATTTTGCCACAATGTTTGGCAACATCTTGTTGAAATTATAGGTTGACAACATACTTCAATCATGACTATCAAAAATACAACATGCCAATACAAGGACAAAAAACATCCCAACTGCGGCCAGAATAAAATGTGAACTTTAAAAAAATTTGACTACCGTTTCCATGGTTACTCTTTTCAACGTCGAAACTTTTACTTGCTTTAATTTGTGTTGATTAATTGCAATTGAAAGACTTTAAAGCTTGGATGAGGAAGTGGATTGGATAAAAAAATTAAAGTCCGTCATCATTCCACCAATAAAACAAAAACACTAATATTTTTTTAAAGCAGATGTGTATTTCATTCATTGTTTCATATAAATATTTCCCCTAAACCAATGTTCGTTTTAATAAATACAACAATACTCACTTCTTCTTCATCACTTTCATAAAGAAGACCATATCTGCAAAAATTTTAAAATGTTACTTTTAATAATCTCGTATTCGATGGTTGCGTGTTCATCGAAATAATCCAAAACCAGAAATTGGAATCGGAAGTTAAAAACAGGTTGGATATTCAGGCTACTTTCGTCTTTATCGAATTGAAAATCATGCCACAAAAATGTCAGCCTACCTAACCTAAAAATTGATCGTGAATGGATTTTTTTTTTACTCCATTTACATTACAATCTGTCATTTATTAAGGACATTTAGTAATAGCTGAGAGTGTCCAGTTAATTTGAACCTAAAAGTTGATCATGAATGATTATTATTATTTTTTTTACCCAAGTTGCATTGCAATCTGTCATTTATTAAGGACAGTTAGCAACAGGCGGGAGTATCCAGTTAATTTAGGATTGTGAATATTAAAACTATGAATTAACTCACTGACAAAAACTGGGAGTATCCAGTTAATTTAGGATTATAAATATTAAAACTATGGATTAACTCACTGACAAAAACTGCCATTACGATGAGCAACATCATCCACATCCAGCATTTGCAAGCGCGTTTGGAATGTTCGGACAGCTTCTCCGACTCGGATTTCAGCCGGGTGAAATTCTGCTCGGTCATGTTGGACGACCTGGAGACCACCTCGGTGTCCTTTTTTATTATCCTGTTGGCCAGCTTCGATTGCTCCTTCAGGGAGTGCGTCATCTCGAGCATGTCCTTGGCAATCTTGTCCTGGACATCCTGGTGGAAGTTGATCGCCTCCTCCAGGTCGTCCATTTTTTGTACGTTCCTTTGGCGAACACCTCAAATGAATTCAAAGTAAAAAATTATTGTTCGAATGTTAAAAAGCTTATATTTCAACCAACAAAAATGACTTACAACTACTAAAAATATATTTATAAAACTTGCTAATTTTTCAAAAATGGTATTTTTTCCACTGTCAAAAATTATATTTTTTTAACCGTTGAAAATGATATATTTTCAAGTGTTAAAACATTATGAAAAATGTTTTTTTCTACAGTCAAAATAGTATTTTCTCTATTGTCAAAAATGGTATTTTTTCCACTGTCAAAAATTGTATTTTTTAACCGTTGAAAATGATATATTTTCAAGTGTTAAAACATTGTGAAAAATGTTTTTTTCCACAGTCAAAATAGTATTTTCTCTACTGTCAAAAAATGGTATTTTTCAACTGTCAACACGGTGTTTTCTCTACTGTCAAAAACGATATTTTTAACTGTTAAAAATGTTACTTTTCAACTGTCAAAATTGTATTTTCTCCACTGGCAAAAATGGTGTTTTTTTTTAACTTTTAAAAATGTCATTTATCTACTGTCAAAAATGGTACTTTTAACTGCCCAAATGGTATTTTCTCTGGTGTCAAAAATTGTATTTTTTCTAACTGTCACAATAGTATTTTCTTTGCTGTCAAAAATGGTATTTTTTCAACTGTCAAAACGGTATTTTCTGTACTGTCAAAATGGTATTTTTCAACTTAAAAATATTATTTCTTAACTGTCAAATGATATTTTTTCAACTGTCTAAGTGGTATTTTCTCTACTGTCAAAAATTGTATTTTTTCAACTGTTAAAATATTTTTCTCTTTTAAAAATTGTATTTTCTCAACTGCCAAAATGGTATTTTCTCAACTGCCGAAATGGTATTTTCTCAACTGCCAAAATGGTATTTTCTCAACTGTCAAAAATGGTATGTTTTTAACTGTCAAAGTGGTATTTTTCTACTGTAAAATATTGTATTTTTCAGCTGTCAAAATAGTATTTTCTCCACTGTCAAAGATGGTATTTTTTCAACTGTTAAAAATCTAATTTTTAACTGTCAAAATGGTATTTTCTCCACTGTCAAAAATGGAATTTTTTCAACTTTTAAAATGTTAATTTTCTGAGAAAAATGGTATTTTCTCTACTGTCAAAAATAGTATTTTTCAACTGTCAAAACGGTATTTTCTCTACTGCCAAAAAAGTATTTTTGTGTGACGGTATGGCTCAAGCCTATGTCAAAAAAAACAAAAGTATTTTCTCTATGAAGTCTGTAGCAAATAAAAAAATACTATTTTCTCTACTGTCAAAAATAGTATTTTTTCAACTGTCAAAATAGTATTTTCTCTAGCACCAAAAATGGTATTTTTTCAACTGTTAAAACAGTATTTTCTCTACCGTCAAAAATATTATTGTTATTAAACTGTTAAAAATGTTATTTTCTCTACTGTCAAAAACGATATGTCAACTGTTAAAAACATTATTTTTCTACTGTCAAAAATGGCCATTTTTTGCTGTCAAAATGGTATTTTCTTTACTTTCAAAAGTTGTATTTTTTCAGTTGTCAAAATTGTATTTTCTCTACTGTCAAAAATGGTATTTTTTCAACTGTCAAAAATGTTACTTTTCAACTGCCAAAATGGTATTTTCTACTTTGGCAAAAACAGTGTTTTTTCAACTCTTATGAAAAATGTTAATTGCCTGTTGTCAAAAATGGTACTTTTAACTGTCCAAATGGCATTTCCCCCAGTGTCAAAAATTGTATCTTGTCAACTTTCAAAATAGTATTTTCTCTGTCAAAAATGGTATTTTTTCTACTGTCAAAAATGTTACTTTTCAACTGTCAAAAAGGTATTTTCTCCTCTGGCAAAAATGGTGTTTTTCAACTTTTATTAAAAATGTTATTTGTTTGTTGTCAAAAATGGGACTTTTAACTGTCCAAATGGCATTTCCTCAAGTGTCAAAAATAGTATTTCTTCAACTGTTAAAATAGTATTTTCTCTACTGTCAAAAATGGTATTTTTTCTACTGTCAAAATGGTACTTTCTCTACTGTCAAAAATAGTATTTTTCAACTGTTAAAAATATTATTTCTTAACTATCCAATGGTATTTTCCACTGTCAAAAATGGTGTTTTTTCAACTGTCAAAGTGGTATTTTCTCTACTGTCAAAAATTGAATTTTTTCAACTGTCAAAATATTTTCTTTAAATAAAACAGTTTCTTTGTTAATATCACACTTTATTGTTTAGTGACTCGAGTTTCGATCATAAGCTGATCATTTTCAAACTTAAAGTAAATTAAATTACAATAAACACACGTATTTATGCGGAATGGAATAAGGAGGAGAATACTAGGTCGACCTGGTCGTTAATTATGGGGAAGTCCGGATTACGCTTCGCTTTGTGGATTTCTAGGGATTCGAGTAGGTCCATTTTCGGGCCTTTTTCTGCGAAGTGGATTATTTCAAGTACATCATCTTCAAAAGTATGTCGGTTCTCAATTAGGTGGTTCGCGAATGTTGAATTATTTTGGTGTAATCGGAAGGATCTTAAATGTTCTTTTAATCTGATTTTAAAGTTACGACCAGATTGCCCTATGTACACTCCTTTACAATCTTTGCATGTTAGTTTATAAATGCCTGATCTTTCTAATTTATCTATCGGAGTTTTGGAATTAAAAATAGAGTTACAAATTTGGTTCGTTGTTTTAAATGCTACATTGATATCATGTTTTTTTAGAATATTGCGTATTTTTTGGCTAACTTCACCAAAAAATGTTAATGACCTGTAAGTTTTATTATCTATTTTTGGCCCTGCGTATAAAGTTTTACTGAGGTTATTGTTACGTTGTCTTTTAATTAAGTTATCTATTGTTTTGTTTGTATAGCCATTATTATGTGCTAAGCTGTAAATCGTTTGTATTTCGTTCTTATAGCTGGTTGCTGATAAGGGTAACGTAAGTGCTCTATGGATCATTGAGTTAAATGCAGCTAGTTTGTGATTGAGGGGGTGTCTTGAGTTGGATGGTATTAGTGAGTCGGTGAAAGTTGGTTTTCTATATATTTCAAAATTAAATTGTTTGTCAATATTTGTAATTGAAAGGTCAAGAAATTTAATATTTTTGTTTTGTTCCGTTTCTACTGTGAATTTAATCTTTGGGTGTATTGTGTTTATGAAATTTAAGAAGTTATTTAATTGTCTGTCTGTTCCGGTGAAGCCGGCTAGAATGTCGTCTACGTATCTGTACCAGAACTGTATGTGTTTTTTTCCCATTTCGGAATTTAGAATGATGTTGGTTAAGTTTGCCATGAATATTTCTGCTAGCAATGGGCTTAAAGGTGAACCCATTGCCAGGCCTTCTTTTTGTTCGTAGTATTTATTATTGAATGTAAAATAATTGTGTTTTAAAACGACTTCTAATATATTTATAAATTCTGTTTGAACGATTGGGTTAACGTTATTTTTGTCAAATATATCTTTTATTAATTCAATACATTCATTTTTTGGGATTTTTGAGAACATACTCGACACGTCGAATGAAACCATTTTTATATTATTTTCTAGTTTGAATTGAGTTAATTTGTGTGTAAGGTCTAGGGAATTCTTTATTGAGTGAGGGTCGCAAAAGTTGTTTGTGATTTCTTTAAACAATGAATTTAGTTTGGCTGAAATTTTATGGGCAGGTGTGTTCGTGTAAGTGACGACGGGTCTAATGTTTTCGTCGGGTTTATGAATTTTAGTGTATCCATACAGTCTAGGGGAAAATGGATTCATGGGTAATATGTTAAATTTTTCTTTTTTTGTAAGAATAGCGTGGGTATTGGAAATTTCAGTTTTTAACTCTTTCTGTAAGTGACTAGTTGGGTCTTTTTTTAGTTCCGTGATGTCTGATGAATTGATAAAATCTGTGACTTTGTGTATGTAGTCTTCGGTTTTTAATATGATTATTGAGTTACCTTTATCAGCTTTTGTTAATGTTAACCTATTTGAATCAATTTTGTTTTTTATGTTTTTTATTGTTGAGGTGTTTGAAGTGTTTTCAATTGTTGCATTTTTTATAATTCTACCTATTTTGTTTTTACTTAGCTCACAGTCATTGACATTTTTTAGTGCTAACTCCGTTTCTACAATTAAGGTTTCTTTAAATTTGTGACAATTTATCTGTGGTGAAAATTTTGGGCCTAATTCTAGTAATGCTAGTTCCTTGTTGGTAAATTGGACATCTGATTTATTAATGACTCGTGGGTAAAAGGTTGTAGCGTTTGTTGTTTGGGTGGATCTTACTTTGTCTTCTCTGGATGATACTAGTTTCTTCAGTTTCTGTTGTTGTACCAGGGATTTCTTGTGGATGGTGTGGCTGACTCTGCTCCTCACGTAGTCGTCAAGTAGGTCGAATTCCACTGGGTGTAGGTGGAACGCCAACTCGGTGTGGAGGATTTTGATGTAGGTAAGCAGGATATCTCTGCGCCGGAACCAGAACTTCGCTTCAGCTTTTATCCATTGTTTTTCGGCAAGTTCCTTGGTTATCCTGGCCGCCAACGTGTTGGTGTTGATTTTAATTTGCACATACTTTGGAATAACTTTTAGATGTAAACATTGTTGGTTGAATCGTATGTTTTGCACTGCTCGTCTGTGTTTTAATCGTAGTTTAAAATACTTTTTCGCCTGTTCTGCTACACTAGCTTTAATTAATTGATTGATGGTTGAGGCGTTAACTTCGTGATACATTTTGGAACTTTAAATAAAACAGTTTCTTTGTTAATATCACACTTTATTGTTTAGTGACTCGAGTTTCGATCATAAGCTGATCATTTTCAAACTTAAAGTAAATTAAATTACAATAAACACACGTATTTATGCGGAATGGAATAAGGAGGAGAATACTAGGTCGACCTGGTCGTTAATTATGGGGAAGTCCGGATTACGCTTCGCTTTGTGGATTTCTAGGGATTCGAGTAGGTCCATTTTCGGGCCTTTTTCTGCGAAGTGGATTATTTCAAGTACATCATCTTCAAAAGTATGTCGGTTCTCAATTAGGTGGTTCGCGAATGTTGAATTATTTTGGTGTAATCGGAAGGATCTTAAATGTTCTTTTAATCTGATTTTAAAGTTACGACCAGATTGCCCTATGTACACTCCTTTACAATCTTTGCATGTTAGTTTATAAATGCCTGATCTTTCTAATTTATCTATCGGAGTTTTGGAATTAAAAATAGAGTTACAAATTTGGTTCGTTGTTTTAAATGCTACATTGATATCATGTTTTTTTAG
Organism: Ocypus olens; assembly: GCA_910593695.2. Taxonomy (NCBI): domain Eukaryota; kingdom Metazoa; phylum Arthropoda; class Insecta; order Coleoptera; family Staphylinidae; genus Ocypus; species Ocypus olens. The sequence goes on along the minus strand of OU343060.1, from coordinate 6,530,649 downwards.
AATATTGCGTATTTTTTGGCTAACTTCACCAAAAAATGTTAATGACCTGTAAGTTTTATTATCTATTTTTGGCCCTGCGTATAAAGTTTTACTGAGGTTATTGTTACGTTGTCTTTTAATTAAGTTATCTATTGTTTTGTTTGTATAGCCATTATTATGTGCTAAGCTGTAAATCGTTTGTATTTCGTTCTTATAGCTGGTTGCTGATAAGGGTAACGTAAGTGCTCTATGGATCATTGAGTTAAATGCAGCTAGTTTGTGATTGAGGGGGTGTCTTGAGTTGGATGGTATTAGTGAGTCGGTGAAAGTTGGTTTTCTATATATTTCAAAATTAAATTGTTTGTCAATATTTGTAATTGAAAGGTCAAGAAATTTAATATTTTTGTTTTGTTCCGTTTCTACTGTGAATTTAATCTTTGGGTGTATTGTGTTTATGAAATTTAAGAAGTTATTTAATTGTCTGTCTGTTCCGGTGAAGCCGGCTAGAATGTCGTCTACGTATCTGTACCAGAACTGTATGTGTTTTTTTCCCATTTCGGAATTTAGAATGATGTTGGTTAAGTTTGCCATGAATATTTCTGCTAGCAATGGGCTTAAAGGTGAACCCATTGCCAGGCCTTCTTTTTGTTCGTAGTATTTATTATTGAATGTAAAATAATTGTGTTTTAAAACGACTTCTAATATATTTATAAATTCTGTTTGAACGATTGGGTTAACGTTATTTTTGTCAAATATATCTTTTATTAATTCAATACATTCATTTTTTGGGATTTTTGAGAACATACTCGATTCCATTCCGCATAAATACGTGTGTTTATTGTAATTTAATTTACTTTAAGTTTGAAAATGATCAGCTTATGATCGAAACTCGAGTCACTAAACAATAAAGTGTGATATTAACAAAGAAACTGTTTTATTTAAAGTTCCAAAATGTATCACGAAGTTAACGCCTCAACCATCAATCAATTAAAATATTTTCTGTTTCGAAAATTGTATTTTCTCAACTGCCAAAACGGTAGATTCTCTACTGTCAAAAATGGTATTTTTTCAACTGTCAAAATTGTATTTTCTCTACTGTCAATAATTGTATTTTTTCAACTGTCAGGAGTATTTTCTTTACTGTCAAAACAGGATTTTTTTCTACTGTCAAAAATCGTATTTAAACTTTTAAAAACGGTATATTTTCAACTCTTAAAAATGTTTTTTTCAACTGTCAAAATGGTATTTTCTCTACTGTCAAAAATTGTATATTTTTAACTGTTTAAATGGTATTTTCTATACTGTCAAAAATGGTATTTTCTCCATTGTAAAAATGGTATTTTTTTCAAGTGTCAAAATGGTATTTTCTTCACTGTCAAAAATGTTTTTTTTCAATTGACAAAAGTATTTTTTCCACTGTCAAAGTCGTATTTTCTCTACTGTCAAAGGTTGTATTTCTTAACTGTTGAAATAGAATTTTCTCCACTGTAAAAAGTGGTATTTTGTCAACTGTCAAAACGGTATTTTGGTAAAAATGGTATTTTTCAACTGTCAAAGTCGTATTTTCTCTACTGTTAAAGGTTGTATTTCTCAACTGTTGAAATAGAATTTTCTCCACTATAAAAAATGGTATTTTGTCAACTGTCAAAACGGTATTTTGGTAAAAATGGTATTTTTCAACTGTCAAAGTCGTATTTTCTCTACTGTCAAAAATTGTATTTCTCAACTGGTGAAATAGGATTTTCTCCACTGCAAAAAATGGTATTTTGTCAACTGTCAAAACGGTATTTTGGTAAAAATGGTATTTTCAACTGTCAAAAGAGGATTTTCTCTACTGTCAAAAAAATTCCACAGTCCAAATGGTGTTTTGTCTACTGTCAAAAATGGAATTTTGAACTGTCAAAATGGTATTTCCTCTGTCAAAAATTGTATTTTTTAAACTGTCAAAAGAGTAGTTTCTCTACTGTCAAAAATCGTATTTTTGCACTGTCAAAAATTGTATTTTTTCAACTGTTGAAAACACTATATTTTCAACTGTTAAACATTGTGTGAAAAATGTTTTTTTCAACTGTCAAAATGATATTATTTCTACTGCCATGAATAGCACGTTTTAGCTGCTAATAGTTAAATCCTCTACTCTCAAAAATGCTATTATTTACACAGCCACAAACGTTTTACCTGTTAAAGGTTACGAGTTAAAAATCATATGTTCTACCATGAACTCAAAATGATAGCTGTCAATTTCAAAAACTACCTTTTCAACTTTCACCGACAGAATTTGTTCAATTGTTAAAGAAATGCTTTTCTCAATCGTCAGAATATTTTTGTACTGTCGAAAATTTATTATTTTTTAACACAACAAACCCGCAGAGGTGGCAACCCTATTTTTTATATGGTGATGTTTGCAACAGACTTCATAGTTTTTGAGATATTTGAAAAAAATGGATTTTAGATACTTCTCATAATTGCTGCGGCTAAATGTAATAATAAAACCCAGTGTCCGGATACAACTCGCTGAAACCCGGAAAGGTGGCAACCCTATTTGTACATGGTGATGTTTGCGACAGACCATAGTTTTTCAGATATTTTGGAAAACACTTAACACGTTCGCTGCCACCGCAGTTGGGATTGCATTTACGCAAGTATAAAGTTGGGTGCACTAGTGCGTCGGTGTTAATTAAAAGCTTAATGTGCCAGACACAAGTGTTCTGATATTGTTATATATAACTTAATAATACCTAATAAAGCTTCCCGTTGACTAGAGGCAGTATCGACAGCTTCATTGAGCAGAAATTGCTTATCGTTCTCCTCCACCAATCCGACGGCTACCTTAATATGATAAATGCGTTTCTTGTACTCGTTTATAGTTTCTTCCAGCGGTTTCCTACAAAAAACGAACATAAACCCTTACAAACAAAAACAAGAGAACTCACTCTTTCGCCTTCATAATTTCCCTCAGCATATCCTCTAGAGAAGTCACGTATTTCGGAAACCTTTCATCGGTCTGTTTCTTGATCATTAGCTCGCATTTTGCCAGCAACCTCCTCAGGTTCACCTCCTGTCTAGAGAGCCCCATCTTTGGTAATTTTGCACCCTAAAATTGCCACACACGGAAATAACAAAGACAACAGCACTTTCTTTTAGAGATCATGGTGTACACATCTGTTTCTAACCTTAAAATAAATTCACTGATTTAACTGAACATAAGGTGTGAATTAAATGTGTGGAGGTGATAGCTTATCAAGTTTAAAGGTAAATTGTTATTAATTATGAAATTTTACGGTAATTTTTATGGAATTAGCGAAACATAACCTTTCAATGTTTTTTTGAACTAATTAATAAATTTATATAGGGTACCACGTTAGTTAATAAAAAATGCTATTGTTGTTTGTATAGGTTAATTAAAAATGCTGTTGGTGTTTGTATAGGTTGATTAAGAATACATTTCGATTTTGAAAAATATAAAATTTAACTGTTAGAATAGTTTGTTATGAATGCAAATTAATGAAAAAAATTGGTGCTTTTAAATAAACACGAAATAGCAAGTTGCACATTAATTGTAAGTAATAAGTTAATGATGACTATGCGTAGTAAAGTATAATCTTAAATTGCAAAAAGTATTAAAATTTAGCGGAACATAACCTTTAAAAAAATTTCAATATTGCACAGAAATAATTACCTACGGCTAAAAACACTCAATTTATTTAAAACGCACAGCATTTAACATTAATCAGCTTTACACGTTAACATTTTAGGTTATAAATCGTACGTAGACATTCACGGCTTCGAGTTGCGAGAGCGCGAAAATGGAGGAATTCGAATATAAATTCGGTCGGAAAGATCCGATTCTGGTGATAAATACCGTGAAAGCGCTTGTAGAGAGGATTCGAGGATATTATTTAGATGATAACAAGATCGAGTACGAGAGGTATTACAAATATTTGAGAGCGAAGTGTTTGCAGAGTGATATCGCCTTGAGCACCACGGCTACGGATGGGATTCTTTCGTTGTGCGAAGGAGGAGAGAAAGAAGAGGCTGTTTTGAACGTCGAGGAACTGCTGAATGATTTCGTTACTTCTTTGCAATTACAGTAAGTGTAATAAGTGTGTATTTTAAATCTAAATGATGTTAGCGCTAAATTAATAACTTAAATGTATCAATTGTATATTAGTTAATCAATTGTTTTAATATTAACAATAGCTATTGTTACAACTAGGGAAATATGAATAGTATATTTCCCGAGGTTGGCTAGTTACATCCCGAGGGCGGAGCCCGATGGATGTATAGACAACCAAGGGAAATGTATTCATATTTCCCGTGTTGTAATCAATAGTTTTTTTCTGATTGAAGAATATTGTTCTGTAAATGGGAAAATATTGGATTGTAAATTTTTGAATTTATCGGATTGGTAACGTTGCTAAGGGCCTTGTTTGTAAATATCATGGTTGACTTGTTTTGGTATTTGCGTTGTTTCATAAATTGGTGAAATGTCAAACTATGTGTTAACGCAAGCGACGAAAGACCTTGAGTGTTTGGTTCCCGTAAAATCCATAAAGGATACCTTCCTAAGAAATCGGAGGTGTTGTCCCGAGAGCAATTAAAACAATTCTTGCGAGAAGCTCCTAATGACATTTTTTTGATGTTTATTTTTTCCTAGGGAAATATGAGCAGTTTATATTTCCCTAGGGAAATATAAGTGTGTTAGGACATATCGTAACTAAGGCAATATTACTGGATATTGTTTCAATCAGAAAAAAAAAATTTATTCTACATTTTAGAAATATCTCATCCGTAATCCACTTGATCTTCTACGCAATGGATAAAATCGATTTTTCCAAATACGGCATCATGTTCAACCAACATCCGCTGATAACCGTGATGAAACGAGATGAACAATCATGGCCGCTGATACTTACCAACATCAACAATTTACTAGATTCTAATCCAAAGTGAGTACATTTTTTCTTGTTGTCTTTTTTGATTTCCTAGCGGAATAAATTAATCTATTACAGCGTAAGACTACAGCACAAACTCCAACCCTTCATCCTGCATTCGCTGTACGACTACGAGCGTAAAGTGAACGAGATGTTCCAACACGAACTGTTAAATCTTTACATGGGATCGGCCAACGAAACCCTCCTCCACAAAATCATGGTAAACCGTACGTGCATCGTAACCACTCCATTTAATTCCAACCGAATTTCAGTTGTTCAACAAACAGCACTTACTACGCACGGTACGTTACTCTCAGCGCATCCTGAGAACCGACACCTCACTGCTACCGTCGGTAATAATAGCCGTTCACGAGTTAATCAGGCAGAACTTCGACGCATCCGAAGGGCTTTTAATCTTAAAGCGGGCAACGAAGGACTTCAAGGATGCGGACGTGAGCGTCGAATTGTGCCTTCTCGTGGATTGTGTACAGATTGCGCCTTTGGTTTATCTAAACGGCATTTTGGAGATATGTAAGTTGTTTTTGTTTAAAAGCTTTTTTTTCTGATTGAAACAATATTGAGTGATATTGCCTTAGTTACGATATGCCATAACACACTTCCCCCTAGGGAAATATGAAGCGCTCATATTTCCCTAGATAAATATAGACATCAAACAATTGTCATTTGGAGCTTCTCGCAAGAATTGTTTTAATTGCTCTCGGGACAACACCTCCGATTTCTTAGGAAGGTATCCTTTATGGATTTTACTGGAACCAAACATTCACGGTCTTTCGACGCTTGCGTTAACACATAGTTTGACATTTCACCAATTTATGAAACAACGCAAATATCAAAACAAGTGAACCATGATATTTACAAACAAGGCCCTTAGCAACGTTACCAATCCGATAAATTCAAAAATTTACAATCCAATATTTTCCCATTTACAGAACAATATTCTTCAATCAGAAAAAAACTATTGATTACAACACTGGAAATATGAATACATTTCCCTTGATTGTCTATACAACTGTATGTAACTAGCCAACCTCGGGAAATATACTATTCATATTTCCCTAGTTGCAATAATAGCTATTGCACCACCAAGCTTTATTTATTTTTCAGGTCTTCAATTGCTATCAACTTGTACTTACACCAACCGAGCTTTTTACATGCTCAAAAGTTCCTTACTAAAATGCAAACTTAACCTCTCCACTTACAACAACGAAACCGAAAAACTGATGTTCCGCATTAATAAAATAATGAATACAGAAAAACCAAACAACAACATCTCCAACGTCGGCAGGAATAACTTAATATTCGACGTGAACACATTCGTAAGTTCCGAAATACTGAAAGACTCCTTACTGCAGAATCTCGATCAATTAAAGGATTGTCCGATTGCGCTGTTAATAAACCTATTCAATTACTTACTGAGCGTTTTGTACGAGAGCACCGATGAAGAATTAATTGCAGCGGTTTTACCTACCTTGATTAAATGTTCAGAAAATGATCCGCTGAAAACCAGTCAGTTGTTGTCGGTGGTGCTGCACAAGCTGGCCCGTTGCTACAACCCCAAAATTAACCTTCCCCTCATCAAGACCTTCCCAAAATTGGCGACGCTGAAGGAGAACCTGCCGATAATCTTAGCGACGATTAAAACTTTCTCCGTGTACTCGCCGAAGATGCAGACTCTCGCGTTGTTTCTGCTCTACGAGATCTTCTGCCTGGACATCCGTTGCTTCAGCTACCTGCAGGAGCTGCTGGTCAAGGAGAACAGAGGGAGCTACGAGGAGGTCATCAATTATGAAATCACCAAGGCGTACGTGCTGAAGGAGTTATGCCGAAAAGGGTATGTACTGAGTGTTACAAAAATAACTATTACCGACTTCACTCAGGTAGAGGTGACAGTGGGGTTCTGTAATGGAGAGAGAGACATGTTTACCATTATTATTATTTTCTATTCAACTCATTTTCATGCTCTATCAAACAAAAAATGCTCTTTTTTTCATGCTCTATCAATATATTGTTGTATACAGGGTGTTTCAGAGCTCTGGGAACGGTCAATCACGTGCTTATTTTTAAAAATTTTGAAAAATGTTTTATACAAAAGTTGTGTATAATAGTGAGCTGCACGCCTTAAAAATATTTAAATTTATACAGGGTGTCTCATAACAAAGTTATGTTTTTTTAAATGGAACACTCTGTATTTTTTGTCATTTTTTAATTATATGGAGCAAATAAAGGTGAGTTACTTCGATACTCCCTATACCTATTGTTTGCCGTTTTCGAAATATTTGAAGATTTGTTGAAATGCATGGTCTGGATGAAATTTTATTTTTGCTCCAGTGACTGACGTTGAACGATTAAAATCGTTTCTATTATTTGGTTGGAGGTTCGAACTATAGAGCCAACCATCATTTCATACAAAAAATTATACTGGGTGATAAAAAAAATGCGGTAGAAAAACCGAACTTTTAAAGTTAAATAACTTCGTTTTTTCAAACGGCACACCCTGTATTTAGTAACGTATTCATAAGTAGAATCCAATTATCTTTCAGATTGTATAAGGGTTCCCTGTTCCCAATCTCAATAGTTTTCTTGTATTCGGTGATTATCAGGAATAATTATTATAATTAAAACCAATAAATTCTTATTCTTATTTCAGTGCTCATTTGGAAGTATACGGAAGTGAGTTTGCGGGTTACATTTCGAAGATTTTAAACAGCAACAGGGACGGAGATAACTCCCTCGTGCAGGCCTTGGCTCTGGAAGGACTGAAGTACCTCTGCAAGAACGACATCATCGACGTCGGTTCGGCGTGGGATAATTTGAGCGTACATTACGAACACGATTCCCGACAGGATATTGTTAGAAGGTATGGTTACATTTTTATCGGCGAGGCTCGCTTGAAAAAAAATTTGGTTTGTTTTTAAATCAGAAGATGGCATTAAAAAAATCATAAGTCCAAAAGGGCACTGAAAATTTTTGATTTTATTTCTACAATGCCTTTTTTGAAGTATATTCAACCAACACAAACTGTCAAAAATGCCTGAAAGTGTTTTATAAGTTGAAAGGAAATTTTTTTAAATTTGTCGAAACGTGGATTGCATTAAAAAAAAATCATAAGTCCAATTCCGCGCAATCGATTGCCAATTTCAGTTATGTGCTGCCTTTCCGTAAGTATATTCAACCAATACAAACTGTCAAAAATGCCTGAAAGTGTTTCATAAGTGCTGAGGAAATTTTTTAAAATTTATCGAGACGTGTATTGCATCAAAAAAAATCATAAGTCCTATTCTGTGCAATCAATTGTGAATTTCAGTATGCAAGTATATTCAATCAATACAAACTGTCAAAAATGCTTAAAAGTGTTTCATAAGTCGTAAGGAAATTTTTCAAAATTTATCGAGACGTGGATTGCATTAAAAAAAATCATAAATCCAATTCTGCGCAATCGATTGTCAATTTTAGTTATGCGCTGCCTTTCTGCGAGTATATTCAACCAATACAAACTGTCAAAAATGCCTGAAAGTGTTTCATAAGTCGTAAGGAAATTTTTTTAAATTTATCAAATTAAAAAGAATCATAAGTCCAATTCTACGCAATCGATTATCAATTTCAGTTATGCGCTGCCTTTCTGTAAGTATATTCAACCAATACAAACTGTCAAAAATGCTTGAAAGTGTTTCACAAGTCCTAAGGAAATTTTTCAAAATTTATCGAAACGTGGATTGCATTAAAAAAATCATAAATCCAATTCTGCGCAATCGATTGTCAATTTCAGTTATGTGCTGCCTTTCTGCAAGTATATTCAACCAATACAAACTGTCAAAAATGCTTGAAAGTGTTTCATAAGTCGTGAGGAAATTTTTCAAAATTTATCGAGACGTGGATTGCATTAAAAAAAATCATAGGTCCAATTCTGCGCAATCAATTGTCAATTTCAGTTATGCACTGCCTTTCTGCAAGTATATTCAACCAATACCAACTGTCAAAAATGCCTGAAAGTGTTTCATAAGTCTTGAGGAAATTTTTCAAAATTTATCGAAACGTGGATTCCATTAAAAAAAAATCATTAATCGAATTCTGCGTAATCAATTGTCAATTTTTCAGTTATGCACTGCCTTTTTGGAAGTACATTCAACCAATACCAACTGTCAAAAATGCCTGAAAGTGTTTCTTAAGTCCTGAGGAAATTTTTAAAATTTATCGAGACGTGGATTGCATTTAAAAAATCATGGCTCCAATTCTACGCAATCGATTGTCAATTTCAGTTATGCAATGCCTTTTTGCAAGTATATTCAACCAATACAAACTGTCAAAAATGCTTGAAAGTGTTTCATAAGTCTTAAGGAAATTTTTCAAAATTAATCGAACGGAGCATTGATGTTTATTGCATTAAAAAAATCATAAATCTAAAACGGTGCTAAAAATTATCCTTTTTATTTCTGTAGTGCCTTTCTGTAAGTGTATTTAATAAATAGTAATTGTCAAAATTTTGGGAAATATATTTTTTTAAATACATATGATTTTTTTAAGTGCCATCCACGGATCTATGAGATGCTCGAATTAAAAAGAAAACTGTTTGTGTTATAATCCATGATTACTGGGTAATATGTAATTGGTAATAAAATGACGTACATCCCAGTGTTTAGTTAAAATTTTATTTTTCTGAACTAGTTTCGGACAAACAAAATATTTTGTTTTTTATAAATTTATATAGGTATTTTGTATCTTTGTAGTTTTTCTGCTGAAGATGGATAATATCCGAAACTAGTTCAGAAAAATAAAATTTTAACTAAACACTGGGATGTATGTCATTTTATTACCAATTACATATTACCCAGTAATCATGGATTATAACATAAACAGTTTTCTTTTTAATTCGAGCATCTCATAGATCTGTGTTTCAAGTTATTTTGACAGTTTGCGTTTATTAAATATACTTCCAGAAAGTCGTAAACAAAAATTAAAATTTCAAATTTTTGGTGGATGCGCCGGGAAATCAGTGGCAAAGTTGTCATCGGTTCAAACGCTTAGTATTCATATTTTTCTGAGGCAATATATTGATCATAATTCTGGAAGGATCTATGTGCACACTTCTAAATATTTCCCTCAAAGTAAGCCATGAGGTATTTTAAAGTTGCATACTTAGATTTTTTATTGTTAACCCTTTAACGACCATGAGCCACAACAGTGGCTCGGCTTTAATTTTATTAGTTATCTGTTTTATCATTAATTTTATAGTCAAAACAAATAATTAGATTAGATTAGATTTATTTGCAGTATGACATGATGATCATGTATTACAAATGTCAGAACTAAAATTAGGACAAATAAAAAATACAAATTAAAAAATATTAAAATTTACAGACCTTGACAATCATTTAACAGCTTTTGCTGTAAGATATTTCTTCACTTTGTTTTTGATGTTTTAAGAGTTTTTAATTAGTGTAGTAATTTTTTTTGTTGGCTCTTCTTATGTCGAGTTCTTATATTATTCATCGAAAGAAAAGTCTTGTTTGAGGAGTGATAAGTTTAGCAGTACTCCAGAAAAAACTCTTTGGTCGTTTCAACAATTGAAACCCATCTAATAATTTGTATGTCATTGATTGCAGCTTGTGCGAGATGTTAACAGAAGTAGCCGATGAGACCTCGTCCGATATCAAACACGAACAATTGGTGTTGAATGTCGTGGAGAAATTGTGGAGCTACACCATGAACAATAACTTGCTCATTGTAAAAGCGGCTTATAACGCACTGGGACATTTTACCCTGGAGCAGGTTTCGGTCGGCCTACCCGTGCAGTACGCTGTGGGAACTTGCAATGCTTTTGGAAATATTCCAGGTAAAAAAAAAAAAATATTTGAAACGATAGACTGAGCTGGTGATAGAAATTTGATTTGAATAATTTATAACACGTAGGTCATCATATACAAAACAAAATACATCAATAATTTTATATATTTAGATCCATAACAAAACATGTGCTCCGTTTTGTAATAGTAATTTACGATACCAGTAACGTTATGAAGGTTTTTACATTACGAGAGAAAAGTTTAAAAGCACGAGTGACGTAGGAGCGAGTGCTTTTAAATTCTCGAGTAATGTAAAAACAAATAATGTTACGTGTGTCATAACACGGTTTATTTTATCCTACTTCTATTTTTTTAATAAAAAAAATGTTTAATGAAAACCACCGTAGGCGAAATAATGTTTGTATGCCAATATCTCCATAGCAACGAGTTGCGTTAAGATAAATATAACAACACTAGTGTTATTAAGAATTCTTAACAACACTAGTGTTGTTAAAGGTATCTTATCGTAACTCGTTGCTAAGGAGTTATTGGCATGATAACATTATAGGATAAAATAAATAAAATAAAATAAGTCTAGATGATAAAAATAAAGACACAAAAATCGATTGAATAAATAGTATATTTTGTTATTAGGTGCGAGCTGGATAAATCTCCTGTTGAAATGCAGAAAAGAGGAACTCGACATTGCAAGCGATTTTCTTAAAACGCTCGTAGCCTCCGAAGTTAAACACTTTAAGAACAGCATATACAACGTGATGGACGGGCGCGGAGAGCCTGAAAGATTCGAACTTCCCGCGTACAGCGTGCTAGCGGCGGTGTTTGATTACGTTAAATCCAAAGTGAGTATTTAGATAGATGTTCAACACCTTTGCAGTTTTAACTTTTGCAGAGTCACATTCAGAAAAGTATGTTCATTAAAAAAAAAACCTCAAGTGTGCCATGATTTTTTAATTTTAAAAATTTAAGTTGGTAACACATACTGAGGTTATGTTACTTGCAGCATGTTCCTACCGATAAATTAATTTGCTGTGATAAACGACTTCCTGGTTTACTACCCGTTTCACGAAATAATACAACAGATCGTGATAAGGTATTTTTAAATTCATCATAAATAATGAGAACGTTAGGAAATTCTTCCTGAAACTCAGCCAAAGGTGCGTCGAATGAATACACCCAATTTCCGTCCACTTTAGTCCCATTTCGGAAATAACTTTCAATTAGAAACGTTTTTTGATGGTTGTTGTAAACCATTGTGAGCACGGAATAATTGTGACTTCTAGAAAGATCTGACGTTTTGTATGTTAATGCCAACTTAAATTTTTAAAACGAAAAAGTCACTTGAGGTTTTTTTTAATGAACATACGATATATTCAGACTATTTTTCGTCTTTATTATTTGTACTTAGCAAACAATCATGATCGTTACTACGTGGTAATCCGTAATAATACTGAATGAAACAGTTACTGTGTTTGAAGTAATTGTATTTATATTTTACAATAAATAATTGAGGTTTTAAAACATAGTAAGTGTTATTTTATTGCCGCGGCATTCGTTCCTTAAGTGTTAAGATTCTTGCTTGCGGCTGAACTCGTTTAATTTTTTAGGCCACCAAGTGGAAGACAATGAATTCAGACGTATACCTGCGATGTCTCGGTATACTCAGCTTTAAGTACAGCAAACCGTTACCACCCGTCGATTGGTGCTTTTTGCAAGAACTGATACACGCAGAAGCCGCCAGGAAAGATTGCATAACGATCGCAGCGCATCAAGTGATCCTGTCGGGGACAGCGAGGAGACTTATCGAGAATTACATTTTAGCACTGACGGATGAAAGCAAATTGGTACGTACGTAAATATATCAGATTTTTACTGAAATTTTCAGAGACTTTCTAATACACAAAACACGGCTTATGTTTTGTTAAAAAAAAATGGCTGTTTTAATTAACCCAGATATGCCTAAAGTTCTATATGTAGGATGACTATATTTTTGTTAAAATTATATCCAGAATATCGTCAGCGCCATCTATGATTTTTTTATTCCAATAAGTACTTTCGGTGATTATTCATTGACATTTGACAGGAAGCAAAAAATAACCTCTCTGTGTCTTTAGATTTAGAGAAACATATCATTTACTTTCCTTTATATTTTTGGTTTGATTCTCATTGATCACTTGATGAAACATGATGGTATATTTGTATTAGAAAATTAAGAATAATCACTTGGTTTGTTTCACTTTAATTATTTATTTAATAAATGTGATTTCTTGATAATGACCGTTCGTCGAAACTAGTTGGAATTAAATAATTAATTAAAGTGAAACAAACCAAGTGATTATTCTTTATTTTTTTAAAACTTTCCTTTAATTCAAATCTCGGGCAAATGGGGTTTAAAAAAAAAAACACAAGTTGGCCCTGGACCGCAGCAATTGGATTAACTTAGTTAGCTGAGTGACGAGTATGCTCTTGAACAAATTGGCAATACTTTGTGTCACGTTGAGTAGGCACTTGCCGTATTGCCATTTCTTCATCACGAGTATACTCGTTAAAAAAACAGCAAAAGAAGAAGAAATGTGGTTATGACGAGTAGGTACAACAAAAAATATTGCCATTTTTCAGGACGAGTATACTTGTCAAACACGGCTAACTGGTTAATACAATTTCTGCGATCCAGAGCCAACTTGTTTTTACTTTCTCCGTTACGAAGTAAAAAAAAACGATCACAATACTTTCTCCGTTACGAAGTACGAGAAAAAAAAACGATCACAATACTGTCTCCGTTACGAAGTACGAGAAAGTATTGTGATCGTTTTTTTTTTTCAAAAAATTTTTTTACCGAATTTTTTTTTATTCAACCATTATTTTTAACAAATTTAATTTGTTTGTAATAATTTTATTTATTCATAAAAATCAATTGCCATTTCAGAATGCCGATGTGATGACGATATACAAATGTTTCGTGTATTTATCGAACAGCATTCAGCCGATGATAATGAAACCGTTCATCGCGAAAACACTCGATTTGGCGATAGCACAATTCCAGACCGGTTTCGAGAAAAGTCTGATTACGATATTGGATTATGTCGAGCGGGTGCTGGAAGATAACACCGTTTTGGAGGTTAATAAAGTTGTCATCGGTGAAGAAATTGTTAACAGGCTTCATACGCTGGATTATAAGAGTAAAGTGAGTATTTCCTAAACTTGGTTATCATTTAAATGTTTTTGCATTTTTTTTGATAAAACTTGAGAATACTGTCTTGTGTAGTGAAAATTTTTCACACCAGAGGATTTTTTTTAACCCAAGAATAAACAATTTGGCGACTACCGGACTTTTGGTTCGTTATTAATCCGCAAGGGGGGCGCTTCTATCACCAGACAGTATTCTCAAGTTTAGTCTAATTTTTTTTTCTTTAATTTTTTTAATGCAATTTATACTTTTTAGGTATTCGATGTACTAATTTCTTGCGCGCATGGAATCCCCTTGGAAAAATTGAACAAGGTCAGCTCGCCGCTCCAATTCGTAACCTTGAATCCACAAATACTGGAGAAATGCTTTAAAATTCGATGCACCGCAGCCGTCAACAGCACCATAAACCCTTTTAAATATCTGGACGTCTTCATCGAGTGTTCCAACATTAAAATTGATCTCTGTTCGAGTAATACAAGAGATTTGTAAGTAATTTATATCGCACACGTAAAGCATGTTCATTAGAAAAAAATCTCAAGTGTGCCATGATTTTTTATTTAAAAAAATTTAAGTTGGTAACACATATTGAGGTTATTGTGTATACATTTCCTGCCTCTGTTGATGTGAACAGACTTTAGATTTAGATTCCGCCTGCCACAGCGCAAAATTATTTTTTGTTTTTTGGCATAGGTTTGACCATTCAGCCACTAACGATGATATAATTTAGCAGCACCTTAAATCAAAATGATTGGTTATGTAATTCTAAATTACACGTGCTTATCAATTGCAGATCCTTCCGCATTCTGTATGACTGGTTGAAGCCGGTCTTTCTGAAACACCGCGACCACGCCAAAACCGTGGAATGGCTCAACGAACTGATGGCGATAATCCAACTGGAATTGGCGGACAACAAGGACTTTCAGACGGTGCTGTTCAAAAGCTCGGTGTTTATAATCGCCGTTTGCGTGCTGTCGGGCATGGATATATTCAGAAGCAACTTTCAGTCGTTCAAAGAATACTCATCTTGTTTTCCGTACGCGCTGTGCAGCATTCTAAAGCTGGAAAACTGGACAACTTATTCATCTCAGGTATGTAAATACAATGCAAACTTATGGTGTTATCGTGAACAAAAATGTTAGCGTTAACAGCGATGTTATTTATTAACATCAACAGATGTTATGGTTTGATCAATGGATCTTCGTCATTACCGTAAACCGAGTTTTCTCGCCTTGGACGACATACGTACACACATGATTAATGCATAATTCAACTTATCGTAAAGAGAGAGAGAGATAGAGAGTAAACGCATGCAGATGTCGGAGCTAGGTTCAGCTATCTATGACGTGCACGCAACGATCCATTGATCAAAGTATATGAATATACGATTCTGTACACAATGTCTGTTAATTTATATTAACATTTTTGATGTTAAGCAACACTTGCCAAAACGGTCGATGTTGAGAGATTGTTAATGGTGATATATTTTTACTTTTTATATATTTTGCGTTTTTCATCAACGGATAATAATATTTTACCAATATTTATATACATGCATTATGAAGAAGATTACCAACGTCTGTAAATATACAAAAGGAATAATACATGTAGGTAGAATAGGTTATAATAATTTTTATGGAAATTACGAAGAATATTGATGATTTTGATTTTTTCGATTGCCTAAAATGAAAAACGGTAGACTTAAAACGTATAAATATAAAATTCGATGTATTTTGGTCTGAAAAACCCATTTTATGTAAAAATAACCTCAAAAACTGATTATTATTCATCTATCATAATATGCATTGTAGACGTTGCACTGCTGCCAATTTGTCAATCGGGTTGTTCAGAATACAGGTTTTGACAGCGCTGTTCAATTTCACATAACATTGCAATGTTAGAGTTTTACAACTACGTACTGTGCTGACGAGAAAAATAAGATCGAGACCGGTCCACAGTTGCCGTTCGCCGGGAAAACACCAATCAAAGTTTACGTAGTTGATTAATTTTAAATAAGTAATTGTGGAGGCTTTCACATCGTGATACATTTTGAATAATTCAAATAAAACGAATAACTTTGTTACTATCACCTTATTAACTTGGAGTAGTTACTATAGTTTCGACAATTTCAGCTTGTCATTCGTTTTATTTGAGTTTAATTAATTTTTCCCCAAAGATGGCGTAAGCAGAAACCGGTCGTGTTTTAAAAGTATTATCATATTTATTTCATTGCCCAAAGATGGCAGCCGGTTGCAATATAGATATGTATAGATAGTATTTAATTTCTACACCTGTGCTGACGAGAAACATAAGATTGAAACCGGTCCAGAGTTGCCGTTTGAGGGGGAAACACTAATCAAAGTTTACAGAACTAACGAATTTATGCCCAAAGATGGCGTAAGCAGAAACCGGTCACATTTTAGAAGTATTGTCATCTTTATTTTATTGCAGCCGGTCGCAATATAGATGTATAGATATTTAATTTCTACACCTGTGCTGACGAGAAATATAAGATTGAAACCGGTCCAGAGTTGCCGTTCGAGAGGGAAACACTAATCTTCAAAACCAGAATTGAAATCTCATTTCAGTTCTGAAGGAGGAACACTTCTTATAAAAAAAAAATGGGATTGACACATGCAGATAGGATTGTGATTGTTGCTACGTGTGTTGAAACCAAACATTAGTTTACAGAACTAACGAATTTATGCCCAAAGATGGCGTAAGCAGAAACCGGTCACATTTTAGAAGTATTATCATCTTTATTTCATTGCCTGTAGATGGCAGCCGGTCGCAATATAGAAATATAGATAGGATATTATTTCCACACAAATTAATTAACTTTCCTTTGAGCATTATCATATTTATTTCATACGCACGGTGATACACAAACTTCAACAATAACATTAACACCGCGCACGTATAAACAGTCTGTTCTGAATCCCATCCAGGTCCTGGAATGGCTCCACGACGTCAGCTCGAACAAGACGTACAGGAGGCCCCCGGAGTCGGAGCACGTCGTGTCCGTCTTCAAGATGGGCCTGCTGACGTCGAGGAACGAGGACGCCTTCAACGAGAAGTTGAGGTGGATGAAGTTTATCGAGATAGACGTGTAGCCTTAGAATAAATGCACGTTTCGCCTTTTATACGGACGTTTCGTTGTCGGTGAGGGCGACGATCAGGCTGGCGGGGCGGCTGTCGGCGCCGCCCCCCCTTTCCGAGACGCAGAGGATCTCCTCGTTGTTCGATATGAGGAGGCCGGGGAGGGGGCGGAGGCGAGACGGGTCCAGCAGGTTGCGGTTCTTCTCTTGCAGGCGCTGCTTCTGCGGGGTTCGGTTCGGGGACGATTTCCGGCTGTTGCTGGTGGACTTCAGGAGTTTCGCTCTGAAAACGCTCGTATTGAAGGATTTATTGATTATCCGTAAATGGGGGTGGGGTCAGCGGCAAGGGCGTTTCCAACCGACTAGTCTAGGGGGTGTAGTTAAAAAAAAAGATGAATAAACCGTTCCGTGAGATCTCCCTATCCTTTTCCAACGTTTTAAAGTGTGGGAAAAATTTACCGGTTATATTATTTGTTTGGAATATGGAACATCGGTAATTTTTAACAATGAAAATTGTTAAGCGAAAAATTCTTATCCGATTACCCCCCCTTTGAAACCGCCACTGGTCAGCGGAATTGTGACGGTTTGTTTTCTTTCAATTTAAAGGTGTGATAACTTGTGGCGGGGGGGATTGGAATTTAACAAAAAATCATTTATGGAAGCCATCTTCTGAGTTTCTGGGGGTGCATAGGTTAAAGATTTCGGAACTGGTTGAGAGCCACTGGAAACGCCAATTTCGCTCCTGCAGGTATTTGACGGCTCGTGGGTTGACTCATGGTACGGCCAAGGTAGCAAAGGTGGCAGACAGAAGTAGAGATGGCTGGCGGTGTGACCGCACCTACCTGTATTACCACCTCTGCTACCTCAGCCGTACCATGAGTCATCCTGTGAGCCGTCACTGTAAAACTGTTATTTAGCCTATTCTTCTACAGCGTAGGAAAATGAGAGGAAAATATCAACATGACCATAAACCAACAAAGTTTTCACAATTGTAGTACCGAGTGACTGTAATTAAAATTGGCAGTACTGCGAGGTATGACATGGGTGCACGGGTACAATTGATTTCAATTTTTTTTTATCTAAAAGTCCGGTTTCATAAGGTGTGAGACACAGAATTTTGTTGCCGAGTTGGCCATGCCTAAGAGAGAGAAACATAGCAGTCATGTCGGAGATTAATTAATTTTTTTTAATCTATAAAAACGTCACACTTTATTGTCTTGAAATTGTGTGCACACTTATAAATAATTGATTTCTTCTCAATTTTTGAACAAAATATAAGTGACATATTCCATCTACTCATAGATTAGACTTTTTTGACATCTTTAGTGACAAACATTGGAAAATGAAAAGTACCAACACGGGTATGAGAAAAATGTAATTTTGCAGCAGGGAAGAGTTGGAAATTCGCGGTTTTCACGGGCCCTTAGAGGATGTTTTCGGCTTCCGGGAAAAAAATAAGGTTGGTACCCGTACACTCTATATATATTCATATGCGACGTCGCCAATAGACACATTTTTGCCAGTTTGTTATTGTTCCTGATTTCCGCCATGGAAAACGTTCTAAATGATGAGACGAACCAATTACACATCTACACAGTAATATTCTTGAGTGCTATTTTCGTAATAAATTAAGTTTCATAAGTATTACTTTTTGTGGTGAGAGTTGTTCGGCAACCTGGTGGGATTTCCACCACTCAAGATGTCAAAAAAGTCTAATCTATGAGTAGATGGAGTATACCAAACTATTTTTTTCAAAATCATTACCAACTCCATAAAAAAAAATCTCAATCATCTGGTATATATGAAAATGAAAACAAAACCATTCCAAACACTTTTTGATAAAATTGAAGTTGCATCTCGCGTCAAATTGTGTATTATTACTTTTAAATATTAGGAAACAAAAAGAAAGTAAGTGTTTTATCCCATCCACAAAAAAATAGATGCATATATTTTCTGAATCACTTCAAGTACAAATTCTAGTTGCTATATTATTATCATTATTTTTCGTTTGAATCAACTTAAGTACAAATTCTATTCACTATATTATTAACCCATTACTTCCCATTACACTCAAGTAAGTACAACAAACATCATGGGTTTTAGTGACACCTAGTGGCAATTTGATTTATTTTAGAGAATATATCTGTGACACAAACTCTTCTGTATTAACCCCACTTTTTTAGCGTTACCGTTTGGTGCACTCGAATTAACTCGAATGTGTACGTCAAGGGGTTAATTGTTGAACAGATTATATTCACCAAATTTACTTTGAATCTGAAATTCTTTTGAAAAAAATTGTATGTAATGGGATGTAATGGGTTAATATTTGTCGTTAAAACGTGCTAATTTTTGTTTGTTATTCATATACTGTTAGATACGTACGCATCTACCAGTTTCAGCAGCAGTCTGTTGTAAGCCTTGAACTCTTCTTCGCCGAAGTAACTGGGGTCGTGCCTCGCGTGCTCGTACAGGTCGCAGAACTGGTGGATCAGTCGCTGTCCGCTGCCGTTTAGGGGCGCGGCCAATGTGGTGAGTAGGTAAGCGCGTAAATTCTCACTAGGGTGCCGGGTTAAACCGCTGTCTTGTTGTTTTATTTCGTTTTCTGAAAAGTGCATTTACAAAGAATTATTACTTCATTTCGTAATTCGATTAGTGTTTGCGAAAAGAAAGTTAAATCCGCGTTTTCAAGGACAAGATTTATAATAACTATTTATCATTTACAGAGGTAATTAAACTAGAAAAAATGATAGATTATTACTTCATTTCGTAATTCGATTAGTATTTGCGAAAAGAAAGTTAAATCCGTGTTTTCAAGGACAAGATTTATAATAACTATTTATCATTATCAGAGATAACTAAACTAGAAAAAATTATCAAGTGGGAGAAATGCGTGATTTTTCTGGAGGTGCAAATTTGTATCATCAAGGGTGAAAGCCCGAGGGATACAACGCACCGAGTGAAAAATAGCGTTCTCTCCCGAGGTATGTGTACTATTTTTTTTACAGACGGGAAATGTCGAGAGTAAAACGTTCGTTTCTAAAACCTAACCTAGAAAGAAACGCTGTCAACCGTGACAGTTACAATAAATAATGAAACCTCGCAGGGAGAGAAATGATTACTTCTCTCCTTGGGGAAAGAAAAGTTATTTCTCTCACGATTTCGACGGCTGAGAAATCGACTTTCTCTCCCATTTGCGAAAAAACTTTTCTTATCGTTACAAATAATGTGCCTATATAAATTAGAGTTCGGTAACTCGTGGGTTAGTCGACTCTTAAAAAAAATTCTGGTCGTTACATTCCACGTAAAAACTTACCTAATAATTTAATACTATCTACAGCCTTTAACCTATAGTAATGGACCGGAATTTGTTGTCCGGGTTGAACGATATAGCGTGGATCACATTGCAGCAGTTTGGGCTCAGTCATTATCTTTGGTATTGCATCTATTCTCCGATCGATTTCTCTTTTTAAAACCTAAAATAAAAGCATCATGCATAACTCGGTAAAGTTCTGCAGATTCAAATATTGTGACGTTCTTATTTTTTTTTTTTTTTTTCGGCGTTATGATTGGCTTTGTTGCTTAACCATTAGCCATCATCTATGTTATATATGTTTAAGTTATAAATTAAATGAGTAAATGAACAAATTAATAATGAAAGACGTATACAAACAAACACGGACCCGAACGAATACTTCTCGACAGAAAAGTCTTTCGTCCGTGCTGGGAATCGAAACCCACACGGCCGCCATGCAACCGGCACAAGCGCTCGCCTGTACCCACTGCACTAACGGGCCGCCCTGACGTTCTCGTGTAGAATTGATTGAATTTCAAACTAAATTTATTTGAAAATGTAAGACAATTGAAATTGTTAAATAAATTGTGAAGTGTGTTCTTAGGGTAACACGGGGTACAGTAGTAAACGAGGAAAAGTGTTCAAATTCACAGGCGCCAATTTTGCACTTGCGTGTTTGAAGGCGTTATCTAAAATGGAAAAGGGAGGTATCTAAATTGGGATTTAGAAAAATGGAAAAAGTAATTTTTATGTAACTGCAAAGTTGCACATTTATCTATTTATTGAACCAAGTTCTATAAATAGATAAAGTAAACAATAATATTCATAGACTTACTTCATATGAGCTATAAAGATGTGAAAATTACCGACGGTGGCTCATGGGTGTTTTGGCGAGGAGGCTATCGAAGAAAATTTGACCAATACAGTAGCAGCATCTCTGTCTTAGCCTGCTCTACAAAGATCCCTGAGCCACCTCTGATAAAGTTCTACGTAACTACGGAAACCGCGTTAAGTTTGCAAGTGATCTACAAAAGATTTTCAGGCTAATAAACTATAATTATAAAGGAATATGTATAGTTACGAGCCACCGTTGATCATTTCTACGTAACAACAGAAATATCCTTTACAAAAATCCACGAGCCACCTCGGACAATTTCTATATAACGGAAATAAAATTTGCACGAGATCTACGAAAGACACGCAGTATAAAAAATAAACTATAATTCCATACGAATGTGCGTAAGTAATAAATGTACACAAGATCTATGATAAGTAAACTAGAATTCCAAATGAAATATCCTTTACAAAAATCGACGAGCCACCTCCGACAATTTCTATATAACGGAAATAAAATTTGCACGAGATCTACGAAAGACACGCAGTATAATAAATAAACTATAATACCAAACGAACGTGTGTAAGTAAGACAAAAGACATGCT
The DNA here is from genome assembly GCA_910593695.2 of Ocypus olens. Taxonomy (NCBI): domain Eukaryota; kingdom Metazoa; phylum Arthropoda; class Insecta; order Coleoptera; family Staphylinidae; genus Ocypus; species Ocypus olens. Next base: position 6,508,903 of record OU343060.1, on the reverse strand, counting down.
GTATGATAAATAAACTAGAATTCCAAATGGATGCGTATACGTGAACGTAAGCGTGTAATAATAAATGCAAACATTACTTTCTTAGCGTTGTGTCCAATGGGGCAGTGAGGCCCTCTCCTCGATCGCAGGGCGAACCTCATGATCTGCCTCTTCGCGAATATGAACAGCAATACTATTGTCAGCGCACCTAAGCCTATTATAATCACAAAAGTCACTCCGGACAGTTCCTCGGTCATGCTTGGTTTTACCAGTTTCTTCACGCCCAACGTCATCAGACTATTTTGTTGTCTACTTGGGTGTTTTTTAAAAAATACTTGTGTTTATTTTAGATGTCACTCATATGTCACACATTTGGTTATTTCGTTACATGTTAACAGTTGGTAACCCTAGTCACTGTTTTAGGCATAATTGTCATGGTTTATAACCAGTGGCGGGTCCAAAGGGGGCGATGATGGCTAATGTTCCCGCCTAGATTTTACAAATCTGTCGTGAATGTAAAAAATTTGGTTATTTCGTTAGATATTTGATTAATAGTTGGTAACTATAGTCATTGTTATAAGGCATAATTGTCATGGTTTATAACCAGTGGCGAATCTAAGGGGGGCGATGATGGCTAATGCTCATGCCTAGATTTTACAAATCTGTCGTGAATGTAAAAAATTTGGTTATTTCGTTAGATATTTCATCAATAGTTGGTAACTCTAGTCATTGTTATAAGGCATAATTGTCATGGTTTATAACCAGTGGCGGATCTAAGGGGGGCGATGATGGCTTATGCTCCTGCCTAGATTTTACAAATATGTCGTGAACTTTGGGAGAATGTAAAAAAATTGGTTATTTCGTTACATTTTTTATTAACAGTTGGTAACCCTCGTCATTGTTATAGGCATAATTGTCATGGTTTATAACCAGCGGTGGATCCAAGGGGGAATGATGGCTATTGCTCCTGCCCTGAGTTCAGATGTTTCAAATTTGTCGTGAACTTGCAAAAAAATAAATGCTAGAATATATTAATACTCAATCTGTTCATAAATGCAGTGTTTTCTTTTTTGGGTTATACAGAGTGAATTTTATTTTCTACATACACACATTATACGTACATTATCGTACACATCAGGACGCCACTGTCCATAAAGCTAGTGAAAAAAAAAATCATCTAGAGACCCCAAATAAAAAAACACTATAAATTTGTTTTACATTATAATATAATTTGAGTTAGGCAACTTATTATTATTCACACACACCACACGCCAAAAAAATATTCTTTAGACCAGAAAAAAACAAAATTTAATTATAAATTTGTTTTTCGCTATAATATAATTTGAGTTAGGCAACTTATTATTCACACACATTATCCTACACACTAACACGCCACTGTCAATAGAGCAAGTTTAAACAAAAAAATTCTATAGACTAGAAAGAAAAACAAATTTCAATATTAATTTGTTTTACATTATAATTTATTATTCACACACATTATCCTACACACTAGGACGCCACTGTGTATAGAAGTAGTTTAAAACATATTCTATAGACCAGAAAAAAAAAAAAATTTCATTATAAATTTGTATTACATTATAATGTAATTTGAGTTAGGCAACTCATTATTCACACACATTATCGTACACTCTAGGACGCCACTGTATATACAGCCAGTTTAAAAATTCTATAGACCAGAGAAGAAAAAACAAATTCCTTTATTTTTTTTACATTATAATATCATTTGAGTTAGGCAACTTATTATTCACACACATTATCCTATACACTAGGACGCCACTGTCTGCAGAAATAGTTTTAAAAAATATTCTTTAGATCAGAAAAAAAAAACAAATTTCATTATAAATTTGTTTTACAAATGTAATTTGAGTTAGGCAATTTATTATTTACACACATTATCCTACACACTATAGAAAAGATATATCTACACACTAGGACGCCACTGTCACAGAAATAGTTTAAAAAAATTCTTTAGACCAGAAAAAAAGCAATTTAATGATAAATTTGTTTTACGTTATAATATATTTTGAGTTAGGCAATTTATTATTCACACATATTATCCTACACACTAGGACGCCACTGTGTATAGTACTAGTTTTAAAAATATTTCACGAACAAAAAAAAACAAATTTCATTATAAATTTGTTTTACATTATAAAATAATTTGAGTTAGGCAACTTATTATTCAGACTACACTAGGACGCCACTGTCTCTAGAGCTAGTTACAAATATTTTATAGACCTGAAGAAAAATAAATTACATTATAAATTTGTTTTACATTATAATATAATTTTAGTTAGGCAACTTATTATTCACACATCCTACACAGTACCACGCCACTGTCAACAGAACAAGGTTAAACAAAAAAATTCTATAGACTAGAAAGAAAAACAATTTTCATTATATATTTGTTTTTATTTCCTTTTTATAATTCTTATAAAGAGTTTATTGTATTTATTTTTATTTTGTTATTCCATTTGTCATGAAATATTTGTTCCTAGTGCCCCCCTTTAGAAACCTCCAAGATTCGCCTCTGTTTAAAGCAAAGTTCCCAATAGAAATTGAAAATCCACTAACTGTATATTTTTTTGATTCTACGCACGGAAAATAATTGTAGTTATTACTTTTAGGTGCACTAAATAATGCCCACTTGCACCGCAGCCACTTAATCATGATTAAAAAGTTAATCAATGGTTAGTGGAGAATTGGCTTGCACCGCAACTTAATCATGATTAAAGTCCCCAAGAAACGTCAAATATTTAATCAGCCGATTTTGGCCGATTAACTCAAAAACTGATAACTTCACGCGTAATATAGTCGTGAAGTTATTTACATTTGGCAGACGATTTTGAAATTAAAAACCTTTGTTTTGTATTTGTTATTAAAAACGATGGATTTGGGAATAGTTGAGCAGATTGATGAAATCGATGGCTTAGACGTTAATGATTTTATTAATTTTGGTTTGTTTACCTCGTCCAATAATAAGAAATAATAATAATAGTATAAGTTAGTTAGCATGTAGTATTCATATTTACCGCGCATTTGTTTCCTGTGTTCTCAATAGAACAGCGTAAAACAACCAAAAAAGAACTTAAAATCCCTAGAAAAACGTGTGCTCTCTATAATAATACTCCGTGGTCGATAGATGCTTAATCAGCCGACGGTGCAACAGAAATACTCTGATTAAAGTTAATCATGATTAAAATTTAATCATGATTAAGTTCTGCGGTGCAAGTGGGCATAAATAAGATGGATAGCTATTTATATCAAAAGAACTTGTTTGAAAAGATTGGAATTTACAAGAATTCTAATTGACACGTTCCCATTTCGCACAATTTCTATTCGCCCAATTTCCATTCGCCCAAAACAAATTCAGTTTACAAGTTTGTTACACGTGCGCGTTTGTTTTGTGTTGTTAATGCCCTAAAATGAAGCCAGATATTAATTTCCACGTTTATTTAGGGACGGTTAGAGGAGCCCTTGCGTGTGAGTACACCTCCTCTAAGTAATGCAATTTTTTACTGTAAGGTTATGTTATTACAACATAATATTTAAGAATATGTTAAGTGTTAAGTTAAGCGTTTTCTCGTATTACTCTTCATTCCGGAGAAAATGTCAGGGTTGTTCTATTACAACCTGCATTAAAAATAAAGTTAATCGAACTTCGATGCTACGAACAGGTACGGTTTGTGAAAGGTTACTGAGGCGGCCGAAGAAAACAATGACTCAACACTTGTTTCCATTACAAGAGCCAGTAGAATTATAGTAAGCACTCGAGGCGTGCTGCGCAGTGACCATCTTACATTCAATTGGCTCGTGTTCTCGGGCGTTCTCCGAATACTTTCTCTTTTACACCCGCACGTCTCGAGTCCTCGGTAGTTTCGTAGGGTACTACGAGCGGTTGCTATGGATACGCGTTTTGTTTTCTCCACAGAAGTTCACAAGCCTCCTCTGTTACGAATTGTAATGTTCAGTTACAATAAATAATTGAAACGTAATACATGTTCACGATCAATTTTTCGTAAAGCATGGCATATTTTTTTATGGATTGTGGTCTTCTTGCCTAGTTAATGGCCTTGGCTTCTAGGCCCTGTCGACCAGTCACGGTGACTATATATTTATTTAGACTCGGCAGATTTTATTTATTCAGGAAAGTCATGAAATATGTACTGATTAATTTAGCCTTACTAATTGAACCATTGTGCATTATTACTATTTAATAAGAATAATAATAATGTCTTAATTTTTTAATAGAAATATTATTATATTATCATTACTAAAATTGTTTTTTATATTTTATATATTGTAAATATTTTTTATTTTATGTGTGTATTTAGATAGCTTATTGCTAAATAATGATTATTAAAGTACAAGGAAAATAAAAATATATACAAGAGTAGGCATAAGTTCAGTCGGGTAACACCTGTTGTTGCGCTGCCACTTAACCCACATTTTAGACTCCGCCTTACTATTTTTCATAATTTTTTTACTTACAGATACGCAGTGCAAGAAAGAAGAAAAACCCAAATATAACCTAGACCGCGTCGATGCCGAAATAACGGCGTTGGAATGGGGAAGTTCCGAACACGAAATACTGATGGGAAAAAAGAACGGCAACGTGCATTTCTACAGCACCTCCCTCGGCTCTTACACGAAAGACATCAGCGATGATATCGAAGGAGAGGGAGCGGTCACCGGCATAGCTTGCCACAATAAAAGCGTTATTGTCGGCAGAAGCAATGGCGTCGTTAATATTTGGAAGAAGAAAGTTAACGATACGATTTCCACGAGTCTCGACGAAACAGGAACCATGGAATGCCTGGCCTACAATCGTCACAGAGGTGTCGTGGGAACCGGCGGGGAGAAGAACGATTTGAAGATTTGGGACTTGGAGAAGAAAACTGCGATATTTAAAGCTAAATCGGTAAGTTTAAAGTTGTTTTAACATTAGCGGTTGATTTTAATTGGGAGTATGGTATAATAATCCCTGAACACACACGCTCGAAAATTTGTAACGGTGTAAATTTGGTTTAGTATTTGGAGTTTGTTTTTATGTGTCCTCCACATTTCGTTGCATACAATAAAACTCCACGTACAATTATTTGCTTTATTTTATGGCAAGACTGAGTCATGATGTGTCTTTTTTCTTTCAGTTAGGACATGACGAATTGAATCTGCCAATTCCGACGACGGTGAGAGGCATCTGCTTTTTTCCGTTAGAGGAACAACTAGTCGCGTGCGCTACAAAGGAAGGACACGTTTTGCTGTACGATGAGAGGACCCAACGTCGGCCAGTTGCGAAATACTTTGAGGCCAAAGCCAGTTTTACCACGATAGCAACGGCTTACAGAGACAGGTAAATTTATCTTTGTTATAATTTACACTCGATTTTCTCCAATCCTTATTATACTTACATAAGGTTAAAAATAGTTATAAATATAGTATATGAATTAAATAAAACACACTTTTACTTGGTTAATATCACACAGTTTATTAAATGTTAGAATAAAAAATTTAAAAAATTCGTAACTTGCTTGAAAATTGGCGAATTTTCAAAAACCAACTTGATTTACAAAGAGCAAGGATCCGTCTAGTCGTTTTGATTGTTTTATAACTATATTCCCACAAAAACTATTTTTTTTAAATTATTCTTTCTTCGGCGATCAAAATGTTTGAATAAAAAATTTGAAAAATTCATAAGGTGCTTGAAAATTGGCGTATTTTCAAAAAATAAATTTATTTAGAAAGAGTAAGGATCTGTCTATACGTTTTGATTCTTTCCTAATTATATCCCTACAAGAAATATTTTTTTTTAAATAATGTTTTCTTCGGCGATCGAATTGTGTGAATATAAATTTTCAAAAATTCATAATTTGCTTGAAAATCGATGGATTTTTAAAAACTAAATTTTTTTAGAAAGAGCAAGGTTCTGTCTAGCCATTTCCATTATTTTATAATTTTAATCCTACTAAAACAATTTTTTTTTTATTTTATTTCTTCAGCGAATTAAAAATTTAAAAAAATCACAACTTGCTTGAAAATTGGTGAATTTTCAAAAAACAAATAGATTTAGAAAGAGCAAGGTTCTGTGTAGTCCTTTTCATTGTTTTATAATTTTGATCCTGTGAAAACTATTTTTTTTTTAATTTTATTTCTTCAGCGAATTAAAAATTAAAAAAATTCACAACTTGCTTGAAAATTGGTGAATTTTCAAAACACAAATAGATTTAGAAAGAGCAACGTTCTGTGTAGTCCTTTTCATTGTTTTATAATTTTAATCCTGAGAAAACTATTTTTTTTTACATTTTTTTCTTCAGCGAATTAAAAATTAAAAAATTCGTAACTTGCTTGAAAATTGACGAATTTTCAAAAAACAAATAAATTTAGAAAGAGCAAGGTTCTGTGTAGTCCTTTTCATTATTTTATAATTTTAATCCTGTGAAAACAATTTTTTTTTTAATTTGATTTCTTCAGCGAATTAAAAATTTAAAAAATTCATAACTTGCCTGAAAATGGGCGAATTTTCAAAAACCAAATTGATTTAGAAAGAACAAGGATTTGTCTAGTCGTTTTGATTGTTTTATAATTATATTCCTGCGAAAACTATTTTTTTTTAAATTATTTTTTCTTCGGCAATAAAAAATTTCAAAAATTCATAATTTGCTTCAAAATCGGTGGATTTTTAAAAACTAAATTATTTCAGGAAGAGCAAGGTTCTTTCTAGCCGTTTCCATTATTTTATTATTTGAATCCTGCAAAAACGATTTTTTTTTAATTTTATTTCTTCAGCGAATTAAAAATTCAAAAAATTCATAACTTGCCTGAAAATTGGTGAATTTTCAAAAACCAAATTGATTTAGAAAGAGCAAGGTTCTATCTAGCCGTTTCCATTATTTTATAATTTTAATCCTGCGAAAACTATTTTTTTTTTAATTTTATTTTTTCAGCGAATTAAAAATTTCAAAAATTCATAACTTGCTTGAAAATCGGCGAATTTTCAAAAAACAAATAGGTTTAGAAAGAGCAAAGTTCTGTGTAGTCGTTTCCATTATTTCATAATTTTAATCCTGTGAAAACAATTTTTTTAAAAATTTTATTTCTTCAGCGAATTAAAAATTTAAAAAATTCATAACTTGCCTGAAAATGGGCGAATTTTCAAAAACCAAATTGATTTAGAAAGAACAAGGATTTGTCTAGTCGTTTTGATTATTTTATAATTATATTCCTGCGAAAACCATTTTTTTTTTAATTCTTTTTTCTTCGGCAATAAAAAATTTCAAAAATTCATAATTTGCTTGAAAATCGGTGGATTTTTAAAAACTAAATTATTTCAGAAAGAGCAAGGTTCTTTCTAGCCGTTTCCATTATTTTATTATTTGAATCCTGCAAAAACGATTTTTTTTTATTTTATTGCTTCAGTGAATTAAAAATTTAAAAAATTCTCAACTTGCTTGAAAATTGGTGAATTCAAAAAAAACAAATAGATTTAAAAACAGCAAGGTTCCTGTGTAGTCCTTTTCATTGTTTTATAATTTTAATCTTGTGAAAACTATTTTTTTTTTAATTTTATTTCTTGATCGAATTAAAAATTTTAAAAATTCATAACTTGCTTGAAAATCGGCGAATTTTCAAAAACCAAATGGATTTAAAAAGAGCAAGATTCTATCCAGTTGTTGTCATTGTTTTATAATTATATCCGTACGAAAACTATTTTTTTAAATTATTTTTTCTCCGACGATCAAAATGTTTGATTAAAAAAGTTTCAAAAATTTATAATTTGCTTGAAAATTTTAATATTTAGAAAGAGCAAGGTTCTGTGTAGTCGTTTTCATTGTTTTATAATTTTAATCCTGTGAAAACTATTTTTTTAAATTTTTTTTCTTCCGCAAATTACAAATTTAAAAAATTCGTAACTTGCTTGAAAACCGGCGAATTTTCAAAAAACAAATTTATTTAGAAAGGGCAAAGTCCTGCCAAGACGTTTTGATTGTTTTATAATTATATCCCAACAAAAACTATTTTTTTTAAAATTATTTTTTCTTCAGCGAATTAAAAATTTTATTGTACTTGCAAAAGACTTGTAATTCTGGCTAATGAAATGATATATTTTTTTTTTAGTGTTTCGTGCCTGTTTTTTTTGACAGTTTGTATTTGTTAAATATACTCGCAGAAAGGCACTGCGCAAATAAAATTAAAAATCGTGGTGCGTTTTTTGGTGGCTGCGCCGGGAAATTTCCACTAATAATAACTCAGTTTAGATTCTGAATGTTCAAAATTCTCGACTAGTTTTGCCTTATTATGAATTTTCAAGAGGATTTAAAAATAAATTTATTTATCACATTAAAAAAATTCTTCATCAAAGAATTGTAATTCTGATCAATGAAATGACTTTGAGGATTAGTTTTAATTCTATGTTTGTTTTTTTTAGGCAGTGTTTCGTAGGTACAACAAAGGGCTACATGCAAATGTTGGATTTGAGGCACAGTAAATGCATGAAAACATTTAAATCGTTTACCGGAGGTATAACCAGTATCGTTTGCGATCCGGTGGAACCGTTCGTTGCATCGGCTTGTCTGGACAGGCATCTAAGGATACACAATTTTGAAAGTAAAGAATTGGTTTACAAGGTAAGACGAATGCGGTGTAACATCATTCAATTTTGTCCACCCAAAGAATGCCCGGGCTAATTTTTTCGAAAACATTTTTATATCATTTTAAACATTTCCGTTTATCTACTTGCTTAAGACGTTTAGAAATATCTTGAACGGAATAGTTATTTGTATGAAAAGAGCGCAAAGTGATACATTGCCGCTTGAGAGAGGAATCTCGAAAGCGGCAATGAGCTTTTGCGCTCGCACTATACATAAAATTTTTTCTACGACCGCTTTGAAAAAGAAACATAAATATAATTGAATATAAAAAGCAATAATACATGACTGGCGTGTGCTTATTTTCAGTCTGTTACACCGTGGTCGGCCATGGAATGTCGTATCCATGGTAACGGGTCAATAAAAATTGTTCAAAGTGACGTTTAGATAGTTGTGAATACTTTGCGAGCGGCAAAGTACTTTGTCGCTCGCTCCTCGGGAAACGTTTACTTTGCAAGACAAACGCAAGCGCAAACGACTGCTTTTTATATCGGTTGTAGAAAAAAAGTTTTTCAGGGTGGGTATCTTGCAAACTGAAAGAGTTGACCACGCCCTATGATAGAATCCTCGAATGCACAACCAAAAGGATGTGATGATTGGATTGTAACAAATATTAGTTTTATTTAATTTGTAATCATATTGTTTTTTTTTCTTCACTGTAATTGGGGTTTGCCTGTTGGGTAATAAAGATTATTATTATTATTATTAATTGTTTGATCACGAGTTTTGATTTATAGGAATACATGAAACTGAGTTTGACCAAGATTTTAATGCAACCGATGGTTAAGGAGGAGAAGGAGGAACCGCTCGAAGATGATAAAGTGGACGATGACTACGAAAACTTGTTCGACAACATGGAGACCATCGTCGAGGAGGCCAGCCCGAAGAAAGTGAAACGCAAAGTGAAAGGCGCAAGTAAACCGAGTAAAAAGTCCAAAGTTTGTGAATAAAGTCGCGTTGTGGGTTAATTGCTTATTTTCTATTTTGTTTACAGGCAACACAGATTTCCCTCCCCTCCACGTCCAATTTCTTGCCATAGTTTCAACGAGTGCTGCGTTTGCTCGGAATGCAAACCGATAGATTCAGGTATATTGAAAAATATATTATCCTTTCGATCTCTAAATACAAGAAAATATGATCCCATAAAATGTATCATAAAGAATAGGATCCGGACATAATCCTGACAGCTGAAATCCCGACAATGATTACGATTAGGTTAGGTTTAAGGTAATTTACAATTTTAAAATTATTAATTAGTAATATGTACTGTGGTTAAAAATGGCATTTAATTGGTTATTAAGAATGATCTAGAATTGATGATTGTTGGGATTTTGGTTTGTCGGGATTTTGACCCAGACCCATAAAGAATACATGTTCATCTGTTGGTAATGTAACAATCCACTGAACTTTGTAGGCTTTCACGTTTTAATTTGAACGGTCTTAGTTATTGATTCACTTTAAAACCAAAATTCTTTAGCCGGTCCTTAACCTCTTCACGCCCAGGTGAACAAAAAAAGAAAACAAAAATACTCTACAAAAAAATACAACTTTAGCGCCATCTATGGGATATTTTTTCCATATTTTTTTTGGATAAATGAGTAAGTTTGTGACAGTGGAATAATATTTCGTAAAAAAAGAGGTAACAACAACAAAAAAAGTAATTTTCAGGATTATGCTATAGCCCAATCAAAACTACATGGGCGCGAAGTGGTTAACCCTTTTGCTGCTACAGACGCTTATTTACGATGTGCTTCTCCGTCAATTTTTGCGCATATTGACTTTCTAGAGTTCTTTAAATAAGTTTTATAATAAGCGTACTGTTAACATATACAGGGTGCAGCACCTCACACGACGCGGTCATTTTATGGAAAACCATGTAACTTTGTGTTATTCTTTTCAAATGTTTTGACATGGAATCCTTGTAGGCACAATTTAAAATTATTACATGTTATACAGGGTGTCCCATAAAAAATATCCACATCAAAGTTATTTTTTTTTTAATGGAACACCCTGTATTTTTGCCATTTTTGAATTCCAGGGGACAAATTAAGGTGAGTTACTTCAATATTCCCTATACCTATCGTTTACTGTTTTCGAAATATTTAAAGATATGTTATGTACAGGTGAAATTTTATGTTTATCTCGGTGATTGACGTTGATCGACCATTACAATTATTTCTATTGTTTGGTTGAAGGTTCGAACTATAGCGCCAGCATGATTTCATATAAAAAATTATACAGGGTGATAAAAAAAAATGTGGTACAAAATCCTAACTTATAAAGTTGAATAACTTCGTTTTTTCAAGTTTAGTAATGTACTCCCAAGTAAAATCCAATTATCTTTCAAGATTGTATTATCAATTGTTTTCATGTATTCGGTGATTTTCATATCAGGAATTATTATTAACCCCTTCAGCCCTGGATTTTAAAATTTGAAAAAATTTTTTGTTTTGTTTATTATTGATGGGGAGCTTCTTAAGACCATAAATACCAAATTTGAACTTATTTTGCTTAATTAGTATAGGAATTAATTAGTGAGGTTTTGTTGAAGTGACATCTAGTGATAAACAGCAAAAATATCAATTGTTTTCATGTATTCGGTGATTTTCATATCAGGAATTATTAACCTCTTCAGCCCTGGATTTTTAAATTTGAAAAAAAATTTTTTTTTGTTAATTATTATTGATGGGGAGCTTCTTAAGACCATAAATACCAAATTTGAACTGATTTGCTTAATTAGTTTAGAAATTAATTAGTGAGGTTTTGTTGAAGTGACATCTAGTGATAAACAGCAAAAATATGGATTTTCGTAGTAAGTAGAGACATTTAAATGTCAGGGCCGAAAGGGTTAAGGTGTGAGCCACAGAATTTTGTTTCCGAGTTAAGAAGCATAGGAGTCATGTCTAAGATTAATTCATTTTTATTAAATCTAATTCGATAGTCTCATGACGTAATGATATGCGACATACCTCATTTACCTCACAGCCAACTCTGAAACAAAATCTTGTGCCTCACACGATATAATCTGAAGGATACTGTACACTTCTACTTAGAAGTTGGTGGCAATTTTTCCAAGTGAAAAATATACCAAATCGGTTCTGACAGAATCCCTTAGTTTCCTGTATCATCCGCGTTTCCTTCATCCAAATTCCTATCAAACAATCGATGCTTTTATTCCCCTGCTTTGCAGCCATCTTGATTGTGTGAATGTCAGACTTAGTTTTAAGCCTGAGATATAAATAAAAAGCAAGCGGTACTTCACTGCTTCGCAGCCATCTTGATTGTGTGTCGACAATTTCGGACTTAGTTTTAGGCCCGAGATATAAAAAAAAAGCAAGCGGTATTGCGATAAATGAAATAAACACATTTATTTTTATTAAAACTTGGAAATAATCCTATTTACAATATTCACAAATAGTTAATTATATTAATATTCTTAATAAATACAATATACTACAAGTATCGCGACGGATGTAACTACTTTATCGGGTCTCGTATAAAAAGTAAAAAAATCTTTTCTTCGGGGTAAGATTACATCAGTTCATACATTTGTACCGATCAAAATAAACGACGTGTCTTCTCTCTCTCTTTCTCAAGCGGTTATAAAAAAACACTCAAGGCAATTGTTAGGCGAACACTAAACATGTTACATTTTTTCAGGTTATGAACAGCATCACCGAAAATGTACGATTTGTATTGTACATTTTAGGTTATGTATAGCATTTCCGAAAATGTACGATTTATATAATACATTTTAGGTTATGAACAGTATAACCGAAAATATACGATTGTATACGTGGTGCAAAGATTACATGGTGTGCCTATAACTTCCGGACCACGCCCCTTTTGAATCTTGCTGGGTGCCGCAATTACCAACCATGAAAAATGAAACTAAAATCATGGTGATAAATTGTGGTAAAAACATAGTGTTTTATTCAGTGATTATGAAACTATAAAAATCTACACTAACGAATATGGATAACGTTAAAATTCGATTTCGACATAAAAACACGATAAAACATTTTGTTTAACTTCACAATAATATAGTAAAATATCAGCATTAAAATTTTAGTATTTTTTCTTAAAGGTAGAAACGTCTAAAGTGGTGGAATCCATTGCCTGAATGCTGTAGAATCCGCCACTTTCTGGCATTTCTACCTTTAACAGTGTTTGGAATACTTATATTTCAATAGTAATCGTCGTTTCCCCATCAGCAACCAACTACACTGATGAGACCTGAAAGGTCGAAACCGGTCTGTAGATGTTCTGACGAGGAAACATTATTTTTTTTTTTATTAAAAGCAATTAGGAAAATTATTAAATATAGGTTTAGATGTTTAATTGGCTAGATCCTAGATATACCACGCGCAGGCGCGAATCTCGCGATACCAGCGGCACTCAACCAGTTTCATTTTAGCCACACACAGGATTTTGACAATTGGTGCCACTGGAATCGCCTATTTCGCTCATGCGCGTTTTTGAGTGGTACAATATATGGGAATTTACCGTTTCATTTGCTACGCACACTAAATAGTACAAAAACATGATAAAATGTAAACAAAGTACGTGCTACAGACTTTTAAATTGGTTATATCGAGTTTTCAAAGCTAAGCAAGTGATGTTACAAGGTTGCATCACTGGGCACCGGCCAAATGAGAGAGGGAAAGCCTTTAGAGGGAGAACGCGGCCGTCTAGGCATACCACGTGATCGTTACACCATGATTATATGGTACATTTCAGGTTATGAATAGCGTCATCAAAAAATGTAATATTAAGGGTACCCTGATAGCGATTTTTTGGCATGTTAAATTATTATGATAATACGCAGTTTTTGTCTTTATCGTCTATGGTGGGGGGCTTTTTCCCGGGGGGCGATTTCTGCCCGGCGGCCTGCCTCCTGCGCGCGCACGCCAAGGCGTCGTTGGGGACGTAGCTTATCCTCACGCCCCCGTACGCCCTCCGCGGCGGCAGTTGGTAATCAAGGTCATCGCTGGAAGAACTGGAAGAGCACGTCGAACAATAGCTGGCGTTGTCATCGTTGTCTTTACTCGTGCTGGCCGTCATTTGGCTTTCGGAATTCGTTTTCCGAGGGCGGCGCCTTTCCAGCGTGTCCACGTGCTTGGACCGCCCTGAATAGCTTCGACTCCTCGGGAACTTTTTCGCTTCGACGCTCGCGTTGTCGGCCTCGTCGACCTCGAAGGCCTCGTTGTCGCCCTGGAAACGGACGCTCAGCAGTCCCCGCCCCTTTTTGTAGGGCGAACCGGGGGTGTTGGAGGGAGTGGTTTCGCTGGAACCGGCGACTGGAAGCTCTGGCATGGAGGAAGCGTGCGTAGGGTTCTCTTCCGCCTTTTCTTTCTCGTTCGTTTTCTCCGCGCTCTCATTATCGTTCACGTGCTTCGGTTGCCAATCATCTAAACTAAGATCGGCCAGGTGTAGCGGCTCCCTGCTCCTATCCCGCGCGTGCAGGAGCTTCTCCAGGTCCGGCGCACCCCTCTCGGAGATCAACCTTTCCAAATTCCGCTCCAGGAGCACGCGATCCAGGCCTTTGGGACTGGACGGGACTTCGTCGCTCGAAGGTTCCGGCACGGTCTTGGGCGATCGCTGAAGCGCCCTGCGGCCCATTTTCGGCGAGCGCACCGGAGGGGAAGACCTTGGCAAACTGTGGTGACGGGTGTACTGCGCGTGCGGCATACTCGGCGGTGAGGATGGGGAAGACATGGCTGGAGACGGCGGCGGACGTCTACTCGGTGATGGCGGGGGCGTGCTCGACCCGTTCGGGCTCGGTATCCTGGCCGTCCTGTTCCTGGGTTGCTGCCTTGGAACTCTGGTGTTCGGTCCGGAACTATCCGATGGTGTCGGGGGTTCGCCTTTGCTGCAGGCGATCGAGCAATAGATGGCGCCGCGCCTGGGCAGGAACGGCCTTCCCAGCAGCGAGGTCCGGCAGGTGTGGCAGCAGAAGCAGCACTCGGTGGCGTGCCAGTGCTGTCCTTCGTGGCTCATCTGTCCCTGGTCGACGCCGATCGGTTCCCCGCAGGAGTCGCAGTACTCGGCGAACATGGCGTCGAAGCAGTGAAGGCAGTAGGGGCGTCCGTCGCGCATTATGTACCTCTGGCCGCCGAGTTGTCGCTCGCATTCGGAACATGCGAAGTGCTTCATGTGCCACGCGCGTCCTTCGGCTTCGGTGCACTCGTCGGCCAAAATGATCTGGAAAAAACAAACAGGGAAGAGCACAGTTAATTTGTAAATTGAGTTGGCGGTTATGAGAGTGGCAAATTGGTATACTTTAATCTACAAGGGTTATTGTGGTGAAGTTTTAACCAAAAATTGCATTTGGATTTAAATACTTTCAATTATAAATTTGTGTTCACTATAGCTGCAGTTTCGGCTAATTAAATAATATTAGGTCTTTGTGGTAGGCAGTCAAATATACAAATATCTATTGGGTCTTGTTGGCAGTTGTAGCAGGTAACCAAATATACAAGGTGTTAACCGATTGCGTCTTGCTGGCAGTTGTAGTAGGCAGCCAAATATAATTGGTGTTAACCTATTGGGTTTTGTTGGTAGGCAATCAAATATACAAGGTGTTAACCTGTTTAGTCTTGTTGGTAGGCAGTCAAATATAGAAGGTGTTAAGCTATTTAGTCTTGTTGGTAGGCAATCAAATATACAAGGTGTTAACCTATTTAGTCTTGTTGGTAGGCAATCAAATATACAAGGTGTTAACCTATTGGATATTGTTGGTAGTTGTAGTAAGCAACCAAATATACAAAGTGTTAACGTATTGGGTATTGTTGGTAGTTGTTATAGGCAACCAAATATACAAGGTGTTAACCTGTTTAGTCTTGTTGGTAGGCAGTCAAATATACAAGGTGTTAACCTGTTTAGTCTTGTTGGTAGGCAATCAAATATACATGGTGTTAACCTGTTTAGTCTTGTTGGTAGGCAGTCAAATATAGAAGGTGTTAAGCTATTAGTCTTGTTGGTAGGCAATCAAATATACAAGGTGTTAACCTATTTAGTCTTGTTGGTAGGCAATCAAATATACAAGGTGTTAACCTATTGGATATTGTTGGTAGTTGTAGTAAGCAACCAAATATACAAAGTGTTAACGTATTGGGTATTGTTGGTAGTTGTTATAGGCAACCAAATATACAAGTTGTTAACCTGTTTAGTCTTGTTGGTAGGCAATCAAATATACAAGGTGTTAACCTGTTTAGTCTTGTTGGTAGGCAGTCAAATATAGAAGGTGTTAAGCTATTAGTCTTGTTGGTAGGCAATCAAATATACAAGGTGTTAACCTATTGGATATTGTTGGTAGTTGTAGTAAGCAACCAAATATACAAAGTGTTAACGTATTGGGTATTGTTGGTAGTTGTTATAGGCAACCAAATATACAAGTTGTTAACCTGTTTAGTCTTGTTGGTAGGCAATCAAATATACAAGGTGTTAACCTATCGGGTATTGTTGGTAGTTGTAGTAAGCAACCAAATATACAAAGTGTTAACGTATTGGGTATTGTTGGTAGTTGTTATAGGCAACCAAATATACAAGGTGTTAACGTATTGGGTCTTGTTGGTAGGCAATCAAATATACAAGGTATTAACCTATTGGGTCTTGTTGCCAGTTGTAGTAGGCAACCAAATATAATAATAATAATAATATATTTATTGGTGCTATTGACTAAGGTTTTACACAGGTCAAGTTGAAAGTGGATGACAATACATCACAATAAAAAATACATGCTAACATAATAAACAGCGGATTAAATATTAACTAGTTAACCAATGTACAAGGTGTTTAACCTATTGGGTCTTATTGGTAGGCAAGCAAATATACAAGGTGTTAACGTACTGGATCTTGTAGGAAGTTGTAGTAGGCAACCAAATATACAAGATGTTAACTTATTGGGTATTGTAGGTAGTTGTAGCAGGCAACCAAATATACAAAGTGTTAACCTATTGGGTCTTGTTGGCAGTTATAGTAGGCAAGCAAATATACATGGTGCATCTTGTTAACAGGCAATCAAATAAACAAGGTATTAACTTATTGGGTCTTGTTGGCAGGTAATAAAATATACAAGGTGTTAATCTATTGGGTCTTGGTAGGTAATCAAATATACGATGTGTTAACCCACTGGGTCTTATCATTAGTTGTAGTAGGCAATTAAATATACAAGGTGTTAACCTATTTAGTCTTGTTGGTAGGCAATCAAATATACAAGGTGTTAACCTGTTAGGCATCGTAGCTAGTTATAGTAAGCAACCAAATATACAAGGTGATAACCCGGGTCTTGTTGGTAGTTGTAGTAGGCAGCCAAATATATAAGGTGTTACCCTATGGGGTCTTGTTGGTAGGCAACCAAATATACAAGGTGTTACCCTGTTGAGTCTTGTTGGTAGGCAATCAAATATACAAGGTGTTAACCTGTTAGGTATCGTTGCTAGTTGTAGTAAGCAACCAAATATACAAGGTGATAACCTGGGTCTTGTTGGTAGTTGTAGTAGGCAGCCAAATATATAAGGTGTTATCCTATAGGGTCTCGTTGGTAGACAACCAAATATACAAGGTATTAACCTATTGGGTCTTGTTGGTAGTTGTAGTAGGCAACCAAATACACAAGGTATTAACCCATTGGGTCTTGTTGGTGAGCAATTAAATATACAAGGTGTTAACATATTGATTCTTGTTGGTAGTTGTAGTAGGCAACCAAATACACAATATGTTAACCTATTTAGTCTTGTTGGTAGTTGTAGTAGGCAACCAAATACACAATATGTTAACCTATTTAGTCTTGTTGGTAGGCAATCAAATATACAAGGTGTTAACCTGTTGGGCATCGTTTGTAGTTGTAGTAGGCAACCAAATATACAAGGTGTTATCCTATAGGGTCTTGTTGGTAGGCAACCAAATATACAAGGTGTTAACCTATTGGTAGTTGTAGTAGGCAACCAAATATACAAGGTGTTATCCTATAGGGTCTTGTTGGTAGGCAACCAAATATACAAGGTGTTAACCTATTGGGTCTTGTTGGTAGTTGTAGTAGGCAACCAAATACACAGGGCATTGACCCATTGGGTGTTGTTGGTGGGCAATCAAATATACAACGTGTTAACGTATTGGTTCTTGTTGGTAGTAATTGTTGCAGGCAACCAAATATACAAGGCGTTAATCTATTAGGTCCTGTTGGCAGTTGTAGTAAGCAACCAAATATACAAGGTGTTAACCTATTAAGTCCTGTTGGCAGTTGTAGTAGGCAACCAAATATACAATGTGTTAACCTATTGGGTATTGTTAGTCGTTGTAGTAGGCGCAACCAAATGTACAAGGTGTTGCAATCATTTCTACAATTGACGTTTTGAGAGTTGTCCTTTTGTTTCCAGCCGTGATACGTCAATTATTGTAGTGGGTGATCAAAATAAGATGGATTTTGAGGCTTATTTTAAGTTGATGTTAATTTTTTACAAATTTTCCATTTCTACAATTGATGTTTTGAGAGTCGTTCTTTTGTTTCCAGCTGTGGTATTTCAATTATTGAAGTGGGTGCTCAAAATCAGATGGATTTTGATGCTTATTTTGAGTCGACGTTAATTTTTTACAAACTTGTCATTTTTACATTTGACGTTTTGAGAGTTGTTTCCAGTTGTTATACGTGAATTCTTGTAGTGGGTGATCAAAATAAGGTGGATTTTGAGTCGACGTTATTTTTTTTACAATTTTTACAATCACCGAATGCACTTTTCATTTCTACAATTCAACTTTTAAGGGTTGCCATTTTGTTCCTAGCTATAATCTACAGAATTTTGTAGGGGATTATTAAAATTAGGTTGATTTTGAATGCATTTTGAAATTTTTTCTACGACGATTATATTCTAAGGAAATTATTTCCTGTATCATTGCTCGTAAGGAAGTTCTAGATGGATATTTCAGTGAAAAATATTTCACGATCACAATACTTAATAATGAAGAAAACAAGAAAAATATATAAATAAATTGCCACTCTCATGTACGTTCGATTTAATTAACAAATCAAATCCCGGATACGTACCTCATCACAAGCGGAACATCGAGGTTTGATGGTTTCCGCATGATGGCGCCCGCAATACAATCTCCCCTCTTTGTAGAAGTAGATGAGATCCACCAGGAGTTCCCTGCAGACGCAGCAGCAGAAACATCCGGGGTGCCAACACGTATTAGGCCCGGCTCTCGAGGCAAAGACACAAATATCCCCAGTCGACAGCGGCTCTTCACACTGCAACAAGAAAACGAAAATCTTATGCTTCGTGCACATTTTTACGCGAACACCGTACACAACCGCGCGGCGCGGTTCTCGGCGCAAGTGTGTACGGAGCATTACAGTTTCGAACGATCCAGTTGCAGTTTATTATATTTCAGAACAAAAAAAAAAAACAAAAAGAAAAACATGGTAGTTTAATAGATGAGCTTCTGTCAATTTATAAAGATTTACGATTGTCGATCGATGGTCGTGCCGTGGGCAATTAGCCATTCATTATTGGCGAGATCGTTCCTGATTGGACGAGCGGAATGCGCAAGGCCCCCGAGCCCTCCATTACTGGATGCTGGTTCTGTTTAATACGCATCGCTTTCGGCCACCAGACAATAATATAAATAGGCATTTAAAAAAAAAATAGCTCACAATGATAAGTCATCATCTGGGCCAGTCATTAAATTTTTTATCGGTATTTGATGAGGAGCAGCGTTTAATTTACTTCCAGGAGAAGATTAATGGCTTCTGCACGATTATTGGGTATCTTCAAATTGAAAATCTGCGATTTATGGGTGAGGATTGTTAAGTGGAATGATAATTTATTTGATTGTGCATTTTACGACTTAATACCAATAAAAGGTAATCTTTCACCTATTAGCTTAAAATTGATTGAAAAAAAGTACTTAAAAACGCTCTTTAATTATCTTCGTAGGCGGTTGCAACCATCATGACTATTTATTACCGGAAATTATACAGAAAGAAAGGTCAAATAAATAAATAATCTTGTGATAGGTTTCAAATTCGTAACCATACAAACATTTCTTTAATATTGAGGCTTTAAAAAAGTCCAGAAAATGATTCGGTAAAGTGTGCAGGATAAAATAGAGGGAGCTACATGTACATTTTTGCAACCGGTGAAAAGATTTTTATGTAATCTACCTAGCTATGAAAAAAAAACCAAATGACATCGCTATTTTCTACTGTCAACTTATTGTCACATTTTTCACAAATGTTTTCACATTTTTAAGATTCATATCAACCCCCATCAACGATTAATCACAGACCCGTTTCGAACTATTAGTCCTCTTCAGAGCAGCAGAGTCGCTTATGGAAAATCGATTTTATTTTCTAAAACAAGTGGTATTTCGAAAAAATACATTTTTTTTTTTAGCATTTTATTTGCCAAATAATTGGGTTTGTTAAAATTTAACCAAAACGGGGTGCGAGGGTGGTTGGTCAGTATATTACCCTCCAATTAACAGAGTGTAACTATCCCTCATTCTATGGTAAATAAGAATCTTTCATGTTCTCATTCTCAAATGTTCAACAAATTTTCAAAAATTCGTAGCTCGTTTGAAAATTGGTGAATTTTAGAAAACAAAAGTGGATTTGAAAGAGTGATATTTTTGCAATTGAATAGAATTTTTTTAGAATTTATTCCACACGGAACATATTTTTTAGATTTTTTTCTCAAATTTTCAACAAATTTTCAAAAATTCGTAACTCGCTTGAAAATTGGTGAATTTCAGAAAACAAAAGTGGATTTTAAAGAGTGATATTTTAACGGTTGAATATAATTTTTTTAGAATTTATTCTAATAATAATATAATAATAATAATAAAGTTTATTAACGGAAAAAATCTCCTTTTTACAAAAAAATACTTAAATTAATAGCTTACACTCATACTAAAACTAAAACTAAAATTAATTTCATCAAGAACGTACATTAATAACATTAATTTTCTACATTTTTAAGATTACGTTTAAATGAGTTATAATTAGATCCAAAATATTACACGGAACATATTTTTTTAGATGTTTCTCAATGTTCAATAAATTTTCAAAAATACGTAATTCTTTTAAAAATTGGTGAATTTTAGAAAACAAAAGTGTATTTTTTCGATTTTTTGTCAAAAGTTCAACAAATGGAAAAATTAAATATTCAAAAATTCCTAACTCGTTTAAAAATTGGTGAAATTAAAAAAAAAAACAAAAGTGGATTTTAAAGAGTGATATTTTAACAATTGAATATAATTTTTTCAGAATTTATTCTCCACGGAACATATTTTTTCGATTTTTTCTCAAAAGTTCAACAAATGGAAAAATTGAATTTTCAAAAATTCAAACCAGTTAAAATTGGTGAAATTAAAAAAAAAGAAACAAAAGTGGATTTAAAGATTGATATTTTAATAATTGAATATAATTATTTTAGAATTTATTGTACACGGAACATATTTTTTGGATTTTTTCTCAAATGTTCAACAAATTTTCAAAAATTCGCAACTCATTTGAAAATTGATGGATTAAAAAAAAAACAAAAGAGGATTTTAAAGAGTGATATTTTAATAATTGCGTAAAATTATTTTAGAATTTATTGTACACGCAACATATTTTTTCAGATTTTTCTCAAATGTTCAACAAATTTTCAAAAATTCGTAACTCGTTTGAAAATTGGTGAATTTCAAAAAACACAAAAGTTGATTTTAAAGAGTGATATTTTAACAATTGAGTATAATTTTTTTAGATTTTATTCTACACGGAACATATTTTTTGAGATTTTTTCTCAAATGTTCAGCAAATTTTCAAAAATTCGCAACTAGTTTGAAAATTGGTGGATTAAAAAAACAAAAGAGGATTTTAAAGAGTAATATTTTAACAATTGAATATATTTTTTTTAGAATGTATTCTCCACGAAACATATTTTTTCGATTTTTTCTCAAAAGTTCAACAAATGGAAAAATTTAATTTTCAAAAATTCCGAACTCGTTTGAAAATTGGTGAATTTCAGAAATCAAAAGTGGATTTTAAAGAATGGTATTTGAACAATTAAATATATTGATTTAGGATTTATTCAACACGGAAGATATTTTTTAGATTTTTTTCTCAAATGTTCAACAAATTTTCAAAAATTCGTAACTCGTTTGAAAAATGGTGAATTTTAGAAAACAAAAGTGGATTTTTTTAAAGAGTGATATTTTAACAATTAAATATAATTTTTTCAGAATTTATTCTCCGCGGAACATATTTTTTAGATTTTTCTCAAATGTTCAACGAATTTTAAAAAATTCGCAACTTGTTTGAAAATTGGTGGATCTAAAAAAAAACAAAAGTGGATTTTAAAGAGTGATATTTTAACAATTAAATATATTTTTTTAGAATTTATTCTACAACGGAACATATTTTTTTAGATTTTTCTCAAATGTTCAACAAATTTTCAAAAATTCGTAATTCTTTTGAAAATTGGTGGATTAAAAAAAAGTAAATTTTCAAAAATTCCTAACTCGTTGGAAAATTGTTGAAATTAAAAAAAAAAGTCATATTTTAATAATTAAATATAATTATTTTAGAATTTATTGTACACGAAACATATTTTTTAGATTTTTTCTCAAATGTTCAACAAATTTTCAAAAATTCGTAATTTTCTTGAAAATTGATGAATTTTAGAAAACACAAGTGACTTTTACAGAGTGATATTTTAACGATTGAATATAATTTTTTAGAATTTATTCTACACGGAATATATTTTTTGGATTTTTTCTCAAATGTTCACCAAATTTTCAAAAATTCGTAACTCGCTTGAAAATTGGTGAATTTTAGAAAACTAAAGTGGATTTTAAAGAGTGATAATTTAACAATTGAATATAATTTTTTCAGAATGTATTCTTCACAGAACATATTTTTTCCGATTTTTTCTCAAATTTTCAAAAATTCGCAACTCGTTTGAAAATTGGTGAATTTTAGAAAAACAAAAGTGGAATTTAAAAAGTGATTTTTTAGTAATTCAACACAATTTTTCTACAATTTATTTTCTGCGGTTTATATGTTTAACCAATTTTTTTCACCGATACGCCCCAAATATCCAACAACGCGAACATTTTCAAAAATTGGTAATTCGTTTGAACATGGATGGACTTTTAAAAACAAAAGCATGATGTTTTGGCAATGCAACTTTGATTCTTACATCTTTAGATTTTTTTCTTCGATGCTCCACAAATGTTATATTTTCAAAAAATAATGTGACGCTTAAAAATTTGTGTATTTTCAAAACCAAAAGTAGCTCTGAAGGAATGTTTTTTTAGTTCCTCGGAACGAATTCAACACCTTGAAAAATAAAATTTGTCCTGAAAGATTGAATTTTTTTAGAATCCATTCTTTTTGCGAATTATTTTCACCGAAGCGTTTCAAATGATCAACATCGCAAAAAATAGAATTTAAAAAAAAGTGTATTTTTAAAAATGAAAGTGGCTTTGAAAGAGTAGTGTTTTGGTAATTAAATATATTTTTTTCAGAATTTATTTTCTGCGGTTTACATTTTCTATTGATGCTTCAGAAATAACTGGATTTTCTAAAATAAATCCCATTTTGAAAAAAAAGGATACATTTGCACCTTTTACACCATCAAATCGGAGAAAGTTACATGATGGCTGCGTCAACATTTTTTTTTAATATTTTTCAAAAGTTTCTAATTTTTCTGCCACCCTGTACTCCTACGTGTTTGTGATAATTAAAATTCAGTAATAAGAGATGATAATAGAGAGTTTCCAAGTTATTTCATGTTTGTGTAAACATTATTCTTGTATATGAGGCATTCTTTTATAAATCGAACGGAAATATTGGCTCTATTGGCCTTTTTACGCGTAAAAAATTATGGCAAATAGACCCAATATTTCTGTTCGATTTGTAAAAGAATGCAACCCAATTTACACACTCGGTTTACTGCCTAGTCATTAAAATCGATTTTGCCAAATTTTAATTTTCCTTCAGTTCAATTTTTGGAAAGAAAAATGAACTGGCACTGGTTATTCTTCATCAAGAACAAAGAAATCAAATAAAAATAATGAATGGCCGAGTAACGATTTCTTAGAAGTAAATTACATCTAATTACTGGCTCCCCCTCAGTAATGAATATTAAACACCCCAATTATACATCTTGAAACAGACGAAATGAATCGGCGGTTCGTTTATTCTAAGCAATTACACGGTCTATTTACGCGAAGGCGGGTATTCTGCAGGGGAGCAGGAAACTGGGTACAGTTACCCCTCTCCTATAACTTTCCACCGAGTTGTTTTATTTTTCGTCTTCATTACCAATTTTTTCTGTGCCGTCGGAATTTTGATCAATTACGAATTTGGTGAAAGCGGTCGACCGTTAGGAACGCCATTATCTCTTCTGTCCCACTCAAATCAAACACATGGCACCAAAAGAAACAAATCGTTAAGCACCGCATTTCCTCAATTTACATTTCTATCCGCCAGCATATTTCTGCCCGTACACAAAGGCAAAAAACAGGTAGCCGCATGTTCTCCCATGATGGTAAAAATCCGGCCCATCCGCCTGGCAAACAATTTTTACATATAAAACGCATTCTGACAAAGGAGAGATATCTTCGAGCTTTAATGGCCCTTAATTAAAACGGATAGTCCGTACAAACACATTATTTTATGCGGCCGTAAAACGGATATAAATCAAAGTTTGCCGTGTAATCATGTGTAATAATAATACGCGGGTATCGCAACATTATCGCGGACGGGCAATTAAGAATTTGCATTTTTAAATCCGGAAGGGCCGATAAAGACGGAACAATTAGTGTGCGAGTTCTCCTCGGAGATCGGGAACGAAAAGCCGGGGCGGAAAGTTAATTAAAGATATGAGAGGAATCGTTCCGGTGGGAAACCCGGGGTAACAATTCGAAAAATAAAATGGAAATTGTGGATTTAATATAAATGTTAATAAGAGGATCACCTTCAAATTCATGTCTGAAATTCGTCGTGTTTCAACCGTACAAATAACGCATTGCGCTATTTGCCGCGGAGTCCTCATAGTAATGTGCAGGTCGGCCAGTTTATGGCAACCAAATTAACGCGAGTTATAAAGTTCGACAAAAATAACCCAACTGTGTTGGATTTTCATAAATGTTCAAAACCAGGGAGGGTCTTTTACGAACACATGAATTAAATTTTTAATAAGCAAGAAAATATTAAAAAAAAACACATGATCAAACTGTGCTATTTTACACGAGAAAATTTATTTTCACACAAACTGATTCCCTGGGTAACCTTAATTTCTTGTAATTATCAGTAATTAAGTCTACTTATAAAATAAATACGCTACTCAGAAACCCAATTATAACGAAACGCAAGACATAAATCTCCGGCGTGAAAATAATGCGTTCGTAACGAAGAGAACGGACCCAAATTAAGGTCGCGAAACAATAATCGAGCTAATTCTAATATAATAACTGTAATCTAATTATGAAGTAGAAACTGTTTTCTAACAGGATTATAATCTTTTCTCTTACTCTGCATGCAGTTTTTAGACCATTGAAGAAGGTCTACTTCACTTTTTTTTAATAATCATCGAAGACTATTGAAGTATACCTTTTTACATCAGAAAAATGAGAGAAATCGATTGGCGTTAAAAAATTTCAGCTAACCACAATAGCAAAAAAATTCACAGTGAACATTTTAGAAAATTTACGAAAATAATTGATTTTTCAGACTTTGATCGGCCGTAGCGGCCAAACGAAAACTCCAAATTGAACGCGGTTTGCAAATCTGAGCTCCTCGTACGTCAATTAGTCGGATTAGAGAATTTAAATTTTTGATGAAAACTCGAAAAAAAGACATGAGTAAACCCCTTGGAAATTTGTTAAAAAATGCAACTTTCTTAATAATCATCGTAGACTATTGAATTTAACTTGATTTTCATCAGAAAGACGAGAGAAATCGATTGCCGTTAAAAAATTTCAGCTATCTTCAATAGCAAAAAAATTAGTCAGTCACAGTGAACATTTTTGAAAATTTACGAAAATTATTGATTTTTCAGACTTTGATCGGCCGTAGCGGCCAAACGAAAACTCCAAATTGAACGCGGTTTGCAAATCTGAGCTCCTCGTACGTCAATTAGTCGGATTAGAGAATTTAAATTTTTGATGAAAACTCGAAAAAAAGACATGAGTAAACCCCTTGGAAATTTGTTAAAAAATGCAACTTTCTTAATAATCATCGTAGACTATTGAATTTAACTTTATTTTCATCAGAAAGACGAGAGAAATCGATTGCCGCTAAAAAATTTCAGCTAACTTCAATGGCAAAAAAATTAGTCAGTCACAGTGAACATTTTTGAAAATTTACGAAAATTATTGATTTTTCAGACTTTGATCGGCCGTAGCGGCCAAACGAAAACTCCAAATTGAACGCGGTTTGCAAATCTGAGCTCCTCGTACGTCAATTAGTCGGATTAGAGATTAATAATTTTTGATGAAATCGTGAAAAAAAACATGACTAACCCCCTTGGAAATTTTGTTAAAAAATGCAACTTTCTTAATAATCATCGTAGACTATTGAATTTAACTTTATTTTCATCAGAAAGATGAGAGAAATCGATTGCCGCCAAAAAATTTCAGCTAACTTCAATGGCAAAAAAATTAGTCAGTCACAGTGAACATTTTTGAAAATTTACGAAAATAATTGATTTTTCAGACTTTGATCGGCCGTAGCGGCCAAACGAAAACTCCAAATTGGTTTGCAAATCTGAGCTCCTCGTACGTCAATTAGTCGGATTAGAGATTAATAATTTTTGATGAAATCGTGAAAAAAAACATGACTAACCCCCTTGGAAATTTTGTTAAAAAATGCAACTTTCTTAATAATCATCGTAGACTATTGAATTTAACTTTATTTTCATCAGAAAGATGAGAGAAATCGATTGCCGCCAAAAAATTTCAGCTAACTTCAATGGCAAAAAAATTAGTCAGTCACAGTGAACATTTTTGAAAATTTACGAAAATAATTGATTTTTCAGACTTTGATCGGCCGTAGCGGCCAAACGAAAACTCCAAATTGAACGCGGTTTGCAAATCTGAGCTCCTCGTACGTCAATTAGTCGGATTAGAGATTAATAATTTTTGATGAAATCGTGAAAAAAAACATGACTAACCCCCTTGGAAATTTTGTTAAAAAATGCAACTTTCTTAATAATCATCGTAGACTATTGAATTTAACTTTATTTTCATCAGAAAGATGAGAGAAATCGATTGCCGCCAAAAAATTTCAGCTAACTTCAATGGCAAAAAAATTAGTCAGTCACAGTGAACATTTTTGAAAATTTACGAAAATAATTGATTTTTCAGACTTTGATCGGCCGTAGCGGCCAAACGAAAACTCCAAATTGAACGCGGTTTGCAAATCTGAGCTCCTCGTACGTCAATTAGTCGGATTAGGAGATTAATAATTTTTGATGAAAACTCGAAAAAAAGACATGAGTAAACCCCTTGGAAATTTGTTAAAAAATGCAACTTTCTTAATAATCATCGTAGACTATTGAATTTAACTTTATTTTCATCAGAAAGACGAGAGAAATCGATTGCCGTTAAAAAATTTCAGCTATCTTCAATAGCAAAAAAAATAGTCAGTCACAGTGAACATTTTTGAAAATTTACGAAAATTATTGATTTTTCAGACTTTGATCGGCCGTAGCGGCCAAACGAAAACTCCAAATTGAACGCGGTTTGCAAATCTGAGCTCCTCGTACGTCAATTAGTCGGATTAGAGATTAATAATTTTTGATGAAAACTCGAAAAAAAGACATGAGTAAACCCCTTGGAAATTTGTTAAAAAATGCAACTTTCTTAATAATCATCGTAGACTATTGAATTTAACTTTATTTTCATCAGAAAGACGAGAGAAATCGATTGCCGTTAAAAAATTTCAGCTATCTTCAATAGCAAAAAAAATAGTCAGTCACAGTGAACATTTTTGAAAATTTACGAAAATTATTGATTTTTCAGACTTTGATCGGCCGTAGCGGCCAAACGAAAACTCCAAATTGAACGCGGTTTGCAAATCTGAGCTCCTCGTACGTCAATTAGTCGGATTAGAGATTAATAATTTTTGATGAAAACTCGAAAAAAAGACATGAGTAAACCCCTTGGAAATTTGTTAAAAAATGCAACTTTCTTAATAATCATCGTAGACTATTGAATTTAACTTTATTTTCATCAGAAAGATGAGAGAAATCGATTGCCGCCAAAAAATTTCAGCTAACTTCAATGGCAAAAAAATTAGTCAGTCATAGTGAACATTTTTGAAAATTTACGAAAATAATTGATTTTTCAGACTTTGATCGGCCGTAGCGGCCAAACGAAAACTCCAAATTGAACGCGGTTTGCAAATCTGAGCTCCTCGTACGTCAATTAGTCGGATTAGAGATTTTAAATTTTTGATGAAAACTCGAAAAAAAGACATGAGTAAACCCCTTGGAAATTTGTTAAAAAATGCAACTTTCTTAATAATCATCGTAGACTATTGAATTTAACTTTATTTTCATCAGAAAGACGAGAGAAATCGATTGCCGTTAAAAAATTTCAGCTAACTTCAATGGCAAAAAAATTAGTCAGTCACAGTGAACATTTTTGAAAATTTACGAAAATAATTGATTTTTCAGACTTTGATCGGCCGTAGCGGCCAAACGAAAACTCCAAATTGAACGCGGTTTGCAAATCTGAGCTCCTCGTACGTCAATTAGTCGGATTAGAGATTTTAAATTTTTGATGAAAACTCGAAAAAAAGACATGAGTAAACCCCTTGGAAATTTGTTAAAAAATGCAACTTTCTTAATAATCATCGTAGACTATTGAATTTAACTTTATTTTCATCAGAAAGACGAGAGAAATCGATTGCCGTTAAAAAATTTCAGCTAACTTCAATGGCAAAAAAAATTAGTCAGTCACAGTGAACATTTTTGAAAATTTACGAAAATAATTGATTTTTCAGACTTTGATCGGCCGTAGCGGCCAAACGAAAACTCCAATTGAACGCGGTTTGCAAATCTGAGCTCCTCGTACGTCAATTAGTCGGATTAGAGATTTTAAATTTTTGATGAAAACTCGAAAAAAAGACATGAGTAAACCCCTTGGAAATTTTGTTAAAAAATGCAACTTTCTTAATAATCATCGTAGACTATTGAATTTAACTTTTATTTTCATCAGAAAGACGAGAGAAATCGATTGCCGCTAAAAAAATTTCAGCTAACTTCAATGGCAAAAAAATTAGTCAGTCACAGTGAACATTTTTGAAAATTTACGAAAATAATTGATTTTTCAGACTTTGATCGGCCGTAGCGGCCAAACGAAAACTCCAAATTGAACGCGGTTTGCAAATCTGAGCTCCTCGTACGTCAATTAGTCGGATTAGAGATTAATAATTTTTGATGAAAACTCGAAAAAAAGACATGAGTGGAAATTTGTTAAAAAATGCAACTTTCTTAATAATCATCGTAGACTATTGAATTTAACTTTATTTTCATCAGAAAGATGAGAGAAATCGATTGCCGCCAAAAAATTTCAGCTAACTTCAATGGCAAAAAAATTAGTCAGTCACAGTGAACATTTTTGAAAATTTACGAAAATAATTGATTTTTCAGACTTTGATCGGCCGTAGCGGCCAAACGAAAACTCCAAATTGAACGCGGTTTGCAAATCTGAGCTCCTCGTACGTCAATTAGTCGGATTAGAGATTTTAAATTTTTGATGAAAACTCGAAAAAAAGACATGAGTAAACCCCTTGGAAATTTGTTAAAAAATGCAACTTTCTTAATAATCATCGTAGACTATTGAATTTAACTTTATTTTCATCAGAAAGACGAGAGAAATCGATTGCCGTTAAAAAATTTCAGCTAACTTCAATGGCAAAAAAATTAGTCAGTCACAGTGAACATTTTTGAAAATTTACGAAAATAATTGATTTTTCAGACTTTGATCGGCCGTAGCGGCCAAACGAAAACTCCAAATTGAACGCGGTTTGCAAATCTGAGCTCCTCGTACGTCAATTAGTCGGATTAGAGATTTTAAATTTTTGATGAAAAACTCGAAAAAAAGACATGAGTAAACCCCTTGGAAATTTGTTAAAAAATGCAACTTTCTTAATAATCATCGTAGACTATTGAATTTAACTTTATTTTCATCAGAAAGACGAGAGAAATCGATTGCCGTTAAAAAATTTCAGCTAACTTCAATGGCAAAAAAATTAGTCAGTCACAGTGAACATTTTTGAAAATTTACGAAAATAATTGATTTTTCAGACTTTGATCGGCCGTAGCGGCCAAACGAAAACTCCAAATTGAACGCGGTTTGCAAATCTGAGCTCCTCGTACGTCAATTAGTCGGATTAGAGATTTTAAATTTTGATGAAAACTCGAAAAAAAAGACATGAGTAAACCCCTTGGAAATTTTGTTAAAAAATGCAACTTTCTTAATAATCATCGTAGACTATTGAATTTAACTTTTATTTTCATCAGAAAGACGAGAGAAATCGATTGCCGCTAAAAATTTCAGCTAACTTCAATGGCAAAAAAATTAGTCAGTCACAGTGAACATTTTTTGAAAATTTACGAAAATAATTGATTTTTCAGACTTTGATCGGCCGTAGCGGCCAAACGAAAACTCCAAATTGAACGCGGTTTGCAAATCTGAGCTCCTCGTACGTCAATTAGTCGGATTAGAGAATTTAAATTTTTGATGAAAACTCGAAAAAAAGACATGAGTAAACCCCTTGGAAATTTGTTAAAAAATGCAACTTTCTTAATAATCATCGTAGACTATTGAATTTAACTTTATTTTCATCAGAAAGATGAGAGAAATCGATTGCCGCCAAAAAATTTCAGCTAACTTCAATGGCAAAAAAATTAGTCAGTCACAGTGAACATTTTTGAAAATTTACGAAAATAATTGATTTTTCAGACTTTGATCGGCCGTAGCGGCCAAACGAAAACTCCAAATTGAACGCGGTTTGCAAATCTGAGCTCCTCGTACGTCAATTAGTCGGATTAGAGAATTTAAATTTTTGATGAAAACTCGAAAAAAAGACATGAGTAAACCCCTTGGAAATTTGTTAAAAAAATGCAACTTTCTTAATAATCATCGTAGACTATTGAATTTAACTTTATTTTCATCAGAAAGATGAGAGAAATCGATTGCCGCCAAAAAATTTCAGCTAACTTCAATGGCAAAAAAATTAGTCAGTCACAGTGAACATTTTTGAAAATTTACGAAAATAATTGATTTTTCAGACTTTGATCGGCCGTAGCGGCCAAACGAAAACTCCAAATTGAACGCGGTTTGCAAATCTGAGCTCCTCGTACGTCAATTAGTCGGATTAGAGATTAATAATTTTTGATGAAATCGTGAAAAAAAACATGACTAACCCCCTTGGAAATTTTGTTAAAAAATGCAACTTTCTTAATAATCATCGTAGACTATTGAATTTAACTTTATTTTCATCAGAAAGATGAGAGAAATCGATTGCCGCCAAAAAATTTCAGCTAACTTCAATGGCAAAAAAATTAGTCAGTCACAGTGAACATTTTTGAAAATTTACGAAAATAATTGATTTTTCAGACTTTGATCGGCCGTAGCGGCCAAAACGAAAACTCCAAATTGAACGCGGTTTGCAAATCTGAGCTCCTCGTACGTCAATTAGTCGGATTAGAGATTTTAAATTTTTGATGAAAACTCGAAAAAAAGACATGAGTAAACCCCTTGGAAATTTGTTAAAAAATGCAACTTTCTTAATAATCATCGTAGACTATTGAATTTAACTTTATTTTCATCAGAAAGACGACAGAAATCGATTGCCGTTAAAAAATTTCAGCTAACTTCAATGGCAAAAAAATTAGTCAGTCACAGTGAACATTTTTGAAATTTACGAAAATAATTGATTTTTCAGACTTTGATCGGCCGTAGCGGCCAAACGAAAACTCCAAATTGAAACGCGGTTTGCAAATCTGAGCTCCTCGTACGTCAATTAGTCGGATTAGAGATTTTAAATTTTTGATGAAAACTCGAAAAAAAGACATGAGTAAACCCCTTGGAAATTTTGTTAAAAAATGCAACTTTCTTAATAATCATCGTAGACTATTGAATTTAACTTTATTTTCATCAGAAAGACGAGAGAAATCGATTGCCGCTAAAAAATTTCAGCTAACTTCAATGGCAAAAAAATTAGTCAGTCACAGTGAACATTTTTGAAAATTTACGAAAATAATTGATTTTTCAGACTTTGATCGGCCGTAGCGGCCAAACGAAAACTCCAAATTGAACGCGGTTTGCAAATCTGAGCTCCTCGTACGTCAATTAGTCGGATTAGAGAATTTAAATTTTTGATGAAAACTCGAAAAAAAGACATGAGTTGGAAATTTGTTAAAAAATGCAACTTTCTTAATAATCATCGTAGACTATTGAATTTAACTTTATTTTCATCAGAAAGACGAGAGAAATCGATTGCCGTTAAAAAATTTCAGCTATCTTCAATAGCAAAAAAAAATAGTCAGTCACAGTGAACATTTTTGAAAATTTACGAAAATTATTGATTTTTCAGACTTTGATCGGCCGTAGCGGCCAAACGAAAACTCCAAATTGAACGCGGTTTGCAAATCTGAGCTCCTCGTACGTCAATTAGTCGGATTAGAGATTTTAAATTTTTGATGAAAACTCGAAAAAAAGACATGAGTAAACCCCTTGGAAATTTGTTAAAAAATGCAACTTTCTTAATAATCATCGTAGACTATTGAATTTAACTTTATTTTCATCAGAAAGACGAGAGAAATCGATTGCCGCTAAAAAATTTCAGCTAACTTCAATGGCAAAAAAATTAGTCAGTCACAGTGAACATTTTTGAAAATTTACGAAAATAATTGATTTTTCAG
Organism: Ocypus olens; assembly: GCA_910593695.2. Classification (NCBI taxonomy): domain Eukaryota; kingdom Metazoa; phylum Arthropoda; class Insecta; order Coleoptera; family Staphylinidae; genus Ocypus; species Ocypus olens. Next base: position 6,476,331 of record OU343060.1, on the reverse strand, counting down.
ACTTTGATCGGCCGTAGCGGCCAAACGAAAACTCCAAATTGAACGCGGTTTGCAAATCTGAGCTCCTCGTACGTCAATTAGTCGGATTAGAGAATTTAAATTTTTGATGAAAACTCGAAAAAAAGACATGAGTTGGAAATTTGTTAAAAAATGCAACTTTCTTAATAATCATCGTAGACTATTGAATTTAACTTTATTTTCATCAGAAAGACGAGAGAAATCGATTGCCGTTAAAAAATTTCAGCTATCTTCAATAGCAAAAAAAATAGTCAGTCACAGTGAACATTTTTGAAAATTTACGAAAATTATTGATTTTTCAGACTTTGATCGGCCGTAGCGGCCAAACGAAAACTCCAAATTGAACGCGGTTTGCAAATCTGAGCTCCTCGTACGTCAATTAGTCGGATTAGAGATTTTAAATTTTTGATGAAAACTCGAAAAAAAAGACATGAGTAAACCCCTTGGAAATTTGTTAAAAAATGCAACTTTCTTAATAATCATCGTAGACTATTGAATTTAACTTTATTTTCATCAGAAAGACGAGAGAAATCGATTGCCGCTAAAAAATTTCAGCTAACTTCAATGGCAAAAAAATTAGTCAGTCACAGTGAACATTTTGAAAATTTACGAAAATAATTGATTTTTCAGACTTTGATCGGCCGTAGCGGCCAAACGAAAACTCCAAATTGAACGCGGTTTGCAAATCTGAGCTCCTCGTACGTCAATTAGTCGGATTAGAGATTAATAATTTTTTATGAAATTGTGAAAAAAGACATGACTAACCCCCTTGGAAATTTTGTTAAAAAATGCAACTTTCTTAATAATCATCGTAGACTATTGAATTTAACTTTATTTTCATCAGAAAGACGAGAGAAATCGATTGCCGCTAAAAAAATTCAGCTAACTTCAATGGCAAAAAAATTAGTCAGTCACAGTGAACATTTTTGAAAATTTACGAAAATAATTGATTTTTCAGACTTTGATCGGCCGTAGCGGCCAAACGAAAACTCCAAATTGAACGCGGTTTGCAAATCTGAGCTCCTCGTACGTCAATTAGTCGGATTAGAGATTTTAAATTTTTGATGAAAACTCGAAAAAAAG